>CM022300.1:176607435-177298997 GCA_011799875.1 Thinopyrum elongatum
AGATTCCTCTACAGACCATGAGCCCTGCTCCCCAGTTTGGCACCTCGGCCATGGCCCCGCAACAATCTTCGAGCAGTATGGCGCTAGTCCTTGCCTAACCTGGTCTTGGAACTCCTGGTTCGTCCGTGGCAGTAAGTGCTGACCTCGATGAAGAGATCTAGTGCATCATGGCACTGTTGTTGCAGCGAGTTGAAGAGGCTGACGACACGGTTAGCGCAGTCTTGGACCTGTCCTTTCTTGAGTCCGTGGCAGCAGGCATCAAGGAGATGCAAAACAGGTACAACCAGAAGGGGCAGGCACTCAAGGAGCAACATAACTCTGCCAACCTCATCGATTAGAAGCTGAGGGACAAGGGCAATGAACTGCGCGAGTGGCACAGCAAGCAGTTCCAAATCCTTCTGCGGCAACAGGAGGTGATCACCATGGCCAAGGAGGATGTCACCGCCCGGGAAGCTCGTTTGGCGGAGCGCGTAGCGCTTCTGGACACCAAAGAGAAGGAAATCTCTTCCAGAAGAGAACCTCAAAACCACCCTCCATCACAAGGACGAGGAGCTGGAGGTCCTTGTCCAGCAGCGTACCAAGGATCTGGAGGACAAGCACAAGGCGGCCCTCGACGCGCTCACCCATGATTCCGCTGCCCAACTGAAGAAGATTGCTGATGACCTTGCTGCCATGTCCACCGCCAAAGCTGATCTCGACCAACAGGTGGCCAAACTGACAGAGGAGCTTGCCGGGAGCACCAAGGAGACCGTAGCCCTCAAGCAGGAAGCGTAGAAGGCAGAAATCCTTCTGAAAGAGGTGCAATCACAGCTTTCATCCAAGAGCCAAGATCTTAACACTGCCAACGTCTCCATTACTGACATGAAGGCATGACTTGGCACCCTGGAAAGCAAGATTGAGTCTACCGACGCCCGTGAGAGGCAGCTGATGAAGGACCTGGACAACACAAGACTCCACCGAAAGGATGCAGAGGACAAGCTGGCGAACCAAGTTGGGCAGCGCGACCTCTGGATCAAGAATCTGGTGGATATTGCCGAGCGCCTCTCTGCCCAGATCGCAACAATGAAGATAAGAGCTGGGCTTTCTTCTTCGAGGGGCTGATCGAAGGGTTGAAGACGTATGAGGACTAAATGGACGGATGCTTCGTGCACGACTCCCGAAAGCTCGCCCGCAACGCCCTCTTCATGGTCTTGAGCAATCTCGCCTTCCGCCATCTGGACCTCGATCTTGCCGATGGCTTCAGGAGGCTGCCGGCGGGTGCCAATGTTTCCGCTGCCAAGGAGAAAGCTGCTCCCTTCGCCGACAAGGTTCTTTCTGTCCCCAGGGTCTGAGAAGACCGCCAGGCACAGCCGCGAACCATTCTTGTTGCCGTGGTGCCCTGTAACGAAAACATAATGCATGTCTCGTGTTTAGGCCCCGTACTATATTTGCTTTTGCACTAGTCGAACTGGTATTTAATTAAGCTTAAGCGCATGTTATCCCCCTTGTGTTTTACCCATGGATGTTCATATGATTGGCTTCTTTTTGTGTGTTTTGGCTGCCCGCCAGTAGCATGCTGTCGCGATTGCTGTGAGGAACGGGTCCTTAGCATTCAGCTGGCGAGGACGTGCCCCGGCAGGTTTTTCCTTAGGAGTCTTTGACGCAGCCGCCCACTCGTTGAGCAGGCTCGAAACAAAGCAGGGGCGCGGATAAATCCGGCAAGGTGCCATCACACGAAAGATTCAACCATACAAAGAAAACTTGGGTATCCGAGGGATAAGCAAATGCAATGCTTTGGAGAAAGAGTTGGTGAGCATGTTGACTTAGCTTTTTTTGTCCATGTTTCCCTCCTTCTGTTGCCGCGGCTGTTTATCACGCCCGCATACCTCGAGGGACAGCATCCGCGCATCTACCTCAAGTCTGTTGAATCAACATGAAAAACGCGCGCAAGAGGGAAACTTGGCGGTTTATTAGTTGCGTGCCCGCCCCCGGGAAGGGCCGGAGGGGGATAATCGAACGCCTGCAGATGACAGCGCATAGCAAAAAAGGAAGGGTCGACTCCTCTCTCCTCTCCCTTTTGTTGTCGATGATACCACGGTTGTAGGCATAAGGTCACGCTGGCGTGGACGACCCTGCCAGAGAGCGCTCGCCGGGGTGTCAATCAACTGATTTGCACCAGTGCTTTACTCAGGATTTTCCCTCATTGGGGTAAATGTTGGACTGAGTTCCGTGTGGGCCTATCGACGTCGAGGATGCCACCCCATGCGCAACTTCGAACGATGATGAGCGTAAGTGGAGGAGGAGGAGGCCACATACCATGCTTTCCGCTTGCCTTAGTGATTTTCTCAGTCACCATGCCTGCTTGGCGGGAACCCTCCAGGAGGACGGCATCATCGCACGTCTCGTTCTTCTCCTTGGGATGGGGGCAGTGCGGTGGTCACGCCACCTGAGCGGCTCAGTACCATCGCACCGCTCCCACCTCCCGTTTCCGCCGCCGCCGCGGTTGCGGCGGGTGCGGGCGACAGGGCTCGGACAAGGCGGACCGAGGGAGTGGCGTCGCCCCCCTTCTCGGGAGCCGCTGATGATGCAAGCATCGACGCTGACGCCGATGTAGCTTGACGCGCTGATTACGACCTCAGGTTCACACGAGCGCGCCCCCCTACCTGGCGCGCCAAAGATGTCGTGGTAGAACATGGCCACCTATGAGGCCATCGGCCCCTTTGTGGTTCGGCAGGGGGGAGGACGCATTGCACAAAGAGCGGAGGCCGTAGGACAGCACGGCAGTGGTGACACTGGTGGTTTTTACCCAGGTTTAGGCCGCTGAGAAGCGTAAAACCCTACTCCTGCTTTGGTGGATTGATGTGGAGACCGTGAAGAACGCGCGACGCTCGAGCCCGGCAAGGTCGCCTTGGGGGAAGAGCAACTACGCGCGTATGAGTACACGAGGGTCCGAATACTTTCTAAGGTTGCCACGGTCCTCCTTTTATAGGCCAAGGGATTACCACAATGGCAAAATGGTCATTACCCAGCGATTAGATAGCTAACAGTGCTATCATACCTAACTTTGGCAGTTAGGACAAAGCGCATTAAATGTGCTGCCATGTGTCATGCTGTGGATGCGGCTCGGCAGGCCTGCCACGCCGCTTTAGTCATCTTCCACCTGTTTGCTTGACACGCCTCTGGACGGGTGTCAAGTAGGGGTGATCTTCCTCCTAAATGGCTTCCACGTGCCAAATGACAGCCACTTAGTTATCTGGGGGCTCGACACCGCACCGGTGGGTGACTTGCATTGTGATACGGTGGAGCGGTGGGGCGGTGGGTCCTTGGCGGGGATGCAGGCCGCCAGCGGCCCTGGCAATCCTTGCCGGGGAAGTCTTGGGACTTGTCTTCGGGGTGGCCTCGACCCGACCGGGCTCGCCTGCCCAGCAAGGGAGGTTTTTCCTTAGTGATATCTTGTTGTCTCGGCTTGTCTTGGTCTTCTTGATCCGCCCTTTGATTCCTCAAAGAGCCGTCCCTCCCTGGCATGGTTCTGTCTTGAATGCTTGGTGTTGGTGGGTCGGAGGCCTACTATCCGTGCACAAGTCAGGGGAAACATATACCCCTGTTTGTGTACCCCGACAGCACCGGTCTTCATCACGCTGTCAGGGTTCCTTGCCTACTTCGAGCACCGCCGCCGCGCTCCTAACCAAGCCATCGCCACTGCTCTTCTTCGGCCGCCATCGTCGCCGCCCATCCACCTCCTTCATCCTCATCCATCACCAGCCCGTCGCTAGTGTTGTCGTCATCTAGGCCAACCACTTCGTCTACTCCGACCACCTTTCGTGACATTGGCCCCGCGCTGATGGACGCCGCAATTGTCGTCAAGTTCTTCTCTGCTGGCCCCTCCGACTTCTCCGACATGGCGTATAGCTCATGCAGGTCCCTCGTCTACACATGCCTGGTGCTAGCAACACCGATGCGTGCCTTCGTTCACGACGTGTCCCCGGGCCTGGCAAGCCTGGTGCGATGCTTCGTCAACTTTGTCTTCGTCCATCTACGCATGCCCAGTGCCGGCAACACCGATGCGTGCCTTCGTCCATGATGTGTCCATGGGCTTGGCAAACCCACCGCGACGCGTCGTCAACCATGTCTTCTTCCCGGTACACCACTACTTCAACACCACTGCGCCCATGACTAACTCGGCGCCTCCTTGCGCCCGCGGCTCCACGGCGACCTCCTCGACACCGGCTACCCCAACTCGACATCGACCACAGCATTCTTCGCACGGCTACCTCGACCACGGCTACACCATCCTACGCTCTCAGCTACTTTGACAAACAGCACAGAGGGCTACCGCCTTGCTTGAGCAACCTCCTCGGTTTCCACTCCAGCCACGTCTTCCACGATGCATCGACTGTTACGACTATGGGGGGTGTCCGTCGGCTTACCTTCGGATTCTTCTCCAGTCTCACCGTCTGCGTCGCTACCATTGTGACTGCGGGGGGATGTTGAGTATATGATTATTAGGAAGTATAGGATAGACTAGGATTTGTTCCTGCCTTGTATTGTACTCCAAGTTGGTCCCACGAGGCTCAATCAATACAATCAACGATTCCACCAATCTCTCTATCCCTTCTAACATCTGGATTTTTTCATCCTTGCCGTGAAGTTTGGTGGCAAGTGCTTCTTCCCGAGCGGCAAGGTCAACTTCATGGGTGTCGAGCCCAACCTTGCCACTGGTATAGCCAGCTACTATACAAACGGTTTTTAACCCCTTTCCGTGACGACATTTTAAACCGTCGCCTTGCTAGTGTGGGCGATAGGGGGGACCTTCCCACATGACCCAGAAATCGTCGGGGATAGGCCCTCCAGTCACACACGCTGTGCAAAATAAGCTCGTGTGCGATTGGGCTAGCCATCGCATACAATTATACATGCCCAATCATTTTTGTTCGTAAGTACATCCCAGACAGTGAATGCCAGAGAAACTTTTCCCTTCCTATGTACATCCCACACAGTCAATCCAAGGAATACATTTCTGTTCGTATGTACATCCCACATAGTTAATCCAATAAGTACAATTCTGTTCATATGTACATCCTACACGATGAATCCCAGACAAACGTTTCCGTTCAGACGTACATCAGACACAATTTTCCCCATGAAATCGTCTTTGATAGCCTTGCCATTTTAGACGATATTAAAAAAAATTATTGGTTGCATTATTGAATGCATCACGCACGGTGCATAGAAGAAACTATGTGGCATAGGTTGTCCATCACACACACTCTTTATGTGGAAAACTTTTGCGCAAGATGGCCTAATGCAAACAGTTTTCAAGAGGAAGTCGTGTGTGATTGTTCATTGATCCAACACGTTTTCTTCCTAGAAACTGTGTGGGTTGTCTGAGGTCATCACCCACGGTGTTGTCTCAGTAACCATTTGCAATAGAAAAACCCATTAAGCATGCTAATTGGCCTATTATTAATATTACATTTATTAATCAAATTGACATTTCATATTAAGCACACAATAAATTTCATTTTTGTATTACGGGACCAGGATTTCATTATTGAAATACATCAGAGGAGAACATCATGTAGCTTTAGCACTCAGTTACACCATATAGGCATATAGCTAGCTACCCCATTACACAACTGCACCAGCACCAAGTTTCACATGCAGCATCTATAACCTTTGGAAATTAGCATCATAGACAATAGATAGACATATGAATCTCATCTGGAAAACTACTGAAGCGGAAGGCGAATATTGAGCCTTCATGGATGTTGAAGGTCTTTGCAACTTTAGGCCAGTGCCTATGGATGATTGACCGTCCATCTTTTATCCCCTTTTGGAAGACTTCAATATTGTACTGTGGGTGTTGTATGAATACCTTCCTCGCCTCCTGACAATATAGGTGGTTTGAGAGGTAATCATCAGTGAACTACTTTGGAAAGGCCTGGAAACAAATATACGTATAAATATCTTCTCTAAATTCAGAAATGGCGCAAAGGAATAAAAAAGACAAGGTATAATAGTTGGTACCATCCTGTAGTGCACTGATGTCTTCTTCATTCTGCAGACAAAGATCTTGTTGTTTTTCGTCGCTAGTTTCTTTATCCTAACAATCTTTCTGAGTTTCTTGACTTGACTGATATCCATGACAACTCATTTCCCCATATGCAAAATGGGTCGAACAGTGGGTCAAAACCTCTGACAGCAGGACCTACATGTGCAAGACCAAATTGTTAAAAACCTAAATATTAGAATGGTTCCTGCAATTGCACAATAATGTGCTATTAGACAAAGAACCATGCATGTGCAAATCTTGATTGTAAACCTCAGTGCTTCCCATTGTTTCCCTGCAACACATATAAGGTAGTTATTGATCAGGTTAAGTGAGGGTTGGCATACTATCAGTAAAATATGTTGATGAAAAATAAACACATTGCAGATTCAGCAGATTAATTCGAGCCACATGGAAAAGCCATTTATCCAAACCAAGCATGATTAAGAACTAGGAAATATAGCAATTGTATATATTTCTCATGTATTTAGTACAACCAAATTCGATTTATTCCTCACATGCATAACAATACAAAATTGTACCCACAACAATTGAACATCGCATTGCAGAATTGAACCAAACAGTTAACTTAACACCACAACCAGTGAACCAAACATTAACTGAGCACCACATTGCACAATATAACATACTCCTAATAGAAGATCAGACTATTAATCAAACCAAGCATGCTTAACAACTAGGAAATATAGCAATTGTATTTGTTTATCATGTATTTAGTACAGCCAAATTCGATTTATTTCTCACATGGAAGACAGTAAAAAATGCAACCACAATAATTGAACATCGCATTGCAGAATTGAACCAAACAGTTAACTAAACACCACAACAAATGAACCAAACATTAACTAAGCACCACATTGCACAATATATAACATACTAGAAGATCAGATAGTTAACCAAACCAAGCATGCTTGACAACTTGAAAATATAGCAATTGTATTTGTTTCTCATGTATTTTGTACATCCAAATTCGATTTATTTCTCACATGGAAGACAATACAAAACATCACCCACAAGAATTGAACATCACATTGCAGAATTGAACCAAACACTTAACTGTACACGACAAAAAATTAACCAAATAGTTAATAAGTGAGCACCACATTGCATGACATATAGAACATATATACTAGAGAATCAGATTGCATGGTAAAAGTACATAGGACAATTCACTAGAATTTGTTAAGGAAAGGAAGGAGCAACACATGCAATAGGTAAGCCGAACATGCTTAACCGGCATAGCTAGCTAACTGAACATAGGTCATTATAGTGAGCAAATGATACAAGCTACTCCTCATCGTCGGAGATATCGATGACGATTGGCTCCTTGGACTTGGAAGAGGGAGAGGCTTCCACATCGTTGGTGCCCTCCTCGTAGTGGTGAGTTACCTGAGCCACTCCAGGTACCAACCTTCTGGCTCTTGAGTTGAGGTAAGCACGGGCACGCTGAGAAAACACCTCGTAGTCTTTGTCGAAGGCACCGACGATGGCCTCGACAAAATGCCACGAACTATCGTGTAAAGCAGCCAACCGTGTGGCGGTGTCGGCACGCGAGGCGTCCACGGTGAAGTGCTCCTCCAAGATTTGGGGGTCGGCATGAATAGCAGCCATCACGACCACATCCGCGCGTGTGGCCACGATTTTCTTCTCCACTGCCAAATGTACTGTGTGCACCATGGCTTGGGGAGGCGCTTATTTGGAGGATGGGTCGGTGATTTGGGTGGAAGGTGTCACACCAGCGATCGGGGCATGTGGGATGAAGAAGGAGGATGAGGATGGGGGTCGGGTGTGGATTACCTGCCTAGATCGACAAGGCCGAGCAGCGAGAAGGGGGGTCACCGACAAGGAGGCAGCGCTGCAAGCAAGCAGTGAATGTTTGAACTTCAAAAAGAAGGCAGAAACAAGGGAAATGTGGCTTTTGGTCAGGGGGAGGGGCGGGGGGAGGTAGATATTTCCGCAGAAGCCAAAAATTTTGGCTCGGTGCAGCTAAAAACTGGCGCGCAAAGTGTCATCAGACACGGTCCCTTATAGAACACTGTGTACAATATGTGAACATCACAAATGATTAATATAGCTTACCCCGTGTGTGATGAGTTTTAACATGCAAAATTTGGTCTGAATTTCGCTGGTTACAGTGGTCCTGCACGTCATTCCATAATTTGGGTAAACAAAAAGAGCCTACATCACACCCACACTTCTTAATCGAGCAAGTTCAGCAATTAAACAGAGCTAGCTGACCTCAACATTACTCTAACAAATTGAAGACCGACGCTCTAAACAAAGAGTACTACTCTGGCTGGTGCTCGTCGAATTTCGTCACCTCCTCCATGTCCAGCTCACGCCCGACGATATCCTGGGGAAGGGGCTCCATGGCATCCATCACACCATACTCGGCAAGCATCTTGCCATCCGTGTCCGCCATCTGTTTGGAAAAGGCTGCCGCGAGTTGGCATGGGCGGCCGTGGTCTGGGCCTGGACAGGCTCCATCATGGCAATGTATGCCTCGAACGAATGAACGGCTGCTCGAACGCTCTCGGCGATTGCCAACTCTTCGGCCGTGGGTTGCCGACCATTGTCGGAGAAGCTTCGTGCGATTTGTGTGGTGACCGCCAGGAGCTGGGCATGGGCCGCCTCGACATGATCGTGGGCGGCCTCCAACAGGGCTAAGGCGGCTGCTGTGGAACCGACAACTACTGTGCTGCTCTTGCCAGTTGCTATCCCCGTTGCCGATGTTGTTGCCGCCACCTGAGCAGCAACGGCGGCCGTTTGGGCTGCCTTGGCCGCCCGATCGTAGATTGCGGCCGCGCTCATGTAGGTTGTTAGCACCCTCATGGCGGCTGTGCCACGCTCTCTCCGGAGTGGGCCGCCGAAATTGCCCTCACGACACGGGTCCACGTCCTCATCTTTAACCGGGGACGATTGAACAATGAAATGATATTTGGGGAGCGAGCTAGAGTGCTTGACACACCGGCTGTGGACTGTACACTATAGCCCATGAAACTTCTCGCATAAGCCATATACTAATCCGACGGTGCTCCAAGATATTTTGTACTGCATCTCACACGGTTGGTGAAAATAAACTGTGTGTGATCTACTTGATTTTTCGTCTTCATTTGAAATACATAATGGGGTCACAGCGGCAAAGGAGGGTGTTTGAATTGCTAGAACTTTTATCTATAGTGAACATGCAACTATAAGAGTGTCGTCCAACAATTTGGCATTATTCAGGGTTCGTTTGGACATTTTTATACATTAACTGAGTTTTCTAGGCATTTAAGGTGCATAATTTAAAATTAACCTAAATGCACATGCTCTGGTGCACCAAAATGGGTTGTAAAATCATATATGTGTCCGTGGGTGGATGCTTATGTCCTAAGCAAGAGATGGGAATGAATTTCAAACACCTCGGCACCGTGGTTCGCCGGCAAACGTTGAGATACTTGGTTTTGAATTTTGAGTAAATCCAAAACTCGTCTGAAATTCATGAAACTTGGCATGGTATCATGGAATGGCACAAATATGCCGTGGTAAAAAAATTGTCCAATTTGGGGCAGTTTTTGGTATAAGCTTCTCACAAACCAGAGCTTCTCACAAGAAGACTCATGGTTCCGGTAGGGAACATGTCACCTTTGTGGACGAAATGATATTCGTTGCCTCTTCTTGCTTTCAATTTTTTTCTAGTGTCAACATAGAACAACAGGATTGTCGTGTTAAATTCTGGAATTTTTCGGGGTTCGTTTTGACATTTTAATACATTAACTAAGTTTTCTAGGCATTTCATGTGCATAATCCAAATTTGACTTACAGGCACATGCTCCAGTGCATAAAGATGGGTTGAAAAACCAAATGTGTGTCCTTGGGTGCATACTTAGGTCCCATGCGAGAAATGGGAATGAATTTTAAACACCTCGGTCCCGTCGCTCGGCCACAAACGTTGAGATACTTGGTTTTGAAATTCTAGTAACTCCAAAACTCGTCTGAAATTCATGAAACTTGGCATGCTATCATGGAATGGCACAAACATGCTGTTGTAAAAAATTTGCCCCATTTGGGGCAGGTTTTGGTATAAGCTTCTCACAAACAAGAGCTTCTCACAAGAATCCTCATGGTTCTATTAGGGAACGTGTCACATTTGTGGATGAAACGATATTCGTTACCTCTTCTTGCTTTCATTTTTTTTCTAGTGGCAACATTGACCAACAAGAGTGCGTGTTAATATTTGGAATTTTTTGGGGTTCATTTGGACATTTTTATACATTAATTGGATTTTCTAGGCATTTATGTGCATAATTCAAATTTGAACTACAGGCGCATGCTCCAGTGAAGAAAAATGGGTTGAAAATCAAATGTCAGTCCTTGGTTGCATGCTTAGGTCCCATGCAAGAAATTTGAATGAATTTCAAACACCCCGGCACCGTCGCTCAGCCGCAAACATTGAGATACGTGGTTTTTAAATTCTAGTAAATCCAAAAATCGTCTGAAATTCATGAAACTTGGCATACTATGATGGAATGGCATCAACATGCTGTGGTAAAAAAATTGTCCCATTTGGGGTAGGTTTGGGTATAAGCTTCTCACATACCGGAGCTTCTCACAAGAAGCCTCATGGTTCTGGTAGGGAACGTGTCACCTTCATGGATGAAACGATATTCGCTCCCTCTTCTTGTGTTCAAAATTTTGTCTAGTGGCAGCATAGACCAGCAGAAGTGTCGTGTTAAAATTTGGAAATTTTCTAGGTTCGTTTGGACATTTTTATACATTAACTGAGTTTTCTAGGCATTTTATGTGCATAATTCAAATTTGAACTACAGGCAGATGCTCTATTGCAGAAAAATGGGTTGAAAAATCAAATGTGTTTCCTTGCGTGCATGCTTAGGTCCCATGCATGAAATGGGAATGAATTTCAAACACCTCAGCACCGTTGCTTGCTGGCAAACATTGAGATACTTGGTTTTTAAATTCTAGAAAATCCAAAATTCATCTACAATTCATGAAACTTGGCATGCTATCGTGGATTGGCACCAACATGATGTGGTATTTTTCGTGTCCAATTTGAGAGAGGCGCATGAATTAACAGCCAACAAAGGCATATTGAAACAAATAGCTGCCACATTATCATCTCAAACATTTGTATAATTTAAATCATGGGCGTTCAACTAACCATTCACGTGATGCCACGCGTCACACTTTTAATGGCTAGGAGGTGCAATGTGGACAACTGCTTTAGTAGATGGGAGGCGTGCGAGCGCAGTTCACTACGCAGGCTCACCGGGAGGCATGCAAGCAGTCCTCCAATGCGCAGGCTCACCGGGAAGCATGTGAGTTGTACGCTATGCAGGCTCACTCGCAAGCGAGCCCTTTGACTTCCATGGCCTCCCTCCTCGCTCCCAACCTCTCCATTAATGGCACCCGAGCCGTTGTTTAATACGGGCGGACTTACTCTTTGCCTTCCATTTCCCTCCCGTAGACCTCCACCAATGCCATGGAGCAGAAGGATCATCTACCACTAGTCTTCCAGTTTGGTGAAGTCGACTCCGAGCTGGACGAGATAGAAAATAAGGAGGAATGGGGCCTCAATGACATGGCCCTTAACGAGCTGGCCACGATGGATGCTGCCCCCGCGCCAGCGACCATTCCCGTAGCATTGACGGGCTGGTCGCCGAGCACTATCGCAGCGCTGGAAGCCGCGGGCGTCAGCGAGGTCCCTGCGAATCCACGCGAGCTCGTGTACATGCTAGCGCTAGCGCCCCCGCCCCTGCACCCACCGCGGCGCCGGTCCCCGTGCATTTGCCTGCACCCGATGCGCCCGTGCCCGTGCACGCGACCCCCTCAGCGTCATGGGATGCCGCCGCCGACCGTTACCTTGCAGTGCCGCGAGTTGCCGTCCTCCTGTGCCCCACCCATTGATTGGGCGACGACAGGGTCTTTGATTTCCAAGTGGAGAACATTCTGTGCTATCTTGAAGACTTCAACAACGGCGTCCCGGAGGACGACAATGACAACACCGGTGCGGCACGGCCCCTCCATCGCCGCCGCAATTAGTTTTTTGGGTTTAATCCTGTATCTCGATCGTATGAATATAAAGTCACAGTGTGACTGAATGAAACATATGGTTTGAACAAACTTCCGTTTTTCTCTATGAATGTATAGACTCATCAAATGATTTTAAAAATTCGATGCTTTTTAAATTTAAAACACTCATCGCAAACATTTTAGATAGAACACCCGTATGCAAACCGAGAGCTTCCCCAATAAGCCAAGGGAAAATGTGCCGGGCAGGATTTGTTCATCTCTTCATCACAAATGTTTTAGATAGAACACCCGTGTGCAAAGCGAGAGCTATGGTCCTTCCCCAGTAAGCCAAGGGAAAATTTGCGGCACAGGATTTGTGCATCTCTTCATCGCAAATAGTTCAGATTGAACATGGTATGAAAAGCAAGAGCTATGGTTCCTTCGCCACTAAGCCAAGAGAAAATCTGGTGCGCAGGATTTATACATCCCTTCAACGCAAACGATTTTTTGTCTGATGACCCGTGTGCAACCATGTACAGACAATTTGGTAAGATCTGCATCAGTCATATTGGGTATATATATACCATTTGTCAAACTGGAAAGATTTGCATTTGTCGATCTAGTAGCATTGCCCTTTGTCAACCTTCTAACACTGCCATTTGTCAAAACTTGTAGCTAGCACATTCTAATTTTGCAAAAGAAATCCAGTAAGCATAGATATCATTCATAGATTAAGCAGTCATTCTTTATACAAACAGTTCAACTCAACAGCTGAACCGACCAAACTTTTTCCCAATTGTTGCCAACCACGTACTGAAATAGCTAGTTCAACTATATATACTAGCTTATTTAAGTACGTAGTACAGTTCAACCATATCTATTGTCAGATGAACTGAACAAAATAGCCCCTAAATACTACTACTATGAAGGGGCTTTGTACTACTTCCTGCAGCCTCTCCTCTGCCGAGCGCGCTTAGTAAGAGGCAGAGGAGGAGCTTACTGACGAGCTGGACAACTGGAATCCGGTGTCTGCCACTGCTGCACCTTTAGCGACGCTCACCTCGAACACCCTCTGCCGCTCCAGACGACCCCTCTCGAAGTAGCGGGACTCCTCGTAGATCTCCTCATTCTATGCCTCTACGGCGGTGTGTGTTGCACCCACGGCGGCAGTAAGACTCTTTGCATGCTCGACCAGGCGCTCCTCCTCCTCCCACAGGAACTCGATGTAGTGCGCAAGGTTGATGGTGCACATGCGGGGCTCCACCTCCACCTCCCGCCTTTGGGCGGCGGTGGCGGAGCGGGTGATGACCTCGGCGGGCGATGGTGGGGTGACGGCCACGGCGGTCGACGGTGGGGTGGCGGCCACAACGGCCAACTCTGGCCTTTGTCCGCGGTGGCGGAGCGGGTGATGGCCACGGTGGCCGATAGTGGGGTGGCGGCCACGATGGCCACCTCCCGCCTTTGGGCCGCGGTGGCGGAGCGGGTGATGGCCCTAGGTTTTGACGGTGGGGTGGTGGCAACGGCGGCCGGCAATAGCTGCCGACGGGCAGCGGCGGCGGAGCGTATGGTGGGTGTTGTGCGCACACCCAACAGGGATGCCACACGCACTACACTATGGTGGGGACTGCGCTGCCGCTGCGGTGTAGCCTCCCAGCTAGAGATGTCCTCTAATGATGGCGGAGTGGCTGAGCGACGATGACGGACTGGTGCCATTGGCGATTGTGGGAGAAGCAGACGAGATAAGCTACAGGGAGGGAGGGGAAATTGCGAAGCAGGACAAGCCGGCCATGAGGGTTTATATAGCAGGTTGGTAAGCATTCGGATTTTGCGGGATTTCGCCGAGTCGGCTAGAAGCTTGCACGGGAACCTACGCGGTTGCGCGGGAACGGGGTCACCAATGATTCATTGGCGCCATGTTGAGCCACCGTTTGGCCAAAAGAATGTCTGCACAGTGCTCAAAGCTTGTGCTCGAAGCCGTCTGCGGCAGCGGGGTGTCAAGACGTGCGAGAGGAGGACGAACCGACACGTACACATATGGTTAATAGAAAGAAAAACATTTGCGATTTAATTACCTATAACCTTCGTCCTAGTTTATAAGTCCTCTTTGTATATTTGTGCCAAATTTTGACTAGGGATTTAGCTAATAAAATATGAATGCATGCCATCAAAGATTATATCGTTGGATTCGTATTTGAACATAGTTTCTAATTATATTATTATTTATAACAAGCATTAACATTTTGTTAGTTAAATTTAAGGTCAAAATTTGGCCCAGAATATAAAGGGGACTAATAAACCAGGACGAAGGTAGTAGCACACGATCGCTCTCTACGCAGCATCGCGAACGATTGTTTGACCACCGTGTGATGTGGAACGCGACGTAGTTTCACATCATGCCGCCGGCTTGCAACTGCCGGCCGGCTTGTAGATGACCATTCCCTGCGTGTTCAACTGCTCTATGTGTGTGGTTGCTCGCGGTTGAGGTGGCCGCGGCACGCTCTGCTCGCGTCCCACCGCGCGCGCTCTGCTCTCGTGTCCCTCCATGCGCGCTGCTAGTGTTTGGGGCCGGCGCACCATCACGTACGTTCATGCTGCCATTATGCATGTGGTTGTGCCGGGCGTGGCCCCACGATGCAGTTACCCACTGCAAAAACTGCCATGCGGATGTGCCGAGAATCCAGGCCACCCGGTCCTAATTTATTCCCGCGACCATTTACCTTAATCTCTCATGCACACAACACAATAAGCACACCCATGATAACACATATAGAGAGGATATCCGGCAGCTCCAATGACGCTCCCAGCGGCTGATGACGACAACGGGTGGCAGTCCACCACGTGATGGGGAAGGAGCTCTCGTTGTTGTACATGAATGAGCCGGTCTCGGTGAAGAGCTTCTTCCAAACTATGGAGCAGTTGCTTGCTGAGGACAAGTACCAAGTAGTTGGCCTCGACCTCGAGTTCACTAGCAGTCGTGCCGGGCATGATCAGAAGGTTACTGTCGCCTAGTTGTGCATGCGCCATGACGTCCTCGTCTACCACTACCACCTGGCCACAAGGCCTTGCGAGCATTTCGCCAGGTTTATCAACAGCCTCGACTACAGTTTTGCTATGATGGACACTGCCAATTATCTAAAAGCGCTCGAGGTTTCGGGCTTGTGCTGTCGGAATCTTGTCAACATCCGTGACGACTATAGGGTCTGGGGCAGCACCTAGAACAATCAGAACTCCCTGGTTGACCTCGCCTCGGCCATCATCGACCCCTACTACATGAAGATGAAGGCTGAGAGCAAGAAGGACACGATCGCCTGGCACAAGTCCTGGGAGCAGAGATTGGATGAAGAACACGTCAAGTATGCGGCCAAGGATGCGTACACAAGCTACGAGATGTACAGGAGGATCATTGACATGAGGAAGTGTCTTCGTCCTGCCCCAGATGAGGGATTGAGCCATAGAGCAGTGGCGGGAGCGTCACAAGAAGTGGATGACTAGATGATCGTTTCTCCTAGTTTAGAATGCATGTACTCGTTTATTGAGGTGTGTGCGAATGATTTGTATAGTCACTTATGTAATTGGATGTTTATTTTGGTTATATATATTGTTCTTCTGTAGACAGAGCAAATCACATTGCAGACAAAGTAAACTAGGGAACCCGTCGGTGATGATTTCATCAATCACTAACAATTGTATACCAGCAAGCGTTTGCCCACAACACACACGACTTATTAGCAGCAATCGTCTCTGTTATTATCGGTCTTCACACACATTTCTGATTACAGACATGTTTGCCGCGTATCGCACACATCTTGTTCAGTTGAACGGTTTCTGTTGTCTTGGCTTCGCAAACAGTTCATCCAAGTGAACTGTATGCCCTCTATCGCACACACCTTGATCTGGCTAACCGTTTCTATTGTGTTGCCTAATGACAGGCAGTTCATCCGAGTGAACTATATGCCGTATATCGCACAAACCCTCATCTGGCTGACCGTTTCTGTTGTTATGCTCATCGCAAACAGTTCGTATGGACCAACCATATGCCACATATCACACACGCAACTCTGATCTGAATGTCCGCGCCATCGCAAACAGTTTGTATCATTTTTGACGGTTTTCTTACGCCACCATTTGCGATTAATGCATCACACACAGTTTTGTCGAAGGGTCTCTGATTGTACTGTCGCATTTGGACCATCCTGCCGTAGTGTGCACCTAGCCAGATCAGCATTAACTTCTGCAACCCTCTTGGCGGCATCATCTTGTGCCTTGTCGGTAGCAGCCTTCTCCAGAATAAAGCTTTCTCTGTCAGCGGCAAGCTGGATTTGGCAGTCCTTGAGATCCTGAATGCTTTCAGCATACCAGATCTGTGCTTCCTCAACCCGCTTTTGGAAGCCTTCTTCTCCTTTCTGGATGATGGCCTGGTGCAGATGCTATTCGCGGCTGCCTTAGTGCGCCTAAAGCTTCTTGAAGCTCTCCTTCATGGCCATGAGGATGTGGTGCTCCTTGGCTTCATCGCCATGATTGCGCTGTTCTTTGATGATCTCGCGCTTGGCGGTAACAACCTCACCATGAAGAACTTCTTCTCTGGTGTATGCTTCAACGCTCGACATGCCCAAAACGCTGATGAACTGCAAATCGCCAATCTTCAATTATTTGCTTGACGGAGGCGCTTCAAATGTTGAGGGATGGTTGTCAGCGGTCATCATCGTCTCGTCGGCCGCTCTCACCTCCACGTCCATGATAGCGCCTGGCGCTCCTAAAGCAGGAATGCTACTAGTGGCCTTCGTAGTTCCCTTGGCAGCCTCTTGAACAGTATCCTTGTTAGTAACCTTGGCGGCCTCCTCGTCGACAGCCTTGGTGGCCTCGTTAGCTGCGATCCTGCTGGCCTCGTCAGGGGCGTCCTTGGTGATTCCCTCACATTGGTACAGCGAGCTGCAATACAAACGGTTTTTAACCCCTTTCCGTGATGGAGTTTTAAACTGTCACCTTGCTAGTGTGGGCGATAGGGGGGTCCTTCCCACACGACCCAGAAACCATCGGTGATAGGGAGTAGCAATGCATACATTTTGCATAACTAAGCGTATGCGTTGCCGGCATGTATCCCAAATGCAAGTCTTCAGATAACTGTTTGTGATATCTCACATATCCCAAATGCTCCATCCTTGCTACTCATTTGTGCTTGCATTACCATCGCAGTCGGTCTTCCGTGGTGCTACATTTACGATGTGCGCCCTATCACAAATAGTTCAGCATTATAGAACATGTATGATAAGCAGACAATCACACACATTTACTTTTCCTCAACTGTATGCGATTCGATGTAAGAGTGCATATAGTTATCCCTATAAAACTGTAGGCGAAGCTTGAATATATCCCACACGATTCATCCATTGTACCTGCGTCGGATGAGGGAATATCGCACGCCTTCTTCTATGAGCAAACGAATACGATGCGCACGACATCAAAAATAGTCCATAATTGCCAAGCGTGTGTGACAAGGTGACTTTCGCAAACATTTAATAAGAAGGAACTGTGTGCGCTGTTGTTGTTAATCTCACATGTTTTTTCTTGGCTGATCGTGTGTGCAGTAGAGATTCATCGCACACATAGTGGATCTGAGAAACGTGTCTGATCTCCATGTTTATCACTGATGTTTTGCTTTCGCAAACCATGTGCAGTGTACTGGCCTGCGGAACCTAATTTATCCCTAATTTAATCCCTGCATTTAAAAATCATAGATTTTGAATTTGAAAGTAGGCAATCACTTATTTCATATCGAACCGTGTTTATTACAAATTTAGGTTCAAGCACGAATGCATAATTCGATGTAGAGGTACATATACTGAAGAACTACAGAAGCACCAAGTAAAGAATGATGAACCATAGTTGTACTAAAGACTGTAAAGAGAGAGGTGAAATACATTCTTGTTGCCGAAGAAGGTGAGGCAGAATGCCCATATTGTGCCCTCCTCCATGTGTAATGCGCGCACGACTCTAGGCCAACCCCTTGTGATGGCTGCCCGCCCATCCTTCACTGTCTTCATTAGGACTTCTCGATGTTCATTATAGTCTCGATGAAATACTTTAACCTTCATTGTGTGTCCACCAATCATGTACTTTGTGAGGTAATCTTGAGTAAACTGCTTTTGGAACCACTGAAAATGAAAAAGATTCAGACATTGTTGTCTAACAACTCATTATGGGTAGTAAAAAGAGAAGGCTACAGAGTTTGTAGTTACCATCCTACAGCTCACTGTTGTGTTGGATAGAGCGTGAACAAATAATTTGATTGCCATTGTTCATAACTTTTTTGCTAATAATCCTTGCCAGTTTCCTCATTTGATGCTGGTTTATGAATATCTCATTGCCCCATACACAAAAAGGGTCGATGCATGGATCTTTGCCAAGGACATATGTACCTACAAGCAACAAGTCAATATTAGAAGCTAAAAAGTGTCCGGGCCTGGATCTATATGCACTACATTATGGAACGACAGGGGGAATACAAGCCGAGGGATGAAACTAACCTCGGTGGAAATTGCTAGCCACTCCCGTTATTGTCCTACATAAGTAGTGGAAAGGCATGATAAGTACATCAACCTTAACATAAAACAAATATAGCCAAGGTAAAGAACATCATCTCCAAATGATACCTTCAATGTGTAGGTTTCAGCATGCTGTTAAAGCGGATATAAAATGGAAGGGAATGTTACCTACAACAGGCTTAACAACCACCAAATATTGCAATTCAAACTGGTATTGTTGAAAATGAATAGAACGTAGCTCATGCTTAAATATCACACTGCATAAATGTGTAAAACTGAAATAAAGGGCATGTGTTAACTACACCAGGCATAACATGAACCAAATATAGCCCTTCGAACTGGTATTGATGAAATCGAGCTGCACAGTTCCGACTTGCACATAATGAACATCACATTTTGAATAACTAAAATAAACAAGGCATATATGATCAGTATAACAACCAAATATAGCCATTGAAAACTGGACAGAGGCTCACTTCAACCAACCTAACAAGCAAATACAGATAAATAGGGCATATGCTTGAAAACTGGACAAATGCTCACTACAACCAACCTAACAACCAAATATAGATAAACAAGGCATCTGCTTGAAAACTAGACAAATGCTTACTTCAACCAAGCAAATATAGATAAATAAGGCATCTGCTTGAAAACTGGACAAATGCTCACTTCAACCAACCTAACAACCAAATATAGATAAACAAGGTATTTGCTTGATAACTGGACAAATGCTCACTGCAACCAACCTAACAACCAAATACAGATAAACAAGGCATCTACTCACTATAAACAACCAAATATAGCCATTCGTGAAACTGAAGTGGACAATTCATACTTAAACATCACATAGCCCTATTGAACATTTCATTTTGCATAACTGAAATAATTAAACACGGCACAGTTAAAACACAGCATGGCAAAAGCAACTACAAAAATGGGTATGGGTTAGCTAGCTAGAAAAAGTAAGATTTGCTGATAGGATGTTGCCTCACTTGTCATGGACATGATCCTTCCAGTTGGAAGAGCACAGACCCATGGTGCGCTTTCTAATGTCGCAGATGGGCTGTTTCACCTTGGAAGACCCTTTGTGGGTGCCCTCCTAGTGGTCGTGGTCGATGAGATCTGACTTGGCAATTGACGATCCCAAGCCGCCGTCATAGAACGTGTCCTTCAGAAATGACAAAATGGGCTCACCTGCTGACGTGAAGCCTCCGGCATGGCAACGTAGTCAACGTCCTTGCCGGCTTTCGCGGCAAGGTGTTGCTCTGGGATCGACAGGTCGGGACGAACGGCGGCCACCTCACCAACGTCCGCCAGAGAGGCCATTATAAACCTCTTTTTGGCCGAACGCTCGTCGGGCTCCTCGGGATACGTGGTCGGGCTTAGGCTGTGACTCTCTGGAGTAGGGGATGTGGATCTTCTAGGAAGGGACACCGAAGGCCTCATCTAAAAACTCAGGGGGGCGACGGTATGGGAATCGCTGGATAACCTGAACTTTATTATCTAAGCTAGGAGGCACGGGCAGACCGGCAGGGGTTAGCGGCGGCACCGGTGAGCTAGGGTTCAAGCCGGGGAGGGGGCGGGTGGGGGGACTGTGGAGGGGGCGGGGTGCGGGGTGGTGTTTGAGGACACGCCGTGGCTACTGAAAATTTTCGTAATGGTAGGTGGAGATGGTGGTCGACGAGGGAGGGCGACAATTCAAATGCCTCGGCTACTGTAATTTTACTATAAGGTCGGTGGTGGAGGAGTGGCGGCGATGGTTGAAATACCGCGGCTATTAAAATTTGGGTAAAGGAATTGATGCGGGGCGGGAGCACCCAAGATCGCACACGGTCCAAGAAGAATATGCGTGTATGATAATAAGGAAAAGTGGCGGAATCGCCGATTTTTGCATCACTCAAGGCGGGTAGTTTTTTTTAGATTTCTAGCTAGCTAGTCTATCGCACATGGTTCGTCCTAATTTTCAGACGCAGATATGTAATTCATCCTAAATAAACTACCTGCCTTTAGATTACGTAGGTGGTGATTTTACAACGCACTAGCATCACACACAGTTAAACCAGTACCTCCACCCTTGCTCGCGCTTGCGCAGTTGTGGTGATTTCACAACGCACTAGCATCGCACACGGTTACGCCAGTGCGCCTGTGTCCGTTGAGCGTCATCCGAGTCTTCATATGTAGCACCATTTGGCAGCAAAAAACATGAGAGAGGGTTAGAAGACAACCACACCAGCATGTGGCCCAAATATATATGAATGAAAAGGGTGGTGTGTGATGTTCAAATTTCCAATGCACAACTTTGACCGCGTGGGCCCATGGTTGGGCCCGTCGTTGAAGATCGATGAGAGGGGCCAGAAGTCAAGAACCACCTGGAAGTGGCCAAATATATGCAGGAATATAGGGTGTGACGTTTAAATACAGAATGCACAACTTTGTTGGCACCTGCCTCGCAAACTGGAAAGCCCCCTTGTTGGATATATCTATAATGACAGTCTAAGGTCGTAGCTACCTAGCTAGGTTGATTGTTGATACGTCTCCAACGTATCTATAATTTTTTTTGTTCTATGCTATTATATTATCTGTTTTGGATGTTTTATTAGCATTAATATGCTATTTTATATTATTTTTGGGACTAACCTATTAACCTAGTGCTAGTGCTAGTGCTAGTGCTAGTGCCAGTTTCTGTTTTTTCCTTGTTTTTGTCTTTTACAGGAAATCAATACCAAACGGAGTCCAAACGGAATAAAACTTTATGATGATTTTTCTTGGACAAGAAGAAACCCACAAGACTTCGAGAGGAGGCAAGAAGACCTACGAGGTGGCCGCAAGCCATCGGGGCGCGCCCTAGGGGGGCACCCCCAGGGCTTGTGGGCCCCTCGGAGACCTTCCAACTCTAATTCCACCACTATATATTCTCAAATATACCCCCTATACTAGAGGGCACACCAAAACTACTTTTTCTACCGCCGCAAGCTTCTATTCCCGTGAGATCTCATCTTGGGGCCTTTTTCGGCACTCCGCCGGAGGGGGATTAGATCATGGAGGGCCTCTACACCAACCTTGCTGCCCTTCCGATGATGTGTGAGTAGTTTACCACAGACCTACGGGTCCATAGCTAGTAGCTAGATGGCTTCCTCTCTCTCTTTGATCTTCAATACAATGTTTTCCTTGGTGTTCTTGGAGATCTATTCGATGTAATCTTCTTTTGCGGTGCGTTTGTTGAGATCCGATGAATTGTGGATTTATGATCAGATTAACTATGAATATTATTTGAGTCTTCTCTAAACTCTTTTATGCATGATTGAGATAGCTTTGTATTTCTCTCCGATCTATCGATTTGGTTTGGCCAACTAGATTTATTATTATTTACTTTATTTTGCCTTTTATTTATCTTTTATACCTATCTCTATTAGATTTCACTCTTGTTCATGACCGTGAAAGGATTGACAACCCCTTTTTCATGTTGTGTGCAAGTGTTTGTTATTTTGTGCAGGTGCATATATTGGAGACTTGCTTGTGCCTCCTACTGGATTGATACCTTGGTTCTTAACTGAGGGAAATACTTATCTCTACTTTGCTGCATCGCCCTTTCCTCTTCAAGGGAAAAATCAATGCAAGCTCAAGAAGTAGCACTTGCCCCACCTCCCACTTCGTGTTGACGGGACGCATGCACGTACTTATACTTTGGTCATACATGCATGTCGCCATGACCTACCATAAGATGAACCAGTGAATCTATCGCTTGGTCAAACGACCACTGTTGTTGTCGATCAAAAATGGATAGAATATATACTCCGCTTGGGCCAATAGATTGGCCGTCATAAAAAATTGCACAAGAGGGTCCATAAAACCAGCACCGCGTGCATGAGGCCCAAAATGATGTACGTTGGAAGGGGTGATGTGTTTTCAATATCAAATAATGTACAATTTAGATGTGGCACGTGCCTCGCGATGCATACAACCACCACGAAAGCCAAGTAATCGAGATATGTAGGGTACGGTGTTGGTCCAACCAACCAATCCGAGCGTGTGGGATGGAATCCTGAGAACGCATGAGCTCGAACTTTGCTCGAACATGTCACTGTGACCCGCCCTAACACGAACTAGGAGGAATCCATTCATGGCCAAACCCCCCTCGTTATCGGTCAAAGGGATGATATATATAGACCCCGAGAAACCCACAAATATGCGTGTCGTCAGAAAACCGTACAAGGGAAATGTGGTCGATCAGAAGACCCCCTATACCCTACATGCGGCTCGAAAATATGCATGGTTGGTGTGTGATGTGTTCGAATCCCCAATGCACAACTTCGATGGGGCACCAACTACATTATAAAGCAAACACCGTACCCCAAGCCAGGTTCAAGACGTACGATGCCGGTTCCCCAACTTAGAGGCGGGGGGAGGGGGAGTCATCCAACGCATGTGCTCACACTTGATTTGGTCTAACATGGCACACAAAGCAAGAGGAACCCATCATGGTGAAAGCCTTATCGTACGTTGGGTCAAAGGGATAGATTGTGTGCCCCCCTCATTATCGGTCAAAGTGATGATATATATATAGACCCCAGGGAGCCCACAGATATGTGTGTCGTCTAAAACCGCACAAGGGACACGTGCTCGATCAGAAGACCCCCTATACCCTGCGTGTGTCTCGAAAAAAATGTATGGGTGGCGTGTGATTTATTAAAATCCCCAATGCACAACTTCGATAGGGAACCAACTACATTACAAACCGAACATCGTACCCCCAAGCCAGGTTGAAGATGTACGATGCTGGTTCCCCAACTTCAAGGTGGGGGGGAGGGGTAGTGGGGTGTCGTCCAACGCATGTGCTCAAACTTGATTTGGTCTAACATGGCACACAGAGCAAGAGGAAACCGTCATGGTCAAACCCTTCTCAACGCTGGGTCAAAGGGATAGATTGTGTGGGCCTACAGATCTCGATCATTCTCTGATTTTTGAGAACAAGAAATAACGAAAAAAATATGTTCTACAAATTACCAAAACAAGGATCCCAAGGTTTATATAATCGACATGACAGGTCACTATAGACACATTTAGATGCTAAATGTTTGTAATGACCGTATCATGGTTCTTTAATGAAGCTTGAGATATGGAACTTCCCACCGGGTCACCCATCCTTAGACTCCTCCAGCCGCAGCACGCTTAACTTCTGTGTCTTATTCGACTTGGCTAGAGGATGGGAAGCCACCCCTTGCTGATAAGAGTTGCCTCCTTACCTTTAAGGCATTTCACGCTAGTCACCGTATGGGACCTACTCCCTACTATTACACACATTTGTGCTTTTAGAAACTGCCTGCAATGTTTACATGGCCGGTGTGTCGCCGCCTAGCCTTCTATGAGCACTGACACTGGCAGCGGGAAACCGTTGGGAGAAAAGACGGGAAACCGATGGGAGGAGTGGCGGGAAACAATAGCGTGTTTGGATATATAACACCATTAATATGGAAAACTTAGTAAAGAAGGAAGTGAGAGCTACCACGACGCATGCGCACAGTGCTTACCCACGGGTGCCAGACGGTTGACGAGAACCGCTTTAAATATTCAGGGTTCGTTTGGCCTTTTTTATACATTATAATTAAGTTTTATAAGCATTAATTTAATGTGCATAATTCAAAATAGTGCACCAAATGGCTAAAAAAACGTACATGTGTCCTTGGATCCATGTTTAGGTCCCATGCAAAGAATGCGAATGAATTACAACCGTCTCGGCATCTCGCTCTGCCTCGGACATTGAGAATCTCGGTTTTTAAATCCCCATAAATCCAAAACTCACATGAAAATCATGAAACTTGGCATGGTGTCACGACATGGCACATATATGTTGTGGAAAAAAATTGTCCAATTTGGGGCAAGTTTTATTACAGGCCTCTTACAAACCAGAGCTTCTCTCAAGAAGCATCGTGGTTTCGATAGGGAAACATGTCCACCTTGTGGGCGAAATGATAATCGTTGCCTCTTCTCGCCTTGTACTTTTTTCTACACGCAACATGGAATGACAGGATATCTATGCTGAAATTTGAAATTATTCAGGGTTTGTTTGGCCTTTTTTATACATTAATTGAGTTTTCTAGGTATTTAATGTCCATAATTCAAATCTGAACTACAAATACATGCTCCAGTGCACCAAAATGGCTAGAAAAATCATACATGTGTCCTTGGCTGCATGTTTAGGTCCCATGCAAGGAATGTGAATGAATTACAACCGCCTCGGCATCCTGGCTCGGCCTCAAACATTGGGAATCTTGGTTTTTAAATCCCCGTAAATCCAAAATTCACCAGAAAATCATGAAAGTTGGCATGGTTTCATGACATGGCACATATATGTCGTGGTAAAAAAATGTCCAATTTTGGGCGAAGCTTTATTATAAACCTCTTGGAAAACCGAAGCTTCTCGCAAGAACCCTCGTGGTTTCGATAGGGAAATGTGTCCCCCTTGTGGACGAGATGATAATTGTTGCCTCTTCTCGCCTTGTATCTTTTTCTACAGGCAACATGGAACAACAGGGATTCGTGCTAATCTTTGATATTATTCAGGGTTTGTTTGGCCTTTTTTATAGATTAATTGAGTTTTCTAGGCATTTAATGTCCATAATTCAAATCTGAACTACAAATACATGCTCCATTGCACCAAAATGGCTAGAAAAATCGTACATGTGTCCTTGGGTGCATGTTTAGGTCCCATGCAAGGAAAGGGAATGAATTCAACCATCTCGCTATCTTGGCTCGGCCTCAAACATTGGGAATCTCGGCTTTAAAATCCTCATAAATCCAAATCTCACCAGAAAATCATGAAACTTGGCATGGTGTCACGACATGGCACATATATGTCGTGGTAAAAAAATTGTCCAATTTGGGCCAAGCTTTATTACATGCCTCTTACAAACTGGAGCTTCTCGCAACCCTCACGGTTCCGCTAGGGAAACATGCCCCCTTGTGGGCGAAACGATAATCGATGCCTCTTCTCGCCTTGTATTTTGTTTTCTAAAGATAACATGGAATAACAGGAGTTTCGTGCTGAAATTTGAAATTAGTCAGGGTTCATTTGGCCATTTTATATATTAATTGAGTTTTCTAGTCATTTATTGTCCATAATTCAAATTTGAACCACAAGCAGATGCTCCAGTGCACCAAAATGGGTGGAAAATCATACATGTGTCCTTGGGTGCATGTTTAGGTCTCATTGAAGGAATGGGAATGAATTACAAATGTCTCGTCATCCAGAAACATTGAGAATCTTGGTTTTTAAATCCCAGTAAATCCAAAACTCACCCAAAAATCATGAAACTTGGCATGGTTTCATGACATGGCACA
Organism: Thinopyrum elongatum; assembly: GCA_011799875.1. Taxonomy (NCBI): domain Eukaryota; kingdom Viridiplantae; phylum Streptophyta; class Magnoliopsida; order Poales; family Poaceae; genus Thinopyrum; species Thinopyrum elongatum. The sequence continues at coordinate 176,633,377 of CM022300.1, forward strand.
TTTATGCCATGGTAAAAAATCGTCCAATTTGAGACAAGGTGCACACATTAATCGTCCGGTTTCGTGGCATGGTTTGCTGACACGTTAATATTGCAAACGGTTGTATTATTTGAACCGTGTGTGTTCCCGTAACCATTTAAGTGTGGCCACGTGCCCGTCTTTTTATGGGAGAGTACTACCTCGGTCCTGGTTCATTGGTCCTCTTTATATTTTGTGCCAAAATTTAACCATAGTCAGTGGCGTGCGTGCAACTGTTTGATTAGATGGGACGAGTGCGAGAAGTCCACCGTGCAGGCTCGATGGGACGCATGCAAGCAGTCCGCCATGCAGGCTCGATGGGACGCATGCGACCTATCCACTACGCAGGCTAGATGGGACATGTGCGAGCAGTCCGCCGTGCATGCTCACCGGGAAGCGAGCTCTTTGATGTCCATCCACCAGCCGCCCGTCTCGCTCGCAACTTCTCTATTAATGGCAGTCGAGCCATTGTTTAACATGCGGTTAATTAAAGCACCTGGATGGAGGGTGTTTGCTTGTGATTCCATGGCCCCGCTCAATGTTAGCATTTGCTTTGTTCGTGTTTCCAACTCGTATTCCGGATAATTTAAAATGCCACATGCGGCAACGGATAATACGACGACAAAATAAAATGGCAATGGATTACGACGACAAATTCATGGATAATAAATATCTTACATATTTCGGATAATTTAAAATGCCACATGCGGCAACGCCCGGAAGACACGGGGGCAAGAGAAGAAGGAAATCGCAAACAACGATCTGGGTCGCTACTGTCTCTACTCCTCGATGGATCGCCGGGTGACGAGATCCTCCAGCTCCTTCTTCAATTCCTCACGACTTTGCTTGACAGCAGCCACGGATTCCTCCACCTCCAGCTCGCTCTCGATGCGGAGCTTCCTCAAGTCACCCATAAGTTCCTCGGTGACCGCTTTCAACGTCATCCCCGAGGCACGGCTCTGCTCATGCAGCTTCTTCCAACCGGCGGCCTCCTCCTCCTTCTTGGCAAGCGCCTTGAGGAGCTTTCCATTGTCACCCATGAGTTGCTCGACGAGGCCGGTCGCCTTCTCAACTGAGGCATCGCTAATCTCGAGCAACTTCACCAAGCCGTCGACCAGCTCCTGCTGCATAATTGGGCCAGCGAGACTGTCGTCATCGCTAGCCAAGGACTTCAGCACCGCCAGCTCGTCATGATTCTCGACACGGCGAGTGCGCTTGTGAGAGCCATCACGTGCCGGTGAGAGCTCGTTCAAGGGTTTCGTGGCGCGCCACACATTGCTGATGTGGCTGCCGCGTAGCGGCTGGACCTCTCTATAGCTTCCGCGGCCTTGGTCTTTCCTCCCTGGTTATATGTCGATCCGATACTCCTTCTACCGGTCATGGCGGAACGAATTGACAGCAAAGACCTGTTGTATGGGTGATGAGGAAAGGAATTGTGAAGTAATTTTCGAGTGGGTAGTTTTTATAGCCCAGTGCTAAGTGGGAACACGTTTAGGTTTGATCGGTGTGAACAAATTTGCAATTACTTATTGCATGGTAATATGGAATGTGACGAGAAACAAGCTCAAAATTTATTGATGGTTCTAGGCTCGAAGCCCGAAATGGTTCCCGGATGGCGTACATGGGCCTGTTTCTCAGATGTGTACGTGTCTGCCCCCTATCACACATGGTCCAGATATCACCATCGTATCTGATAGATGGGCCGTCACACCTCCCACGCGGGGCGAGAAGGTTGACCAGAATTGCAATATGCAGGTGTGATTGCTCGCCATTGAGGCCGCCGTGGTGTGCTCTGCTCACGGCCCCCCGCGCGCTCTGCTCATCGTTGAGGCGGCCGTGGCGCGCTCTTATCGCGTCCGTCCGGGCGTTTTGCTCACAATTGAGGCGGCCACGGCGCGCTCCGCTCTCGACGTCCCTGCGTGCACTCTGCTCACCGTTGAGGCAAATTTACAATGGCAACGGTTAATAATTGTCTTGCATATTCAGGATAATTTAAAATGCCACATGCGGCAACGCCCAAAACACACACGAGCTACATATGATTAGTGACTTAAAATGTCGATATGCGACATTTGCATACAATTATAATAAAATATAGGCTAAAAGGCTGAGCTGGCAGCCTTCTGATGACGGTCTTCTCGGACTCCATGATCAGCATAGCACCCTTGCGACCGTTCATTCTGAGTGCCCCGACCCGCGGCCACGGTACCCGTCTCCGCCTACAGAGCTGCTGGCGCTGGGAGGCTCTTGGGGCTGCTGGGCCTCTTCCAGTACAGCTTGACAGCATGCAGTCACGCACATGACACGCCCGTGGAACCGCTCCATTTCCATGTCTCTACCCTGGTAGAAAATTCCGTCCATCACCTGCATCCTCAAGATACCATGATGGCGATGTTCTACTTCATCTGGGACGTCAACTCCGCCAAGGATGCGCTCCAGCCTGGCCACCACATCGTCGAGATCGAGGTTGACATGGCCACCACCGACAATGATGAAGCCACAGGCTGGCTGTCGCACAACTGAATCGCAGATGTCCTTTGCGCATTCCTGGCGGGGCATTAGGCTCTCGATGATCACCGGTGATGGCGGCTCTTAGGGTGGGTCATTGATCATGCCGCCTAGCAGCTCTGGATCTTTTGCACGGTGGATGGCAAACTGCTCATCACACTTTTTCTGCAATATGTCCAGTGTGCGCCCAAGGAATGGCACGGCTATATAGCTGCCAATGGGCCATGGCGCCTGCACCGGCCGATGAAGCTCTTGCTCCCCGATCTGCTCCGGCTCGTTCTCCTCATCGAAGATGTAACACAGGAAGGGGTTGACGTTGAAGCTTTGGTCGTTGCCTGGCATGCTTGGAATCACTAATGCTAGATGGGTGTGGACTAGACCTGCGCACTGCATCGCTATGGTGCATTGCCGCCGCCTAGGTCATATGGAGCAAATCACTAGCTGGTGATGGGAAACCAATGAGGGAAGAGGCGGGAAGCATTGGCGTGGATTGCGGGACACGTGTATATCATCATTAATTTCTGCACTGGGCGTCTATATTGCTATAGTTACTACCTCCGTCGTGGTTTATTATCCCCCTTCATATTTGGTAGTACCATAATTTGACCTTAGATTTAACTAAGAGTATATTAATGCATGTCATCAAAAATAATATTGTTGGACGACTATTCCCTGCTATGTTCAACTACTATATGGAATAATTATGCATGTGCTTGATCGCCGTTTACGCGGCCGCGGCGCTCTCTGCTCGCGTCCCTCCGCGTGCTCTGCTCGCCGTTTAGGCGCCGAGGTGCCCTCGGGTCGCGTCCCTCCATGCACTCTGCTCACCATTTAGGCGACAAGGCGCGCTCGGGTCGCGTCCCTTCGCGCGCGCTCTGCCAGGGGTTAGGGCCGCCACACGATCACGTTGGGGAAGCTTTAGTTATTTGATCTGAGATTATATTAATTAATTATACCTCCAGAGCCAGAATCATCCAGCTCTGGAGGTATAATTAATTAACCTAAACTAGGATCTCCGGCGCCCGCTCCCGTCGCACAACTCCATCTTGTCGTCGGCCGTTGGGGGTATGCCGATATGTGTGGGTAACTAGCTAGCAAGTGAATAAGTACTGAGTCGCCGCCGTCGGCCATTACTGTGGTTATTTATAGCTAGCAACTGGCTAGGGGATTGGGGATTTTACAATTCACCCATGTGGAGCGCGGGAAGCCTTCGCTGGAGCGCTGGAATCCTTCGCTGGTGTTAGACGGGATAGAGAGGGATTTGGTGTAATGTGTTGATTGTATTGCTTGAGCCTCGTGGGCATATATATAGAAGTACAATGATCTACTTGGAGTACAAGACAAGGAACAATAATGTCTTATACTTCCCAATAATCATAATACTCAATAGCTGGAGCACGGGAAGACTAAGTGGAGCACAACCCAAAAACCGTATGCAGTGTCACGTGCTATCACACACGTGTTAACATCAGGAAACGTATGTGTAACTTACTAATCATCACACACGAGTACTCGCACACGCATCATGTGCGATACTCCTAGCCATCGCAAGCAACTAGTTTGCATTTTTCAAAGTTTTTTCTACACACAGAATCGCACACGAATTAACTGTAGTAACCGTCTATGTTATATTTTCTCATCGCAAACAGTTCATCCGAGTGGGTTGTTTGCCGCGTATCACACACATCTTGTTTACACGAATCATTTGTATTATTTTGGCTCATCGCAAACAGTTCATCTATGTGAACCGTATGCCGCATATCACACACATCTTGTTAAGTTGAACCATTTTTGTTGTGTTGCCTAATCGAAAACAGTTCATACGAGTGAACCGTATGCCGTATATCGCACACACCTTGATTTGGCTGACCATTTCTGTTGCGTTCCCTAATCGCAAATAGTTCATCCGAGCGAACTGTATGCCGTATATCACACACACCTTCATATGGCTGCCCGTTTCTATTGTTCTGGCTCATCGCAAACAGTTCTTATGGATTAACCGTATCCACGCATCGCACACGCAACTATAATCTGAATCATGTTTGATGTCTCCACCATCGCAAACATTTTGTATCTTTTTGACGGATTTTTTACATCACCGTTTGTGATTAATGCATCACACACAATTTTGTTGAAGGGTCTCTGATTGTAGTGTCATGTTTGGACCATCCTACAATAGTGTCAATGTTGATTTCAACTTCCATGTCATCAGTTGGAGGTGGATCTAAGAAGAAAGAGAAAACCAACTTCAAGACCAAGTTCAAGAAAACAAAAAAAGAAACGACAATAGAAAAGAAATGCTCAAAAGCAAGGAAGTTACCTGTATGTTCTTGTCGAGGAGAGGTGGTATCTTCTCTGACAACTTCGGTTGTCGTCGCCTGGTTGCCGGTAGGTCCACTTTCAGGTAGGTCCTCAGTGTGGACAGGTTCATCAACTGAAGCTCTTGCAATAGAGCTGCTTTCCGGGACGGTGCTTGACGGAGGCATCACCAGTGGATCTGCCTTTGGGCGTTCCCGTTCATGGTGCTCTCTTGCCGCCTCGTTGTCAATGTCAGAGATGGGGATGTCAATGTCAGTACTTGCCAGAGGGAATTGGACAGTGGCCTCATGCTGAGGGCTTTGCCGGGGACTGAGCCAGGGGCTAATGACTACGACACCAGGAGGCGTTTTGCCAAATCTTGTGCTTGTCGTCGGTTCAACACCTGTCATGGTCTTTGCCTTCTTCACTGCTCTTTGTGCTAGTGTCTCCACTTCTCTGTAGAATCAAGACAAATCAAGAAAATTAGATCAACTATAATAAGGAAATCAAGAATTGATGAAGATAATTGGGAGTACTTACTCTTCTTCCTCCTGTTGGTCGCTAAGGACAAAGAGGTCCTGAACAGCTTCATGGCTAGCGCCAGAGGTGGGAGGTGGAGTAGGAGTCCTAGCACGCTTGGTTGCCAAAGGCATGGCAGGCTAGGAAGACCCTGCTACTCCAGCAGCTGGCGCGGCTGGTCGCCCTGAGGAGGTGCATCATGTCTGCTGTTGTTGAGAAGTTTGCCATCGAGCCCCTTGCTGCCAGGCAACCTTGGCAGTCATCCTCTTCTCATCAACCTCATTGCCCGATGACAATGGGGGAATAGGCTCTTCGGAGACTGACTTCTGGAGGACACGAGATCTTTTCCTTGGAGCTGGAGGAACTGGGGGCTGCTCATGCCCTGGTTCTTCGGTAGCCTTGTTGCTCTATTCTCCAGTAGGCTCCTCTGGCAGCTCTTCTGCCAGCTCCCCTTCGGCTTCTTCATCATCTTCAACTACCACGGATCCAGAACTGCCACCACCTTCAGCCATTCGTGCTTCCTCTGCTCTGCTGGCAATATAAGCCAACTCTTCATTAGTGGTACCGCGAATGAGATCTTTCTCCTGTATGATGGGCCTTTCCACCAGATTGTCAAATCACGTCCTCACAACATCTTCGGGCACCTCTTTCCACTCACCCTCGACTCCATGAGTGTTGCGTGATGGCATCATCGCCAAGATTGAGTCTTTAGCGGAGTTGTTGCATAATGGAACCACACTTGCCGGTGACGTGGAAGAGCTGATTAAAAAGGGCTAAATGATGCAGCACCGTCAAGTTTGCGCCATGCCTGGTGTGCAACCACATGATGTCAGCCATGTTTTTTAAGTCCCAAGCACACCGTTTTCTGTTCTGTTGAGGGGCAATGCTGCGATGAAGGAATCAGCGCCCACCATCTCAATGGTAAGACTGGCAGCTCTGAGGTGAATGATGAGGTTCACGGCAATTGTGAGTTTCTTATCATGCGCGCGAACATAGCTCCAATCTTTCCCGCGTTCCACCTTCTTCATCCGGGGCTTGCAGAAATCTAGGAAGAAGTCTTCCTTGATCCAACACCAATCTTCCTGCCACTCATTCCACTTCAGGTGCAGTTGTCCTTCAAGGTAGACATCCTTGCTGCCAGCCCTGGGGATCCAGGTGATGCTGCCGGAGAAGGCATCTCCTTTGATGCATGGGATGAAGAAATGTTGGAATAAAGCTACGTTCGGCTCTACTCCAACAAAATTCTTGCACATGTGGGCAAACACAGACATCCAATTGACTGCATTTGGGGTGAAATCTAAGAGCCGAAACCTGTAGGTCCACATGAGCTTAGAGAAGAAACTGGAAAAGGGGGGAACAAGTCCGCAATAGAAATACACGATGAAGAAGGGATATTTGTTCTTGGAGGGCTTGACGCTACCGGGGAGCACATGTGGCGCGCTATGGGCTGTCGTCTCCTTCCCCCACATATACGCATACCGCATCACAAGGTCATTATGGTTTAGCGCCGGCGGAGAAAAGACGATGTTCTCCCTCCGCAACGCCGTTGTGGCCTCCCTCCTCTTCTCTGCCTCTGGGTCAACTGGCTTATCAGCATTTTTCGGCGCCATGGCGGGTTTGAGAAGATGGATTGGTGAATGGCAAAGGTGTGGTGTGGCGGTGGTGAAGAGCTCTATTTTGCGCATGATTGAAGATGATGGCGGCGGCGAGATTGGGAATGGCAGCAATGGATGAGGAGCGCCCTTGAAGATGCTTTTTTATGGGGAAGGCGCGGGGGTTAGCTCTCCACAGTCTGACATGGCTAAGCTTTTTCAGGCGCACAACTTCAATTAGCCGTTTTGCTCCACCTCTCCCACGTCCCGCATTTAATGTGTGTCGTGGGCGTGCAATAAAAGTGATGATTACGACAGTAATTTTCCGCCACATGTGTCTGTGCACTGTTTTGGCCTAGCCCAAACGATGCCTCGGGTGCGTGTATGGCCCAGGCCCGGGGGCGCTAAAATAAGGGTCCTTTAGTACCCTGACTTGTGCATAGACAATAGCAGCCTTCCCGACGGTAAGGCTTGTTAGAGGATGACTCTGATCAAGAACAAGACTTGGTTTATAAAACCATGAAGAAGACCTCCAGGCAGGTGATCAAGTAGTATTAGATAGTATTAAAGGTCAAGATTCTGGTTGCCGGCAAGCAACACACCGGCAAGTGAAGACTCGGCATGCTCCTTGCCGGCAAGCCGCCACTACCTCTCCAACGCTCCACCTCAGCGACCAGCCAGTCACTTGTCAATAGGTGTCGAGCAGGCAGGCAGTTATGTGAGGCTTGTCGGGGCACATGTCAGCACACCGCCGAAGACCAACTTATTGCCATCGTCCCAGAGGCATGGCAAAGAAATATGAGGTAGCTGGGTGAACGGAACAGAAGGAGAGACACCTCTTGCCGAAGATCATCCCAGCACGACACCTCACGGCGCATTTAATGCACTTGTCCTAACCAGTCAGAGTTAGGTATTTGGCACTTTAGCCACTATTCGTATCATGTAATGACCATTTTGCCATTGTGGTTACCCCTTTCTGTATAAAAGGAGGCCCACGGCTACCTTTACAAAGGTCGACACCTTGCTCATTTTATGTGCATAGCTGCACTTCCCGGGCACCTTGCCGGCAAGGTGTGGTCCTCTGTAATTTGAGCGCATACACAATCAATCCATCAAAGCAGGAGTAGGGTTTTACAACTCATGGTGACCCAAACCTGGGTAAATCCCTTGTGTTGATTGTTGATTCTGCTCTTTGTGTTCATTGATCCCCACAGCCGAACTGTAAACGGGTCATTGCCGGTCCCATAGATTGTCCTATTTTGACACTGGGGTTTTATGATTTGATGGCCCATTGGGCATTACTACGGCGCTATGACTGGCGTGAGTCTACCCTGCAATTGTCCACTCTAATTTGGTGCATGGCACGTGGACATGGTTGCTGGATGTCCCGCATATCAGCGAAATTAAGTAGAAAGGCAGGAGTAACTATTTACACATAAATTTATTTTTGATAGAGATATACTCCCTCTGTAAAGAAATATAAAAATCTTTTATATCACAACTTTATACATAAGAAAAATCAAGGGGAATATATATACATAAATATGGGGTTCAGATGAGAATAAAATACTCAGATAGGCTGACGGCTCTTGACTGGCCATAGGCCGGTGGGCCTGCATGTTTGGGGGCTGATGTGTTCTAAGTCAGCGCATTTCATTCGATAAATATTGCATGCGATCAAGACGGTGCTGGTTTTATATGATGTCACAAGGCGAAGACAAAAAATTATATAAAGCATGACAACTGTTAGACTGAAATCGAACGATAGTTCCTAACCAGCAAGCAGAGTTGCAATTCTCTCACAATGACCTATGTGATATGTGCTAGTACAACTTATACACAAAGGACACTTGTTTCACCATGGCATATTAAATCAAAAGCTCTTAGAGGATAGATTAGTTCGGCAGTTGTGTGATGCTACTACAGAATTTCAAAGTTGATTAGGTCCAGCACTCCTTGCAGAGAAACTTCGATTCTGACATCATCCCCAACCACAAGATTTGATCGAGTTTTGAACCTTGACCATCCTTTAGAATCAATCATCATGCAACCATCCTTTCTACTTACGGTATATTGCGCAGGTTCATTCACACCAAGGCAGCGCATGGTAAGAGAAACTTGGCCACGGTCACCCGGATTATTGAACGAGTCCCTCATTGCTCTAGGAATTTTCTATTTGCAAACAAGAAGACATACACAAACAGTTATCAACATAGTGAATCATGTGAAACAACATGGAAAGAAAAAAAGAATGAAGCACTTGGGCTGCCAATGCTTACCAAGAAGGTGGAGATGTCGGTTTTTGTAAGGACTTTGGTATATGCAGTGCGAAGTGCAGCCAGTCTATTGCTGGTGCAAGTGCTGGTTCCATTATTGCTGCACGGGCCAGAGCAGATGCAAGTGCAAGTTCAAGTGTTGGTGCAGGTGCTGGAGCCGTTGTTGGCGCCCATGGCGGTGCGACTGGTAGTGCCCGTGGAGGTGCGACTGCTGCTTCCAAAGACGGTGCTCCTTCTGGACCTAGTGCCAGTGTTGGAGCAGGTGCCAGTGTCGGTGCCTGATCCTCTGGTAGATCACCCTGACCCATTGACGTGGTCGATGCCCAATCCTATGGTGAGTCAGACTTAGCTACTGCTGCTATCAGTGCTAGAGCCAGTGCAGGTGTCGAAGCAGGTGCCAGTGCTCGATCTGCTACGGCTGTCGATGCTGGAGGAGGTACCGATGTGCGAGACATCAGCGCTCATCTCTGCCCTGCTTTGATTCCAGACCGTAGCTTTGTTAACTGTGCTACGCATCCTTCTTAAGTGATAGTGCACGTGAGCAATTCGAACTTCATCCAGCTCCGTGACATGGATCCAGTCTTCTTCTTTCCTTCTTTTAAAGACGACAAGGACTAATTCTGGCAAGTTTGTTAAAGTAAATTGCAGTTGATCAGAGGGCATCAGATTGTACTCAGATAACAGACGGATCCAATTGTGTCCAGTAATATAAGTGATGGACAGTACCTTCATTATTGACACATCATAAGAAGTGAAACCTGCTAAAATAACCATCATAGAGCAAACCAAACAGTTTATTCTGTAACTAATGTGACATGGCAAAACCTGCATCGTAAAATTGCAGCAAAAGTAAGAAAACATGGCAGTTAATCAATGAGATTTACTTTATGTGACATGATTGAATCCATACCAGGAAATCACTATGTTCAAGTTCTAAATTAAAGGTTGTTCATCCAATTATGGGTGGCATGCAGGGCCCCTCCTTACTGCCACAAGCAAGAAAGTCCAAAGGTCGGGACAGCTCATATGGAGCGAACATCCGTGGGACTGTAAATCCTGGTGGGTGCAATAAACCCTGCAATGCATACATATATAAGAGTGTAACCATAACTGATATATACTCCCTCCGTCCACAAAAATAAGATGATCTGGATATTTCAAAATATATGGACTGAACTGAGTGGACAAACACACCAAAATGTGTATAACTCTATATACATCTAGTTCACAAAAATGTAAACATCTTATGTATATGAACAGAGGGAGTATTATACTGGGATGAAAAAACACATATATCAGACAACCAAAAATGGTATTATAGGTTCACCATTTCTAAAACATTAACATAGAGTGTTCTCAGGATTCACCACCAAACAAAAGCAACAGTACTAACCCATACATGGTTCACACACACAAATCAAGTACTAAACAATATTACTTACTACAGACAAGCACAGTTGCACTAATTAAACTCTGCACACTATTTCTTGCTACCGGCCTATGGGGTGTGCCCCACAAAACTGATAGGCCATGGACATCTTGAGAGATGTATATCGGCACCTTCACCATCTCATCAACCTTGGAGAACCTAACAGTGTCGTCTTTCCACTCATAAACATGACAATGAAGATAGGCCGCATCATATTTGTTAGGAACCTTTACAAGAACAACACCCTTTGTGATCGCTAGCACATCTACGAAATTGTTGTGGTGAAGTACAACCTCAATGCCTGACAACAATGCTACATGAAAACACATGTTCATGACATGCGGCTACAAGGACATGGTAGATGGATAGTTTAGTAGTGCACATCCTCAGGTCTTCCAGTTCACACGACATGACTTTGAGAACTTCATCTCCACAGCGGACCTGGTTCTAATTCAAACAGAAACCAATATTTTATTACTTCCTCTGTTCACAAATATAAGATGATTTGCAATATTTCACTCCATATAAGACTACATATACACACATAAATGGGTGAACAAAGACACAAACATGTCTACATCAGATACAAAAAAAAGTTAGAACATCTTATATTTGTGAACAGAGGGATTACTTACAATATCCATAACACAAGTTACTGAGGCTGCTATATTCTCTTGCAAGGCACGAGATCTAAAATCTTGCATTTCCTACAGCTAGCGTTGATGTTAATAAAGTAGTTGAAAGTAATCTATAAGAAATGAGTGTTATGTGCAAAAATCATATGCATGTCAACCTCTCGCATGTTTTGGTCAGAAGAGCCATTTAGAACCATCATTTGGCACACAAAAATCACATGGAAGATTGGCCAGAAAGTTATACTACTAGTACTACATGTACATTACACAAACCTCACATATTAGCAAGCACTTTGCAAGTTAAATCAAAAAACATGACCAAGATCGTCAACAAGAGATATTACCTCGACCACCTTAACGAGGGATCTCGAAGAGGTGGCCTTGGTCATGGCAATGGCCTTGAGCTTGTATGTGGTCGTCACAGTCGGGTGCTTGTGCTTCTTTCATATCTAATCCCCAATAGTTTTGGCCAGAGCCATAGACCTCGGTTTGGCCAGTGCTCTAGGGTCCATCAAGAAACTGTCAAATAGAAATAAAAGGAAGGAAAACCATAATGATAAACCCAAAAGAAGAACAGAGAGGGAGTTAGGATCGGTCACGGGGTTGCAAAAGATGATGGGGGTGGAAGTATAGCAACACCATTGATGCGCTCACCTTTCCTTCTTTGGGAGAGAAGAACAATGGTAGAAGCGAGTTGGTGTTTTCTTGAAGAAATGAGGAACACGATGAGGGAGTAGCGAGTTGGGGTTTTCTTCAAGAGAGGAAGATGAGGGAGAAGAGTGAAATGATGGTTGCTTCATCCATCCAACTTACTGCTCGAATGGTTTTTTGATTTGATGAATCATTGGGCATTACTGCAGTGCTACGACTGGGATAAGTCTACCGTGCAGTTGTGCACTATACTACAGAGTAATTTGGTGCATGGCAAGTGGACCCCATTGCTGGTTGTCCCACACATCGGCAAAAGTGAGTAGCAAGGTTCCCGATGACATGGAGGAGATCCCGCGTGCTAGATTGTCTCCACTATTTCTTAAAAATATTTTTTTACTACAAAAAGCTTTTCCACTCTTATGTCGGAGAAGTGTGAAACACGACAGCCACATCAACTTACACTACTAGTACTCCTACTACTAGCCATGTCTAGTGGTTCATACGGAAATCCTATATTGTTGCTAGTGTAGTAAGTTATGAGGATAAAAAATGATGTATAGTAAACTTATTATACCCACTCGAAGAAAAGTAACTAATTTTAAATAATTCTGTGGTGAGGGATATTGTTGAGAGTGTTTCAACATATTTTTGGTTTACATCATGGCTAGTATTCGCCGGTATGGTCCTGGGTGGGTCCCCTGCGTGTACGTGCCTCCCATCCCATGCTACCTCGGCAGGCATCCAAGCGACCTATAGTGTACTTATTATTTTTAGTAGACAAGGCAACCGGAGAAGTAGAATCAAGGGATGGAGGCGGCAGCCGCTCTGGAAGGGTGTCTCCGGAGGATTGACATCTAGTTGACATGTTGCGCCCATAATATGGCCCTTTTATTACCGTCCGATCGAGAATGAACGGTGAGATCAATGTCAACAGTACTCGGGCTACATTGCACGGAGAGTATGCTGCTATAGTACTCGACTGAACATGAAACATATGAAGCGCGCCTCTATAGTGCTCTATGCTATAGTGACTGATCTGGACCGTCTGAGTTTGATCCAATGGTCATGCTACGCTGTGACATGCCCATGCATAGGATGCCTAAACAACACTGAAGTACCTCTCCTTTTTCAGGCACATGACGGCGGTGATGTAGGGTGCCACCGCACGCAGAGCCCGCTCCCGGTCGACGGGAGCCAACTCGTCAAAGATGGCGTCCAATGGCACAAATGGATTCCGGTGACGAAGCCCGAAGAGTATTCGCCCGACAACGAAGAAGGTTGCCCACACCCCCTCCTTGTCCAGCTCCACCCCCACCAGCGTGGAGACGGCTCAGCTCCTCAGAGATATAGGTGAAGAAGGAGACCACGTCAGGAAGCCGCAAATTGTTGAAGTCGATGAGGTGGTCGAATGGGTTTTGCCCCCGACGACCGGCATGGTTGCGCTAGCACGGTGGTAGGCATCGCATAGCCACAACACGTGTGTGGCAACATGGTCCAGCAAGTGGTTTAGGCGATACTGGACCTCATCACGATCGGCCTGCTCGCGCTCCAGCCGACTTGCCATCAGGCCAACCTGGCCGGCTAGCGTATCTCCTGCTTTCTACAATAATGTCGTCGAGGCCTGAAGCATCTTTGTGGTGGACTCCTGATGCTTTTGAAGCTCCGTGATAAACTCCCGCTCATAACGGAGGAGCATGGACCCTTCTCCTCCCTGAGCTCATGGAGCTCCACATCCTTGGCCTAAAGCTCCGCATTCTTGGCCTAGAGCTCCTCTGTTAGGCGCCTCACCTCAGACTCCATGATCTGGTGCGCCACCATGGAACGAGGTAAAAGAAATGGGGAAAGGAAGCAAAGGGGCGGAACAGCTGAAAGGCAATGCGATCTATGGGAAGGCGGAGGGAGCTAGTAGAGGAGCAGGGTAAATCTGTTGGTTTTCATCATGGGAAACCCCACTCGATGCCTTTTCGCATCAGGGAGCAGTGGGATTTACTCACGGAGTCATCATGACTAATTCCTGCCGCGCTTGCTCCTGTTGAAAAAAAATATTCCTGCCGCGCCCAAAGACCAAAGAAAGGCAGCGGTGGATTTTAATTTACCTAGTAGCAAGGAGGGGAAAATGCGTGAAAAACAAATGTGGCGGCGGCCTAGCTGATCGGTCGCACTAGCCCAACTAGCTAGCCATCGTGCTTCACTGATGTACTCAGCAAGAAAGGCGGGGTTTTGTGATTGATGAATCACTACTTACTTCAGCACTACGACCGAGAAGGACCCAGAGACTGCGCGGTAGCGTGTCCCATGTCTTAGCAAGGAAGAAAATATGCGTGCACCAATCGGGGGGACCCAGAAACCATGCGGTAGGGTGTACCACGTCTCAACACGGAGGAAAATGTGCGTGTAAAAATATAATGTATCAGACGTAGCTATGCATGGTTTGAACTCGGGACCCAGCCAGTTAGTCGAAAATACCCCACTAGCCACACAGATTCATCATGCTAACACATCACAAAGGATAGGTGTGGTTAGCTCCATCTCAACCAGACACGAGGTCTCTTGTTCTAGGAGATTCATCTATTTGCTAACCACCTTTTTAGTTATAATAACTGCACAGTCGGCTCACGCCGCTCTTTGTGTTTGCCCATGCGTCTAAAGGTTGTGGATGGAGAGGAGAGAGAGAGAGATCACAGAGATGGGACCCGCCAGTAAGTGAGTCAATGTGCATGCACATGCTGACGAGCCACTCCCTCTACTCTACTGAACGCAATACAGTATAAAATCAAGTTATGCGACAAAGCCAACTACCGTTGCTATTTCTGGCTATCAACGTAAGCTTTGTAGTCCAGGTTGTCGGTTCGTATCTCGTCCTTTAGAGTTTTTTCTTTTTTAGGTCCAAATTTGTTCCATGAGAAGTGGGACCCCCGTGTGTTGTTCCGTTCTTTCTGTGTATGAGGGATTTTTTGCAAAAACACATTGCATGGTTAGACAAGTAACAGCACCAGTTACACGTATTTTACAAGTTTAGGAAGAAAAGTGACAGCTGCGGAGAATATCATGTGCTCCCCGCAGCTTAGATGCTACGGTGGTATGAGATTCTACGTTGTTGGATCTAAGATCCAAGGGCATGTGAGTAGTCTTTGTACTTATGTGCAAGTCCAAACTCTTTGAGGGCTTTTTTGCAAAAAAACATTCAGACCTCATGTGAGCTGCTGGATCTTGGATCCAACGGCTCCTTGGAGCTCGTATCACCGTAGCACCTAAGGTGTGGGAGCACCCGATATTCTCACATACGAGAGAATATAAGGTGCTCCCCGTAGCTTAGCCGCTACGGTGATATGAGCTTCTAGGCCATTGGATCTGATATCCAATGCCATGTACATAGTATTTGTACTTCTGCGCAATTCCCAAACTCTTTGAGGCCTATATTGCAAAAACATTCAAACCTCCTACCAGGAGCCGTTAGATCTCCTAGGAGCTCGTATCACCTAGGTATCTAAGGTGTGGGAGCACCTCATATTCTACCTGGAAGAGAACATCAGGTGCTCTCGCAGCTTGGATGCTACGGTGGTACGAGCTTCAATGTCGTTCCGTCTGAGATCCGATGGCGTTTGAGTAGTCTTTTTACTTGTGAGCAGTTCTCAAACTCTTTGAGGGATTTTTTGCAAAAACCATTCGGACCTCGTAGGAGCTGTTGGATCTCAGATCCAACGGCTCTGAGGAGCTCGTATCACCATAGCATCAAAGGTCTGGTAGCACGTGATATTCTTACGGATGAGAGAATATTAGATGCTACTGTGATACGAGCTTTGAGTCCGTTGGATATGGGATCCGATGGCATCTGAGTAGTTTTTGTACTACTAATTGTGTGCAATTCCCAAACTCATTAAGTTTTTTTTTGCAAAAATATTCAGACATCATGTGAGCTGCAGGATCTCAAATCTAACTGCTCCCAATAACTCATATCCCCATATAGCATCTAAGGTGTGGGAGCACCTTATATTCTCCAGGGGGGCACAACCGATCGGTGTTTGGGAGGGTGGGGCCAATTTTTTTTAAAATATAATCTAAACCCTCCTAACAAAGACCTTCACAATTTTATCTAAGGTTGGGAGGGTTACCACTCGACAATTGCTACTTCTTGAGCTTGCGTTGATTTTTCCCTTGAAGAGGAAAGGGTGATGCAGCAAAGTAGAGATAACTATTTCCCTCAGTTAAGAACCAAGGTATCAATACAGTAGGAGGTACAAGCAAGTCCCCAATAGATGCACCTAAACAAACTAACAAACACTTGCACACAACGTGAAAAAGGGGTTGTCAATCCCTTCACGGTCACTAGCAAGAGTGAGATCTAATAGAGATAGATATAAAGGATAAGTAAAAGGCAAAATAAAGTAAATATAAATAAATTTCATAAAGTTATTTTTTGGTTTTGGGTTTTATAGATCTAAAAATATATGATGAGAAATAGACCCGGGGGCCATAGTTTTCACTAGAGGCTTCTCTCTTGAAAGAACACATAGGGTGGGTGAACAAATTACTGTTGAGCAATTGATAGAAAAGCAAAAAGTTATGACGATATCTAAGGCAATGATCATGAATATAGGCATCATGTCCGTGACAAGTAGACCGACTCCTGCCTGCATCTACTACTATTACTCCACACATCGACTGCTATCAAGCATGCATCTAGTGTATTAAGTTAACAAGAACGGAGTAACGCCTTAAGTAAGATGACATGATGTAGAGGGATAGATCCAATCAATATGGTAAAAACCCAATCTTTTTATCCTTAATGGAAACAATACAAATATGTGCCTCGCTACCCCTATATCACTGGGTGAGGACACCGCAAGATAGAACCCATCACAAAGCACCTCTCCCATTGCAAGAAAAACCAATCTAGTTGGCCAAACAAAATCGATAGATCATAGAGAAATACAAAGCTATCTTAATCATGCTTAAAAGAGTTCAGAGAAGACTCAAATAATATTCATAGATAATCTGATCGTAAATCCACAATTCATCAAATCTCAACAAACGCACCGCAAAAGAAGATTACATCAAATAGATCTCCAAGAACATAGAGGAGAACATTGTATTGAAGATCAAAGAGAGAGAAGAGGCCATCTAGCTACTAGCTATGGACCCGTAGGTCTGTGGTAAACTACTCACACATCATCGAAAGGGCAGCAAGGTTGATGTAGAGGCCGTCCATGATCAAATCACCCTCCGGCAGAGTGCCGAAAAGGCCCCGAGATGGGATCTCACGAGAACAGAAGCTTGCGATGGGGGAAAAGTATTTTTGGTGTGCCCTCTGACATAAGGGGAATATTTGGGTATTTATAGAGCAGAGATTAGGGTTCGAAGGTCTGCGAGGGGCCCACAAGCCTAGGGGTGCGCCCCCCTTGGGGCACGCCCCTAGGGCTTGTGGCCCCCTCGTGGGTCTTTTGGCCTCTTTCCGAAGCTTCGTGGTTGACTTCTAGTCCAAGAAAAATCCTCAAAAAGTTTTGTTCCGTTTGGTATTGATTTTCTGTAAAAGACAAAAACAAGGAAAAAAATAGCAACTGGCACTGGGCACTAGGTTAATAGGTTAGTCCTAAAAATGATATAAAATAGCATATAAAACATGCAAGATGGATAATATAATAGCATGGAACAATAAAAAATTATAGATACGTTGGAGACATATCAAGCATCTCCAATCTTAATTCCTGCTCGTCCTCGAATAGGTAAATGATAAAAAACATAATTTTTGATGTGGAATGCTACCTAATATATTTATCAATGTAATTTTTCTTATTGTGGCACGAATATTCAGATCCATAATATTCAAAGAAAAAGTTTAATATTGACATAAAAACAAATAATACTTCAAGCATACTAATAAAGCAATCATGTCTTCTCAAAATATCATGGCTAAAGAAAGTTATCCCTACATAATCATAAAATCTTGTCATGCTCTATCTTCATCACACAAAGTATTTATCATGCACAACCCCGATGACAAGCCAAGCAATTGTTTCATACTTTTAATGTTCTCAAGCTTTTTCAACTTTCACACAATACATGAGTGTGAGCCATGGATATAGCACTATAGGTGGAATAGAGTATGGTGGAGGTTGTGAGGAGAAGAGAAAAAGGAGAAAGTCTCACATCAACTAGGCAAATTAATGGGTTACGGAGATGCCCATCAATTGATATCGATGCAAGTGAGTAGGGATTGCCATGCAACGGATGCACTTGAGCTATAAGTGTATGAAAGCTCAAAAGAAAACTAAGTGGGTGTGCATCCAACTTGCTTGCTCATGAAGACCTAGGGAAATTTGAGGAAGCCTGTCGGGGCTCTAGGACTGGGGGTACCCAGGCCCATCTTCCTGCGGCCCATCGCGCAGCATCATCAAAGGGCCTGGCACGGCCCAGCACTAAGACTCCATGACCAAATCCCTCGCGAGGCCCCCGCCTCACAAGGCAAGCAGCGACAAGCTTCATCTGGTGCCCCAAAGGCTCTGTGAGGGCCGGCCTCTCGAGGCTCCATCCTGAGGCCCCTCGCCAGGCAGATACTTCTAAGCTCACCACCCCGCCTCACGTTGCACGTGGGTGATGCGGGCCATGACAGGCGTTGCCAGGACCGGTGCCAGCGGACGCGGACAGTGAGTCTTTCATCTTTGGTGCTAAAGGAGCAAGGCCAGCACGGGGGTTCCCAAGGCAGCCCTAAAGGTTGCCTCTTTGGTGCAACAAGACCAGGACACTGGCTTGGCAGGGCGGAGGTCATCGTCGAGCCCACCGCCATGTCATGGACAGAAGCTTTGCAGGTGAAGACCACCTTTAGTCAGGATAGGGTGTACTACTGCCCCCCTTCAAAATTGGCCGTTGTGGCATCCCTTCCCGCCTAGCTTTGGGGGAAGAGGACCAGGCCAGTATAAATATAGGTTAGTCTCCACCATAGAGAGGGATCGAATCTTGGCATCCCTAGAGCCCTCGAGAAGCAGTTCATCCTTGTACTGGTTCATACTCATCCTCCTCGCGAGGCAATCCACCACAAAGCAGGAGTAGGGTTTTACACCGCAAGGTGGCCCGAACCTGGGTAAATCATCGGGTCCTTTCTTCTCCCCTCACGCTCGAGCACGCCGGAGCATCGTCGTGAGGCCGTGTGCAGTGAGTCGTAGCCTAGCGAAGTTCTCTGCGCACACCCTAGAGTTTGAACCTTTCTTTGGGTCTGCGGAGCCCTGATTCCGACATTTGGCGCGCCAAGTAGGGGTGTGCCGGAGTTCTTTCGCTTCATTTCGATCCTGCTTCACTGTCCCCATGGCCGACGCTCGTCGTGTTCCTGCTGAGCGCCGTGCAGCTTGTGTCGTCCAGACGGAGCCGGCGGGCCGCGGCAGCCACCGCCTCTCCCCACCGGCCATGGCCAATGCTGCCACTGACCCGGCTGCTCACGAGCAGTAGGACTCCTCCCTGCCACCCTCCGTGCAGCGCAACGGCCGCACCGCCACACCTTCTCTCACCCCGGCCACGGTTTCGTCCTCCCATGCTCGCCGCGGGCCGAAAACGCGCAGGCAGCGCTGCTCATGTCACGTGAGCTGCTGCGCTACCGGCCCGCTGATGAAGGCTACAACTCCTGGCTGGGCCGCATCACCGAGATCGTCAATGCCGCGGGCGAGGCCCAGGCGCCCTCCCACTCACTCCGTCCTCCACCATCCCGCGCAGGCGACGTGGCGCACGCCGCACCTCCGCCTCCTCCCCTGCGCGGCGACAACACTGAGCCCCGGCATGATGCGCAACCTCACCTTCTGCCTCATGGAGCACTGGTGCCGGCTCATGACAAGGCCAGCTGCCAGATTGTGCATCAGCTGATGCACGACGCACATGCACCACCCACGCCGCTGCGCCAGCTCCAAGACCGGGCCGTCTAAGAAGCCGAGGCACATGGGCACCATGACCGCGCTGCTCCTGCTCGATGCGCGTCCGTGAGCACTGCTGGCTGCCGCGCCTTCACTCATGAGCTGCGCCGGGTGGTCTGGCCGGTCAAGTTCAAGACGGAGCTGCCCCTCACTACGACGGCATCCCCGACCCCGCGAAGTTCCTCCAGGTCTACGCATTGAGCATCGAGGCAGCAAATGGCGACGACAAGGTCATGGCGAGCTAGTTCCCCATGGCCCTCAAGGATGTCGCACATTCCTGGCTCATGAATCTGCCTGAGGGGTCAATCTACTCGTGGGACGAGCTTCGCGAGCGGTTCATCGCCAACTTCCAAGGCACCCGCGACCGCGCCCTCACCATCAGCGACCTGCGGCGCGTGAAGTAGTGCCCGGGCGAGAACATCCACAAGTACAGTTAGCGCTTTACCCAAGTCCGCCTCAAGATCCCGAAGGCCTAGGACGAGGCCATCATCTCGGCGTTCACCGAAGGCGTCACAGACATCTGGCTGAGTGAGAATCTCGCCATCAATGATGACCCGTGCATGATGCTGGAGCTTTTCAACTTGGCCGACAAGTCCGCGAGGGCGGAGGAAGGCTGCCTCTCCCTCCTCAACAACTCCGACATCGATCCCAAAGACAAGAAGGCCAAGGCCAAGTAGGTGAAGCGCAAGGGCCCTTCTATGCTAGCGGCGGAGCCCGAGCTGAAGCATGGCCGTGACCGTCGAGTCCGCCAAGGATGGTTGTCGGCGTTCTAGGACCGGGGGTACCCAGACCTGTCTGCCTACGGCCCAGTGCATGGCTCCGTCAAGGGCCCCGTGCGGCCCAACTCCAAGGCTTCACTAGCAAGACCCTCGCGAGGGCCCCCGCCTCATGAGGCGAACGACATCAAGACCTCCTGAGGAGCAGCCCCCTGAGGCTGCCTCTCGAGGAGCGCATATCTCTAGGCAAGCGTCCCACCTCGCGAGGCGCGCGGTGACGTGAGCCATGACGACCTAGGCCAGCAGGGCGCCAGCAGGCGCAGTCTAGGATAGTTTCCTCTTTGGCGCTAAGGAGGCAAGGACATACGCGGGTTCCCAAGGAATCCCCCAAAGGTTTCTATTCTGGTGCAACAAGACCAAGACCACTAGCTCAGCAGGACGGAGGTCATCACCGAGCCCACCACTGCGTCACGACCAGAAGCTTTGCAGACAAAGACCACCTTTAGTCAGGATAGGGTGTACTCCTATCCCCCTTCAAATTGGTCGTTGTGGTACCCCTTCCTGCCTCAGCTATGAGGGAAGAGGACCAGGGCCACCATAAATATAGGCTAGTCTCCACCATAGAGAAGGATTGGGTCCTTGACCATTGAGCTCTCCCGAGGCAGCTCACACTTGTACTAGTTCATCCTCATCCACCTTGCGAGGCAATCCACCACAAAGCAGGAGTAGGGTTTTACACCGCAAGGTGACCCAAACCTAGGTAAACCACCATGTCCACCTCTTCTTCCCGCTCGCCCGAACTCGACATAGCCAGGCCGTAGGGCGGTGAGCATCGAGCTATATCTAGGCAAGATCATTCGCACATGCCCCAGAGTTCGAACATTGTTTGGGTCTGCGGAGCCCCGATCCCGGCATTTGGCGTGCCAGGTAGGGGCGTGTCGAAGCTCTCCCTTGCACTTTGCTCCGTCTCTGCTTCGCTGCTCCCATGGCCGACGCTCGTCGAGTTCTTGCTGAGCGCCGGGCTGCCCGTGTCGCCCAGACGGCGCTGGTGGGCCGCAGAGTCCCCCGCCGCTCCGCCTCTCCCGCAGCCAACACTGTCACCGATCCCGCTACTCATGAGCAGCAAGACTCTTTGATGCTGCCTTCCGTGCAGTGTGATGGCCACACCGCCACGCCTTCCCTCACTCCCGCCATGGTGTCGTCCTCCCACACTCGTCGCGGGCCGGCGAACGCGCAGGCTGTACTGCTCATGGCGCGTGAGCTGCTACGCTACCGTCCCGCCAATGAGGGCTACGACACATGGCTGGGCCACATCACCGAGCTCGTCAACGAGCTTGGTGAGGCCCCGGCGCCCTCCCACTCACTCTGTCCCCCGCCGTCTTGTGTGCGTGATGTGGTCCATGGAGCGCATCTGCCTCCTCCTCTGCACAGCGCTGACGTTGAGCCGAGGCGCGACACGCATCCACGCGACCCGGCGCGTGGAGCACTGGCGCCGACCAGGGACGGGGCCAGCTGCCAGGTGGTGCAGCAGCCGCAGTGCAACGCACGTGCGCTCCCCGCACCGCCGCATGAGCACCAAGACCGGGCCGCTCTGGAGGCCGCCGCGCATGGGTGTCAGGACAATGCCCCCCTCACGCGAGCCGCGCCCATGAGCGCGGCAAGCTACCGCGCCTTCACTCGTGAGCTGTGCCGCGTTGTCTGGCCAGTCAAGTTTAAGCCAGATCTGCCCCCGCGCTACAACGGTCCTCGACCCTGCAGAGTTCCTCTAGCTCTACTCGCTGAGCATCGAGGCGGCCAACAGCGACGACAAGGTCATGGCAAACTGGTTCCCCATGGCCCTCAAGGATGGTGCGCGCTCCTGGCTCATGCACCTCCCGGAGGGTTTATGTCCTCTTGGGATGAGCTCCGTGAGTGGTTCATTGCCAACTTTCAAGGCACCCATGACGACGCCCTCACCGTCAACGACATGTGACGCGTGAAGCAGCAGCCGGGCGAGACTCTCCGCAAGTACATTCAGTGCTTCACCCAAGTCCGCCTCAAGATCCCGAGGGCCTCGGATGAAGCCATCATCTCGGTGTTCACTGAGGGCATCACAGACGTCAAGATGAGTAGGGAGCTCGCCATCCATGATGACCTGTGCACAGCGCTGGAGATGTTCACCCTGGCGGACAAGTGTGCCAGGGCGGAAGAAGGCCTCCTCTCCCTCCTCAAGCACCCAAACGTCGACCCTGAAGACAAGAAGGCCAAGGCCAAGGAAGCAAAGCGCAAGGGCCCCACCATGCTGGTAGCAGAACCTGAGATGAAGTGCGGTCGTGATCATGACGAGCCCCCCAAGGACGTTCGCCTGTTCTGCGTCTTCCACAACATGCACACCCACAACACCGATGACTGTCAGGAGCTCAGGGCACTCCGGGACGAGCGCCTGGGCCACCGCCCCGAGCGCGGTGACCGTGGCTTCGGCCGCGGAGGAGGCCATGGCAGAGGCCGCTGGGACAACCGCAACCCCCGTCAGGGATGGCGGGACCAGCCTCGCGAGGGTGGCTGGTGCAATCAGCCTCGCGAGGCCCATCCTCAGGGCAACGGTGGCCTCCCTCCGCTGCCGCCACCACCAAGGAGGAACGACGACAACTAGCAAGACCATGAGGCTGGGGGCTACCGGGAGCCTCGCGCAATTGCATGCATCCTTGGCGGAGCTCAGGAGCCTGCCTCGAACTGCATCTTCAAGCAGTTCTCTTGTGAGGTGAATGTTGCCCTCCCGAGGGTTGAAGCTGCGTGTCCCCTCAAGTGGTCATAGTACGCCATCACCTTCGACTCCAAGGACCACCTCAGGTGTTCGGCTACTGCTCGTGTGCTCCCCATGCTGTGTACGCCCACCATAAGCAACGTCTCTGTCGGGGTACACAAACAGGGGTGTATGTTTCCCCTGACTTGTGCACAGATGGCAGGCCTCCACCACAACAGAGCCAAGTATCCAAGACCAAGCAGAAGAGATAAGCTCTTTGAGAAACCAGAGGGCGGATCAAGAAGACCAAGACCAACCAAATGAGCAAGATACTAAGGAAAAATCTCCCTTGCCGGGCAGGCGAGCCTGGCGGGGTCAAGGTTACCCCAAAGACAAGTCTCAAGACTCCCCCGACAGGCTTGCCGGGGATGTCGAGGGCGGACTACCCCGCCAAGGCGCCACCACTCCACCTCACAGCAACGCAAGTCACCTATCAGTGTGGTGTCAATCCTCCAAGTGAATAGGTGGCTGTTATTTGGCACGTGGCAGCCATTTCTGAGGAAGATCACCCCTAAATGACACCCGTCCAGGAGACGTGTCACGCAGACAGGCGAGAAGGTGGTTGAATGGCGCGGCAAGGCTGTGGGGCTACACCTACGATGTGACACTAAGTGGTGCATTTAATGCGCCTTGTCCTGTCTAGAGAGTTAGGTATGATAGTTCTGTGGCTATCTAATCACTGGATAATGACTGTTTTGCCATTCTGGTAACCCCTTGACCTATAAAAGGAGGGCCATGGCTACCTTAGAGAGGATTCGGACCCATGTACACTCATACGTGTGTAGCTGCTCTAGTCCCAAGGCGACCTTGTCTGGCTAGAGCATCGCGTCTTCACCACGGTCCTTCCATCAATCCACCACAGTAGGAGTAGGGTTTTACGCCTCGCGGCGGCCCGAACCTGGGTAAAAACTGCTCGTGTCATCGCTGTCGTGCTGCTCCAAGCTCTCTGCTCTTTGTGCAATGTGCTCTTCCCCCTTGCCGAACCACAAGGGGCCGATGGTCCCATAGGTGGCCGTGTTATACCACGACATCTTTGGCGCACCAGGTAGGGGGAAGCGCTTGCGCACCTCATCTTCATCATCGTTTTCTTCATCAACGGCTTCATCATCCATGGCGCCCAAGAAAAAGTCCGGTGCTGCAGCTCACCCGTCCACCTCGAAGGCCCCTTCGTATGCGGCCACTGATGCCGTGGGGGCTTCGGAGGCGCACGGGGACGTGGGCGCTGGGGGGGACGTGGCCGGCGCAGGCGGTGTCGTCTCCATTCCCCCTACGGCTGAAATGGGAGCGGGAGGCGCCGGAGAAGGATAGCGTCAATAGCATCCCAGCGGCCATGCTCCACAGGATGCGGGTGGAGAGATTATTCCATCTCCACCTCTCCGCCCCACTGAGGAACGCAGCCGCAGCGATGGCGCTCGCTCTGGGGTGAACCGCAACCCTCTAGCCGCCCCCACTACGGGTGTGGCTACAGGCCATGCACCACCCCCAGGACAAGCTAGCCGAGACGATGCGTCGAATGGGGTCGCCAATCCCCGAGCGCATCCACATCATCGCCATGCCACCCTGGCGACCGGCTCACGATGATGAGAGCATGGTGCCGTCACTACCGGCACCGTCAGAAGCCAGGCGACGTCGCGATCTATGTCGTCGTCTATGCCGAGCACCGCTTCGAAAGCCATGGCGTGGACCCAACTCCTGTTGAGATTTCCGCCGACGGCCGATCAGATGCATGAGTGGAGAACCACCATTCAGAGCTTGATTGGTTTCACTGAGGCGGGAGGATCACAGCGGGGAGGCCCGCCATGGCCTCCACAGGGGGCGACGACAGCCCGAGCCGCTGGCCGTACCGAAGGGGCCACCCCCATGGTGCAATCCCCTCCACGGCAGCCAGCACAGGGGCCACAGCTAGAGCCACGCGGCCAAGAACCCGACAATGTATCGATGGCTTCGTCTGATCCCCGGGCACGTCGAAACCAGTGACGAGTCCTGGAAGACGGGCGGAGGGAGGACGCGCGCGTCACCATCGAACGACGCCGCGAAACCCGCTGCCAGTCTGATAGGCGCAATGGCCCCGATGTCGATGAGCCCATGCCCGGTGGAGATGAATACCTGCCTTTCAAGGTTGGGTGCCCCGCCTCCACTCGTGAGCTACGGCAAGTCCGTTGGCCATCTGCCCGTACGTTCAAGCCAGAGATACCAGAAAAGTATGATGGAAGATTGAACCCGGCAGAGTTCTTGAGCATCTACACGATTGCTGTTCAAGCCACCAGAGGAAGAGATGAGAAGGTATTCTCCAACTACTTCCCTTTGGAACTCAAGCCAAACGTGAGGTCGTGGCTGATGCACTTGATGGAGAACTCCATCTCGACATGGGCCGACCAGTGCCATGAATTTTTTGGTGCCTTCACGGGCGGTCATCAAGAACCAGGGCAGCCCAGCGACTTGCAGCTCCTCCCACAGATGGAAGGAGAGAGTTTGCGGAAATACATGCTGTGATAGCTGCATTCCAGTCCAATGTACGCAACCACAGGATACGTTCCAAGATGAACGTCTGGTTGCCCAAAACTGTGAATGAGTTGTACACTTTGGCGGATAAGTGTGCCCGAACAGAGGAGGGGAGGCGTCTCCCCGGTGAAGAAGATGGCGTCGACGTTGACTCAGAGGACGATGACGACACCACCAATCAGAAGAAGAAGAACAAGAAACGCAACAAGAAGAGCAGGGCAGCGGAGACAATTCCAGAATCGTGGCAAGGAAGAAGGTGGTGCAGCGGCCAGTGTACTTTGTTAGTTCCCTACTGCAGGGGCTAGATCAAGGTACTCTGGCATGCAAAAGTTGATCTTTGGCCTCATCATGGCCTCAAGGAAACTGCGCCACTACTTCCAAGCCCACGAAATCACGATTGTTACCCGCTTCCCCTTGCAACGCGTACTAAGGAACCCTGAGGCCACTGGAAGAATAGTGGAGTGGGCTTTGGAGTTATCAAGCTTTGGTTTGAAGTTTGAGAGCACATCAACTATCCAGAGCAGAGCATTGGCGGAGTTTATTGCAGAATGGACACCAACTCCAGATGAAGAGACGCCGGAGACAATTATTCCCGGCAGGGAAGCGCCCCAAGATTGGATCATGTACTTTGATGGTGCCTTCTCCCTACAAGGTGCGGGAGCTGGCGTGCTTCTTGTCGCACCCACTGGGGAGCACCTCAAGTACGTGGTTCAAATGCATTTCCCCCGGGAGAAGGCTACCAACAACACCGCAGAATATGAAGGACTCCTTGCCGGGCTCAGGATCACAACAAAACTGGGAATCAAGAAGTTGATCATTCATGGACACTCACAACTTATGGTGAGGCAAGTAAACAAGGATTATCAAACTCCATTGATGGAGGCATACGTGGAGGAAGTGAGAAAGCTGGAGGAGCGCTTTGACGGATTGCAAACAGAGCATGCACCCCGTGCGAAAAACAGCATTGCTGATCATCTGTCCAAGTGCGCTGCGCAAAAGCTTCCTGTGGAACCAGGGACTTTTGTTCTCCACCTGACTCAGCCCTCCGTATCCCTGGCAACAATGGCCAGAAAGAGGAGAAAACTGGACTCCGGCAAGCCTCTCCCAGCAGAGCTTCCTGAAGCCCCCGGCAGAGAGGTTGGCGGGAACAACTCCACTTCGCTTGGCAAGCAGCACCCTCCCACCGAACTTCCAATTCTCACAGTTGAGGTGTGCACTCCCACGAACGAGGAGGTGCCGCTGATCCTTGTTATCAAGCCTCAGGCTCCAACTTGGGCACGGCACATAGTCCGTTACCTCCAAACAGGAGAACTTCCCGAAGAGTAAGAAGTAGCTGAAAAAGTAGCCCGGAGGGCCAGTATGTATCAGTTCGTCGATGACGTACTATACAGAAGGAGGCCCAACGGTGTGAAATTAAAGTGCGTTTGCCAGGAAGAAGGGAGGGAACTGCTGGCGGAGATACACAAAGGCATGTGCGGCTCCCATATTGGATCAAGGGCCCTGGTCGGAAAGGCTTTCTTGCAAGGTTTCTATTGGCCCGCGGCCCTCCAAGATGCAATCGAGCTAGTCACCAGATGTGAAGCCTGCCAGTTCCACTCCAAGAATATCCATAAACCCACTCAAGCTCTCCAGATGATCCCTTTGTCATGGCCCTTTTCGATCTGGGGGCTCGACATCTTGGGCCCCTTCCCACGTGCTACCGGGGGCTTTGAGTTCTTGTACGTCGCCATCGACAAGTTCACAAAGTGGCCAGAAGTGGATCCCGTGAGGAAGGTGACCGCACAGTCAGCTATCAAGTTCTTGAAAGGATTGGTATGCCGTTTCGGAGTACCCGCCAGAATCATCACTGACAATGGCACCCAATTCACAAGCCATGCCTTCATGCAATACGTTCATGCCCTCGGAAGCATGGTCTCATTTGCCTCTGTTGCTCATCCCAGAAGCAATGGACAAGCTGAGAGGGCGAACACTGAAGTGCTGCGAGGACTCAAGACAAGAACATTTGATAGGCTGCAGCAGTGTGGCAGGCGATGGATCAACGAGCAGCCGGTGGTTCTTTGGTCCCTCCGTACGACACCAAATCGAGCTACCGGCCAGACTCCCTTCTCCCTAGTCTATGGGGCAGAAGCAGTGATCCCCACAGAACTCATATACGGATCACCTCGAGTACTTGCCTACGATGAAGTAGCGCAACAATGGCACCGGCGTGACAACGATGTGCTACTTAAGGAGAACCGCCTCCGGGCTGCTACGCATGCTGCACGCTACCAGCAAGCCCTGCGTCGCTATCACAACCGCAGGGTTCATGCCCGGAGCTTTGAGGAAGGTGACCTTGTCCTTAGGCGTGTTCAGTCCGCCAAGGGTGCAAACAAGTTGACGCCAAAGTGGGAAGGCCCTTACCGGGTAGTACGAGTCACCAGACCCGGCACAGTCCATCTGGAGACCGGGGATGGCATTCAGTTGCAAAACTCATGGAACATTGAGCATCTCCATAAGTTCTACCCGTAAGGCGTGGCTGTCGGGCCCTGCCCGGCAGCCACCCTTTTGTACAAGCGTTGCTGATGTTGCATGTAACCCTTTGTACAAAGCCAGGCGCAGACCCTAAGCAACAGATGAACAAATGAAGCGCTAGGGGCCCCTAAAACTTGCATGCATGCATAAGCATAACATGAGCATAGCATGATCATGTAGATCAAGGCACATGTAGCATTGTTTTCCTCTGCACTAAGCTGCAGGGTTCTAGCCGTGGACCTGGTCCCGAAGAGAAGAAATGAAGACAAGCCTACATATCAGTGCCCGACAGGCCAAGCATATAAGTTATTTCTTATCCATGCATGTTCTATAAGGTGAAAACTTGTGCATATGAAAACCTCGTCACCTTCGAAGCATGAGTGCTCCCGTCCTACGTCCCGAATGTTGCTTCGGTCAGGGTGGTTGTAGTGGCCTTTAATAGAGGGGGTTCGATAAGGAGCTGGTCCCTTTCCATGGTTTTGTGCCTGGCAGGCCAAGCCCCGCGACAACAAATGAAAGGCACCAGCAAGATAGCTTGCCAGAGAAAACTTGTTTACTTAATCATATAGAGGCATCTCGCCTCTGCATGGACATGACACATGCACAAGTACCCGGTAAGGCTTATCTTTTTCATTAATATGCGATAAGCAAGTACAGATCCTATAGGACACAAACATGGATAAAGCAGATTACATATTTTAGACTAAAGTTTGGCAAATGCCTACACATTTTAGACTGAAAAAACATAAGTGCCCCGTAATCCCTTTCTTGTCCCTCTCCTCCTAGGAACTACAGTGGGAGGTCAAGAGGGCAAAAGGGGTGGCTGAGCAGAAGCCCAGCCCGATCCCGTCAGGGCTTGCCGGGCGCAGCCTGAAAGATCGGGAATGGTGAGGCTGCGAAGGAGAGGGACGGAGGGAGCAGCTCGGCGGTGCCCTGGTCACCACCCCCAGGGCCAGCAAGAAGCCCCAGCACAAGTGCCGGCGGGGAGAGCCACCGGAGCTTGGCTGGAAGACTGCTGGAGGAGGCGAAGGCACCAAGAGAGCGACCCCCTCCCCGGCAACCGTCCTAAAGAGGCTGGTGATGATGGTGCCGGGGAGGGAGGGGAAGAGCGGAAAGACGAGGCAGCGGGCCGGTAGTACGAGACGAAGGCGTCGGTGCCATCGTACTCCGACCTGACGGCCTACCACCCGCCTTCTCTGTCTTCCCTCATTTTTTCGTCATCACCACCGCTCTAGGAGGACACCAGCCCCTCAGCCCGTCGCCTCCCCCGGGGAAACAGCAGACGACGGCGACGTCCGAGGCGCGCGAAGAGCACTGCTCCCCACCTTCACGGGCAGGAAGGCGCCGCCGTCTTCAACATCAACCCCGACTCCGCTAGAAGGAGCAGTGCTGGGATTACCAAGGATCCCGAGCACTGCACCCCAGACAGGAGCCGGAAGCCCTAGGAGCCTCACCATCGGGATGACGAACCTCGGTGACCTGCAGCCAGGACAAGCAGTCCCCATCAGGCGGTCGGCTCGTGTGGGGAAGACGGGCGCTTCACCATTTTGGAGAAGCGTAATGCCTCCCGCACTGCGGGTGGTTCGGCGCCCACACCTTCGACCGCCGCATCTCCCACGACCCCACGACCTGCGGTAATTATGCGGAGTGGACGTTGGTCAGTTGGCCATCATGACGAACCGCTGCACGCACAGCGTTCCCTCGACGCGTGTCCGTGCACTGTTTGGGGACTAACCCAACGTGCCCGGCGACACGTATGGCTCAGGCCCGGGGGCTTCTGTCAGGGTACACAAACAGGGGTGTATGTTTTCCCTGACTTGTGCACGGACGGCAGGCCTGCACCACAACAGCGCCAAGTATCCAAGACTAAGCAGAAGAGATAAGCTCTTTGAGAAACCAGAGGGCGGATCAAGAAGACCAAGACGAACCAAATGAGCAAGATACCACTAAGGAAAAACCTCCCTTGCCAGGCAGGCGAGCCTGACGGGGTCGAGGTTAACCCAAAGACAAGTCTCAAGATTCCCCCGGCAGGCTTGCCGGGGACGCCGAGGGCGGACTACCCCACCAAGGCGCCACCGCTCCACCTCACAGCAACGCAAGTCACCTATCGGTGCGGTGTCAAGCCCCCAAGTGATTAGGTGGCTGTTATTTGGCATGTGGTAGCCATTTCCGAGGAAGATCACCCCTAAATGACACCCGTCCAGGAGACGTGTCACGCAGGCAGGCGAGAAGGTGGCTGAACAGTGCGGCAAGGCTGCCGGGCTACACCTACAATGTGACACTAAGTGGTGCATTTAATGCGCCTTGTCATGTCTGCAGAGTTAGGTATGATAGTACTGTGGCTATCTAATCACTGGATAATGACCGTTTTGCCATTGTGGTAACCCCTTGACCTATAAAAGGAGGGTCGTGGCTACCTTAGAGATGATTCGGACCCCTGTACACTCATACGCGTGTAGCTGCTCTATTCCCAAGGCGACCTTGCCGGGCTAGAGCGTCGCGTCTCCACCACGGTCCTTCCATCAATCAACCAAAGCAGGAGTAGGGTTTTACGCCTCGCGGCGGCCCGAACCTGGGTAAAAACTGCTCATGTCATCGCTGTCGTGCTGCTCCATGCTCTCCGCTCTTTGTGCAATGTGCTCTTCCCCCTTGCCGAACCACAAGGGGCCGATGGTCCCATAGGTGGCCATGTTATACCACGACAGTCTCCGTCACCAAGACCCTCACCGATGGTGGCAGTGGCCGCAACGTCCTCTCTGTGGAGACCTTTGAGATGCTTCAAGTGCCATACGATCAGCTCATGCCCACCAAGCCATTCTTCGGAGTGACCGCCAGCTCCACCACCCCCTGGGGCAGGTGCGCCTTCCCGTCACCTTCGGCAAGCGCGACAACTACCACACTGAGCTCATCGACTTCGATGTGGCCCACATCGGCCTCCCGTACAACGCTATCCTAGGATACCCGATGCTAGCCAAGTTCATGGCGGCTACTCATCATGACTACAACGTCCTCAAGATGCCAGGGTACAGCGGCGTCATCACCGTCGTGTGTGATGAGAAGGATGCAGTCTGCTCCCTCGAGCATGCCTACCGGGCCGCCGTGGCCGATAACTTAGATGGCGAGGGTGACGCCGCACCCCCTGAGGCTGCCCCTGCAAAGAAGAAGCAACTCCTCCCCAAGAGTCGTCTGGAGGCCAAGACATCCGCTGGCGACGCCTCAGGCTCCGCACCTGCTGCCGGGGCACCCCTTCCTTCCGCATAGGAAAGCGTGCCCAGTGTCTCCCTCAGGACGGGCTCGGGGGCTTTCGCCTGGAGAGCCTCTGACCTGACAAGTGTGATGAGGGAGGCGCTCGGGCACCACTTGTTGGTGTGCCTGGACACGCGCCCCCGCAAGCAAGGAACAAGGCGCGAGGCGCCAAGAGCACGAGAGTTCATCACCAAGGCGATCGAGGAACTTCAAGAAGCGCAAGCCATGCGCGGCGAGCGCCGCCCCGCGCGCCCCACCAGTGCAGCCGCTGCCCCTGACGTGGGTGACGGGCTACGCATCTACGTCAACATCCCAGACCTCAACAGGGCCACTTCTCAGGACCTCTTCTGGCCGTCCCGCGTTGGCCGGAGTGGGGGCTTCCCCTGCAGCTACGTCCGCATGTCGTTCGGTCTGCTGAACGTTGGTGCCTCATACCAGCACTTGGCGCAGTGCGCAATGGCATATCACAAGGCCCGACGCTCGGCGGTAGCATCTCAGGAGGCCCCGGATCCTCGCGAGCCCCCTGGGCCTCACGAGCTTCTCGAGCCTCCAGAGCCACCTGGCTCGTGAGGAGCGGGCCTCCGCGACGTGCTTCATCGACTACTTCGACGCCTCTGCTGCATCATTGCCAGGTGACTTTTTGGTTTGTTCAATTGAGGGCGCCCCAAGGGCCACATTATCCTCAAACTGCTAGGGTCCGCCCCTACGGTTGCATCATTCCGTTTATGTACCTTGAACCAGTTATGCTTTCATGAGTTACTGTGGCTGTTAACCCCGCGCTTGATGTCACATCACCTCTGGAGTCGCCACCCCTTGGGTTGCACGCGTTGCGAGCTCTCCTCCTGAACGTCCCATGCGAGGGGGCTACCAGCACGGCACCTGTGCTTGGGTCCGTCCATGTAGCACTGATAAACCTAAGCGACTGAGCTCTGGCTCGCGGGCCGGCCCCGTGCACGTCACCTCACCAAGTCCTTAGTGCCTTCGTCTTCTCATGGAACGATCATGAGCAGATCAGCAAGTGCGAACCGCCCTCTATATTTGGTGATCTGTCAAATGCGCAGGAACTTCGGGGGGCAGGCGTTCGAGCGGCCCCTCGATGACACCCCAACACCTCAGTGCAGCGCCTCGATGAGGCAGCGGTTTGATCCACAAAAGGCTAAGTCAAATCATTCATCACCGCGTGTTGCCGGCCAAAGCCCCTTTCCTTGCAACCCCCGCAAGGTGAACCACCCCTTTTTCACCCAAGCCGATTGCACATTAAAAGGGGGGCTCCTGAGCATCGCGCCTCATGAGCCCCTACTGGCTCTCGGGCCCTCACCCCTGGCCTTGTCCTAGGCATCGCGACCTGACATACCAGCGGTGGCTGAGCTCCGCTCGAGGGCCGGGTCCTGAGGACGTAGAGCACCATGCCAAGCAGGGAAGTGAGGGGTAAGCCTCGCGAGGGAATGCGGGAAGAGGGGCGTAGTCCGGCAGCGCAGGCATTGCTTGAAATTTAAAGGACACCGGTAGTTTCACGCACCCCGAGCGGGGCTTGTGTTGGTTGGTTTCAGAGCAAAAGTGCAAGACCAGGCTCCAGGAAAGCGTGCCCTCATGACGCAAGAACCCTCCATGAGCCACGAGCACCCTGAGCTAAGTCACCTTCTCCGCATAGAGAGTGAGCTCTACTATTAAGGCTGCACCTCCATTTTCGCAATCTCGTCTGGGCGAAAACCCTTTCTCCCTCGAAAGCCGCTAGCGCGTCAAGGGGGACCTCTTGAGCACCGCGTCTCAGGAGCTCTCACTGGACTTCGGGTCACTCAACTCCTGGCCTTGCACACGGCATCACGACCTGGCATACCAGCAACGGCAGAAGCTTACCTGGGGACTGGCTCCCAGAGACGCAGAGCACAAAGCTATCGCGAGGAGAAAGGGGCTCGAGCCCACACAAGAAACACCAACATGACTTAAACGCAAATAAGGGCATTAAGATAAGGGCGCAAGCGCCGCAGTTTCTTACACGCCCCCGCGGGGCCCTTCATGGTTTTTATGCAGGAAATAAAAGAACAAAAGAAACGGCCTCTCGGAGGCCGCAGCTCCTGAGGCTCCGACTCTGGCGTCCCCGGCGCTCAGTCGGAGTCCTCCTCCTCCTTGACGTGGCGGCGCGGAGGCTCATCGTAGTCGTCGTCGGTCGAGCTCCCCCCGGAAGAAGCGCCTCGCCGCTGGAGGCATCGCGGCAGTTGCCAAGGGCAAGTTCGCCGCCGAGGCCATCGTCGGAGGAGGAGACGTGGTCGCCGCCACTGTTGTCGCCCTCTGGACAGCATCCCAGGCATTCGCCGTCTTCCCCGAAGATCTTGACAAAGAGCGTTGTCACCCCGTCGTACTTGAAGTGGAGGGTGTGCCTCCCCTTCAGGCCGCGGACGCGGGCGAACGACTGCCAGCCTCGGGTCAGGTACACATAGCCAGAGGGGGTGACCTTGACCTCTGCACACAAGGACCTGTTGCAGCAGCCGTCAGGCTGCAGCCACAGCCCGATGGGTCCTCCCACCGACAGCTCCTCCGCAAAGGAGCACGAAAGCTGTATCCAGGTGCCAGGTGGACTCTCCATTCACACTACAAAGTCTTGGGCCATGTCGTCTGAGTGGGCCCACGGGCGAGGTGGCTAGGCGGACACCGCACGCCTCCACCCTCGGCCACAGCCGCCACGACTCCCGCAGCCGCTTTCGCGGGAGGGGTTCTTCCCGCGGCTGCCGGAGCCGGTGCGGACCCCCAATGGAGCGCGCCCGCACCCCTGAGGAGCCGCCATGGGCATTGCGGCGTATTTGCAGGGGCGGCCACGCCCTCTCTTGGGCAGCGGCAGCTTCGGCTCTTCCCGCGGTGCCTTACCCTTCTCAGCGGTGGAAAACCTCCTCACTGGCGCCATTGCTGCTGCGGCAAAAGGTTGGAGGCGAACGGGCGAGGAGACAGAGATGAGTTGGGGGCTCCCCCCTTCGGCATCTTATAGGCAATCAGAGAAAGCCAACCGGCGCCCTTCCACCTTCGAGCAATGATGGCCCCACGGTGCGCGCCAGGCTTTTGTCAGCCTGGGCAATTGCGGAGGCATCGTGGGGAAGTGGGGGCATCCGCGTCCCGTCGTGCGCCACGCGTCAAGCCTGGCCCGCAGGCGGTTAGGGGCCACGTCGCTTCGTCCTCCCCTCTTTGCCTTTGCCTCGAAGCTAGGCCGAGCGCGCCGTGGGCCCAAGGGCTACTGTCGGCATTCTCGGACCGGGGGTACCCAGACCCGTCTGCCTGCGGCCCAGCGTGTGGCTCTGCCAAGCGCCCAGTGCGGCCCAACTCCAAGGCTTCACGAGAAAGACCCTCGCGAGGGCCCTCGCTTCGCGAGGTGAACGACATCAAGACCTCCCGAGGAGCAGCCCCTCGAGGCTGCCTCCCGAGGAGCTGATATCTCTAGGCATGAGTCCCACCTCGCAAGGCTCGTGGTGACGTGAGCCATGACGACCAAGGCCAGCAGGGCATAAGCAGGGTGCCAGCTGGTGCAGTCCAGCACAGTTTCCTCTTTGGCACTAAGGAGGCCAGGACGTACGCGGGTTCCCAACCAATCCACCAATGGTTTCTATTCTGGTGCAACAAGACCAAGACCGCTGGCTCAGCAGGACGGAGGTCATCGCCGAGCCCACCACTGCGTCACAACCATAAGCTTTGCAGACGAAGACCACCTTTAGTCAGGATAGGGTGTACTCCTGTCCCCCTTCAAATTGGCCATTGTGGTATCCCTTCCCGCCTAAGCTATGAGGGAAGAGGACCAAGGCCACTATAAATATAGGCTAGTCTCCACCGTAGAGAGGGATCGGGTACTTGACCATTGAGCTCTCCCGAGGCAGCTCACACTTGTACTAGTTCACCCTCAACCTCCTCGTGAGGCAATCCACCACAAAGCAGGAGTAGGATTTCACACCGCAAGGTGGCCCGAACCTGGGTAAACCACCGTGTCCACCTCTTCTTCTCGCTCGCCCGAACTCAACGTAGCCAGGTCGTAGGGTGGTGAGCATCAAGATGTAGCTAGGCAAGATCATTCACACACGCCCAAGAGTTCGAACCTTGTTTGGGTCCGCGGAGCCCCGATCCCGACAATGGTCGCCCGTTTTGTGTCTTCCACAATGTGCGCACCCACAACACCGACGACTGTTAGGAGCTCAGGGCGCTTGGGCCCCTGCCCTAAGCGCGGTGACCATGGTTTCGACCGCGGAGGAGGCCATGCTGGAGGATGCTGGGACAACCACAACCCCCGCCAGGGCTGGTGTGACCAGCCTCGTGAGGAGGGCTTGCGCGATCAGCCTCGTGACGGCGCCTGGCGCGATCAGCCGTGCGAGGTCTGTCCTCAGGGCAACGCGGGCCTTCCGCCGCTGCCGCCGCCCCCCAGGAGGAACGACCACAACCATCCAGACGAGGGGGCTGGGGGCTACCAGGAGCCTCGCGCCATAGCTTGCATCCTCAGCGGAGGTCAGGCCCCCGCGTCAAACCGCCTCTTCAAGCAGTTTTCTCGTGAGGTGAACGCAGCCCTCCCGAGGCTTGAGGCTGTGTGTCCCCTCAAGTGGTCGCACTACACCCTCACCTTCGATTCCAAGGACCACCTCAGGTGTTCAGCCACCGCCGGCGTGCTCCCCATGTTGTGCACTCCCACCATCAGCAACGTCTCAGTCACCAAGACCCTCATCAATGGCGGCGCCAGCCTCAACATGCTCTCTGTGGAGACCTTTGAGACGCTTCAAGTACCTTATGATCAACTCATGCCCACCAGGCCCTTCTCTGGGGTGACCGACGGCTCCACCACTCCCCTGGGGCAGGTGCGCCTCCCGGTCACCTTTGGCACTTGTGACAACTACCACACTGAGCTCACCGACTTCGACGTGGCCAACATCGGCCTCCCGTACAATGCCATCCTGGGGTATACTACCCTCGCCAAGTTCATGGCGGCAACCCACCATGGCTATAACATCCTCAAGATGGCAGGGTGCAGCGGCGTCATCACTGTTGCCTGTGATGAAAAGGATGTGGTTTGCTCCCTTGAGCACGCCTACCGGGCCGCGGCGGCCAAGAACTCCGATGGCGAAGGAGACGCCCCACCTGAGGTTGTCCCCGCGAAGAAGAAGCAGCTCCTACCCAAGAACTATCCTGAGGCCAAGAAGGCACCCGCTGACGACACATCGGTTGCCGCGCCTGCCGCGGGTGTGTGTCTTCCTCCTGCATAGGAAGGCGTGCCCATCGCCTCCCTTAGGACGGGCTTGGGGGCTTCTGCCTGGAGAACATCTGACCTGACCAGTGCGATGAGGGAGGTGCTCGGGCACCACATGGAGGCATGCTTTGATGCGCGCCCCCGCAAGCAAGGAACACGGCGTGAGGCGCCAGGAGCACAATAATTCATCACCAAGGCGATCAACGAGTTTCAGGAAGCATGGGCCATGCGCGGCGAGCGCCGCCCCGCATACCCCACCGACTCAGCTGTCGCTCCTGACGCGGGGGGCGAGCTGCGCGTCTACAGCAACATCCCAGGCCTCAACAGGGCCGCTTCTCAGGACCTCTTCTGGCCGTCACGCGTCGGCAGGAGTGGGGGTTACCCCTGCAACTACATCTGCATGCCCTTCGGCCTGCTGAACGTGGGCGCAACCTACTAGCGGTTTGCCCAGCTCGCGCTAGCATCTCACCAGGCCAGGCGCTCAGCGCTGGCACCTCAAGAGGCCCCTGCCCCTTTAGAGCCTCCCGAGCCTCAGGAGCCGGCCAGCTCGTGAGGAGCAAATCTCCGCGGCATGCTTCATCGGCTTCCTCGATGCTACCGCAACAACATTGCCAGGTGACTTTTAGGTTTGTTCAATTGAGGGCGCCCCCGGGCTGCATTATCCTAAGGCTGGTTAGGGTCTGCCCCTACAGCCATGTTGTCTTTGCTCATGTATCAGATTTAATTGTGCTTCGATGAAATCTTTCAGATGGCTTAAATTGCGTGATCGGTGCTTCGTCACTATGAAAGCCGCCACGCCCGCACGGACCTGCTCTCGACCGCCTCATGACTAAGGGCTGGCACGGTGTCTGTGCTTGGGTCTGTCCCTACAGCGTTGTTAAATCTAAGTGACCAAGCTCTGTCTCGCGGGCCAGCTCTCGTGCACGTCACCTACTGGGGTCCTTGGTGTTTTGTCCTTTCATGAGCTCATCACGAGCAGGCGAGTAGGGGCGTGACTTGGTTCGGTCGTGGTGCTTCGCCACCATGGGAACCTCGCGCCAGGTGCTCTTCCTCAGATTGTTACATGAGAAGGCATGGCACGGCACGCCCGACGGGAAGAAGGACCATCGCTGCAATCGTTGTTGTTTGCTTCGGCTCCAACAGGCCCCCCGTCCTCGCGACAGGTGAACTTCCCAAGCAGCACGGCCACATGGCCCTCCACAGCCTCCGCCATGGTGTTGCGGGATTCACGAGGGAAGGGGCCTATCACCGCGCCGAAGTCGAAACCAGGGTCGCGGAGGTAAAGGTGGCTGAAGACGCGTGTTGCTGCCACAGAGAAGAGGTCACGGCATTCCTCCTCTAGGATGCCGTCCACCTTCTGGGCAGCGCCTTTGAGCTCCGCGGTGAGCTTGGAGGAGAGCTCGGCGTAGCAGACATTGGGGGCGGCAAGCGGAGCCTCAAACTCCTCCCTGCATATGGAGCTCAGCGCTTGGCGGGCCCTAAGCTTAAGAGAAGAGAAGGCGGCATGAACTGCCGCCGCCTGTGCTTCGGCTTTGGCCAGGATCTTCTTCTCCCTGGCATCTAGCTGAGCACTTTCCTCAGAGACATGCTGTGACACCCCGAGACTGATGCTCCAGAAGCCTTCCAGTTATTTTGTTGCCGTCGTGTGTTTTATTTGTTTGTTGCATTTCATCATGTCATCATTTGCATTGCATCGGCACTCCGTTGCCGTCATGTTTTCAAAACTTGCATCCGTTCGTAGTTGCCGGTTTGCCCTGTCCTCTCCGCTGACCTTTCTCAGCCCCCTTGTAATCTGGATATTCGTTTTTCTCTCTTGCCTCAGCCGGAGTCTCTCTGCACAGTGCACAGACCCCCTCGTGTGCGTCCGAAAACTTGCCTGAACCCGAGACGCTCGGTCATCACTGTTGGATCCGGATCATCTCCAAACATCCCTAAAATATCTTCGGTTCATTGTTTGGACATCCTAACCTATTTATTCTGAACCGTCCGATTACGATCGTAGGGACCGATTAGTCCCTAACCAAATCCACCTGCTATATATACATGAGGTCCAACCCTAGAATCAAGGCAGCTTGTCCCATCCTCCTCATTCCGCCGCCGCCACTCCTCTTGTCTCTCTCGGGATCCTCCCAGATCCGATCCAGCCAACCACCCGCAGCTACCTCCCTCCTCGATTTCAGCCTCGTCCCCTCCCGTCGCCGCCACCAGCGACCACCACCAGCAGGCCGACCTCGACCTCACCGACCGGAGCACCAGGTCATGCTGCAGCTCCCAGTCGCCTCCCTCTCCTTCCATTCCCTCTCCCTGTTCCCTCTCTCAGCTCTCTCCCTTCTCTTATTCACAGGAACAGGGCACGCCATGAACAAAACTGCCTGCTCGATTCCCTGCTCCTTGTTGACCGCCTCGTCCCGGAGCAAGCTCGCCGGCGTTCTTCGTCATCCTCGCGCGTCCGCCACGAAGACCGGACGGATTCGTGCACTGCCTCGAGCTCCAACCTGTTGGAGTCGCCTCGCCGTTGGCCGAACCCTCTGCCTCCTGTTCTGCGGGGTCGAGCACAAGCAGCTCGATCGCTCGTGTTGACCGAGCCACGCGCGTGGGTCAGCGCCGCCGACCTGAGCCCCGCAGGTCACCGTGTGCCCCTGCTTCTCCCTTCTCTTTTCTCCTCTACTTCCCTGGCTCTCTCTCTCGCTGTCCGTCTCTCTCTGTGTCCCTTTCTTCATAGCACGTCGCCATGGCCGGCCCTGCCAAGCTCCAGCCCGCCGGCCACCATCTCCAGTCAGATCCGCCTAGTCTCGGCCATCTTCGTCGACCGCCGGCCATCCCTGCCCGTCTTGCGCGTCGCTGCCGTTGCCTTCGTGCCACAGCCCAAGCGCTGCTCCGCGCAGTGCTTCCTCCTTCTGTCGGGAGCAGACAGAGGAAGACGCCCCTGCCCGTTAACTTTCACGCCCGCGTGGGCCTCTCCTGCCGCACCGACCACCCCCATGGGACCCTTCGGCTTCTCCTGCATCGCCAAGCCTCGCCGCCGGCAAGTCCTGCCTTTGCTGCTCGCGCCACTGCCTCCTGCTCGAGGAGCCGACCACACCAGTGCCTCCCCAGCATCCCTCGTTGACCCTGCATCGATCAAACAGGAGAGCGATTTGATCCCCTGCACCGATCTCTCCAGCCCATGTGGCCTCTGGTGAGCTCCCCTGCTGTCCGGCCTTGGCCCATATGCTCCTGTGCTATCCGACGCTCGTGAGCGCACGTTAATATGCTGCGCTCGTCCTTGTTCAGTCCAGCTCGTTGTAGTTTTGGCCCAGTAGATGTTTTTTTTTTCATTATGCGATTTGCTAATTATCCCAGGATTTACAGTTTTACAGAAAAACCCTTGTTGTTCATGCATATCATATCTCACAAACCATGCATCGGTTTTAAACAACTTATATATGTAAAATGCTTAGAATTTCATCTAGTTTCATAATTTTCAACTTTCATCCATGTTAAAAATGTTTAAATTGCTGTTTGCATTTAATTTGCATTAATAACATGTTAAAATGATTTCTTTCATAACTAAATAATCGTAGCTCCGAATTAAATAAACTTTATATGTAAATGGGGTGGAAAAATGCATAGATTAACCTGGTGCACTTTATTTTACTGTTTAACAACTTTAAAATATGGTTTTTAGGCAGAACATTACCAAATCCAAAATATGCACATGGGGATTTTCCGGAAGTGTTGTTTGTTGTTTCCGGCCTCATTTAAATTGCCTAGATAGGTAGATTGATTATGCTTCACCTCTTTCCATGTTAACCAACATTTAATATTGTTGAGTAGCATAAACAAGAGCGAACCTAAATACTTGAATGTGAAGTTTCATCAATATGCAACTCGTTGCATATTGAGCTCCACTTAATTTGTAGTATTGTTTGTTGCACTTTGCCATGCCATGACTCATTAAACCGGACATGCATCATACTTGCTTGCGCATCATGCCATGTTTATGCTTGTTGGTTTACCATGTTGTTTGCTTCTTTCCGGTTGTGCTTCTTCTCGATAGTTCCGGTTATGTTGCAATTGTGAGGATTCGTTCGACTACGTTGGTTTGTCTACTTCATGGATTCGGTCTTCTTCCTAGCGGGATTTCAGGCAAGATGACTGTTACCCTGGATACCACTACTATCTTTGCTATGCTAGTTGTCTTGATGCTATCGCTATGTCGCGCTACCTACCACTTGTTTATGAAGCCTCCCAATTTGCCATGTTAGCCTCTAACCTTTTCCACCATCCCAGCAAACCATTGTATGGCTATGTTACCGCTTTGCTCAGCCCCTCTTATAGCATTGCTAGTTGCAGGTGCAGTTGCAGGTTGTTCCATGTTGGGACATGGATATTATGGATATCTTGGGATATCACAATATCTCTTATTTTAATTAATGCATCTATATACTTGGTAAAGGGTGGAAGGCTCGGTCTTTTGCCTGGTATTTTGTTCCACTCTTGCCGCCCTAGTTTCCGTCATACCAGTGTTATGTTTCTTGATTTTGCGTTCCTAACACGGTTGGGGTTTATGGGACTCCCTTGACAGTTCGCTTTGAATAAAACTCTTCCAGCAAGGCCCAACATTGGTTTTCCATTTGCCTAATAACAACTACAACTTGCATAGGGACCTGCCAGCCCCCGAGGTCTCTTAATCAACCCCCGGGCCAGTGCTCCTCATGAGTGTTGGTCCAAAACAGAGCCACTTGCTGTGCCACCCCTTCACCCGGGGTTTTTGGTTGCCGTACGTAGTGTTCATCCGGTCGTGGCCTGAGACGAGATACGCGTGGCTACTATCAGGGTGTCAGCACGCCGGGAGGTCTTGCTGGACTTGTTTTACCATTGTCAAAATGTCTTGTGAACCAGGATTCCGAGCTTGATCGGGTTGTTCCGGGAGGAGGATTTTCCTCCGTTGATCGTGAGAGCTTATCATGGGCTAAGTTGGGACACCCCTGCAGGGTTTGATCTTTCGAAAGCCGTGCCCGTGGTTATGTGGCAGATGGGAATTTTTAATATCCGGTTGTAGAGAACTTGACACCATATCCGAAATAAAATACACTAACCGCGTGTGTAACCGTGACCGTCTCTTTTCGAGTGAGTTCGAGAAGAGAACACGGTTGGGTTATGTTTGAACGTAAGTAGTTCAGGATCACTTCTTGATCATTACCAGTTTGCGATCGTTGCGTAGTTTCTCATCTTATTCTTGTACTCGTAAGTTAGCCACCATACAATGCTTAGTCGCTTGCTGCAACCTCACCACTTATCCTTTCCATTCCCATTAAGCTTTGCTAGTCTTGATACCCATGGTAATGGGATTGCTGAGTCCTCGTGGCTCACAAATTACTACAACAACAGTTGCAGGTACAGGTAATGTGATGCTATGACGTGAGAGCGATGTTTGCTTGCTTGGAGTTCTTCTTCTGCTTCTTCTTCGATCAAGGGATAGGTTCCGGGTCGGGAGCCTGGCATTAGCGGGGTTGATATCATTCTTATTTTTCATTTGATTTCATCCGTAGTCGGATCCTACTCTTCTGTATGATGAATGCTATGTATTGATGTATTCATGTATTCATGTTGTAGCTTGTGGCGAGTGTAATCCTTTATCTTGTATTCTCATCTATTCAGTACATGGTATGTTGTAATGATATCCACCTTGCTATGCGCTCGAAATGCGATTGTGCCCCGATCATGAATTCATCATGTGATTGGGATAGAATCGCATCTTGGGCGCGACACATGCTTGGCGTGGGACGCTTGGGCTTCGGTCACCTCCTGTTGTAGCTTCTCGAGGCGCCCACGCACCATGGCCTACTCGGCGCCCACCCTTGTCAGCTCGGAGTCGCGGTCCGCAAGCTTCGCCTCGCGAGCCTTGAGGTCCTCCTCCCGCTGCTGGAGCTATCGCGCACACGTGGTGTGTTCTTCCTGGAGCGCCTTCAGGCTAGCCTCCGCCTCGCTGCAGCGCTTGGCGGCTGCTTCCCCATCAGCAAGTGCGCTGTCACGAGCTGCTCGTGCCTCGGCCGCTTCCTTCACACCCTCCATGGCGGCTGCCTTGGCCTGGCTCTAGACCTCTTTGGTTGACGTCTCAAGCTGTAGCCAACCAGAGGCGAGCCGCAGGCGCTCCCTGTCGCGGCGGCTATCAGCGTCCTAGAGGTCCACCCCGAGCCAGTCGAGCGTGGCCCGAGCGTCAGCCAAAGCCCTGCGCCTGATCAGGGTGCCGTAGTTCGCAAGCACGAGGGCCTGGAAAGGAGCAGCGCCGGCACATTGTTGGCTCCTCGGCCAAAGAGGCCTCGGCGCGCTCTCCTTGAGGCGCAGGGGGCTCCTGGCCCTTCCCCGTGATTGGCTCCTGCGGTGCGGCTAGGGTGACTGCCGCCTCGGCCAGCTGGGCTCCAGGAGTATGCGTTACTGGAGGCTGCACCGCGACGTGTCCTGTGTCGTCGCCGGTGGCGGAGATCAGGACGGCCGCCAAGGCAAGAGGTGCCGCCCCCTTGTCCGCGGCCAGCGCTGTTGCAACCGTGGCGAGAGGCGCCACGTGCTGAGCCGCCGCGTCTTCAGTAATCGACCATCCCGGCGGGGCATGCGGAGCCCCGAGAGGAGCTGAGGCGCCTGTGTGCCCAGGTGTAGGGGAACCCATGCGCCCGAGCATGGTGCTGGGTCGGTGTTGCATGCCCCCGCGCCCGCTAAGGTTGCGGCCAAACGCCAAAGCCGCCCTCAGGACGAAGGGCACCTTCGACACTATGGCCACCTTCTCCTTCTTCTTTTCTGCACCACCACTTTAGGTTCGGCACGTGGGGGAGACGATATGAGAATATGGACTACTGGCGCGCAATCAAAAGGCAAGGTAAGGGTACTTACTTGTCCGGCAAGGTCCACTTCCTCTTCTTCTCCTCCGGGGAGGCCGACGCGCTACCTCCCTTCCCTGGTGTCGCCCTGGCTCTATCCCGGGGCCCCTTAGGGTGACCCTCTGCAATCCTCACTGCGGCGTCGCCCCCCGGAGGGGCGCAAGGATTCCCTTGGGGGGCCCCGATCGGCGCGAGAGCTCGATCACCCCAGCAGAGGCCTCCGTGGTCGTTGGCTGCACGGCTTGCGGGGCAGGACCCACCTCCTTGACCGCCCCGGCGGGGTGCGGGGAGCTTGCAGGAGGAGGCTCGGCCACCTCCTCGCCTGGGGCCGCTTCACTGGATGCCCGCGCTATTGGAGGAGCAGATTCCGCCCTCCTGGACGCCCCGGAGAGGCCTGGGGAAGTCGCGGGTGGAGGCTCATCGGCGTCATCATCGTCCTCAAGGCTGAGGAGGATCTGGCGACGCGACGGTGGGGACGCCCTCCTGAGGTCATCCTCCACCGTTTCTTCTGAGTCCTCATCACTGTCACTGTTGCCAGAGGACAGCACCACGGGCGAATCGGCGTGGTTGTGTGGGTGAAGCCCCTACTCGTCGAAGGTGGGCATGGCTGCGACCAGCTCCTCCTTGTCGTCGTGGCTGTACAACGGAGCAGCTACCTCGGGAAGGTCCCCGAGGATGGATCCCAGCAAGGTAAACAAAGCCCCATCCAGCTCCTCGACTGTCAGGCCGGCGGCTTGCAGCCGCATTGCGTTCCCTGCACCGTCATACTCCCGCAGGGGCAACGAGCGTGCTTGGAGCAGCGCGAGGCGGTGTGCCAGGAACTCCTTCTTGATCACCGCCCTCGTCAGCTTCGTCTTCACCTGCGAAGCTATCCTCTTC
The DNA here is from genome assembly GCA_011799875.1 of Thinopyrum elongatum. NCBI lineage: Eukaryota > Viridiplantae > Streptophyta > Magnoliopsida > Poales > Poaceae > Thinopyrum > Thinopyrum elongatum. Next base: position 176,677,900 of record CM022300.1, read on the forward strand.
AGGACGGGCTTTGCTCGGGGGTCGGCAAGCTTTGCGGAGCCCCATCAGGGAGTCTGCTCGGGCGGCGCCGCCGGAGTCATCAAGAGCTGGTCGGAACGGCGAGCATCCATGAAGACCCAGTGCTGCCGGAAGCCTTCCACCTTCTTCCCAGCTTTCAGGAGGGAGTTTCCGCTGTGCACATCGACAAAGGAGACGCACGCGGATCGCTGGCCCCGGGCGGTGAATCATAGGCTGAAGAAGTGGCAGAAGAGCACCACCGAGGGCCCCACGCCCATAAAGGCCTCGCAATAGAAGGTGAAGACAGACAGGAGGAGAATGGAGTTGGGCTGAAGGTGGAAGGCATGGATCTGGTAATGCGCAAGGATGGCGTAGAAGAACTCAGAGAAGGGCGGGACCAGCCTAGCGTAGATGTTGTGGAGGAAGAATTAGATAGACTCCCCCAGGTTGCTCCGCGCCACCGAGCAAGGCCAGATCTGGGTCGCGCCCCATGCATTGTGGTCGTCGGCTATCAGGGGAAGCATGAGATTGAGGTCCTTCTCCTCGGCGATGGAAGAGGTCAGGAGCGCTGGCGAGAGGGAAGAGGAGCTCGCGGCCGGAGTTGCGAGCTTTGCCTTCCCGCTGGGCGCCATTCGTGAAGTCGCCGACAACGGCAAAAAGGGAGGAAGAGCTACGCTCGGTTTGGATCTGGAGAAACCTCACGCGAGGGAAAGGGGATCTCAGCAGGACGAGGAAGATGCAGGACAAGGAAGCAATGATGGCCCCGCGGCGTGCGCCAGGCATTTCATCAGCCTGGGTAGTTGCCGAGGAGGCGTGGGGAAGTGGGGGCCTCTCGTGCCCCATCATGCACCATGCATCGAGCCTAGCCCGTAGGCGGTTAGGGCCCGCTTCGCTTCGCCCCTCTCTTCTTCGCCTCCGCTCCCAAGCCGAGCCGTGCGCGCCACATGCCTGGGGGCTATTATCGGGGCTCTGGGACTGGGGGTACCCAGGCCTGTCTTCCTGCAGCCCATCAATAGGCATCGTCAAAGGGCCTAGCGTGGCCCGGCGCCAAGACTCCACGAGCAAAGAACTCGCGAGGCAAGCAGCGACAAGCTTCATCTAGCGCCCCAAGGGCTCCGTGAGGGGCGCCCTCCCGAGGCTGCATCCCGAGGCCCCTCGCAGGGCGGATACTTCTAAGCTCACCACCCCACCTCGCGCTGCATGTGGGTGATGCGGGCCACGACAGGCATCGCCAGGACCGGTGCCAGCAGGCGCGGACAGTGAGGCTTTCCCATTTGGTGCTAAAGGAGCAAGGCCATCACGCGGGTTCCCAAGGCAGCCCCAAAGGTTGCCTCTTTGGTGCAACAAGACCAGGATGCTGGCTCGGCAGGGCGGAGGTCATCGTCGAGCCCACCGGCGCGTCATGGATAGAAGCCTTGCAGGCGAAGACCACCTTTAGTCAGGATAGGGTGTACTACTGTCCCCCTTCAAAATTGGCCGTTGTGGCATCCCTTCCCACCTAGCTTTGGGGGAAGAGGACCGAGCCAGTATAAATATAGGTTAGTCTCCACCATAGAGAGTGATCGAATCTTGGCATCCCTAGAGCCCTCGAGAGGCAGTTCGTCCTTGTACTGGTTCATACTCATCCTCCTCGCGAGGCAATCCACCACAAAGCAGGAGTAGGGTTTTACACCGCAAGGTGGCCCGAACCTGGGTAAATCATCATGTCCTTTCTTCTCCCCTCTCGCTCGAGCACGCCCGAGCATCGTCGTGAGGCCATGTGCAGCGAGTCGTAGCCTAGCGAAGTTCTCCCCGCATACCCCAGAGTTTGAACCTTTCTTTGGGTCTGCGGAGCCCCGATTCCGACAAATCCCATCATTGGAATATACAAGCCAAGTTCTATAATGAAAAATTCCCACTAGTATATGAAAGTGATCAAATAGGAGACTCTCTATCATTGTCCCTTCTCTCTTTTTCTCTCTTTTTTTTCTTTTTCTTCTTATTTTTTCTTTTGGGCTCTTTGGCCTCTTTTTTTATTTTCTTTTTTTTTGTCCGGAGCCTCATCCCGACTTGTGGGGGAATCATAGCCTCCATCATTCCTTCCTCACATGGGACAATGTTCTAATAATGATGATCATCACACTTTTATTTACTTACAACTCAAGAATTACAACTCGATACTAGAACAAAATATGACTCTATATGAATGCCTCCGGCTGTATACCGGGATGTGCAATGATCTAGCATGACATGTTTAACAAATATGAACGGTAGCCAAGCCACAAATACTATGTCAACTATATGATCACGCAAAGCAATATGACAATGATGGTATGTGTCATAATAAATGGAACGGTGGAAGTTGCATGGTAATATATCTCGGAATGGCTATGGAAATGCCATAATAGGTAGGTATGGTGGCTGTTTTGAGGAAGGGTATATGGTGGTTTTAATGCACCGGCGAAAGTTGCGCGGTACTAGAAAGGCTAGCAATGGTGGAAGGGTGAGAGTGCGTATAATCCATGGACTCAACATTAGTCATAATGAACTCACATACTTATTGCAAAAATTTATTAGCCATCAAAGCAAAGTACTAATACGCATGCTCCTAGGGGGATAGATTGGTAGGAAAAGACCATCGCTCGTCCCCGACCGCTACTCATAAGGAAGACAATCAAAATTAAATCATGCTCTAACGTCATCACATAACGATAGACCATACGTGCATGCTTCGGGAATCACAAACTTTAACACAAGTATTTCTACTAATCCACAATTACTCTCCAGCATGACTCTAATATCACCATCTTTATATCTCAAAACAATTGCAAGGAATCAAACTTCTCATATATTCAATGCTCTTTATGAAAGTTTTTATTATATCCCTCTTGGATACCCATCATATTAGGACCAAATTCATAACCTAAGAAAATTGCCATACTATTTTTAAGACTCTCAAAATAATATAAGTGAAGCATGAGAGTTCATAAATTTCTACAAAATAAAACCACCGTCGTTCTCTAAAAAGATATAAGTGAAGCACTAGAGCAACTACCTAGCTCAAAAGATATAAGTGAAGCACATAAAGTATTCTAATAAATTCACGATTAATGTGTGTCCCTCTCAAAAGGTGTGTACAGCAAGGATGATTGTGGCAAACTAAAAAGCAAAGAATCATTTAATACAAGACGCTCCAAGCAAAACACATATCATGTGGTGAATGAAAATATAGCCTCAAGTAAATTTACCGATGGATTGCAGACAAAAGAGGGGATGCCATCCGGGGCATCCCCAAGCTTAGATGATTGGCTGTCCTTGAATATTACCTTGGGGTGCCTTGGGAATCCCCAAGATTAGGCTCTTGTCACTCCTTATTCCATAGTCCATCAAATCTTTATCCAAAACTTGAAAACTTCACAACACAAAACTCAACAAAAAACTCGTGAGATCCGTTAGTATGATAAAACAAATCTCCACTTTTAGTTACTGTTGTGAACTCATTCCAATTTTATATTGGTGTTATATCTACTGTATTCTAACTTCTCCATGGTTCATACCCCCCGATACTACCCATAGATTCATCAAAATAAGCAAACAACACATCGAAAACAGAATCTATAAAAAATAGAACAGTCTGTAAGGACCCGAATGTTAGTCATATTTCTGTAACTTCAAAAATTCTGAAAAATTAGGACAACAGAGGCAACTCATATATCAATTTTTTGTAAAAAAATTCAGAGTTTTTCCACGCTCCAGTGAGTTTTAACAATTCTGTTACTGAACACAAAAGTTTCTATTTTTCAGCAAAATCAAATCAACGATATACCAAAGCATCCTAAAGGCATTACTTGGCACAAACACTAATTAAAACACACAAAAAAACACAATCATAACATAGGCATAATTGTGTAAACACCCAAAAACAGAAAGGAAAAATATTGGGTTGTCTCCCAACAAGCGCTTTTCTTTAAAACCTTTTAGCTAGGCGTTGATAATTTTAATGATGCTCACATGAAAGACAAAAAATTGAAGCACAAAGAGAGCATCATATAGTATGTGAAAAACAAGTTTAAGTCTAACATACTTCCTATGCATAGGCATTTTATAGTGAAAATATTTATCATGACAAGCAAAAACTAGCACATGCAAGGAAAAAGAAAGAAGCAATAGCAATCTCAACATAACGAGAGGTAATTTAGTAACATGAAAATTTCTACAACCATATTTCCCTCTATCATAATAATTACATGTGGGACCATATTAAAATTCAAAAATATAGCTATCACATAACATATTCTCTACATGATCCACATGCATGCAAAAGTTGACACTCTTCCAAAATAGTGGGATTATCATCAAATAAAGTCATGACCTCTCCAAGCCCACTTTTATCAAAAATTTCATAACATTGATCATTCTCCAAAGTAGTGGGATCATTATTACATAGAGTTGACACTCTTCCAAACCCATTTTCAATATTATTGCAAGCATTATCATCAATAATATATTCATCATGAGGCTTAAATAAATTTTCAAGATCATAAGAAGAATCACCCCAATCATCATGATCATTGCAATAAGTAGTGGACATAGCAAAATTAGCTTCCCCAAGCTTGCGGTTTTGCATATCATTAACACAGTTGACATTAATAGAATTTATAATAACATCATTGCAATCATGCTTTTCATTCAAGGAGCTATCATGAATCACATGATAAATTTCTTCTTTTAACACTTCATCACAATTTTTAGATTCACGAATTTCAAGCAAAACTTCACAAAAATAATCTAGTGCACTCAACTCACTAGCAATTGGCTCATTATAGTTGGATCTTTTAAAAATATTAGCAAGTGGATGTGGATCCATAAATGTTTTCCTTCTGATTTGGAATAAATATGCAATTATGCCAAGCGAACAAGCAAACAACCCAAGTAAGACATAAAGGCAAACGAAAAAAAGAAGGCAAATATTTTTGTGTTTTTCTGAAAACATTTTAGAAGTGCGGGAGAGGAAAACGAGAGGCAAATGGAAAATAATGTAAGTGCAAGACATGAGAGTTTATGATAGGTACTTGGTAGGCTTGATGTAGAACTTCCCCGGCAACGACGCCGGAAATTCTTCCTTCTACTTCTTGAGCTTGTGTTGATTTTTTCCTGGAAGAGGAAAGGGTGATGCAGCAAAGTAGAGATAAGTATTTCCCTTAGTTAATAACCAAGGTATCAATCCAGTAGGAGGTACAAGCAAGTCCCCAATAGATGCACCTGCACAAACTAACTAACACTTGCACACAACGCGAAAAAGGGGTTGTCAATCCCTTCACGGTCACTAGCAAGAGTGAGATCTAATAGAGATAGATATAAAAGATAAGTAAAAGGCAAAATAAAGTAAATATAAATAAATTGCAGCAAGTTATTTTTTGGTTTTTGGTTTTATAGATCTGAAAATATATGATGAGAAATAGACCCGGGGGCCATAGTTTTCACTAGAGGCTTCTCTCTTGAAAGAACACATATGGTGGGTGAACAAATTACTGTTGAGCAATTGATAGAAAAGCACAAAGTTATGACGAGGCAATGATCATGAATATAGGCATCATGTCCGTGACAAGTAGACCGACTCCTGCCTGCATCTACTACTATTACTCCACACATCGACCGCTATCCAGCATGCATCTAGTGTATTAAGTTAACAAGAACGGAGTAACACCTTAAGTAAGATGACAAGATGTAGAGGGATAGATCCAATCAATATGGTAAAAAAACATCTTTTTATCCTTAATGGCAACAATAGAAATACGTGCCTCGCTACCCCTATTGTCATTGGGTGAGGACACCGCAAGATTGAACTCATCACAAAGCACCTCTCCCATTGCAAGAAAAACCAATCTAGTTGGCCAAACCAAATCGATAGATCCGAGAGAAATACAAAGCTATCTCAATCATGCATAAAAGAGTTCAGAGAAGACTCAATTAATATTTATAGATAATCTGATCATAAATCCACAATTCATCAAATCTCAAAGAACGCACCGCAAAAGAAGATTACATTGAATAGATCTCCAAGAACATCGAGGAGAACATTGTATTGAACATCAAAGAGAGAGAAGAAGCCATCTAGCTACTAGGTATGGACCCGTAGGTCTGTGGTAAACTACTCACACATCATCGGAAGGGCAGCAAGGTTGATGTAGAGGGCCTCCGTGATCGAATCCCACTCCGACAGAGTGCCGGAAAAGGTCCCAAGATGGGATCTCACGAGAACAGAAGCTTGCGGCTGCGAAAAAGTATTTTTGGTGTGCCCTCTAACGTAAGGGGAATATTTGGGTATTTATAGAGCAGAGATTAGGGTTAGAAGGTCTGCGAGGTGCCCACAAGCCTAGAGGGCGCCCCCCCTGGGGCGCGCCTCTAGGGCTTATGGCCCCCTCGTGGGTCTTCTGGCCTCTTCCCGAAGCTTCGTGGTTTTCTTCTGGTCCAAGAAAAATTCTCAAAAAGTTTCGTTCCGTTTGGTATTGATTTTCTATAAAAGACAAAAACAAGGAAAAACAGCAACTGGCACTGGGCACTTTGTTAATAGGTTAGTCCCAAAAAATGATATAAAATAGCATATTAATGCATATAAAACATCCGAGATGGATAATATAATAGCATCGAACAATAAAAAATTATAGATACGTTGGAGACGTATCAACAATCTACAAAGCTCTGCCTATGCAAGAGATGTAGAGGGAGCGTTTATGTGTGAGAGAGATGACACGAGAAAGCGAGGTCAATCGAGTCATATATAGTGGGAGAGATCGAGTGAGTGTGGGATAGTGTACACTCGAATGTGAAAGCCAATATAGAGAGATATCGTGCGACAAAGATGCAGTGAGGGCTGGAGGAAGATAGTTACCGAGGGAGTGGCCAAGATAGACTTTGTGTGTGTGCGCACGGCGTGGAGGTTTTTTTACAGAGGCAACGTATGTGTCTAGAGGGAGAGAGGGAGAGAGCTATAGAGAGAGAGGGGGGAGAGAGAGATCATCATGGAGGGCACGACAAGGTTGTGTGTGAGAAATACATTTGTCCAGAGCATGAGGGAGGGTGTGAGAAAAACAGAGATTGAAACATGGAGAGAAATAATGAGCATGTGTTGGATACCAATAGCTCACTTAACAAAGAGATGAAGATCGATCGATACAGGAAGTATGTGTGGTGATGGGGGCGTCGATGGAGACACCTAAACACAACATTTGAGTGTACATAGTAGTAGACTTAATATTCACGTTTCAGTTTAGTGTACATTGTAAACATAGAATTGAGGACCATGCATGGCTTACATTTTATTTTTGAATTCGTGCCATACATGCATGGTTTGGAAAAGTAGATACACTATACTGATTCGATTGTTGTTGTATTTGTGTGTGTGTCATCATATGCTTGAATACATACAAAGTTTTCTCACCACCATACCGTTCATCTTTTAAATTTGAATTTGCATACAAAAACTTAGTGTGGATGCTATGAAATGTGAAATCCACGTTGAGATCACTATATCACAAACTCACTCTAATTCAAGAACTCGTCACAAATCAATTACCGTCTCTTTTGGAATGACCAATTATTTGCAAGGAAAATACAGGCATTGTAATACATATAGATTCGTTCACCAATTTTAAAAAAGATTCCTTTCACACTCTCGAATGGTAGGAACCAACGGCGTAAAAGCCAGACCGGGCTCGTGTCATGGTGGTGGCCTGCGTGGTATGCACATTAGCCAACCCCAACCAAGAACCGCGATAAAAACTTCACGCCTCCACTCGAGCCTCCGCATTTCAAATTGAAATATCGGGCGGCCAGAATTCCAGCCCTGTGAAATTCCCCTTATGTCCCCGGTCCATAATCACTACTACCCATGAACAATGGAGGGATGCTTTAGTAACTAGCCCACGTTACCTACCGTGCCGAGCACATTCAAGTCCCTCGGTCGCCGCTACCCATGGTCACCCGTGAACTCCATTGCCTACTACACTACGGTGAGTATAAAATGGAGCTTCATTTGCTCGTGCATACTAGAGTATCACGCAATGCACTGGTACGGAGGGAGTATCTTTTTACTCTGCATATAAAATTTGTTTGAAGCCTATATAAGCAATGTTTGACCAAATTCTATCTTAAAAAATATGAACATCTACAACAATAAAGATGTATCACTTGAGATTTTATTTCATGATTCATGTAATGATATTGTTTCAAATTCTGGTTTTTAAATTCCAGAAAATCCAAAACTCACCTGAAATTCATGAAACTGTGCATGGTCTTGTGATATGGCACAAATAGGTTGTGGTAATTATTTTGTTCATTTTGAGACAAGCTGCTTATGAAAAGTTGCACACATGAACAACCAAGGTATTTAGAACAAAGGGTTCTCACATTAACGCAAACGGTTTCACTATTCAAACTGTGGGGGTTAAACCAACGTGCCGCCACGTGTCCCGCTTCTCATAGGCAGGTGCCGTCTGAGTGTCGGTGTGGACGACCATCTATGGGGCCATCAAGCACCTTATGGTTCGGCTAGGGAGATGTACAAGACGCAAAGAGCAAAACCAACAGAAGGCGTGGGGATCTTTACCCAGGTTCGGGCCACCGAGAGGTGTAAAACCCTACTCCTGCTTGGTATATTGGGTGTATGTGTTGGAACACAAGTACAAGGAGCGCTACCTCGGCAAGGTGAGAGAGGGAGCAGCTACGCGTGTAGTTGTGCGAAGGGCCGATCCTTGTAAACATTGCCCTGGCCCTCCTTTTATAGCTTAAGGGGAAACCACAGTGGCAAATTGCTAATTACATGTAGATTAGACAGCAAATAGTGCTATCATACCTAACTCTGCAGGACTAGGACAAAAACATTAAATGCTCTGTCAGGTGTCATGTGGAGTAGGAGCCCCGACAAGGTGGCTGCACCGCTTGCCCAGCCGCCTCCTATTATCTAGACACTCCCATAGGACGCGTGTCATTACAGGTAATCTTTCTTCCAGCCTGATGCCACGTGCCCGACTAGATCCACCAAACCACCTGCGGGCTCGATACCTCATTGATTAGCGATTAGTTGCTTGATGAGGTGGAGCGCTGGCGGCTGGCAGGTGTTTGCCAGCCACGGAGCTCGCCGGGCCTTCGCCCTTGCCGGCTCGGCATTGCTGGCAAAGGTTGCCTTCGGTACTAGCCTTGATGATTTGTCTTGCTCTTCTCCCCAGTTGGAATCTATCAATGGGGTCTTGAATCTTGTTCTTCTTGATGCACTCCTTGATCTCTCAGAGAGCAGCTTCATTAGTTTGAGAATCTTCGGCAAGCCTTGTCTCAAGTCTTGACCTTCCGACAAACTTTATTGCCAGGGAATAGTTGCTGCTTCTGCATAAGTTTGGGGTACTGAGGGTCCACGTCTCGGTACACCGATAGAAGCCCCCGAGCCTGGGCCATACGCGCATGCGAGGCGTCATTGGGCCAGGCCAAAAAACACGCACAGGCACGCGTGGCGAAGAACAACTGCCACAATCTTTTGTTGCAATCTTAATCATGATGGTTTTTATGATGCATGTCCAATCCGTGCATTAAATGCGGGTTGTGGGAACATGGACTGTTGCGATTACCCCGTGGTAGCGCACATGTAAAAGGAGCCGCTAGGGTAAATAGCAAAGACCCAGCCCCCGCCCCCACCCCCATGCCTTCCCTATAAAAAAGCAATCGCGAGAAGGCACTGCTTAGTCATTCCTGCTCTCCCTCGCTCCATCTTCTTCTTCCCACCGGAAACGCTCCCGCCGCCGCCACCGCAGATCAGTTTTTGGCCATGATAAATCTTCCTCGATGTGAGTTTGAAAAGGATAGAGAGCACATGCTTCATTACTGGGAAGTATCCGAAGCACAACTCCACATGTTGATGGATACCAACTTGGTTGGTGGCGAATGCATTGATGTTGATCCCAAGAAATTGGCCTATGACAACAAAGTGTTATTTCGCATTCTGTGCAATACTCTCACGCCAACGAACAGACCAAATTCCATCAATGGCATTATGGGAAATGCACTTCTGGACATGTCTCAAGGAATTAAGTTCGATATTCCTGATCTTTTCATTCGAAACTTGGCTTGTGCAGCTGACAGCCCTCAGTCATTGAAGCCATATGCTCCATGGATCATGTTTGCAATCGAGCAGCTCATCAATGAGAAATTCTTCTAGGCCGAAAGTTTTCATGCCACCAGTACGTGACACTCTCCGTATGGTGAAGGTATTGGAAAAGGGAAGGAACCTGTTGATGTTGTTGCGTCTGCGTCTGAAAATGCACCGAAGGTCAAGAAAGCCAGGGTTGTAATCCCTCGGGAGGAAAATCCATCTCTTTATGAGATTTGCATTCGCACACAGCAGGCATTGGAGAGCCACATCAAGCTAGATCGAAAGGAAAAGCTGGAATTGATGACTGAGCTGAATCTACTACATAATCATACTTGCCAAATTCTTCTGTGTGAGAAGGAAGCAAAGAACCGCTCCTGGACTCTGTTGAGACAGCATTGTTCTCGCAAGCAGCTGTTTGCCAAGGGCATCAAGAAGGATTATGACTATCTGGACTTACCTGTCGTTCCTCACATCCGCAGGCAAACTCCTGTGCTTCCACAACGTTCTGCCTCCACGGACTTATTGTTTGTAGGTCATGATGATGAAATTGCAGATACAGCCGGTACACTCATCTACAAGCCAGATGTTCATCGCTCCAAGTCATCCAGAGCCCATGCTGCCGCTCCTGCTTCTCCCTCGACCATTCCTCGCTCTTCGGATTCTGATTCGTCGAGTGGTTTTAATTCTGATTCTGAGGATTCTCCCACCAAGTAGTTCCTCGTATGTTTTCTCATTCCATTCCTTTTTGACACTTGTTGACAAAAAGGGCAAGAATTACATCGAGTGATAGTTTATCAGAGGTATTTCAGGTTGTTTTCATTCGCCTTTTGATTTTCCCTCGAACAATTTGCTTGATGCAACATATAGCCTGCAGTTGGCTATATTATTAACCAAATGCAGTTAAGAGTTGTTATATCGGTTTTCACACGATTTTCTGTAAATTGAATAGGATAAAACCATTCAGAAAACACAACACAAACAATGACAATCTAATCCAGGCATGATTTCTAGAAGAAAAACAGTCATCAGAACAAGATTTAACTAGCGCACGATCCTCAAATCTGAAAGAAACAGGTTAATTCAGAGCGACCAACTTTAACAAGGGGTGAATTGACACACAGCAGGTTCCACTCAAAGCATAAAGATAGTACTACTACAAAGACTACTCTTCATTCATCATCCTCATCTTCATCGACATCAGCACCAGCAGAGGAGTTGAGGGCGTTCAGCCTTTGTACCAGACTGGCCTTCCTCTCGTCATAGGTCAGCTTCTTGAGGTTGTACCTGCGACAAAGAGTTTGAGAGTTAATTTGCAATCACATCAGGGCATCAAAAACAGTCGGACATTGCTGAACAGATAGCTATGTACCTCTTGTGAGTCTTTGGAGCCTCCTCGGTTGATTTGGCCATGCTAGGATCAGCAGGAATGGCAGCATGAACGTTCTTGTACAGCGCTTCCATGTCATCTGCTACAATACCCTTCTTGATGTACTCGCTGAAGTGGCTCTGGAACTTCTCGGGTTCCTCATCAGCAAGCGACTGCAATAAGATTTGGCAAAAGTCAAAACAAGAACAAGCTAATATTCTTCAAAAAGAAAATGAGTCATTGCTAAGGCTTTTCTATATATATTAGTCAGTTATCTTCCTCGAAGAAACAGTGCATGTACGACACTATGAACATGTACAGACAACGAGCATTATAGTACCATGCGCAATGGCTTTTAACTCACTTTCATGTAGTCTGCAACATGGCCTCCATAGATGTACTTGCGGTGGACCTCAGCATCAAGCTGCTTCTCATCCTTCTTGAAACCAGCAAACCTCTTGTCACTGTGGGGAATGTCTAGACCACCATCCAAAGCCCCCTGCAGAAGCAACCAAATCACAAAATTACAAACCATCCAGGGGGATACAAATATATTTCAAAAAGAAAAAACAAATACAGTTCAGTTATTAATTAAATAGTGAAGATATGGTTTCATGCAAATCCAAGATGGACACAAAAAACACATTGTTTCTTGGCAAGCTATAAGATTGTCAAGCAGTGTTTATTTTTCACAAGCACACAGGCAATGGTCATAAAAAATAAACAATTGTTGTAACAAAATGCAACATGACAAGCCTTCAATAGGCAAAATAGTGCAAAATTAGCAAGTCTTAAATCTAAGATAGTTCAAGTCTATGGCAATCTACACGAGTTCCATGCCAGTATCTTGCATGTATCCAAGTACATAAAAGGACTTCAAAAGAATTAAGAACTATTGTGACTGTTTGCTTAACAGCAATTCAGAACTACTGCATAACATAAACGAATCACATACTTTAAGGGCACCAAAGACACGGTTTCCAGTGGTGGTCCTAATAAGGCCAACATCCAACAGAGCACGGAAAGGCCTCCTCTCATCAGATGGCTCGACAGAGAAATCCTCGCCAGTGGCCTGAACACAAAATTAGAAACCACAAGTTGTGACAAACAAAAACATAAAAAACTGGCAGCCCCAATTAAATGTATCAAGTGGATTGATTATACCTCAACATTGCCTTCATATTCCTCATCCAAATCACGGTACTTGAATACACGGCGAGCCAAAAGAAGCCCAGTGCAGTATGCTACATGAATTTAGATAGATGAATTAAAGACCACGCACTGAACAAGCTAAGAACAGGTATGAAGCACGCTACTCAGAGTTGAGAGATTCTACCTGCAGCATAGTTGGTGAGGCCAACTGTCAGGCCATACCGAGGAAGCTCATGGGAATAGGCTGCAGCCATCACGATATCACCAGCGATTGTCGCGTACACAATTTGGGCTGTGACATCCTTGTTGGTCTAAAGTACTATTGTCAAGTGAAATAATGTGTACTCCCTCCGTCCGAAAATACTTGTCATCAAAATGGATAAAAAGAGATGTATCTAAAACTAAAATACATCTAGATACATCCCCTTTTATCCATTTTAATGACAAGTATTTCCGGACAGAGGGAGTATCTAGTAATAGTACACATAATAGAGCAAATCAACCAGTACCTCTACTAATCTAAATAGAGTGATTATAAGCATAACACGACTAATTAACAAGTGCATCACAAGATAAGTGACAAATGGATACAAATCGCACAACAAAGCGGTACTTTGGTGTGTTATACTTGTTCTTGTCTTGGTTGGTCAGCCTGAGCCTGGCCCTGTAATCAGTCTTTCCTTCTGCAAAAGAAGTGGGGGAAAAGGTCATCAAAGACAATGTCATCCCACGGCAGTACTGCTGAAGCCACCATGTCATAGGATTAATTAAACATACGCCTCCTTCTCTTAAACTTGACTTGGAAACGCTTGGAGTACGCCCTTGTCTTCTGGTTCTTGACGAACACCTGAAACATAGATACGAATGACGCATTAACACGGTAGGGATTTGAAGACTCAAACAGCAGAGATAAAACCAGGCATATACAAGGACTCGTAGATTCTACCTCTACAGAAGAACAAGGATAAACGTGACAGGATCGAACTTGTTGTCATCAAATTATTACTATATTACAGTTACTACGAACTGAACTTGCCATCACCAAGGAGAGACGGCAGAAAAAATCGAAGAGGGATAGAATTCCTCATCCAACTAGTAATACTAATGCGTGATACACTGAAGAAAAATTGAAGTCCTCAAATTCCTAGTAACAAGAACAACTTGGGAGATTTGGTAAGCACTGAACAAAACCACATACTGCCCCTATTGGATATAGCAAAGCCGAACAAGGACAGACAGGATTTGCTAATCACTAAAGAAACATGGAACCATAAGAATCTAGAGTCAAAACGAAGACGGACTGATGTAAAAAAGCCGGAGAGGAGAGGAGGATCAGACCATTCTCGCTCGCTGCTGCGGCGGCGGTGCGGGGTGGGGGCAGCGGCGGCGGCTACTATTGGCGTGCGAGAGGGAAGGGGAGGTAGGGGAAGGGAGGGCTTTTTATTCGGAAGGTAGAAACCCTAGAGAGCTTTAGGTGAACGGATGGGATGTGGAGTTGGGCATGGACGGTTCAGATGGTCACAGGGTTTTTCTTCACGGCCGAAAGGGCCTGAGCTGGGGAATGGGGACGTCAGATTTTGCTTCTCCTACGATTTGATTCCGAACATAAGAACAGATTCAGCCCACTTATCAACGCTCGATGGAAGGAAGACTGTAACAAAAGAGGTGGGGGAGCTCCTATGCAGCTCTGCAGGCGCCAGCTCCTCTAGCTGGCGCTCACAGCCGCCTGCTTGTCGGCCGGCCCATGTGGCGACCGCTCGATCGGGTTCATCGATCGCCACACCCTGGTCGCTCGCTCGAGCGTTCTTTCACTTGTTGCTAAAAAAAGAGCGTTGTTTCATCTCAGTTGAATTTTAAAAAACAAAAAATTACGTAAAAAATCGCAAAAATGAAAAATTCAAGAAATCCAAAAATAAAAAAATACATCATGAAATACAAAAAGTTCACGAAAGTGGAAAATGGTTCATAAATTTGGATAAAAAGTTCATGTGATCTGAAAAAAAGATTCACAAATTTTTAAAAAATTCATGGATTTTGAAAAATAGTTCACAAATTTGTACCAAAAGTTCATCAATTTTGGAAAAATGTTCACAAACTTGAAAAAAGTTCATTGATTTTGAAACAATTTCATCAAATTTCGAGAAAAAAAATTCATTGGTTTGAAAAAAAGTTCATTGAATTAAAAAAGTAGCTCATCGATTTGGAAAAAGTTCATCGAATTCGAAAAAAAGTTCATAAATTGAAAAAAAATCATCAAGGTTACAAAAAAATAGCAAAATTGGAAATAGTTTGTGCATCTATCATTTATCAAAAAGTGTAAGAATAAAGAAAGAAAAAATAAAAAAAATGTAAAACAAAAAAACCGAACAAAATCGTTCAAAAAAAGTTGGTAAATCAACACGAAAAGAAGGTAAACATCACGTCTAATGGAGGTTGCTGGGTGGTTATTGCAGCGTACTTGAGACAACCAGGTCGCTGGTTCGAATCCCACCTAGATCACTGTTTTTTGCGGTTTAACGAATGAGAAGAAGAAAAAAATTGGGTCTCAGCTCATTCACTCGATCATTTTTCTTTTTTATATTTTCAAATAAATCTAAAATACATATATTTTAAAAACAATTACTTAGTTTCAAAAAAGTTTATGCAGATGTTGGTGCAAATTTAAAAAAGTGTAAAATATCAGCGGTCCTAAAAGTATTTGAGAAGAAAAAATTAATTGGGCCGACCCAGCTCATTCACTCGATCATTTTTTTTTGAAAAAACTCGATCATTTTTTCCTTTTTTACTTATTATATTTTCAAATAAATCTAAAATACATATATTTTATAAACAATTACTTAGTTTGAAAAAAGGTTTATGCAGTGTTAACAGAATGTTGGTGCAAATTTAAAAAAGAGTAAAATACCAGCAGTCCTAAAAGTATTTGAAGTGTTCCATCTAGGTCCTAGAAGTTTGAAAATGAACACCCTAGTCCTGATAGTCGTTGAGTCGTGCAGAGCGGCTCCTAAACACATCTGACCAGGCCACATGGCCCTTTGACTAACGCCACGTTGTCTACTCAATTTTGGCAGGAAGGTTCCCACCGGAAACAGTTGTTATTTTTGTATTTAGCTCCTCTAGTCTTTATAACTCCAGTTTCTTCAACTTTCTCTCTACTCCTCTTCTCCTCTCAATCCTCTTCCCTTTCTTTTTCTTCCATCTCCCGTTATGGCTAGGAGCAATTTTCATCAGCATTACCATATGTACATGTACTCATTTGAGGTGAAGAGACACAATTGCAATGAACAACGTCTCTACACCTAAAGGGGGAGTTGGTAGTCTCGCCTCCCTCCGGTTAATCCTTCCCTACCTTTTTTTGTCCCACCAACATATTTAAACCGAATTTTAGCCCACAATCTATTTAAACCGATTTTATATGGCAATAAGATCAATTTTCGGTATATTTGGTAACTTTTATATGGAAAGGAATGAATCATGATCAATCTTTAATCAATTTCTAAAGGCCAAATTTACATAAATGAAGCATAAATCTTTACTATTAAATGAGAATTGGTTCGATTCCTCACCGTTTTCTCCTCCCCCCAATCGCACGACCTCCTCATCCCAATCGATCTTTTCCAAATCAAATCTGAATGGAATCGTAACTTTTCTTTACCTTGCCGACACATTCCCTCTCCGTCCCCTCCCATGCTATCTCCCCAACCCCTCGCTCTCTGTCTATCCTCCTGCCACTAAACGTCATTCCTCGTCACCTAGTGCCACCACAACCGTCGCTGGGGACACCACATTCTCGGTTCCTCTCACGCAAGCCACCACGTCCTCCTTGTTAGGCACCACCTGATCCTCACAGGTGCATCTAGTGACACGGCCGCCTAAGATGACAACGTAGGTAGTCCAGCACCCCTACCTCTCCCCCGTCCTCCGCCCTTGCCAATTTCTCCGACCAAATGGACGTCGTTAGTGACGACATGAAGAGGGGATTCACCGACACGCTCCATGTCACACCCTACTCCGCCTACCCCTCGGCCTTGGCAGCGCCCACTAGTGTCGGTAGAATCTCTTTTCACCAGAGGATAATGCGGGTGTGCCCCTCATGGCGCTCAGGGATGTCTCGCTGAGGCAGATGTTGTTCCAGGACCCATATGTCATACGCCTCCTCGTTCTCAAGCAGGGCCAAGCTGAGGATTCTACCTTGTCTTCAAATACATGGATATCGACCTTAGGAAGTTCATCGGCGTCCAACGCCATAACCACAAGAAGTTCTCCGCCTACATCGTCAAAGGTATTACCCATCATACTGCCCCTGATCTTGGTCCTTAGTTGAATGCGACAGATTTTGCACGCGTGGTGTTTTGTTGAATGTGCAGTAGTGATTTTTTAAATGAGGATTGACCCGGCCTCTGCATCGCAATGATGCATGTAGCCATATTATTAAAAGAAATGTGCAGTACAGTTTGATTCGGTGGTCGGTGAACTAGTGATGTTGTGCTTATAGATAATGATGTACCAGCTCTGTAAGTACGTGACAGAGAAGTCGTAGCTGATGACACACAAGTATAGGGGATCAATCATAGTCCTTTTGATAAGTAAGTTTGTCGAACCCAACGAGGAGCGGAAGGAAATGACAAGCGGTTTTCAGCAAGGTATTTTCTGCAAGCACTGAAATTATCGGTAACAAATCGTTTGATAGCAAGGTATTTGTAACGAGCAACAAGTAGTAATGGTAACGAAAGTGCAGCAAGGTAGCCCAATCCTTTTTATAGCAAAGGACGGACCGGAACAGTCTCTTATAGTAAGCAAATCGTTCTTGAGGACACAAGGGAATTTCATCTAGTCACTTTCATCATGTTTGTTTCATTCGCGACTGCTACTTTGATAATTTGATATGTGGGTGGACCGGTGCTTGGGTGTTGTTCTTAATTGAACAAGCCTCCCACTTATGATTACCCCCTCTGATAAGCATCTGCAACTACGGAAGAAGAATTAAGATAAATCTAACCATAGCATGAAACCTATGGATCCAAATCAACCCCTTACGGAATAGCGCATAAATTAGGGCTTAAGCTTCTTTCACTCTAGCAACCCATCATCTAATTACTACTCCATAATGCCTTCCCTTAGGCCCAAGTATGGTGAAGTGTCATGTAGTCGACGTTCACATAACACCACTAAGGGAGTCACAACATACATATCATCAAAATATCGAACGAATACCAAATTCACATGATTACTTATGATAAGACTTCTCCCATGTCCTCAAGAACAAAAGTAACTACTCACAAATCATATTCATGTTCAGAGGGGTATTGTGCATCAAGGATCTGGACATATGATATTCCACCAAATAAACCAACTAGCATCAACTACAAGATGTAATCAACACTACTAGTAACCCACGGGTACCAATCTGAGGTTTTGAGACAAAGATTGAATACAAGAGATGAACTAGGGTTTGAGATGAGATGGTGCTGGTGAAGATGTTGATGAAGATTGGTCCTCCCATGATGAGAGGGTTGTTGGTGATGTTGATGGCTTCGATTTCCCCCTCCTGGAGGGAAGTATCCCCAGCGGAATCGCTCCACCGGAGAGCAAAAGTGCTCCTACCAAGGTTCCGCCTCGAGACGGCGGCGCTTGGTCCCGAAAGTCTCCTCTTGATTTTTTTTCTAGGGCAAATGGCATCATATGTGAGAAGATGGCTTCAGAGGCCAGTCAGGGGCCCCACAAGCCACTTGGGCGCGCCTAGGGGGTCGTCGCGCCCAAGTGCCTTATGGGCACCTGGTGGGTCCCCTCTAGTATTTGTTTTCTCCAGTATTTTTTATATATTCCAAAATAATTCTCTGTGAAATTTTAGCTCATTTGGAGTTGTGCATAATAGGTATCTCTGATATCTCTTTATCAGGTCCAGAATTCCAGCTGCCGGCAATCTCCCTCTTCATGTAAATCTTGCAAATTAAGAGAGAAAAGGCATTAGAATTGCATCACAAAGTGTCATAATGATCAAAAACATTATAAATAACAGTAGAAAAATATGACGCAAAATGGATGTATCAACTCCCCCAAGCTTAGACCTCGCTTGTCCTCAAGTGAAAGCCGATACCGATAATCATGACCACATGTTTAGAGAGAGGGGTGTCGATAAAAACAAAATACGGACATAGTAGCATCATGATCATTATCATAGCAGCAATATATATTTTCATAGAACTTCTCATGAGTAAGTAACAATTCATCACAATAACGAAGTATAAAACATAAACTTTCTTGAAAACTAACAAACAATGTTCTCAGTCAACAAGGCAATTACAATTCATCATATTTTCAGGAAGGGTCTCATGTAAGAGCTCTTGTTTGGCAAGTCCACATACTCAACTATCATTTAGTCTTCTATGATTGCTGCCACTCACGATATATATATATGGGAGGCGAAACTATAAGCCCCTATCTTTCTATGTGTCTGGCTGAAACTGGGTAATGTCAACAATAATAACTCATGATCACTCATATCCAACTGGATATATATGCCTAGATCTTTCCCCACCACATGATGCTTGCAAAGGGAAAAATGAAAAAGGAATAGAGGAGAACACTATTGACTCTTGCGTGAAAAGTAAATACATAAAGGTAAAAGATATGCCCTTCACAGAGGGAAGCAGAGGTTGTCATGCGCTTTTTATTTTTGGATGTGCAAACTCTTAATGTAAAGGAACGTCACTTTATATTGCCTCTTGTGATAGCAACCTTTATTATGGAGACTGTCACTTTTATTTCTTTACCATCACAAGATTGTACAAAGCTTATTTTCCCTTAAAATAAAAGATCATACATATTTAGGAGTAATTTTTATTGCTTTATGCACCGATGACAACTTACTTGAAGGATCTTATTCAATCCATAGGTAGATATTATGGACTCTCATGGCATGAAACTGGGTTTAAGGGTTTGGATGCACAAGTAGTATCTCTACTTGGTGCAGATTTTTGGCTAGCAAAGATATTGATCAAGCACCACACGTTGGAGGATCCATGACAATATAACTCCTACGTGGATATAAGCAAACATAACTCATTACGTTGTCTTCCTTTTCCAACGTCAACAAATTGACATAGAATATTTAATGGGGGCTCACAATCATAAAAGATGTCCAAGATAGTATATTTATATGTGAATCTTCTCTTCCCTTATTAATTTTTCATGAATTGCATCATTAACCAATACTATGTTTGTTAACTTCCAACAAATTTATCACTTATACTTCTCTTTATGTAAAGTCATTACTTTCCATGGGATTAGCATATGATCTTTTTTTATTTTCATTGCTAAGATTGAAACATAAAAGTAAAGAAGCAAAACTCAAACTACTCTTTATTATATAACTCTCAACTCGATTACATAGATAGATCACGAAACTAGCACTAAAAAATAGATCATACTAAAATTTTATTCTTCTAAATCACGAAATAGCTAAGGATCGAACTAAGATAAGTAAAGATAATAAAAGTAATGGTGACACGATACCGGGGCACCTCCCCCAAGCTTGGCACAAGAATAGAGTGGTGCCCATACCCGTGTATTCAAGTGTCTTTCTTCGGTGATGATAGTGATGATGATGATGAGGTAGGCTTGTTCTCCATAATGCTCATGAGTATCTCCTCAAACTCCGAATTTCCCGGAGCACTTGATGGATTAACTCAGTATTCTTCTCCACTTCAGCCATAATATATTTATTCTCCGGCCCCCAAGAGTTCGTTCCTGCATCAATTTCTCTTGGACGAGATATGTCCCAATTGGACGGTATGTGCATATGAGGAGTATTTTCAACCCCATAATTATGAACCAAATTATGAAAATTGTTCCGATGTAACCTATGTAAGGGCCTCCTAGGGGGAAGCCCTCCTTGTACTTCTTGATTTCATTGGTCGTTCATCGACCTCATGGCTTGATGGGGGTTCGGAGTAGTGGAGATGCC
Source organism: Thinopyrum elongatum (assembly GCA_011799875.1). Lineage (NCBI taxonomy): Eukaryota > Viridiplantae > Streptophyta > Magnoliopsida > Poales > Poaceae > Thinopyrum > Thinopyrum elongatum. The sequence goes on from CM022300.1 coordinate 176,698,501, forward strand.
AGCCAGTGTGCCCCTCTCCGAGGCCGGAGGGTGGACTTCATGCGAGTCTCCTTCATCATCCTCCATGGTGACCTCCTCGGTTCCCTCTCTGCTTAGTTCCATCTGCAACAACCAAGCATCGCCTTCCATGTTGTTGGAGGAAGAAGAAGACATAATGCCTGGCTTTGGGAATCTGGCAGAAAACAGCACGAAACAAAGACAAAGGAGATTTCTGCGATACAGTGGTCAAACACATCCGGGAGTATATATAAATTTTTATCTTGCAAAACAAGTATTCCAGAAGAAAACGGAGTCGGGAAGGCACATGAGGGGCCCACAAGACACCAGGACGCGCCCATCTGCCTTATGGGTAGCTCATGGGTCCCCCTGGCTATTTCCTATTTTGGTATTTTTTTTCTAATATTCCAAAACGGACAAAAAAATTATGGAATTTTTGGAGTCGGTTTACTTACTGTATCACATTCCTACTCCTTTCAGGATTCTGGAGTGTTCCGGAAGGTCTCTCTTATGTGTTCCTCCGAAGTCATAGTCTGGACAATGTTAGTTTCAACATTAATAGGTGTACCTGAGATATAATGCTTGATTCTTTATCCATTGACCACCCTCGGATTAGTGCCCTTGGAGTTGTTGATCTTGATAGCTCCAGAACAATAAACTTCTTCGATGATATACGGTCCTTCCCATTTAGAGAGAAGTTTTTTTGCAAAGAATCTAAGACGAGAGTTGTACAATAGAACATATTCACCCATTTTTTAATTCTTTTAGCATGCCATCTTTTAACTTTTTCTTTGAACAACTTGGCATTTTCATAAGCTTGGGTTCTCCACTCGTCCAACGAGCTAATGTCAAATAACCTCTTTTCACCAGCAAGTTTAAGGTCATAGTTAAGTCCTTTAATTGCCCAATATGCTTTATGTTCTAACTCAAGAGGTAAATGACATGCTTTTCCATAGACCATTTTATACAGAGACATACCCATAGGATTCTTATAAGAAGTTCTATAAGCGCATAATGCATCATCAAGTTTCTTAGACCAATTCTTTCTAAATCTATTAAGGTCTTTTGCAAAATTAATTTTATTTCTCTATTGCTCAATTCAACTTGACAACTAGGCTGCGGATGATAAGGAGATGCAACTCTATAGTTAACATCATATTTAGCAAGAAGTTTACGAAAATCACCATGAATAAAATGTGAATCACCATCAGTCATTAAATATCTAGGGACTCCAAACCTCGGGAAAATAACTTCTTTAAGCATTTTAATAGAAGTGTTATGATCAGCACTACTAGTTGGAATGGTTTCTACCCACTTAGTAATGTAATCAACGACAACTAGAATATGTGTATATGTCGGAGTAGAACGATCTATGGGACCGACGAGGATCCCTTTGCAGTTCAGCTGGGGTTATCGACTAGCACAGAGAGCAAATCCAGCAGTTCACACGCGGGGATTTCTTAGGTTCGGGCCACCAGTGAGGCGTAAAACCCTACTCCTGTGTTTGGGTGGTTTTGCTTGGGGCTCAAGTTACAACTGCAGCTTGCCGGAAAATACGTGAGCAAGGTGCAACTACTGTGTAAGCGTGAGCAGGGTGTCGAACCATGCCAAGGTAGCCATGGGCCTCCTTTTATAGGCGAAAAAGGGGTCACCACAGTGGCAACATGGTCATTACAAGTATGGGAATAGTAGTATCGATGCTATCCAACCTAATCCTACCGGAGTAGGACAAGGGCATTTAATGCACCGTGAGCTGGTGGTCATCCTTCGGCAAAAGGTGTCTCTCCTTCTGTGCCATCGACGTGGATGAACCTATCTTGTTGACACGTCCACTAGACGGGTGTCAATAAAGTTGATCTACATGCGAGGTGCCGACATGCGTCATGTTGACTCCCCTCAGGCCACCTGCCCGCTCGACACCTCACCTTGACAAGCCATCAGCTGGTCGATGAGGTGGAGCGGCAGAAGGGTGAAAGGGAGAGCTTTCCGGCAAGGAGCTTGCCGGGTCTTGGCTTGTCGGCAATTGAGGTCTTGATCTTCAGTGCTAAGTTAGTACTTCTCGATGACCTACCTCGAGGTCTTCTTCGTGGTCTTGGTGTCCAAGAGGTGAGGCTTGGGTTGAGCTATCCTCTGGCAAGCCCTTGCCATCTGGAGGGCTGCAACTGCCTATGCACACGTCTGGGGTACTAAAGGACCCCTATTTTAGTACACTGACAGGAGCCCCCGGGCCTGGGCCGTACACGTATGCGAGGCGTCGTTGGGCTAGGTCCAAACAGTGCACAGGCACGTGTGGCAGGTAATTACTGTTGTAATATTCTCTTTTACCACGCCCCCACGATGCACATTAAATACGGAATGTGGGAGAGGTGGAACGAAACGGCTGGTAGGTGTAGTGCGCCTGAAAAGCGTAGCCACGTAGCATGGAAAAGAGCCAACCTCCGCGCCTTCCCCATAAAAAGGAAACCATGAGAGGCGCTGCTCATTTACCCCCTTCCACTCCCAATCTAGTAGCCGCCTCCTTCATGTTCTTCCACGCGCAAGAATAGAGCACTCTGCTCCTTTCGCCACTGCTCCACTGCGCCATTCCTCAATCCCAAGTTCCCACATTCACCATGGCCCCGAAAAGAGCGAAGAAGGCGATGGACCCAGAGGCAGAGAAGAAGAAGCTTGAGAGGAAGAAACAGCGGCGGGAGAACGATGTCTTCCCGCCGGTGCTGACGGCCGATGACCTGACTTCAAGATATTCATACGTCTGGTCAAGCCAGACCGACAATCATCCAGCGACAGAAGCTCTCCCGAGGTCAGCTGATCCAGCAGACAACCAGTTTCACTTCTTTGCTGGGTATTTCTATGGCGGGCTCGGCCCGCCTTTTTCAGATTTCTTCGTGGAGGTCATGCAGTCCTATGGATTTCATTTGCTGGATTTTGCTCCCAATGCCATCACATGCATGTCCATTTACGCACATCTATGCGAAAACTTCCTGGGGATAGCACCCAATCTTGACCTGTTTCGGCACTTCTTCATCCCCCGGTCGAGAACGACGCTCTCTCCGGTGGCATTACCTCGATTCCAAGAACGCGGATGAAGGAGCACTATCTTGAGGGCAAGCTGCACATCAAGTGGAACGAGTGGAGGGCAGATTGGTGCTGGATCAAGCAAGATCAGCAAAATAAAACCCCTCCCTTCTGCCACCTCTGGACCCAGAGGACCGGGAAGGGGAAATCATGGAGTAATGTCGGGCCCAGTGACGCCAAGCTTAGGATGGTGTTGTACATAATCCACTATCTCAAGGTCGCCGAGCTAACCGTAGAGGTGGTTAGGGCGGATTTCACTCATCGCCGGATCGCCCCGTTGCAGCACAGAGGGGGCGGAAGGGCTTGGGAGTACCAGAACCCCGACGACCCAATGCGCCTGCACCCTGGGGCCGACAACAACTTGTAAGTGATGGAGCACTACTTGCTCATCTGCTAGCTCTTCAACAAGGGTTGCAAATTCCACTTGACGGAAAAGGGTGGTTTCGCTCTGCAACAACTCCGCCAATGGCGAGATCCTGGCCAAGATACCGGAGGGCGAGGCCAAGGGGGTTGTGAAGCGGTGGACAGATCCCTCCAAGGCGGAGGTGGCCAAATGGCTTGCCAGTTTGAAGGAAAAGGCCGTTCGGGTGGAGAACGACATGGTTCATCCCACCAGAGATGACAAGGCCGTCTTCCTCAAGGCCAGGGCCGAGGAGGCCAAGAAGGCTGAATGCCTCCGTCAAAAGGCGGAGGCCGCCAACAAGGGGAAGTAGGTGGTGGAGCACCCCGGGGAGCACACTGAAGAGGGGGCCAGTGCGCCCGTTGAGGATGACGCCGAAGAGCAGCTTGCTGAGGAAGGTGCCAAAGAGCATGCCAACGAGACCACCGAGGACGACGATCATGCCGGGGAGCATGAGGATGATGAGGAGGAGCCCGCAGGAGAGACGGAGGGGGACGACGATGAGGAGGACGAGGAGGAGGAAGATGAGTACATTCCCCCAGCCCGCACCAAAACTGCCTTTGCAAAGAGGCCTAGCAAGAAGAAGGCAACATGCCTTGATCTGCCAAGAACAGAGCATGTCGGGACCCAGGTGGCCGGCAAGGCTTCTTGTGCGCAGCCTTCTCGGCGGCAACCCCCTCGTGTCCCAGCATCCCGGCAACTGACTTCGTCGGCTGCTGAAGAGGTGGGTGCTTCACACCCCCAGCTCCTTCAAGGATGAAGCAGGCTAGGAGCCCTCCACCGCCACCCGCCATGATCGGAGCCGAGGCAGCGGTGCTCTACGACTTGTCCATCCTCAGCGAGCCTGATGAGGAAGAGGAGTAAGCACCCCACCATCCTGTCATCATGTTTTTTTCATCTGTTTTTGATTTTGATCATCCTGAACAACTTAGTTTTGCAGGGATGTGGTGCCATTGGTGGAGGGGTGATAGAAGAAGGCCAAGCTTGCCGAAGAGAGCGAGGCGGCGACAGACATTGAAGAAGAACCAACTCCTTCAAATGTTGCCGGCTCTAGCCCCCAACTCCTACTAGCAAGCTCCACCGATGAGACCGTCGTCATGGAGACCGACAAGGAGGCGGGGAGCAATCTTCCGGACGGAGGGCATCAAGGAGCGGGCTCCTTAGTGACACCCTCGACCTTTGCTCCTCCACCAAGCAGCTCGCCGACAAGGTCCACCCCTCCCCCGGAGGAGCGCTAAGAGGAACTTGCCCGCATCAGGGACCCGCTGGCAACCAACATTGCCGGGGACCGAGCGACGGCAACTGACGTTGCCGGAGAAGACCTAAGGCCTAATCCACAAGCCCATTAAGGTAAACCTCCATCGAGTGCCCTTTTATCCTTATTGGTCTTCTTCTTTTTGGTTTGTCTTCTGAACTTGATATGGATCTTCTATTCTTCCCACTCTTTTCTCTTTCTTTCCCACCTTACAGGCTCAACTCCATTGGAGGAGGAGGAGCTCGCCGTAGATGTCAAGGGATCGCAAAGAATGCAACCGATGAAGCTATCAAAATTTCTGTTGCAGAGGCTGCGGTATTAGAAACCGAAGAATCCAGGAAGGCCGCCAAGAAAGCCGACAAGGCCCCTGGCAGCGCATCCGCCTCTACCAGCGCTGATGTCGTGATGAGAGATGCTGGCCACAGGGCCCCAAGCGCCATAAATCACCCATCTTGCCGGAGGAATGACTCACGGCAACTCCACCGGCGTCTTCTCTCCAACTGCACCATTCTGAAGCCCCGGGCACATCTGATACCGGGAAGACTACCCCTGAGGATGCATTTCCAGGGATACGCATCCCCTTGTCCCGCGACTCCACTGAGACAGGCACCCCCGATGACAGTGATGCCGATCTCGCCTTCCTGAAAGCCATAGCTGCTAGCTTCTAGGACGTGCAGAAGCAGTACAGAGTTGGTTGAACAGAGGTTGGAGAAGAGGGTTGAAGAAACCCGCAAATGGTACAAAGATAAACTCTAGAGCATCTAGAGCGAAGGGAGGAAGCTTGCCACTGTTAAGGAGGAGGGAGCAGCCCTGGACGACAAGCTGTCCAAGCGGCAAACATAGCTTGAGGCCAAGGAGAAAGACCTTGCTGCCAGGGAGTTGCTTGCCGCCCAGCTGCGCAGCAAGGACGACGAGATCCAAACTTGTAGCGCCCAAGATGCGATTCTATCCCAATCACGTGATGAACTCATGATTGGGGCACAACCGCATTTCGAGTGCATAGCAAGGTGGATATCATTACAACATACCATGTACAGAATAGATGAGAATACAAGATAAAGGCTTACACTCGCCACAAGCTACAACATGATATACAACAGTTCAGCAATACATAGCAATCATCATACAGAAGAGCAGGATCCGACTACGGATGAAATCAAACGAAAAAGAAGAACGACATCCACCCTGCTAATCCCAGGCTCCCGACCCGGAACCTATCCCTTGATCAAAGAAGAAGCAGAGAAACTCCAAAACAATCAAGCATTGCTCTCATGTCAGATCATCGCATTACCTGTACCTTCACCTGTTGTTGTAGTAATCTGTGAGCCACGAGGACTCAGCAATCCCATTACCATGGGTATCAAGACTAGCAAAGCTTAATGGGTATGGAATGGATAAGTGGTGAGGTTGCAGCAAGCACTAAGCATTGTATGGTGGCTAACTTACGAGTACAAGAGTAAGAAGAGTAAACTACGCATAACGGTCGCAAACTAGTAATGATCAATAAGTGATCCTGAACTACTTACGAGACAAACATAACCCCACCGTGTTCTCTTCTCGAACTCACTCGAAAAGAGACGGTCATGGTTACGCACGCGGTTGGTGTATTTTAATTCGGATCTAGTGTCAAGTTCTCAACAACCGTATATTATAAATTTCCAACCTGCCACATAACCGCGGGCATGGCTTCCGAAAAGATTTAACCCTGCACGGGTGTGATGTCTACTACGCAACTTTATTCTTGTAGACTCATGTTGGGCCTCCAAGCGCAGAGTTTTGTAGGACAGTAGCAATTGTCCCTCAAGTGGATGACCTAAGGTTTATCAATCCTTGGGAGGCGTAGGATGATGATGGTCTCTCTCAAACAACCCTGCAACCAAATAATAAAAAGTCTCTTGTGTCCCCAACACACCAAATACAATGGTAAATTGTATAGGTGCACTAGTTCGGCGAAGAGAAGGTGATACAAGTGTAATATAGATAGTAGATATTGATTTTTGTAATAGGAACAATAAAAAACAGCAAGGTAGCAATTGATAAAACGGAGCAGAAACGGTATTGCAATGCTTGAAAATGAGGCCTAGGGTCCGTACTTTCACTAGTGCAATCTCTCAACAATGCTAATATAATTGGATCATATAACCATCCCTCAACGTGCGAGGAAGAATCACTCCAAAGTTCCTATCTAGCGGAGAACATAAGATGAAATTGTTTGCAGGGTACGAAACCACCTCAAAGCTATTCTTTCCGATCAATCTATCCTAGAGTTCCTACTAAAATAACACCAAGCTATTCTTTCCGATCAATCTAACCAAGAGTTTGTACTAAAATAACACCATATGATACACATCAACCAACTCTAATGTCACCTAGATACTCCAATGTCACCGCGAGTATCCGTGAGTTGATTATACGATATGCATCAAACAATTTCAGATTCATAATACTCAATCCAACATAAAGAACCTCAAAGAGTGCCTCAAGATTTCTACCGGAGAAACAAAGACAAGAACGTGCATCAACCCCTATGAATAGACCACCCCAATGTCACCTCGGGAATCCGCGAGTTGAGTGCCAAAACATATATCAAGTGAATCAATATGATACCCCATTGTCACCACGGGTATTCATAGCAAGACATACATAAAGTGTTCTAAAATCCATAAAAATATTCAATCCGATAAGAACGAAATCTCAAAGGGAAAACTCAAATCACAACAAGATAGAGAGGGGAAAACACCATATGATCCGACTATATTAACAAAGCCCGCGATACATCAAGATTGTGACATCTCAAGAACACGAGAGAGAGAGAGAGATTAAACACATAGCTACTGGTACAAACCCTCAGCCCCGAGGGTGGACTACTCCCTCCTCATCATGGTGGCCATAGGGATGATGAAGATGGACTCCGGTGATGATTTCCCCCCCTGGTAGGGTGTCGGAACGGGGTCTAGATTGGTTTTTCGTGGCTATAGAGGCTTGCGGCGGCGGAACTTCTGATCTAGGGTTATCTTCAGGGGTTTTGGAATATTTGGCAATTTTTTATAGGGCGAAGAGGCGGTGCGGGAGGCTACCGAGGTGGGCATAACCCACCTGGGCGCGCCTGGGCCCCCAGGCGCGCCCTGGTGGGTTGTGCTCCCCTTTGGTACTTCTTTGGCCCACCGGGTGTCTTCTGGTCCAGAAAAAATCTCCAAAAAGTTTCGCTGTGTTTGGACTCCGTTTGGTAATGATTTTCTGTGATGTAAAAAACAAGCAAAAAACAACAATTGGCACTGGGCACTATTTCAATAGGTTAGTCCCAAAAAATGATATAAAGTTGCTATAAAATGATTGTAAAACATCTAAGAATGATAATATAACAGCATGAATACTTCATAAATTATAGATACGTTGGAGACGTATCAGCATCCCGTACTGTCAAAGACAAGATTCATAATTTCTCTCACACAATGCCTACTGTACTCTACAATTTCCACAATTTATATTAAGCAATATAAGCCATAGATACCATAAAACAAGCAAACTATGCATTGAAAACAGAATCTGTCAACAACAGAACAGTACGTAAAGATATGAATTAAGGTCATACTTCTGTAACTCAAAAAATTCTGAAAATTTAAGAAAACAAAGGAAATTTGTATACCCATGCACTTTAAAAAAATTCAGAATTTTTCTACGCTCCCGTGAATTTAAACAATTCTGTTACTGGGCGCAAAAGTTTCTGTTTTTGCACAGAATCAAGTCAACTATCATCCACACCATCCCAAAGGCTTTACTTGGCACTTTATTGAAATAAAAGTTATAAAACATGATTACTACAGTAGCCTAATCATGTTAACACACAAAAACAGTAGGTAAAAGTGTTGGGTTGTCTCCCAACAAGCGCTTTTCTTTAATGCCTTTTAGCTAGGCATGATGATTTCAATGATACTCGCATAAAAGATAAGAATTGAAACATAACAAGAGCATCATGAATCATAAGTTCCTCTCTCATAATAATTTTCAGTAGCATCATGAATAGATTCATCAATATAACCATCACATAAATCATTCTTTTCAAGATCCACAAGCATAGAAGTTTTATTACTCTCCACATAAGCAAATTTATTCTCATCAATAGTAGTGGGAGCAAACTCAACAAAATAACTATCATGCGATTGAAAATTAAAATCATGATAACAAGTTTCATGGTTATAATTATTCTTTATAGCATACATGTCATCACCATAATCATCATAGATAGCAACTTTGTTATCATAATCAGTTGTAACCTCTTCTAAAATAGTGGATTCATCACTAAATAAAGTCATGACCTCTCCAAATCCACTTTCATCAATATAATCATCATAAATAGGAGGCATGCCTTCATCATAATAAATTTTCTTATCAAAACTTGGGGGAATAAAAATATCATCTTCATCAAATATAGCATCCCCAAGCTTGTAGCTTTGCATATCATTAGCATCATGGATATTCAAAGAATTCATACTAATAACATTGCAATCATGCTCATCATTTATGCCAAAGATTTTATTGAATTCTTCTTCTATCATTTGAGCACAATTTTCCTTTCCATCATTTTCAAGAAAGACATGATAAAGACGAATAATATGATGCAAACCTCAATTCCATTTTTTTTGTAGTTTTCTTTTATAAACCAAACTAGTGATAAAACAAGAAACTAAAAGATTCAATTGCAAGATCTAAAGATATACCTTCAAGCACTCACCTCCCCGGCAACGGCACCAGAAAAGAGCTTGATGTCTACTACGCAACTTTATTCTTGTAGACTCGTGTTGGGCCTCCAAGCGCAGAGTTTTGTAGGATAGTAGCAATTTTCCCTCAAGTGGATGACCTAAGGTTTATCAATCCGTGGGAGGCGTAGGATGAAGATGGTCTCTCTCAAACAACCCTGCAACCAAATAATAAAAAGTCTCTTGTGTCCCCAACACACCAAATACAATGGTAAATTGTATAGGTGCACTAGTTCGGCGAAGAGATGGTGATACAAGTGTAATATGGATAGTAGATATTGATTTTTGTAATAGGAACAATAAAAAATAGCAAGGTAGCAATTGATAAAACGGAGCACAAATGGTATTACAATGCTTGAAAATGGGGCCTAGGGTCCGTACTTTCACTAGTGCAATCTCTCAACAATGCTAATATAATTGGATCATATAACCATCCCTCAATGTGCGATGAAGAATCACTCCAAAGTTCCTATCTAGCGGAGAACATAAGACGGAATTGTTTGTAGGGTACGAAACCACCTCAAAGCTATTCTTCCCGATCAATCTATCCTAGAGTTCGTACTAAAATAATACCAAGCTGTTCTTTCCGATCGATCTAACCAAGAGTTCGTACTAAAATAACACCATATGATACACATCAACCAACTCTAATGTCACCTAGATACTCCAATGTCACCACGAGTATTCGTGATTTGATTATACGATATGCATCAAACAATTTCAGATTCATAATACTCAATCCAACACAAAGAACCTCAAAGATTGCCCCAAGATTTCTACCGGAGAAACAAAGACAAGAACGTGCATCAACCCCTATGCATAGATCACCCCAATGTCACCTCGGGAATCCGCGAGTTGAGTGCTAAAACATATATCAAGTGAATCAATATGATACCCCATTGTCACCATGGGTATTCATAGCAAGACATACATAAAGTGTTCTCAAATCCATAAAAGTATTCAATCTGATAAGAACGAAATCTCAAAGGGAAAACTCAATTCACAACAAGATAGAGAGGGGAAAACACCATATGATCCGACTATATTAACAAAGCCCGCGATACATCAAGATCTTGACATCTCAAGAACACGAGAGAGAAAGAGATTAAACACATAGCTACTGGTACAAACCCTCAGCCCCAAGGGTGGACTACTCCCTCCTCATCATGGTGGCCATAGGGATGATGAAGATGGCCTCCGGTGATGATTTCCCCCTCCGGTAGGGTGTTAGAACAGGGTCTAGATTGGTTTTTCGTGGCTACATAGGCTTGCGGTGGCGGAACTTCTGATGTAGGGTTATCTTCGGGGGTTATGGAATATTTGGCAATTTATAGGGCGAAAAGGCGGTGCGGGAGGCCACCGAGGTGGGCACAACCCACCTGGGCGCGCCTGGGCCCCCAGGCGCGCCCTGGTGGGTTGTGCTCCCCTCGGCTTTGGTACTTCTTTGGCTCACCGGGTGTCTTCTGGTCCAGAAAAAAATCTCCAAAAAGTTTCGCTGTGTTTGGACTCCGTTTGGTATTGATTTTCTGCGATGTAAAAGACAAGCAAAAAATAGCAACTGGCACTGGGCACTGTGTCAATAGGTTAGTCCCAAAAAATGATATAAAGTTGCTATAAAATGATTGTAAAACATCTAAGAATGATAATATAACAGCATGAATACTTCATAAATTATAGATACGTTGGAGACGTATCAGGGTGCTCCAAGTGATCCATTATAAATTCCACGCGCATCCGATGGAACATCCTCACACCATGAAGAACACGATGCTTACGATAAGGAATTCCGGTGGACAAGCCAAGCAACAAAGGCAAAACTAAACCAGCAAGACCACCCGGTGTGTCGTCACCCCGATAGGAGCCGCGCGTATCTCGTTCTCAGGACAACACCGTCTATGCAAAGTGGACGGTAGCCAAAATACCATCGAGTTACCCCGAGGCGGCACCGCCGACTGCTAGGTAGGTGGACCAACACTCATGAGGAGCACTAGCCCGGTTTGTTTATTTATTATCCACGGGGGCCGGCAGGTCCCTATGCAAGTTTTAGTTGTTATTAGGCAAATTAAAACCAAGTTGGGCCTTGCTGGAGGAGTTTAAACCTAAGCGATTGGACAGGGGGTTCCCATACACCCACATGCGTTAGGAGCGCTCGTCAAGGAACAGAACACTGACATGACAGAAACTAGGGCGGCATGAGTGGAACAAAACACCAGGTAAAAGGCCGAGCCTTCCACCCATTACCAACTATATAGATGCATTAATTAAATAAGAGATATTGTGATATCCCATGATATCCATGTCCCAACATGGAACAACCTGCACCTGCAACTAGCAATGCTCTAAGAGGGGCTGAGCAAAGCGGTAACTTAGCCAAACAGTGGTTTGCTGGGATGGTGGAAAAGGTTAGAGTCTTATCATGGCAATTTGGGAGGCTGACAAACAAGTAGTAGGTAGCGCGACATAGCGATAGCATCGAGACAACTAGCAAAGCAAAGATAGTAGTGATATCCAAGGTAATGGTCATCTTGCCTTAAATCCCGCTAGGAAGAAGACTGAATCCATGAAGAAGATGAACGGGCGTAGTCGAACGAATCCTCATAATTGCAACGTAACCGGGAACTATCGAGAAGAAGCAACACCGGAAAGAAGCAAACAAGACGGTAAACCAACAAGCATAAACATGGCATGATGCACAACCAAGTATGATGCATGTCCGGTTTAATGAGTCATGGCATGGCAAAGTGCAACAAACAATACTACAAATTAAGTGGAGCTCAATATGCAATGAGTTGCATATTGATGAAACACCACATTCAAGTATTTAGTTCACTCTCGTTTAATCTACTCAACAAGTTCAAATGTTGGTTAACATGGCAACAAACAATTGAAACACACGACGACAATGAAAAATAAATGGAAGGTAACTAGAGCATCAGTCTCAGGGCGTCACAACACTCCCCCACTAACAGAAGATCTCGTCCCGAGATCTTGAGAAAGAGGATGATGAAATTGAAAGGAAATGAACGAACATCCCGAAGAAGAGAATGGACTGAAGAGGTCTCATCCTGACGTCGAACTTGAGAATAACTCCTGGAAATTAGAAGAGTTAGGTAAGATCCTGGGAATAAACCTGTGGGTTATGGTCCCACTCAAAAGAAACACCGTTGAGAATGGTTGTTTGAAAGAGAGACGATGCACCGGAACAATTCAAAGACTTGAAGGAGGTGACAACCTCGAATTAGCTTGAACGCAAGCACAAATCTTCTGAGATATCTTCAACACTCCGGAACGATTAAATGGCGAGAGGCGAATGAGCAAGGGGATACATTTGAGTCATGGAAAAGAATATGATCAACACCAAAAACTTGATTTGAATCCACCGGAAAGGAAAACGATACGAACAATGATTAACTAGACAAAAATTCACGGTTGAAACAATTAAGGAAAGATTGAAGAGGATTTGCATGAATAAAATGGATAATCAATTTGAGCCTTCGGACTCTATCGAGAAAAAGGGTGGGGGAGGGGTGGGAAAAGAAAAATAATTTGGGACGGGTGAAACGACGGACTAACTTGAAGAGAAGTGCACCGGTTGAAAAGGATTGACATCGCCACGGTCAAAAAATAACCGCATAATGCTAAAGAAAATTTGAAGGGGAAGAAGACTAGAATAAAAACACCTACGTCAGGATTCCTCACCAGAGCGACGAAGGGGATAAGGAGTAAAAATAATTCCTACTCTCCGATGTAACAAGACTCCAAAAATAGGTTTTATTCTAGACTCGGCAGCGGCCAAACTACGATCAATCAAGGGGGCTCCTATGGTCGGTCGAGGCTCTGATACCAACTTGTCACGCCCAATATGCAATCCTATCCGAGTGGAACTCGAAGGTCCCACCAAGGATAGAGTCGCATATTGAAGACGCTTTGCAAGGTGGATATCATTACAACAGATCATGTACTGAATAGATGAGAATACAAGATAAAGGCTTACACTCGCCATAAGCTACAACATGATATACAACAGTTCATCAATACATAGCAATCATCATACAGAAGAGCAGGATCCGACTACGGATGAAATCAAACGAAAAAGAAGAACGACATCCACCCTGCTAATCACAGGCTCCTGACCGAGAACCTATCCCTTGATCAAAGAAGAAGCATAAGAACTCAAAAACAATCAAGCATCGCTCTCACGTCAGATCATCGCATTACCTATACCTGCACCTGTTGTTGTAGTAATCTGTGAGCCACGAGGACTCAACAATCCCATTACCATGGGTACCAAGACTAGCAAAGCTTAATGGGTATGGAATGGATAAGTGGTGAGGTTGCAGCAAGCACTAAGCATTGTATGGTGGCTAACTTACGAGTACAAGAGTAAGAAGAGTAAACTACGCATAACGGTCGCAAACTAGTAATGATCAATAAGTGATCCTGAACTACTTACGAGTCAAACATAACCCCACCGTGTTCTCTTCTCGAACTCACTCGGAAAGAGACGATCACGGTTACGCACATGGTTGGTCTATTTTAATTCGGATCTGGTGTCAAGTTCTCTACAACCGGATATTACAAATTTTCAATCTGCCACATAACCGCGGGCACGGCTTCCAAAAAGATATAACCCTGCAGGGGTGCTCCAAGTGATCCATTATAAATTCCACGCGCATCCGATGGAACATCCTCACACCATGAAGAACATGATGCTTACGATAAGGAATTCCGATGGACAAGCCACTCAGCTAAGGCAAAACTAAACCAGCAAGACCACCCAGTGTGTCATCACCCCGATAGGAGCCGCGCGTATCTCGTTCTCAGGACAACACCGTCTATGCAAATTGGACGATAGCCAAAATACCATCGAGTTGCCCCGAGGCGTCACCGCCGACTACTAGGTAGGTGGACCAACACTCATGAGGAGCACTGGCCCGGTTTGTTGATTAATTATCCACGGGGGCCGGCAGGTCCCTATGCAAGTTTTAGTTGTTATTAGGCAAATTAAAACCAAGTTGGGCCTTGCTGGAGGAGTTTAAACCTAAGCGAATGGACAGGGGGTTCCCATACACCCACATGTGTTAGGAGCGCTCGTCAAGGAACATAACACCGGTATGACGGAAACTATGGCGGCATGAGTGGAACAAAACACCAGGTAAAAGGCCGAGCCTTCCACCCATTATCAAGTATATAGATGCATTAATTAAATAAGAGATATTGTGATATCCCATGATATCCATGTCCCAACATGGAACAACCTGCACCTGTAACTAGCAACGCTACAAGAGGGGCTGAGAAAAGCGGTAACATGGCCAAACAATGGTTTGCTGGGATGGTGGAAAAGGTTAGAGGCTTATCATGGCAATTTGGGAGGCTGACAAACAAGTAGTAGGTAGCGCGACATAGCGATAGCATCGAGACAACTAGCAAAGCAAAGATAGCAGTGATATCCAAGGTAATGGTCATCTTGCCTTCAATCCCGCTAGGAAGAAGACCGAATCCGTGAAGAAGACGAATGGGCGTAGTCGAACGAATCCTCACAATCGCAACGTAACCGGGAACTATCGGGAAGAAGCAACACCGGAAAGAAGAAAACAACACAGTAAACCAACAAGCATAAACATGGCATGATGCACAACCAAGTATGATGCATGTCCGGTTTAATGAATCATGGCATGGCAAAGTGCAACAAACAATACTACAAATTAAGTGGAGCTCAATATGCAACGAGATGCATATTGACGAAACACCACATTCAAGTATTTAGTTCACTCTCATTTAATCTACTCAACAAGTTTAAATGTTGGTTAACATGGCAACAAACAAATTGAAACACACAACGATAACGAAAAAAAAGGAAGGTAACTGGAGCATCGGTCTCGGGGCGTCACAAAACTTTGCTCGTGCAGCGGACCCAGGAGCTAGAGCAGAACAATAAAACTCCTGAAGCTCAAGTACTGGATCACGCCGGTAAGCTTGCAGAGGTCGTCAAGGCTGCAGAAGCTGCTGAGGCCATCAGGGCGGAGCTGGATGCCAAAGTAAAGAAGCTCGAGGAAACTATGGCCGACAACAAGGCTGATGTAGAGAAGGTGGCCTACACCTTGTCTGAGCTACAAACTTCCATCTCTGCCAAGAACATAGAGCTCTCCACTTCCAAGAACTCCACTGCAGACCTAGAACTAAAGCTCAGAACTCTGAAGCAAAGCCTCGAGGAGAGCGACTTCAGAGAAAAGAGCTTGTTGGAGAACTGGAACAAGGAGAAGGCTTCACTCACTGATGCTGAGAAGTCCACTGAAGAGTTGAGGAACAACGTAGAATTCTCGACCACCGACCTCGTCAACACCGCGGAGCATCTCAGCTCACAGCTAGCCACCATGGAGATGGATAGCTTAATCTCTGTATGATGAGCATGAGGGCGCAAGTGCCAGGCTGACGCGCTTCTTCGAGAACCTCGTCAAGGCACTGGAGATGCACCATGTGGAGAGAACCGCCAGCTTCGCCCATGAGTCCCACACCTTCTACCGCGACATCCACTTCAAGATACTCGTTGATAACCCACAAGTATAGGGGATCGCAACAGTTTTCGAGGGTAGAGTATTCAACCCAAATTTATTGATTCGACAAAGGGGAGCCAAAGAATATTCCCAAGTATTAGCAGCTGAGTTGTCAATTCAGCCACACCTGAAAGATTTAATATCTGCAGCAAAGTTTTTAGTAGCAAAGTAGTATGGAAGTAACGGTAACGGTGGCAAAGGTAACAATAGCAGTTTTGTAGTGATCGTAACATTAGCAACAACAAAGTAACTTAGCAAAGATCAATATGTGAAAAGCTCGTAGGCAACGGATCAGTGATGGATAATTATGTCGGATGACATTCATCATGCAACAGTTATAACCTAGGGTGACACAGACCTAGCTCCAATTCATCAATATAATGTAGGCATGTATTCCGAATGTAGTCATACCTGCTTATGTAAAAGAACTTGCATGACATCTTTTGTCCTACCCTCCTGTGGCAGTGGTGTCCTAGTGGAAACTAAGGGATATTAAGGCCTCCTTTTAATAGAGAACCGAACAAAAGCATTAGCACTTAGTGAATACATGAACTCCTCAAACTACGGTAATCACCGGAAAGAATCCCAATTATTGTCACCTTGGGGTATGCGGATCATAACACGTAATAGGTGTCTACAACTTGCAAGATAGGATCAAGAACACAAATATATTCATGAAAACATAATAGGTTCAGATCTGAAATCATGGCACTCGGGCCCTAGTGACAAGCATTAAGCATAGCAAAGTCAGAGCAACATCAATCTCAGAACATAGTGGATACTAGGGATCAAACCCTAACAAAACTAACTCGATTACATGATAAATCTCATCCAACCCATCACCGTCCAGCAAGCCTACGATGGAATTACTCACGCACGGCGGTGAGCATCATGAAATTGGTGATGGAGGAAGGTTGGTGATGATGATGGCGACAAATCCCCCTCTCCGGAGCCCCGAACGGACTCTAGATCAGCCCTCCCGATGAAGAACGGGAGGCAGCGGCGGCTCTGTATCATAAAACGCGATGAATCCTTCTCTCTGATTTTTTTCTCCCCGAATAGGGTTATATGGAGTTGGAGTTGAGGTCGGAGGGCCTCCAGGGGGCCCACAAGTCTGCAGGGCGTGCCCCAGGGGGGTGGGCGCGCCCCAGGGCTTGTGGCCTCTGGGTGGCCCCCTTCTGGTTGATTCTTTCGCCAATATTTTTTATATATTCCAAAACTATTCTCCGTAATTTTTTAGGTCAATCCAAGAACTTTTATTTCCGTGCAAAAATAACACCATGGCAATTCTGCTAAAAACAGCGTCAGTCCGGGTTAGTTCCATTCAAATCATGCAAATTAGAGTCCAAAACAAGGGCTAAAGAGTTGTAAAAGTAAGATACGATAGAGACGTATCAACTCCCCCAAGCTTAACCCATTGCTTGTCCTCAAGCAATTCAGTTGACAAACTGAAAGTGACAAAGAAAAACTTTTACAAACTCTGTTTGATCTTGTTGTTGCAAATATGTCTAGCCAGCATTCAGGTTTTCAGCAAAGATTATGAACTAACCATATTCACAATAACATTTAGGTCTCACATTTACTCATATCAATGGCATAATCAACTAGCGAGCAATAATAATAAATCTCGGATGACAACACTTTTTCAAAACAATCATGATATGATATGACAAAATGGTATCTCGCTAGCCCTTTCTGAGACCGCAAAACATAAATGTAGAGCACCCCTGAAGATCAAGGACTGACTAGACATTTTAATTCATGGCAAAAGAGATCCAGTCACAATCATACTCAATATCAATTAATAACAACGCATACAAATGACAGTGGTGCTCTCTAACTGGTGCTTTTTATAAGAGGATGATGACTCAACATAAAAGTAAATAGATAGGCCCTTCGCAGAGGGAAGCAGGGATTTGCAGAGGTGCCATAGCTCGGAGCTTTTAAAACAGAGATGAATATAATTTTGAGTAGTATGCTTTCATTGTCAACATAACAACCAAGAGATCTCACTATCTTCCATGCTAGATACATTATAGGCGGTTCCCAAACAGAATGGTAAAGTTTTTACTCCCCTCCACCAACAATCACACTCCACGGCTGATCCGAAACAATGGGTGCCATCCATACCAACAACAATCCCGGGGGAGTTTTGTTTGAATTTATATTTTGATTTGATTTCGAGCATGGAACTGGGCATCCCGGTTACTAGCCACTTTCTCGTGAATGACAAGTGAATCAACACTCATCGTGAGAATAACCCAACTAGCATGGAAGATACTGACAGCCCCCAGTCACTACATGAGCGATTCGGGCATACAAAACATATTATTTTTTGAAGGATTAGAGTTTGGCACATGCAAATTTACTTGGAACGGCAGGCAAATACCGCATATAGGTAGGTATGGTGGACTCATATGGAACAAATTTGGGTTTAAGGAAGTGGATGCACAAGCAGTATTCCCGCTTAGTACAAGTGAAGGCTAGCAAAAGGTTGAGGAGCGACCAACTAGAGAGCGACGACGGTCATAAACATGTATTGAGATTAACCAACATTGAGTGGAAGCATGAGTAGGATATAAATCACCATGAACATAAATATCGTGGAGACTATGTTGATTTTGATTCAACTACATGCGTGAACATGTGCCAAGTCAAGCCACTTAAATCATTCAAAGGAGGATACCATCCTATCATACTACATCATAACCATTTTAATTTTCATGTTGGCACTCAAGACAAACCATTATAAACTCCTAGCTAATTAAGCATGGCATTAGTAACTATAATCTCTAGTTGTCATTGCAAACATGTTTCATTCATAATAGGCTGAATCAGGAACGATGAGCTAATCATATTTACAAAAACAAAATGGGTCGAGTTCGTACCAGCTTTTCCCCATCTCAATCATTTCATCATATATTGTCATTATTGCCTTTCACTTGCATGACCGAATGGTGTGAATAATGATAAGAGTGCACGTGCATTGGACTAAGCTGGAATCTGCAAACATTTATTCAAAAGAGAAGACAAGGTAATATGGGCTCTCTGTTAGATCAACAATAATGCATATGAGAACCACTCAACATTTCCATCGTGGTCTTCTCCTTACAACCCAAAGAAAAGGAAAAGAATTTCAAAGAAACACACTGAAATATATTTTTGAAGTTTATTTTGTTTTTCTGAAGAAATTAAAACAAGAACAAGAAAAACTATTTACACGGGAAAGCTCCCAACAAGCAAAAGAAGAACAAGAAATCTTTTTGGGTTTTTAATACTACAACTAAATTAAACTAGAAACAAGAACTAAAAAAAAGAAGCGAGAACTAATTTTTTTGGATTTTCTCAAAGTTTTTCAAACACACAAGAAGAAGGCGAGAAAAAGAAATAAATTAACATGGATAATACAATGAAAAAGTATGAACACCGACAACTGAAATGAGTGTGTGAACCTGAATGTAATGTCGGTGAGAAATACATACTCCCCCAAGCTTAGGCTTTTGGCCTAAGTTGGTTTAGGGCCACGGCTGGCCTGGATAGTATCCAAAATCATAGTTGGGGTTGTACTGAGCTGCGACCGCCACTGCCTGAAGGGTTGCACCATAGAGGCGAGCGGCCTCCCCCTCTCTCTCATACTCGTCTGCCTCCTCGCTGGTTATGAAGTATCTCCGTTTTACCTGAAAGTTAAAGAAGGCAAGAGTGGGAAGCGTAATATAGAAGACGCGCTCCTTGTCAAAAATTAGTCAGTACAAGAGGGCCTATTCGCTCCTCTCAAGAAACTGGTAACGGACCAAAGCAACATTATCAAGGTAAGCAGGTGGTAACTCAACATCATTTTCTCTAATGGGTACCCCAAGATAATTAGCTAATCAAGTGGCGTAAATCCCACCAAAGAAATCTCCATCTTTAGCATTTTTATGTAACCGCCTTGTAACAATTGCTCCCAAGTTATATCGTCTATCACCCATTACCGCACACTTGAGGACACTAAGATCTGACGCACAAAGGTGGCTATGATCATGTGCACCATTAATGCATCTACCTATAAAGAGGCAAAATAATGCATAGCAGGAAAGTGAATACTCCCTATAGTAGCTTGTGTTACATTTCTAGTTTCTCCCCTGGTGATGCTAGCAAGGAACTCAGAACAATCAATTTTACGAGGCTCACTATAAATACCCCATTGTGGAATTTTGCATGCAACACTAAAATCTTCTAGGTCCATGGTATAAGATTTGTCATAAAGATCAAATAGAACAGAATGAGTATTACGCTGGGATGTAAACTTAAATCTTCGCACAAATGAATTAGTGAGGTGATAGTATTGCCGACACTTATCTGACACGAAGTCTTCAAGGCCAGCATTTTGTACGTATGCGTCAAATTCCTCCTTAAATCCAGCATGAACCATGAACTGATCTGACGGCCATTCACAAGGCTACACTAGAGCTTCCCTCGGTGGTTCAAGGTCTGGCTCATGTATTGCAAGTCTTGGGGCCTTCTTCATCGAGGAACCCCCTTGGTTTATCCTCCTAAACATTTTCTTCCTCTGAAAAATTTCTGAAATTTTTAGTGACTCAAAATAAAAGTGAACAAAACTTAACAAGATTGATAACAACTACTCCGACAAGTGTCTAGAGGCTATATCATGCATAAAAACTACTTTGGACCATATAAATTTGACATGCAAGCTCAAGGACAAGGTCACCACAGCAGCAAAAATTTGCAATATATAAAGCACTAGAACAAAAACTACTTGGACCATTGGAGGAGTCACATACCAAAGAACAATCCCCCAAAACAGTTTTGCGAATGGAGCTTTGAGCAAGCAGATTGAAAATGGCAGCAAAATGAGCTAGAACACGGGTTTGAGCAATGGTGGGATTTTTTCTGGAGGAAGACGAAGTGGATAGGTGCTGGAATAAGTGAGGGGACCCACGTGGGGCCCACAAGCCACCCAGGCGCGCCCAGGGGGGTGGGCGCGCCCTGTGGCCTTATGGCCCACTGGTGCTACCCCCTGGTGTGTTCTCAGTGCCAAAAATTCGTAAATATTCTATAAAAAATCATACTAAATTTTCAGGGCATTTGGAGAACTTTTATTTTTGGGACATTTTTTTATTGCACGGATAATTCAGAAAATAGGCAGAAAATAGTTTTTTTCTTTATTTATTCTAAATAACAGAAAGTAAAAAGTGGGTACAGAAAGTTGTGCTTTCTAAGTTCATCCATCTCATGCCCATCAAAAGGAATCCATTAACAAGGTTGATCAAGTCTTATTAACAAACTTCTTCCGAATGACATGAAACCGGAGAATTTTTGAATAACACTAGGTTACCTCAACGGGGATATGCATGTTCCCAACAATAAGAATATCATATTTCTTTTTGACAGTAGGAATAGGGAATTCAAAACCTCCAATAGCAATAGTTGAAATTTTTCCAATAGAATTGATGCTATTAACTTGAGGTTGTTTCTTCGGAAAGTGTACCGTATGCTCATTACCATTAACATGAAAAGTGACATTGGCCTTGTTGCAATCAATAACAGCCCCTGCAGTATTCAAAAAGGGTCTACCAAGGATGATTGACATACTGTCGTCCTCGGGTATATCAAGAATAACAAAGTCCGTTAAAATAGTAACATTAGCAACTACGACAGGCACATCCTCACAAATACCGATGGGTATAGCAGTTGATTTATCAGCCATTTGCAAAGAGATTTTAGTAGGTGTCAACTTATTTAAATCAAGTCTATGATATAAAGAGAAAGGCATAACACTAACCCCGGCTCCAAGATCACATAAAACAGTTTTAACATAGTTTCTTTTAATGGAGCATGGTATAGTTGGTATTCCAGGATCTCCAAGTTTCTTTGGTATTCCACCCTTAAATGTATAATTAGCAAGCATGGTGGAAATTTCAGCTTCCGGTATCTTTCTTTTATTTGTAACAATATCTTTCATATACTTAGAATAAGGAGACATTTTCAGAATATCGGTCAAACGCATATGCAAAAAGACAGGTCTAAGCATTTCAACAAAGCGCTCAAAATCCTCATCATCCTTTTTCTTGGATGGTTTAGGAGGAAAGGGCATGGGTTTCTGAACCCATGGTTCTCTTTCTTTACCATGCTTAATGAAGTCTCTCTTATCATATCTTTTATTCTTAGGTTGTGGGTTATCAAGATTAACAATAGGTTCTATCTCCACATCATTATCATTACTAGATTGAGCATCAACATGAACATCATCATTAACATTATCACTAGGTTCAAGTTCATCACCAGATTGTGTCTCAGCATCAGAAATAGAAATATCATTTGGATTCTCAGGTGTGTTTACAACAGGTTCACTAGAAGCACGCAAAGTCCTATCAGTTTTCTTTTTATTTTTATTACTAGGACTAGGTGCATCGGTATTAATTCTCTGAGAATCTTGCTCAACTCTCCTAGGATGGCCCTCAGGATACAAAGGTTCCTGAGTCATTTTACCACCTCTAGTCATAACTCTAACAACATGATCATTGTTCTTATTATTCATCTCATTTAGCAAATCATTTTGTGCTTTGAGAACTTGTTCTACTTGAGTTTTTACCATGGAAGCAGGTTTACTAATAATTTTGAGATCATTAACAGTTCTACACATGTAGTCTCCCAAGTAGTCAAGCATATAAGCATTACATTTCAATTGTCTACTAACATAAGCATTGAAATTTTCTTGTTTAACAATAAAGTTATCAAATTCATCCAAGCATTGACTAGCAGACTTATTATAAGGAATATCACCTTCATCAAATCTATAGAGAGAATTTACCTTTACTACCTGTGTCGGGATATTAAGTCCATGTATTTCTTCAATAGGTGGTAAATTCTTAACATCTTCAGCTTTAATACCCTTTTCTTTCATAGATTTCTTTGGCTCTTGCATATCTTCAGGACTGAGAAATAGAATACATCTTTTCTTTGGAGTTGGCTTAGGAGGTGGTTCAGGAAGAGTCCAATCATTATCATTACTCAATATATTATTCAATAGCACTTTAGCTTGTTCAACAGTTCATTCCCTGAAAACACAACCAACACAACTATGTAGGTGGTCCCTAGAAGCATCGGTTAGTCCATTATAAAAGATATCAAGTATTTCATTTTTCTTGAGAGGATGATCAGGTAAAGCATTAAATAATTGGAGAAGCCTCCCCCAAGCTTGTGGGAGACTCTCTTCTTCAACTTGCACAAAGTTAAATATTTCCAGTAAAGTAGCTTATTTCTTATGGGCAGGAAAATATTTTTCAGAGAAGTAATAAATCATATCCTGGGGACTACGCACACAACCAGGAGCAAGAGAATTAAACCATATCTTAGCATCACCCTTTAATGAGAAAGGAAACAACCTAAGAATATAGTAGTAATGAATTTTTTCCTCATGAGCAAATAGGGTGGCTATATCATTCAATTTGGTAAGGTGTGCCACAATAGTTTCAGATTCATAACCATGGAAAGGATCAGATTCAACCAAAGTAATTAACTCAGGATCGACAGAGAATTCATAATCCTTATCAGTAACAAAGATAGGTGAAGTAGCAAACTTAGGATCATATTGCATTCTAGCATTCAAAGATTTTCCTTTCCACTTGCATAGTAATTTCTTAAGATCATCTCTATCCTTACAAGCAAGAAAGTCCCTAGCTACCTCTCCATCCATAACTTAACCCTCAGGTATATCAGGCAATTCATATCTAGGAGAGCTAGGTCTAGCAGGTGTCTCAAAGTGTTCAGTTTCAATAATTTCATCAGTTTCAGAAATATCATCAGTTTCAGCATTAACTCTAGCAAGTTGTTCATCAAGAAATTCACCCAGTGGCACAGTATTATCAAGTAAAGTATCATCATAAGCATCATGCATAGCAGAAGTAGCATCATCAATTACTTGCGACATATTAGAATTAATAGCAGGTGGCGGTGTCGCAAGCTTACTCAAAACAGAAGGTGAATCAAGTGTAGAGCTAGATGGCAGTTCCTTACCTCCCCTCGTAGTAGAGGAAAAAATCTTGGTTTTGTTATCTTTCAAATTCCTCACAGTGATCAACAGATATAAATCCCAAGTGACTCAGAGAATAGAGCTATGCTCCCTGGCAACGGCGCCAGAAAAAGGTCTTGATAACCCACAAGTATAGGGATCACAACAGTTTTCGAGGGTAGAGTATTCAACCCAAATTTATTGATTTGACACAAGGGGAGCCAAAGAATATTCCCAAGTATTAGCAGCTGAGTTGTCCATTCAACCACACCCGAAAGATTTAATATCTGCAGCAAAGTAGTATGGAAGTAACGGTAACGGTGGCAAAAGTAACAGTAGCAGTTTTATAGTGATCGTAACATTAGCAATGGAAAAGTAACTTAGCAAAGATCAATATGTGAAAAGCTCGTAGACAATGGATCAGTGGTGGATAATTATATCGGATGGCATTCATCATGCAACAGTTATAACCTAGGGTGACACAGAACTAGCTCCAATTCATCAATATAATGTAGGCATGTATTCCGAATATAGTCATACGTGCTTATGGAAAAGAACTTGCATGGCATCTTTTGTCCTACCCTCCCGTGGCAGTAGGATCCTAATGGAAACTAAGGGATATTAAGGCCTCCTTTTAATAGAGAACCGGACCAAAGCATTAGCACTTAGTGAATACATGAACTCCTCAAACTACGGTAATCACCGGAAAGAATCCCAATTATTGTCACCTTGGGGTATGCGGATCATAACACGTAATAGGTGTCTACAACTTGCAAGATAGGATCAAGAACACAAATATATTCATGAAAACATAATAGGTTCAGATCGGGCCCTAGTGACAAGCATTAAGCATAGCAAAGTCATAGCAACATCAATCTCAGAACATAGTGGATACTAGGGATCAAACCCTAACAAAACTAACTCGATTACATGATAAATCTCATCCAACCAATCACCGTCCAGCAAGCCTATGATGGAATTACTCACGCATGGCAGTGAGCATCATGAAATTGGTGATGGAGGAAGGTTGGTGATGATGATGGCGACGAATCCCCCTCTCCGGAGCCCCGAACGGACTCTAGATCAGCCCTCCCGATGAAGAACGGGAGGCGGCGGCGGCTCCGTATCATAAAATGCGATGAATCCTTCTCTCTGATTTTATTCTCCCCGAATAGGGTTATATGGAGTTGGAGTTGAGGTCGGAGGGGCTCCAGGGGGCCCACAAGCCTGCAGGGCGCGCCCCAGGGGGTGGGCGCGCCCCTAGGGCTTGTGGCCTCTGGGTGGCCCCCCTCTGGTTGATTCTTTCGCCAATATTTTTTTTATATTCCAAAACTATTCTCCATAAATTTTCAGGTCAATCCGAGAACTTTTATTTCTGCACAAAAATAACACCATGGCAATTCTGCTGAAAACAGCGTCAGTCCGGGTTAGTTCCATTCAAATCATGCAAATTAGAGTCCAAAACAAGGGCAAAAGAGTTTGGAAACGTAGATACGATGGAGACGTATCACTCATCAAGTTGGTGTACCTGAACCCTGGTGTCGACATCTCCCCGGCTTTCAAGAGCCTACCGCCAGAGGCGGACACCAAGGCCACCGAAGAGCTTTTTGCGCCACTCGCCGACAAGGTCACTAGAATCCCCAGGACCGCGGGCTAGCATAGGGACTAGCTCCTTGTACTATCTTGCCGCTAATGTAGTTCATGTGTTTAGTTTGATGAATGGGTGTATGCTATCTTCCTTTGCATGATTTTCGTACCCTACGCTTGCCGGAAACTTGCCGGTGCGCACACTCTGGCCGCGAGCGCTTGAGGAACAGGTCCTTAGCAGCCTGCCGGAAGTGCCATTGCCAGCAAGATCACGCTGGTTGGTCGCAGCGCAACTACTTAAGTTGCCGAGCGGACTCAAGGCAAAGTAAGAGCGCAACTAGTAATGACAAGGTTCCTTAGCGTGCAGGTTTCTCATACAAAGGCCAAAATCGTTCAAGGAACAAATGCAACTACAACAAAGAATTTATTTCAAAGTTTTTTAACTTATCTCTTTCTTTGTTGTACTTCTTGTCATGAAATGATAACTTGAACGTCACTTGTGGTATCCATACCGTCACTCCCCTCGGGAAATTTGCATGCGAGGAACCCTTCTGTCTTTTTGAGAAAAAGAAAGAAGAGAAAAGAGGAGGCTGGAAACCTTGACGGTTTCTTAAGCATCTCATGCAAGGCAAAAATGTAACACAACTCTGCATCTAGCAGACATAGATAAATATGTACTTTGACAAAGAGTTGTGAAACACTTAACTTTATTTCCCTATGCACAGGGTCTACGCCTGGCTTGGTACAAAGGATTACGTGCCCTTTCGGCAAACTTGTACAAAAGAGGCTGCCGGGGAGCCCGACAACCATGCCTGATACGTCTCCATCGTATCTACTTTTCCAAATGCTTTTGCTCTTGTTTTGGACTCGAATTTGCATGAATTGAAAGGAACTAACCCGGACTGACGTTGTTTTCTGCAGAATTGCCATGGTGTTGTTTTTGTGCAGAAATAAAAGTTCTTGGATTGAGCTAAAAATTTGCGGAGAATTATTTCAGAATATATAAAAAATACTAGCGGAAGAAACTACCAGAGGAGGGCCACGAGGGAGCCACAAGCCCAGGGGGTGCGGCCCCCCTGGGGCGCGCCATGCAGACTTGTGGGCCCATGGCAGCTCCTGCAACCCTATCTCCAACTCCATAAGTACCCATTTATCCAGAAAAAATTAGAGAGAAGGAATTATCGTGTTTCACGATACAGAGCCGCCACCACCTCCTGTTCTTCATTGGGAGGGCAGATCTGGAGTCCGTTCTGGGCTCCGGAGAGGGGGATTCGTCGCCATCATCATTAGCAACCCTTCCTCATCACCAATTTCATGATGCTCACCACCGGGTGTGAGTAATTCCTTCGTAGGCTTGTTGGATGGTGATGGGTTGGATGAGATTTATCATGTAATCGAGTTAGTTTTGTTAGGGCTTGATCCCTAGTATCCACTATGTTCTGGGATTGATCTTGCTATGACTTTGCTATGCTTAATGCTTGTCACTAGGGCCCAAGTGCCATGATTTCAGATCTGAACCCTTTATGTTTTCGCGAATATATTTGTGTTCTTGATCCTACCATGCACGTTATATGCACCTATTATGTGTTATGATCCGCATACCCCAAGGTGACAATAATTGGGATTTTTTCTGGTGATTACCGTAGTTTGAGGAGTTCATGTATTCACCATGTGTTAATGCTTTGTTCCGGTTCTCTATAAAAAGGAGGCCTTAATATCCCTTAGTTTCCTTATGGACCCTGCTGCCATGGGAGGATTGGACAAAAGATGTCATGCAAGTTCTTTTCCATAAGCACGTATGACTATTTACGGAATACATGCCTACATTACATTGATGAATTGGAGCTAGTTCTGTGTCGCCCTAGGTTATGACTGTTACATGATGAATATTATCCAACATTATCACCGATCCAATGCCTACAAGCTTTTCACATATTGTCTTTTGCTAAGTTACTACTACTGCTGCTACTGTCACAATTGCTATAAAACTACTGCTACTACTATTACCACCACTGTTGCTACTATTACCACTTCTATCAATTTATCATACTACCGTGCTACTAATCACTTTGCCACAAATATTTAGTTCTCTAGGTGTGGTTGAATTGACAACTCAACTACTAATACTTGCAAATATTCTTGGGCTCCCCTTGTGTTGAATCAATAAATTTGGGTTGAATACTCTACCCTCGAAAACTGTTGTGATCCCCTATACTTGTGGGTTATCAGGACCTTTTTCTGGTGCCATTGCCGGGGAGCATAGCTATATTTGCTGAGTCACTTGGGATTTATATCTGTTGATCACTATGAAGAATCTTAAGGATGATAGAACCAAGATCGTTCCCTCTAAGATGAGGGGAGGTAAGGAAATGTTATCTAGCTCTGCACTTGATTCAGCTTTTGTTTTGAGTAAGCTTGCAACACCACCACCTGCTATTAATTTTGATATGTCATAAGTAATTGATGATG
Source organism: Thinopyrum elongatum (assembly GCA_011799875.1). Lineage (NCBI taxonomy): Eukaryota > Viridiplantae > Streptophyta > Magnoliopsida > Poales > Poaceae > Thinopyrum > Thinopyrum elongatum. The sequence goes on from CM022300.1 coordinate 176,726,606, forward strand.
CTACTTCTGCTATGAATGATGATATTGATGATGCTAGTACTTTGCTTGATGATAATGTGCCACTAGGTGAATTTCTTGATGAACAACTTGCTAGAGCTAAAGAAATTGAGAATGCTGAATCTGATGAAATTATTGAGACTGAAAATTATGAAACACCTATTAGACCTAGCTCTCCTAGATATGAATTGCCTAAGATACCAGAAGGATATGTTATGGATGGAGAAGTTTCTAGGGACTTTCTTGCTTGTAAGGATAGAGATGATCTAAAAAAATTATTAGTCAAGTTGAAAGAAAAATCTCTGAATGCTAGAATGAAATATGATCCTAAGTTTGCTACTTCACCTATCTTTATTACTGATAAGGATTATGAATTCTCTGTCGATCCTAAGTTTATTACTTTGGTTGAATCTGATCCTTTCCATGGCTATGAAACTGAAACCGTTGTGGCACATCTTACTAAATTAAATGATATAGCCACCCTATTTGCTCATGAGGATTTTTTTTGCTATTACTATATTCTAATTTATTTCCTTTCTCATTAAAGGGTGATGTTAAGACATGGTATAATACTCTTGCTCCTGGTTGTGTGCGTAGTCCCCAGGATATGATATATTACATCTCTAAAAAATATTTTCCTGCTCATAAGAAACAAGCTGCCTTACAGGAAATATTTAACTTTGTGCAAATTGAAGAAGAGAGTCTCCCACAAGCTTGGGGGAGGCTTCTCCAATTGCTTAATGCTTTGCCTGATCATCCTCTTAAGAAAATGAAATACTAGATATCTTCTATAATGGACTAACCAATGCTTCTAGGGACTACCTAGATAGTTGTGCTGGTTGTGTTTTCAGGGAATGAACTGTTGAACAAGCTGAGGAACTATTGAATAATATAGTAAAGAATGGTAATGATTGGACACTTCCTGAACCACCGCCTAAACCTACTCTGAAGAAGAGAGGTGTTCTATTTCTTAGTCCTGAAGATATGCAAGAGGCAAAGAGATGTATGAAGGAAAAAGGTATTAAAGCTGAAGATGTTAAGAATTTACCACCTATTGAAGAAATACATGGTCTTGAGTCTTGACACACCATCACAGGTGGTAGAGGTAAATTCTCTTATAAAGTTTGATGAAGGTGATATTCCTTATAATAAATCTCCTAGTCAATGCTTGTATGAATTTGACAACAACATTATCAAGCAAGATCACTTCAATTCTTATGTTATGAAACAACTGAAACATAATGCCTATATGATTGACTGCTTGAGTGACTTGTTGTTTAGAATTACAAATGATGTTAAGGGTGTAGGAAAACATGCCTCTATGGTTCAAACCCAGTTAGAACAAGTGGCTAAATCTTAAAGTGATTTGTGTAATGAAATGAATACTTATATGAATGATCATGCTATTAGAGTAATGACTAGAGGAGGTAGAATGACTCAGGAGCCACTATATCCTGAAGGTCACCCTAAAAGAATTGAACAAGACTGTCAAAGAACTAATGTTGATGCACCTAGTCCATCTAAGAAGAAAAAGAAAAAGAAAAATGACAGGACTTTGCATACTTCTAGTGAACCTTAGGTGGAAAAACCTTCTGAGAATGATAATGATGTTTCTATTTCTAATGCTGAAACACAATCTGGTGATGAACACTCACTTAGTGATAATGATACTGACAAAGATGATGCTCATGTAGATGCCCAACCAGATAATGATAAAGAACCTAATAATGATGTTGAAATAGAACCTACTATTGATCTTGATAACCCACCTCCTAAAAACAAACGTTATGATAAAAGAGACTTTGTTGCAAGAAAACATGGTAAAGAAAGAGAACCATGGGTTAAAAAACCCATGCCTTTCCCACCTAAACCATCTAAGAATAAGGATGAGGAAGATTTTGAACGCTTTGCTGAAATGCTTAGGCCAGTCTTTTTGCGTACTCATTTAACTGATATTTTAAAGATGTCCCCTTATGCAAAGTATATGAAAGATATTGTCACTAATAAAAGAAAGATACCTGAAGCTGAAATCTCCACCATGTTTGGTAATTATTCTTTTAAGGATGGAGTACCTAAGAAACTAGGAGATCCAGGAATACCCACTATACCATGCTCCATTAAAAGAAATTATGTCAAAACTGCTTTATGTGATTTAGTAGCCGGTGTTAGTGTTATGCCTTTCTCTTTATATAAAAGACTTGATTTGAATAAACTCACACCTACTGAAATATCATTGCAAATGGCAGATATATCTACCGCTATACCTATCGGTATTTGTGAGGATGTGCCTGTTGTAGTTGCAAATGTTACTATCTTGACAGACATTGTTATACTTGATATGCCCGAGGATGACAATATGTCGATTATCCTTGGTAGACCCTTCTTAAAAACTGCAGGGGCTGTTATTGATTCCAACAAAAGCAAGGTCACTTCTCATATCAATGGTAATGAGCATATGGTACACTTTCCAAAGAAGCAATTTCAAGTGAATGGTATTAATGTTATTGAAAAGGGTCCAACAATTACTATTGGAAGTTTTGAACTCCCTCTCCCTACTGTCAAAAAGAAATACGAAACACTTATTGTTGGGGAGATGCATACCTCCATTGAGGTAACCTAGTGTTATATGAAGATTCTTTGGTTTCATGTTAATCGAAAATAGTTTGTTAATAAGACTTGATCAACCTTATTAATGGATTCTTTTTGAGAGGCATGTGGTCGATGAATTTAGTAAACACAATTTTCTGTACCCACTATTTACTCTCTATTATTTTTAGTTAAATGCAATAAAATGCCGTGATTATCCTGTTTTTTGAATTTTTTGTGCAATAAAAAAGTGACCCGAAAATAGAAGTTCTCAGAATGCCCTAAAAATTTAGTATGATTTTTTGTAGAATATATAAGAATTTTTGGCATCGAACACATCCAGGAGGGTGCACCTGTGAGCCACAAGCTCACAGGGCGCGCCACCCCCCTAGGCGCGCCATGTGGGCTTGTGGGTCTCACAGGGGCCCACTCACTTATTCCAGCCGCTCAATCCCTTCTTATTTCTCCAGAAAAATTAATTGCTTGCTCAAACCCGTGTTCTTGCTCATTTGGCTGCAATTTTCGATCTCCTTGCTCGGGACTCGTTTTCCGAAACTATTTTGGGATATTGTTCTTCGGTATGTGACTCCTCCAATGGTCCAATTGGTTTTTATTCTCGTGCTTTATATATTGAATTTTTCGCTGCTATGGTTACCTTGTTCTTGAGCTTGCATGTCAAATTTATATGGTCCAAAGTAGTTTTGATGCATGATATAGCCTCTAGACACTTATGGGACTAGTTGCTATCAATTTTGTTGAGTTTGGTTCACTTTTATTTTGAGTTACTAAAAATTTCAGAAATATTTCAGAGGATAAGAGGCTTAGGAAAATCTTACAAGGTGGTTCCTCGAGCAAGAACTCTCCAAGGCTTGCAATACGTGAGCCGGACCTCGAACCTCCGCGGAAAGCCCTTGTGCGACCCTGTGAATGGCCGTCGGATTCTTTCATGATTCAAACTGGCATTAAGGAGGAGTTTGACATGTACGTGCGTAATGCTGGATTGACGGAATTCTTATCAGATAAATGCTCATGATTCTACAACCTCACTGATACTTTTGTGCGGAAATTTGCTTATGTGTCTCATCAAAATTCTTATGCTGTCATCTTTAACTTATATGAACATTCCTTTCGATTAGACCTAGCAGAGTTTTGTGAAGCATGTAAAATTCCCTTTGGGAGGGGGGGGGGGGTATGCACTGAACCTCGTAAACCTGATTGCAATGAATTCTTGTTGAATATTAGTAGGGGAGAAACTAGAGGCATAACACAAGCTACTATAGGGAGCATCTATTTTCCTGCTATACATTATTTTTCTCTATTCATAGGAAGATGCATAAATGGTAAACATGACCCTAGTCATCTTTGTGCCCCTGATTTGAGCATTCTTAAGAGTGCTATGTCGAGTGATAGACAATTTAACATGGGGGTTACTGTTGCATGCCGTTTACACAACAATGCCTTAGTGGGTGATTTCTTTGGTGGAATTTATGCTCGCTTAGCTGCTCATCTAGGGGTACCCATTAAAGAAAATGACACCATGTCGCCACCTAGTTTTCTCGATTATGATGCTATGGTACGCCACCAGTTCCTTGAGAGGGACGGCCCTCCGCTCAGATACAGACTAATCTTTAACAGGCGTCGTGTCTTCCATATTACTTTTCCTGCTCCTTCCTTCTTTAATTTCCAGGAAAAACATAGTCACTTCATACTTGAGGAGGAGGCCGAGGAGTACGAGAGGGCGGTAGAGACTGCTCGCTTTGAGGAGGCAGCACGCCAAGCGGTGGCGGCTACATATCAGTACAACCCAAACTTCAACTACGAGTATTATCCAGGCTACCAGGGACCATATACGAACTTAGGCCAAAAGCCTAAGCTTAGGGGAGTACATATTTCTCACCGACATTACATTCATGTTCACACTTCATTTCAATTGTCGGTGTTCAAACCTTTTTCATTGTATAATCCATGTTAGATTTATTTTCCTGCTTTCTTCTTGTGTGTTTGAAAAACTTTTAGAAAATCCAAAAATATTTCTCGCTTCTTTTTGGTTTTTCTTTCTAGTTTAATTAGTTGTAGCATTAAAAGAAAACCCAAAAAAGAGTTCTCGTTTCTTCTTTTGCTTGGAGCTTTCCTGTGTAAATAGTTTTTTCTCGTTTTTGTTTTCCTTTCGTTAATTTGCTTTCTTCAAGAAAAACTAAAAACTCCAAAAATATTTCAGTTTGTTTCTCTGAATTTCTTTTCTTTTGTTGAGTCGTACCAAGGAGAAGACCACGATGAAAATGTTGAGTGGCTCTCATATGCACTATTATTGATTTAACAAAGAGCCCATATTATTTTGTCTTCTCCTTTGAATAAAATGTTTGCAGATTCCAGCTTAGTCCATGACACTCTTGCACTATTATTATTTTCATATCATTCGGTCGTGCAAGTGAAAGGCAATAATGACGATAATTTGATGAAGTGACTGTGGCAAAGAAAAGCGGGTATGAACTCAAGTTGTTCTTGTTTTTGTAAATATGTTTAACTCAGTATCCATGATTCAACATATTATGATTAAACATGTTTATGATGATAATTAGAGATTATAGTTGCTCATGCCATGCTTAAGTAGCTAGGAGTGGATAATGATTTATCTTGGGTGTCAACATGCATTAAAATGGTTATGATGTAGTATGATGATATGGTATCCTCCTCTGAATGTTTCAACTGGCTTGACTTGGCACATGTTCACGCATGTAGTTTATTCAAAACCAACATAGCCATCATGATATTTATGTTCATGGTGTTTATATCCTACTCATGCTAGTACTCAATGTTAATTATTCACAATGCATGTTTAAGACCGTTTTTGCTCTCTAGTTGGTCGCTTCTCAACCTAATTGCTAGCCTTCACCTCTACTAAGCGGGAATACTGCTTATGCATCCAAACCCCTAAAACAAAGTTATTCCAGATGAGTCCACTAAACATACCTATATGCGGTATTACGCTGCTGTTCCAAGTAAATTTGCATGTGCCACCTCTAAATATTTAAATGAACATCTGTTCTGTGTGCCCGTACCGCTCATGAAGCGACATGGGGTGGTCAGTATCTTCCATGCTAAGAGGCTTATTCTCATTATGAGTGTTTACTCACTTGTTCGCGCATGAGAGGGGCTGGTAATCGGGATGCCCGGTCCCATGTTGAAAATTGCAAATAAATAAACAAACTCCCCCGGAAAGTTGTTGGTATGGAGGGCACCCGAGGATTCGGCTAGCGATGGCTTGTGTTTGTTGGTGGAGGGGGAGTAAACTTTACCTTACCGCTTGGGAACCGCCGCAAATTTGTTTAGCATGGAAGATATTGAAAACACTCGGTCGTGACATTGACAGGAAAGGCATACCTCCCAAAATTATATTTATCTCTATTTTAAGCTTCGAGCTGTGGCACCTCTGCAAATCCTTGCTTCCCTCTGCGAAGGGTCTATCTATTTACTTTTACGTTATTTTACTTTTATTGTTGATTCATCACCTTCTCAAACAAGCACCAGTCCTGAGAGCACTATTGTCATTCTCATGCATTGTGTCTAGTTAATGTTGTGTGCATCATGACTGGATCTCTTCTACCATGAATTACAATGTTTAGTCTCTGCTTGAACTTTGGAGGTGCTCTGCATTTATGTTTTGCAGTCTCAGAAAGGGCTAGCAAGATACCATGTTGTCATATTATATCATGATTTTTTTGATAAAGTGTTGGCATTTGAGATGCTTTATTATTGCTCACTAGTTGATTATGCCATTGATATGAGTGAATATGATTTCTAAGAGTTATCATTTGCATGGTTAGTTATAATGTTTGCTGAAAACCTGGGTATTATTTAAACATATATATAGATACAAGAACAAAAGAGTTGTAAAAGTTTTTCTTCATCACTTTTAGTTTGTCAACTGAATTGCTTGAGGACAAGCAATGAGTTAAGCTTGGGGGAGTTGATACATCTCCATCATATCTACTTTTCCAAATGCTTTTGCTCTTGTTTTGGACTCTAATCTGCATGAATTGAATAGAACTAACCTGGACTGATGCTGTTTTCAGCAGAATTGCCATGCTGATGTTTTTGTGCAGAAATAGAAGTTCTCGGATTGAGCTGAAAATTTACGGAGAATTATTTCAGAATATATAAAAAATACTGGCAGAAGAAACTACCAGAGGAGGGCCACCAGGGCGCCACCAGCCCAGGGGGCGTCCCCCCTGGGGCGCGCCCTACAGGATCTTGGGCCCATGGCAGCTCCCACAACCCTGTCTCCAACTCCATAAGTACCTATTCGTCCAGAAAAAAATAAGAGAGAAGGAATTATCGCGTTTCACGATATAGAGCTGCCACCACCTCATGTTCTTCATCGGGAGGGCAGATTTGGAGTCCGTTCTGGGCTCCGGAGAGGGGGATTCGTCGCCATTGTCATCACCAACCCTTCCTCGTCACCAATTTCATGATGCTCACCACCGGGTGTGAGTAATTCCTTCGTAGGCTTACTGGATGGTGATGGGTTGGATGAGATTTATCATGTAATCGAGTTAGTTTTGTTAGGGCTTGATCCCTAGTATCCACTATGTTCTAAGATTGATGTTGCTATGACTTCGCTATGCTTAATGCTTGTCACTTGGGCCCGAGTGCCATGATTTCAGATCTGAACCCTTTATGTTTTCGTGAATATATTTGTGTTCTCAATCCTACCATGCAGGTTATATGCACCTATTACATGTTATGATCCGCATACCCCAAGGTGACAATAATTGTGATTTTTTTCGGTGATTACCGTAGTTTGAGGAGTTCATGTATTCACTATGTGTAAATGCTTTGTTTCGGTTCTCTATTAAAATGAGGCCTTAATATCCCTTAGTTTCCTTATGGACCCCACTGCCATGGGAGGGTAGGACAAAAGATGTCATGCAAGTTCTTTTCCATAAGCACGTATGACTATTTACGGAATACATGCCTACATTACATTGATGAATTGGAGCTAATTCTGTGTCGCCCTAGGTTACATGATGAATATTATCCAACATTATCACCGATCCAATGCCTACGAGATTTTCACATATTGTCTTTTTCTAAGTTACTACTACTGCTGCTATTGTCACAATTGCTATAAAACTACTGCTACTACTGTTACCGCTACCGTTGCTACTATTACCACTGCTATTAATTTATCATACTACTAATCACTTTGCTGGAGATATTTAGTTCTCCAAGTGTGGTTGAATTGACAACTCAACTACTAATACTTGCAAATATTCTTTGGCTCCCCTTGTGTCGAATCAATAAATTTGGGTTGAATACTCTACCCTCGAAAACTGTTGTGATCCCCTATACTTGTGGTTATCAGCACCTTATGGGTAGAACTTACGAAAATGCTCAATATTCCATGAGTTACGCACCTGGGTGCCATCTTCGGTCTCCAGACGGACTGCGCCAGGTCTGGTGACTGGTGCTACTCGATAAGGGCCTTCCTACTATGTCAACTTGTTTGATCCCTTCGCGGGTTGAATCCGATGAAGAACAAGGTCACCTTCCTCAAGACTCTGGGCATGCACTTTGCGGCTATGGTAGCGATGCAAAGCTTGCTGGTAGCATGCAACACGCACAGCAGCCCGGATATGATCTTCCTCAAGGAGCACGACATCGTCATGCCGCATTTGCCCTTGTTCAGCTTCGTCAAAAGCTTGCACTCAAGGTGACCCATATGTGAGTTCCTTGGGGAGCACCGCTTCTGCACCGTAGATCAGGGAGAAGGGTGTCTCGCCGGTGGCTCGACTTGGTGTCATTCTGAGTGACCAAAGAACCACCAGGAACTAGTTAATCCAGCCTCTTCCACACTTGTGCAGCCTATCAAATGTCCTTGTCTTGAGCCCTCGCAACACTTCTGCATTTGCCCTTTCGACCTGGCCATTGTTTCTTGGGTGAGCAACTGACGCAAAACAGATTTTGCTGCCAAGGTCTTGACGGCATTACACGAGGGCACGACTTGTGAACTGCTTGCCGTTGTCGGTGATCACCCGGCTGGGCACACCAAAACAACAAACTAATCTTTGAAGAACTTAGCGGCTGACTGTGCTATTACATTCCTCACTAGCTCGACCTCAGGCCACTTTGTGAACTTGTCAATTGCTACGTACAAGAATTCAAAGCCCCTGATAGCACGGGGAAAGGGGCCGAGGATGTCGAGCCCCCAAACCGAGAAGGGCCAGGAGAGAGGAATCTTTGAAGAGCTTGGGATGGCTGATGAATGTTATTGGCGTGGAACTGGCACGCTTCACACCTTGTTACCACATCTACTGCGTCCTGAAGGGCTATCGGCCCATAGAAACCTTGACGGAAAACCTTGCTGACAAGTGCGTGGGACCCGATATGGGAGCCACACACCCCTTCATGTACATCTGCCACCAGTTTTTGTCCATCTTCCCAACAAATGCACTTCAATTTCACCCCATTCGGCTTCTTTTTGTATAGAATGCTATCAACAAACTGATACATACTTGACTGGTGGGCTACTTTCTCAGCTTCTTCTTGTTCATTGGGAAGTTGACCTGTTTGCAGGTAATGGACTATCTGTTGTGCCCATGCCGGAGCCTGTGGCTTGACGACAAGGATTAAAGGCATCTCTTCTACTGCGGGAGCGCTTGTCTCGACGGCAAGGGCCCGGGGCCCTGCCGGAGCCTTCTGCTCACCGGCAAGCATCGGGTTGTTTCCGGCAAGCTCCTTCTCAGCGCCTGTTGGAAGCTCTGCCGAAAAGTACTCGCTAGAATTCAACTTTCTTCTGTTGTCTGGCCTTGTTGACGGTGTAACTAAAGGTTGATTCAGAAGGAGTACAAACGTAGCTGGTTCCATAGGTAATTTCTTGGCGGCAAGCTTCGACAGGTCATCAATGATGTTGTTCTCAGCACGAGGAACATGCTCATCCTGCATACCGTCAAAGTGCTCTTCCAACTTCCTCACTTCATCCACATAGGCCTCCATCAACGAGCTCTGGTAATCCTGTTCAATTGCCTCACCACTAACTACGAGTTGCCTCTGATGATCAACTTTCTGATACCAAGGTCGATTGCTATGTGGAGTTCGGCAAGCAACCCTTCATACTCAGCATTATTGTTGGTGGACTGCTCCCAGGGAAACTTCATCTAAACCACATACTTGAGATGCTCTCCGGTGGGTGCGACAAGCAGCACTCCAGCACTAGTGCCTTGGAGCGAGAAGACACCATCAAAGTACATGATCCAGTCTTGGGGCACTTCCTTGCCGGGAAGCGAGGTCTCTGGTATCTCTTCGTCTGGAGTTGGTGTCTATTCTGCAATGAACTTTTCCAGGGCTCTACTTTAGATTGTTGATGTGCTTTCAAACTTCAAATCAAAGCTTGACAGCTCCTACGCCCACTCCACTATCCTGCCAGTGGCTTCTGGATTTCTCAAGATGCGCTGCAGCGGAAAGTGAGTGACGACGGTGATGTGATGTGCTTGGAAGTAATGGTGCAGCTTCCTTGAAGAGATGAGGAGGCCAAAGAGCAACTTCTGAACACCAGAGTACCTTGATCTAGCCCCCTGGAGAAGGGAACTAACAAAGTAGACTGGGCGCTGCACCATCTTCTTCTTCACAACTTGCTGCTCTTTTCCATTTGCTTGCACTGAACTTGGGTTGTCGGCATCTGACCTTGCCGAAAATGATTCTGGCTTGTTGGCTTGAGGCTCTGCGGTTGCTGTCTTTTTTCTTCGGCCTCCCTATCGGCCACTAGCGCATCACTAACCACTTGATTGGTTGCCGCCAAGTATAGCAGCAACTGCTCTCGTGGAATTGGTGCAACTAGTACTGGTGGAGAGGAGAGGTACTCCTTCAAGTATTGGAGCACAACACCTGCTTCAAGGGTCCATTGCATTGGACCTGCCTTTTCCAAGATTTTGAAAAATGGCAGGGCGCGCTCAACTGACTTTGAGATGAACCTGCTTAGAGCTGCCACACAACCAACAATACACCTCACGTCCTTGACGCGCTTTGGTGCCTCCAACTTCTCGATTGCTTTGATCTTGTCAGGGTTGGCGCCAACTCCACATTGAGATACAAAGAACCTAAGAAGCTGCCGAACGGGACGCCAAACACACACTTCTCAGGGTTGAGCTTCAAGTTGATCTTGCACAAATAGGCAAATGTCTCTTCTAGATCTTGGATCAGAGAATCTTTGTTCCTGGTTTTGACCACTATATCATCCATGTAGGCCTCCATATTTCTGTGGAGTTGAGAGCCAAAACCAACTTGCACAACCCTTGCAAATGTTGCTCCCGCACCCTTTAATCTGAAAGGCATGCATACAAAGTAGTATGTACCACATGGAGTAATGAATGTCGTCTTCTCCTCATCTTCCTTGGCCATGAAGATTTGATGATAACCAGAGTAGGCATCAAGAAAGGAGACCAGGTCACAGCCGACGGTGGAGTCCACAATCTGGTCAACCCGCGGCAAAGGGAAGGGGTCCTTCGGGCATGCTTTGTTTATGTTAGTGAAGTCAATACAAATCCTCCATTTCCCATATGCCTTGTGAACAACCACTGGGTTTGATAACCAAGTTGGGTGCAACACTCCCCTGACCAAGCCTGCTGGATCTAGTTTTTGGATTGCTTGGATGAACTCTTGCCGCTCCAAAGCCTGCTTCTTGACCTTCTGCTTGACGGATCTCACATCAGGATAGAAAATAAGGTGGTGCTCAATCACCTCCCTGGGAACGCCGTGGATATCTGATGGTTGCCATGCAAACACATCAATATTCCCCTACGAGAAGGCAACGAGCGTGCTTTCTATTTGCCATCAAGGGTGGCACTTAGGGTAAAACTACCGCCAGTGCCATCCTCCCTTGCGGAGACTTGGTTTGTAGCAGGTGGTGAGGCCTTGGTCTTCTTGCTCTTGCCGGTAGAGCTCTTTGGTATGTCCTCAATGGGTGCGCTACACTCCGAAGAGGTGCGCTTCCCAAAGTCCTTGCCAGTCTTCTTCTACTTTCCTCCCACGAGAGCTTTGCCGGCTGGAGTAAGTGCCTTGTCAGATGCTGCCACTGCCTCCCGGTAGAGCTTGTCGGCGCAGACAACTGCGTCCTTCTTGTCGGAGTGGATGGTGATGATGCTCATCGGGCCCGGCATCTTCAAAGTGTTGTAGGCGTAGTGGGACGCAACCATAAACTTTGCCAGGGCCGAACGACCAAGAATGCCATTGTAGGGCAACGACATATTGATGACATCGAAAACGACCTTCTCGGTCCGGTAGTTCAGTTTGGTCCCAAAAGTGACTGGCAAACTAACCTTGCCGGTGGGCTGGGTCCTCCCTGAATTGATCCCTTGAAACATTCCTGTTTCTCGGGGATCTCCATCAAGGATTTGCAGCCTCCTGATCACATCGGGTGAGATCAGGTTCAAGCCGGCCCCACCGTCAACTAGTATCTTTGTCACCTTGAGGTTGCGAATTGTTGGTGAGACCAACAAAGGCAAACACCCGACCACAATGGTGTAGTCAGGGTGGTCCTCGGTGTCGAAAGCAATGGGCATGTCAAACCACTTGAGCAGCTTCTATGCCTCTACCGCTGGTTCGGCTGCGTTTATCTCATGCGCCCACTGCTTGAGCTGGCGGTGAGAGGAGTGCAAAGATGCACCTCCGTCAATGCACATGGCCTCTACAGCCCTTTGGAACTCTCCCTCTCCAGATTCCTCATCATCATCATCACCTTCACCCTCTTTCTTCTCGCGACCACGAGCAGGCTTCTCCTTCTGCTGCTGGCCTTTGGCGCGGCCCCCCCATGACCACCATGGTTCTTGCTGCCGGACCCACCCATGCCATCTTGGGCTCTCTCTTGGTCACGCTTCTCGTCCTCTTGCTTCTGCTTCTCGGCAAGCTGCTCCACTTGCCGGCAATCGTTGAGGTCGTGGCCCTTGGTGCGGTGGATCTTGCAGTATGGTCCCTTGGACTTGCCGGAGCCATCCGACTTCTCGCCTGTCGCAGACTCCCGACAATCATCGCATCTGGCAAGCTCATTGCTGGAGCCATCAGTCTTGGGCTTCTTGGCAGCATCTGAGTTGCCAGAACTCTGAACTACCATCACGGCCTTGCCCTTGCGCTTGTGATTATGCTACTGACCCGTCTTCTTCCGGGTGGATGTGTCGTCAGTCTCAGAATCAACATCGGCTCCGACGTCCTCCCTAGGAAGTCTCCTCCCCTCTTCAGCACGTGTACACTGATCCGCCAAGGTGTACAACTCGTTGATAGTACCCACCTGCGCAATGTTCAACTCCTCCCACATCCTGCGGTTGTGCATGTTCGTATGGAATGATGCAATCACAATAGTAGGGTGTATGTTGGGGATGTTGTGGTGCACACGATTGAACCTCTGGACGTACTTGCGAAGGGGCTCCCCATCCTTATGTGGGATCAAGTGGAGGTCGCTGGGCTTTCCCGGAGGCTCGTGGCCCCTGATATAAGTCCCAATGAACACATGACACAGATCGGACCAGGAAGAAATGGAGTCCTCTGGCAAGTTCATCAGCCAAGATCTTACATTGGACTTGAGTGCCAACGGAAAGTAATTAGCGAGGATCTTGTCATCCCTGCCACCGGCAAATTGCACTGCAATGGTGTAGATTCCAAGAAACTCAGCCGGATTGAGGTTGCCGTCGTATTTCTCTGGCAAGTCAGGCTTAAAATTTTGGTAGTGGGGCCACTGAACTTGCCGCATCTCACGGGTAAACGCTAGGCAACCCACATCATAGGGCAGGCACCCAGGGACCCCCGACGCAAGCTCGTTCACCACCGGCCCTTGCGCATCTGACTGATGGTGGGCTTCCCGGTGTCGCTCGATGGTGGTTTGAGAATCTTAAGCACGCCGGTCGTTCATGAACTGGCGTTGGTCTATGTGGCGATTCCGATGGCCTCATGGATCGGACAATGCCATGGACATGCTGTCATGAGCGTCGACCCACTAGCTCTACCGTACTTGATGGGGTGGGGACTGCACCATTGGTGCAGCACCCACGGTTCGCCAGTTTGCCCCCAGCACTAGCGCCGTTGGCTACCACTGAGAGGGCCCCACCGGACGCGGGCCATCATTGTTGGCTAAGCCGACGAGGCTCTGGATGGTGGCACGCCAATCATCCATGTTCTCCGGGGCCGGAGGAAATTTTAGCAGCAGCTCCACCTGCGCCAACGCCTCTGCCGGCATCGTGGGCATGACTAGGAACAAAGACTGAGATGTGGCTCGACTTCTGTGCGAGTCAGAAGGAGCTCCATCCCCGTCCTGCTGCCGCGGTCGATGCTCGCCGATGGCTTGGTGCGGCGGCAGGCCATGTGTACCATGTGAATGGTGCACATGCTCCTTCCCTGGCCGTTGGCTAGGGTCGATGTCGCCACAGGGAAGTGTCTCGTGTCCAACTTATGATGGCCTCGGCGCGCGTCCCGCAGCTACATCATTCTTGGACCTCGCGGTGTCATCCTTGGACGTAGCCATATTGACTGACGGTGTCCTGGATTAGGGGGTACTCACCACATCGTCTCCCGACTAGGTGGATCGGGCCGAGGATCCCCATGGCGATTCACTCATGGGCCACTTCTGGTAGCCCATGATGCATACAAGGAAGACTCCACAAGACTTGGCACCCAAGCCGAGGACTCTCCTAAACCCTAGGCCTCAGGTGTATTATATAAACCGAGGCCAGGCTAGTCGATAGATCATCTCATATTCATTAGAACAATCTCGTGGTAGATACATGTACTCTGTACTACACCGCATACGAATACAATCAAAAGCAGGATGTAGGGTATTATCTCTTCGAAGAGCCCGAACCTGGGTAAAATCCCGTGTCCATGTTACCTTCGCTCCAAGACGCCTAGCTTAGGACCCTACTACGAGATATGCTGGATTTAGAACTGACATTGGTGCTTTCATTGAGAGCCCGCTGGGCGATCATCACAGATTGATGGGATAATCAGGTGATATTTTTTCAGTTAGATCAGTTCCATGTAAATTATATATTTTTGCAAAATTTCCGCATTGTGTTACTTTGTTTGCAGAACAAGATCAAGAATTTTTTTAGCAGCAGTGGCAGCGTCCACCGTGTCGGTGTACTAAGTATTGGGCCATTAGTACCCCGTACTTGTGCACGAGCAGTTGTAGCCATACTCGCGGCAAGGCTTGTCGGGGGACAGTTCGAGGTTGACCCAGGCCACCAAAGAAATTCTCAAGTTAAAGATATGAGGATCAGCAGATAAGAAGAGCTGGAATCCGAAAGCCAGCCTCCTCGGCAAGATCTTGCCGGGGTGACCTGCGAAGCCCGGCAAGATTCGGCGCCCGGCAAGGTTCGGCGCCCGGCAAGATTCCGCGCCCGGCAAGATTCTGTTGCTGTGCCACCACTCTGGCACAACAACAAGCCCGACATTCTGGGTCCTTCTTTGGATGCGTGGCAACGCGCCAGTGGAGGAGAGCTTAAGCGGTGCTGATGGGATGGCCCCTTTTTCCATCCCCAAGAAAGTGAGGACACCCAAACGGACACCTCACGGTGCATTAAATGCGTTTGTCCTAATCCGTCAGTGATTAGGTATGATAACCCTGTAGCTACTTTACACCTCAATGTATATACATTTTGCCACTGTGGTGACCCCTTTGTGATATAAAAGGAGGCCCACGGCAACTACTACAGGGGGGGGGGATCTTCTGGCCCATTCTGCATGCGTAGCTGCTCTTTGAATGTACTGTTCATTGCGAGCGCTCCTGGAGCCTGGGCTCAAGAACACTGATAGTAAAACAAGGCAGGAGTAGGGTTTTACACTGATTAGCGGCCCGAACCTGGGTAAAATCGCACGCGTGTCGATCGTTGGTTCTGCTCTTTGCGCATACCTCTCCCCCTGCCGAATCGTAAAGGGATTCTTTGAGGGTCCCATAGGTGTCGCACGCTGACATCTTTGGTGCGCCAGGTAGGGGGTTGTAGGTTGTGTGAACCTGATCCAGTGATCGGCGCCTTAGTTTCTTCATCATCTTCATCATCATGCCACCCAAGAAGAAGAGCGCCGCAACAGCGCAACCATCCACGTCCGTTTTGCCTGTGCCCTCGCATACGGGCGATGGCGTGGGTGCAGAAGGAAGAGGATTAGAGCCTCCACGGTGTTCCGGTGATCCAAGCCAGGCGAGCGGCATCATTCGCAGCGGCAGCGGCAACCCACACGCCGCTGGATCCAGAGATGAAGCTGTATTGCCTACGGGTGGCACAACGAATTCCAGAGATCGGAGGACGCCTTCTGGGGCTCCCGCGCCGGCGCAAGCGTCATGGCCTACCCAGGTCGTGCACGATGAACAACGTCATGGCGCTGGTGGTACAGGGCGTCCCCATGAAAAGATTTATGCGCACCGATCCCAAGGTGCGCGGGCCTAGCATGCACACCGAGCTGCCGGCGGAGGTGGCGCGCGGTCGCGTGACCGTGACGGTGCTCCTTCTAACATGGATAGGAGTCAGAGCACCTCACGTACCTCGCACCTGTCGCCGCCCCTACGCCAGCTGAAGCCTTGGCACGTGCGCAGCTGCTCCTCGATTTCCCTCCTGCTCCGGAGAAGATGGAGGAGTGGCGAGCTACTATCCAGAGCCTCATTGGCTTCGCCAACAAAGATGGGCCACAAGAGGCACGGCCCTCACAGCGATGGCCCATCGATCCGGCGCGAGCCGATGTGGAGAAAACCGGAGGTGGTGCAACCACGGTGCACTCCCCTCCGCGACACCAGCGGCAGTCGACAACCCAGCGGGTCGATCGCCATGATGATGATTCCACGGCGTCGTCTGATCCACAGATGCGCCGCGACCAGCGTCAAGTTCTCCAGGAACGAGGCAAAGAGGACGCTCGAACTACCATCAAGCAGCGACGGGAAGCGTGCTATCAGTCTGATAAGCACACAGGGCCAGCTGTCGACGAGCCTGTGCCAGGGGACGCAGGTGACTTGCCTTACGAGGTAGGGACTCCAGCGTTTACACGTGAGTTGCAGCAAGTCCAGTGGCCCAATTCCTGAACCTTCAAGCCAGAGGACCCGGAGAAATATGACGGCAAGACTCATCCCTCGGAGTTCCTGAGCATCTACACCATTGAGGTGCAGGCTGTCGGGGGCCGAGATGATAAGATACTTGCCAACTACTTCCCATTGGTGCTCAAACCCAACGTCAAGTCGTGGTTGATGCATTTGCTGGAGAATTCTATTTCTTCTTGGTCAGTTCTGTGCCATTAGTTTGTTGGCGCCTTTGTTGGAGGCCACCAAGCTCCTGACCAAGAGAGTGATTTGCATATCATCCCTCAGAAGGAGGGCGAATCCCTGCGCAAGTTTATCCAGAGATTCAGCCGGGTGCAGTACAATATTCCTGACGTTCACCCTGCCGCTGTCATTAGCGCGTTTCATCAGAACGTGCGTAACCGCAAAATGCGGGAAGAGCTGGCAATGAACAAAGTCAGGAGTATTGCCGAGCTTTACGCTTTGGCCGACAAATGCGCCCGAGTTGAAGAGGGGAGGAAACTCCCTGGCGAGGCTGTTGGCGCGGGGGGGGGGGGGCGAATCAGAAGATGAAGACGCTGCAACACCATCAAGGAAAGGCCGGCGGCGGAACAAGAAGCGCAGAGGCAAGGCCGTGCTTGCTGTCGAGGAATCCAGCAACCCCGACGCCGCCAAGAAGGCCAAGGTTGACGACCCCGGCAAGGAACTTGCCAGGTGCACCTCCTGCCAGGCCTTGGCGGCTGCCGACAGGTCGGAAAGCTCCGGCAAGCAGTATTGCAAGATCTATCGCACCAAGGGCCACGATCTCCAAAACTGCCGGCAAGTTGAACAGCTTGCTGAGAAACAGAGGGCTGAGTATGAAAGGCGAGATAAGGAGAAGGCCCATGACGGTGCTGACGGGTCCGGTAAGAAGTGCGGTGGCCGAGGGGGTCGCCGCAGCAAGGCCAAGCAACAGAGGGAGAGGCCCGCTTGAGGCCGAGACAAAGAAGAAGATGATGACGAAGAAGACGATGAGTCCAGTGAGCAAGAATTCCAGAAAGCTACAGAGGCCATGTGTATCGATGGGGGCGCCTCGCTGCATTCTTCCCACCGTTGACTCAAACAGTGGGTGCGAGAAGTCAATGCAACACAGCCATCACTGGATGCATGTAAGCCCCTGAAGTGGTCCAACGCGCCTATTATTTTCGACGCCGAGGATCACCCTGATCGCACAACCGCGGTCGGGTGCTTGCCATTGTTGGTCTCACCAACAATCCGCAACCTCAAGGTGACGAAAATGCTAGTTGACGGTGGGGCCGGGCTGAACCTAATCTCACCGGATGTGCTCAAGAGGCTCCAAATTCCTGATGAAGATCTCAAAGAAACGGGCACGTTTCAAGGGGTTAATCCAGGAAGAACCCAGCCAAAGGGCAAGATTACACTACCGGTAACATTTGGTAGTGAGCTCAACTACAGGACCGAGAAGGTAGTGTTTGATGTCGCCAAGATCCCTATGTCATACAATGGGATCCTTGGTCGGCCAGCGCTGGCTAAGTTCATGGCGGCATCACACTACGCGTATAATGTTTTGAAGATGCCCGGGCCGTTGAGCGTCATTACTATCCATTCCGATAAGAAGGATGCGCTCATCTGTGCAGACCAACTCTACCGGGAAGCAGTTGCAGCACCTGCCGTCAAGGCATCTGCTCCTACCGCTGGAACTCCAGGGGGGAAGAAGAAGACCGGTGAGAATCTTGGCGCGAACTCCGGTAAGCGCACCTCCTCGGAGTGCTGCGCTTCCGTTGAGGATGCACCAGAGAGTTCCACCGGTAAGAACAAGAGATCCAAGGCCGCTCCACCAGAGACCAAGAAGGTGCCCGTCAGGGAGGACGGAACAAGAGGAGCTTTCACCATAAGTTCCACCCTAGATGACAAATAGGAAAGCGCGCTCATTGCCTTCCTGCGGGCGAATGTCGACGTGTTTGCATGGCAACCGTCTGACAT
This sequence comes from Thinopyrum elongatum, assembly GCA_011799875.1. Taxonomy (NCBI): domain Eukaryota; kingdom Viridiplantae; phylum Streptophyta; class Magnoliopsida; order Poales; family Poaceae; genus Thinopyrum; species Thinopyrum elongatum. Next base: position 176,745,195 of record CM022300.1, read on the forward strand.
CCCCGGTGTTCCTAGGGAGGTAATTGGGCACCACCTTGCTATCTGTCCTCATGCACGGCCCATCAAGCAGAGGGTCAGGAAGCAAGCCTTGGAGCGGCAAGAATTCATTGCCGAAGAAATCAAGAAGCTGGAGGCGGCAGGATTGGTCAGAGGAGTGCTTCACCCAACCTGGTTGGCCAATCCGGTTGTAGTGCGCAAGGCGAATGGGAAATGGAGGCTGTGTATCGATTATACAGATATCAATAAAGCCTGTCCAAAAGATCCCTTTCCCTTGCCGCGCATCGACCAGATTGTGGACTCCACCGCTGGTTGTGATCTACTGTCCTTCCTTGATGCCTACTCAGGGTATCATTAGATCTTCATGGCAAAAGAAGATGAAGAAAAGACCTCATTTATCACCCCATGTGGTACGTATTGTTTTATACGAATGCCTTTCGGGTTGAAAAGTGCTGGTTCTACATTTGCGAGAGCGGTCCAAATTGGTTTTGAGCCTCAGCTCCATAGAAATATGGAGGCATATATGGATGATATAGTGGTCAAAACCAAGGACAAAGCGACGCTCATACAAGATTTAGAAGAAACATTTGCAAATCTGCGCAAGATCAACTTAAAGCTCAATCCTGAGAAGTGCGTGTTTGGTGTTCCTTCCGGCAAGCTTCTCGGATTCTTTGTATCTTGTCGGGGAATTAAAGCGAACCCCGACAAGATCAAAGCTATTGAGCAGATTGAAGTGCCAAGACGCGTCAAGGATGTCCGTCGTCTTGCCGGCTGTGTTGCTGCTCTGAGCAGGGTTATTTCCAAATCTGCTGAGCGCGCCCTACCCTTTTTCAAAATTTTGAAGAAGGCAGGTCCGATGAAATGGACTCCAGAGGCGGAGGCTACGCTGCAAGATTTGAAGAAATACCTTTCTTCTCCGCCAATGCTAGTCGCGCCTAAACCACGAGAGCCATTGCTGCTATATTTGGCAGCAACAAATCAAGTTGTTAGTGCTGCATTAGTGGCGTAGAGAGAAGCTGATGAGGAAGCAACACCAGCGGCAGGACCGTCAGGCAACGCGGCAGGATCTTCCCCGGCAAGGGTCGATCCCGGCAAGACAAGATCTGTGCAGTCAGAAGAATCATTGCAGAAGAAAAAGGTGATGCAGTGCCCAGTTTATTTTGTTAGCTCTCTTTTGCAAGGAGCTAGGTCAAGATATTCTGGCGTGCAGAAGTTGCTTTTCGGCCTCCTTATGGCCTTGAGGAAGCTGCGCCATTATTTTCAAGCACATGAAATCACCGTCGTCACTCGCTTTCCGTTGCAACGGATTTTGCGAAATCCAGAAGCAACCGGCAGGATTGTGGAGTGGGCGTTGGAGTTGTCGAGCTTTGGTCTCAAGTTTGAAAGCACTTCGACAATTCAGAGCAGGGCCTTGGCAGAGTTCATTGCGGAATGGACCCCAACGCCAGACGAGGAGGTTCAAGAAACAATTCTCCCCGGCAAGGAAATTGACCAGCAATGGGTTTTGTACTTTGACGGGGCTTTTTCGCTGCAAGGCGCCGGTGCTGGCGTGCTGCTTGTCACACCCACCGGAGAGCACCTCAAGTACGTAGTCCAGATGCATTTTCCCCAGGAGAGTTCGACGAACAACACTGCGGAGTACGAGGGCTTGCTTGCGGGTCTCAGGATCGCGGCAGACCTTGGTATCAAGAAGCTCGTCGTCAGAGGCGATTCGCAGCTTGTTGTCAGGCAAGTTAATAAGAGTTATCAGAGTCCATTGAGGCAAGCCTACATGGATGAAGTGAGAAAAATGGAAGAGCGCTTTGACGGTCTGCAGATGAAGCACATTCCTCGTGCCGAGAATAATATTGCTGACGACCTGTCAAAGCGCGCCGCCCTCAAGTTACCTGTGGAACCAGGAACTTTTGTACTCCATTTGACTCAACCATCCGTGGTGCCATCAATGCAGCAAGAAAAGAGAAGAAAGTTGAACACTGGACAGTACTTTCCGGTAGAGCTCCCCGAAGCCGCCGGCAAGGAACCTGCCGGGATCAACGACAAACCTACCGGGGAACGACAGGCTCCTGCGGAACCTCACGCTTTCGCTGTCGAGACAATTGTTCCCCCGACGGAGGAGATGCCTTTAGTCCTAGCTGTCAAGCCTCAGGCTCCAGCATGGGCGCAGCACATTGTCCATTTCCTTCAGACAGGAGAACTCCCGGAGGAACAGGAAGAAGCGGAAAAACTAGCCCGTCGGTCTGTTATGTACAAGTTCGTCGATGACGTCCTGTATAGAAAGAGACCGAACGGTGTGAAATTGAAGTGCATTCCTCGGGAGGATGGACTAGAGCTGTTGGCAGAAATACATGGAGGCATATGTGGCTCTCACATAGGATCAAGAGCACTTGTCGCGAAAGCATTCCGGCAAGGTTTCTTTTGGCCCACCGCTCTCCAGGATGCAACTGCACTAGTAACCAAGTGTGAAGCGTGCCAGTTTCATTCGAAGAAATCGCATCAGCCAGCTCAAGCTCTTCAGACGATCCCTCTCTCCTGGCCATTCTCGGTCTGGGGGCTCGACATACTGGGCCCTTTCCCCCGTGCTACCGGGGGCTTTGAGTACTTGTACGTTGCTATCGACAAGTTCACAAAGTGGCCGGAGGTGGAAGCAGTGAGGAAGGTGACAGCACAATCAGCCGTCAAGTTCTTTAAAGGGATAGTTTGCTGTTTCGGTGCGCCCAACAGGATCATCACCGACAACGGCATGCAATTCACAAGTCGCACCTTCATGCAGTACGTCCAAGACCTTGGCGGCAAAATTTGTTTTGCCTCTGTTGCTCACCCGAGAAGCAACAGTCTAGCGGAGAGGGCCAATGCAGAAGTGTTGCGCGGTCTCAGGACCAGAACCTTTGACAGGCTGAAAAAGTGCGGAAGACGCTGGATTGATGAGTTGTCGGCGGTTCTTTGGTCAATCAGAACGACACCAAATCGAGCCACCGACCAGACACCTTTCGCTCTAGTCTACGGAGCGGAAGCAGTTCTCCCCACGGAACTCACGTACGGATCACCTCGAGTGCTCGCTTATGATGAGCTTGAGCAAGAGCAACTGCGGCAAGATGACGCCGTGCTCCTTGAGGAGAATCATCTTCAGGCTGCTGTGCTAGCTGCACGCTACCAGCAAGCTTTGCGCCGCTACCATAGCCGCAAAGTTCATGCCCGAAGCCTTGAGGAAGGCAACCTTGTTCTTCGAAGGATTCAGTCCGCCAAGAATTCAAACAAGTTGACGCCGAAGTGGGAAGGCCCTTATCGGGTAGTACGAGTCACCAGGCCCGGCGCTGTCCGCCTGGAGACCGAAGATGGCATTCCAGTGAGCAATTCCTGGAATATCGAACATCTTCGCAAGTTCTACCCATAAGGCGCGGTTGCCGGGGGCCCCCGGCAACCACCCTTTTGTACAAGTCTTGCCGGCAAGGCATATAATCCTTTGTACAAAGCCAGGCGCAGACCCTGAGCACAGATGAATAAATTTAAGTGTTGCGCATTTCCTTATTGATTTACATATTCATATATATATATATGCATGTGTGTCTAAGATGTTGTATGACACTTACTCCCGGTAAGTTCTAACGAACCGTCAAGGTTTCATATCTTTATTTTCTCTTCTTTCTTTTTCTCAAAAGACAGAAGGATTCCTCGCGTGCACGTTTGCCGGGGGGGAAGGGAGATATGAGTACCAGTTGGCGACGTTCAGAATTGACGCTTACCGGAGGAAGGACAGCGACAGAAAGCTAAGTTCTAAAACTTAGGGCAAGTTTCCTTTATTGCAAAGTTATTTTCCTTGGACGATTTCGACTTTTGTATGGAAAACCTACACGCGAAGGAACCCTTGCTGTAATCAGTTGCACCCTTATTTTGTTTCGAGTCCGCTCAATGATTTAAGTGGCTGCACTGAGAACGCCAAGGAGTCTTGCCGGCCGCTGCACCTCCAGTAGGCTGCTGAAGTCCCGCACCCAGCGCTCACGGCAGGTTGCGCGCCGGCAAGTTTTTCAGTAAGCGTGGGGTGAATTTCATACATAAAGGAATCAGACAAGGGAGATAGCATATATGTACCCAAACATAAGCAAGTTATATTACATTAATATGTTGCCGCAGTTCTAACTTAAGACTTAATTGTCTTTAGCATGGAATGGCAATGGCAAGAAGAGGTGGAGCAGTTAATCTCTGCGCTGGCCTTCGACCCTTTTGATTGAATCCACCTTCTCAAGGATAGGCGCGACAAGCTCCTCAAGTGCCTCAAGATTTGAGTCCTTTGGCAGGCGGCCGAGCACGTTGGAGAGGTCGATGCCAGGATTATTATGCACCACCTTGATAAGTACCTTGCAGAGGACGGCCCGGCAAATCTGGCGGGACTCGTTGGCTAATTGGGTCGCCCGGTTAGACAGAAGCAGCTTCAGAGCATCAATGATGCTTTCGAAGAACATCGTCAACCTGGCACTCAAAGATATCCTTTCTTCGGAAGAATACCTAAAGTTTGACAGGCCCATGGTTGACAGTTCTGGCGTGAGCTTCTCCGCAGCGTCGATGAGGCGTCCAGTCCAGATTTTCACCCCCTTTTCGTAATCAACTTGGGCGGCGGCAGCGCTCTTGAGCAGGTTCCTCTCTTCCTGGAGATCTTTGTACAGGGCCTTCTCACGGGCCCTGCCGTCCTTGAGAGACTTCTCCAACGTGGTCAGCTTCAGTCCCAGATCGGCAATAGCATCATTTGCTGAGGAGAGCTGCTTGGTCTTGTTAGACATGGCAACTTGCATCTCCGCCAGGGTGTGGAGGGTTTTTTCCCTGTCACCTTTGAGCGTCGAGAGCTCCTTGCCGTGTTCTTCGAGATCCACTTCCAGTTTCTTGACTTTGTCTCTCAGCTCATTCTTGGCGGCCTCTGCAGCCTCGGCAGCATCGACGGCCTCCTTGAGCTTTCCGGCGTGATCTACAGTTAGAGCTTCGAGCGCCTCTTTGTGCTTCTGCTCCAGCTCCTGGGTCCGCCGCACGACAAGCTTCTCGATATCTTCATCTTTGCTGCGAAGCTTGGCGGCGAGCGCCTGCTCACGTGCGGCAAGGTATTCCTCGTGAGCATCAAGCACAATGCGACGCCCCGTCAGGAGAGCATCTTCAGCAGCAGTTCTTTGCATAGCTTCCTCTTGCGCCTTCTCCATGTCAGATTGTTTCAAGAGGATCTCTGTCCACTTTTGGCTCACCTGTTCCCGGCCGGCAGTCAACTCTTGGAGGGCCTCGGCGTACCAGACTTGCATTTGTTCGACGCGCCTCTGAAAATCTACTTCAGCCGCCTCGACAACTGCCATTCTGGAATCTGCTTTCTCTTTCCGGGCGCGGTGAAGAGCCTGGAGCTTGCGGAAATTTTTGCCCATGGCCTGAAGGAGCTGATCCTCTTCAGATTTGCCGCTACTGGTGCTTGGATCATCAACAATCTCGAGCCCAGCAGCGGTGATGATTTCTTCATCAAAGGCTTCCCCTTCGGCCGGTGCCCCAATGCTTGCCGTCCCCGGCAAGTTGACAAACAGGTTCTCGCCAACTTTAAGATATTTGCTGGATGAGGGGACTTCGGATGTTGACGGTTGATCCTCAGCAACCGCCTCACCAGCAACAGGGGGCTCCGTGGTCGGCGCAGCGCCTGGCGCTCCTGCGGCAGGAATGCCGTCAGTACGGTCACCAGCCTCCTTGCCGCCATCTTCAGTAGACTCCTTAGCGGGTTCCTCCTGTGCAGTCTTGACGGCCTCATCGGCAAAAACACCGCCGGCTCCTACGGTGGCATCCATGGCGGCCTCGCTGGCAGCGATTTTGTCGGCTTCGGTGGCAACATCCCTGGCGGTCTCCTCGATGACAGCGTCGATGTCCATGTCTTCCATCTCAGGGGGTTCTAAAGGACAAGGGGGAGAAACAGAATGAGATCAAGATTGAAGTTCAAGAAGACAAAAGAAAGAAAGATAAAGGAAAGAATAGCAAGCGCGCTGAGGCAATTGGTTACCTGCATCGGGCTGTCGAGAGGTGGCCTCGCCCCTCCCGGCAATCTCGGTTGCCGGGGGTAAGATGCCAGTATCCATGGCTGTTGGCTCTTCCTCAACCAAGGCAAGCTCGTCGGTGTGATCTCTTGCCGGGGATGCGCTTGTGGGCGATGTGGTTGACAGAGGTGGCGCAACAAGGGTATCTCCTGATAACTCCCTTTGTTGCCGTCCTTCTCCTGCAAGCCCAAAGATATCAGCGGCAAGGATAGGAACCTCAGCATTCCCCAATTGAAAAAGAGTAATGAACTTATGCTGGGGGCTGCGCTGGGGGCTGCGTCGAGGACTAAGATCCAGACTGATGGTAGTAGTTTCCGACGCTCTCATGAAGCCTGCCGAGGGCTCGTCGCCCGTAGAAGTCTTTGCCCTCTTCGCCATCCTCTCCATCAAGGTTCCTGCATCACTGCAGGGACAATACAAGGAAGTCAATAAGATTGATCCAGGATTGGAAGATAAAGGCTGTGTCAAGATACTCACTCTTCCTCTTCTCGTTCCGGACTGAAGCCGGAGATGTCGAAATCGACCTCCGTTGCAGTTTCTGTGTGGGGAGGTGGAGGAGGGGTCCTAGGTCGCTTGGCTATAGCAGGCGCCGAGGGTTGGCGTGTTTCCGTCACCTCAGCTTCCGGTGCGGTAGTGCGAGACACCCCTGCCGCCTCAGCAGTTGCCGCTGATGTGGGTCTCGCACGCCGCGTAGGTTGCTGTCGAACTCCTTGCCGCGGCGCAGTCTTGCCAGCCGGTTTCTTGCCGGGAGCCTCGCTGCTCGAGGAAGGTTGGCTTGCCGGGATGCCAGATGCAGCCTTTCGAAGAACACGCTTTGTCTTCTTCGGGGCTGGGAGCTCTTCTTGCGGTTCTTCTTCAGCCGCGTCTTTGTCGGACGAGCTCTCAGCGGCTGTGCTGCTCTGTTCCCCGGCAGCCTTGTCCTTCCCGGCAGGATTTTTCTCCACCACTACCTCTGCGTCACTGGTTTCCCATTCTGTGAAGCCGGCGCTGCCAGCCTCCGCGGCAAGATTCGCCTCCTCCGCCCTAGTGGCGATGTATGCCACCTCTTCGTCGGTGGTGGCTCAAATGAGGTCTGCTTCTTCCCGGGTGGCCCTCTCCGTCAAGTTATCAAAGAACTTTTGTGCCTCTTCCTCAGATGGCTCAACCCATGTTGCGTCGAGACTGTGGGCGTTGAACAGTGGCATGGTTGTGATAATTGACCCCAGGGCAGAGTTGTTGCACAGAGGGACAATTCTTGCCGGCAACTGATGCTTGTTGTCGCGTTGGAATAGCCTTTGACGGAGAGCGCCGAGTTGCATAGCAGTCAAATTGTTGTTCATTTCGGGGCGCAGTCTCATGACGTCTGCTGCGTTTCGGTATTCCCAAGCTGGTCTCCCTTTGTTCTGCAAGGGGGCAATGCGGCGGTGGAGGAAATCGAAGCCAATCATCTCCATTGTTAGCCCGGCAGCTTTCAGGCGAAGGATCCTGGTGGTGGCAATTGTGAGTTTTTCATCTTCAGCAGCGAGATTGCTCCAGCCACTGCCGCGGACCGCTTTCTGCTCTCGAGGCAGACAGAACGGATGGGGATCCGCTTCCTTGATCCAGCACCATTCAACCCGCCATTCGTCCCACTTCTCGCGGTAAACCCCTTCTGGGTATATTTCCTTATTCCAAGCCCTTGGAATCCAGGCGATAGAACCAGAGAGGGCATCTCCTTTTTGGTTACGAGGGAAAAAGTAGTGGCGGAAAAGGGCAGTATTGGGAACCACTCCGGCAAAATTTTCACAAAGATGAGCAAAGATGGACATGCACAGTACCGCATTCGGCGTGAAATCGAGAAGATGGAAGCCGTATGTGTACATAATGTCGTTGAAGAAGTCAGAAAATGGAGGACAGAGCCCGCAATAGAAATATGCGACGAAAAAGGGATATCTGTCTGACCCACTCTTGGAGCAAGAACCTGGAATCACGCGAGTGGCGGGGTGAGCTTGCGTCTCCCTCGCCCACATACACTGGTACCGCCTCTTCAGAGCTTTCGCATCAAGCGACGGGGCGAAGACGACGTACTTCTTCCGCATCTTCACCAGCTCGCTCTCCGGGACATCGGCTTTCATCTCCTTGCCCTTGCCTTTGCTGGTCTTGGGCGGCATGGCGACTGCAGGGGCGGAAGCCGGGGATGAAGCGGGCGTGGAGGCAACGAGCGGATGAGGGAAAGCTTTGCTCTGAGCTCGAGAGAGGGAAAGCAATGGCGACAGCCAGATTGAGAAGAAGAGGAGGGTAAATAGGCTGTGCCTCTGCGGTTTCTCCTTTTTATGGGGAAGGAGCGGAGCCGCCTCTTTTACTCCCCAATGTGAATGCGCCTCTGCAGGCGCGTTGTAGTTGCAGCCTTTGACACACGCTTCCCACGTCGCGCGTTCAGCACGCGTAGTGGGGGGCACAGTAAACGGGATATTTACGAGCAGTTAATCCCCTGCCACGTGTGCCCGTGCACTGTTTGGGCCTAGCCCAACAACGCCTCGCACTCGTGTGTGGCCTAGGCCCGGGGGCTCCTGTCGGTGTACTAAGTATTGGGCCATTAGTACCCCGTACTTGTGCACGGGCAGTTGTAGCCATACTCGCGGCAAGGCTTGTCGGGGGACAGTTCGAGGTTGACCCAGGCCACCAAAGAAATTCTCAAGTCAAAGATCTGAGGATCAGCAGATAAGAAGAGCTAGAATCCGAAAGCCAGCCTCTCCGGCAAGATCTTGCCGGGGTGACCTACGAAGCCCGGCAAGATTCGGCACCCGGCAAGGTTCGGCGTCCGGCAAGATTCTGTTGCTGTACCACCGCTCTAGCACAGCAACAAGCCCGACATTCTGGATCCTTCTTTGAATGCGTGGCAACGCGCTAGTGGAGGAGAGCTTAAGCGGTGCTGATGGGATGTCCCCTTTTTCCATCCCCAAGAAAGTGAGGACACCCCACCCAAACGGACACCTCACGGTGCATTAATGCGTTTGTCCTAATCCGTCAGTGATTAGGTATGATAACCCTGTAGCTACTTTACACCTCAATGTATATACATTTTGCCACTGTGATGACCCCTTTGTGATATAAAAGGAGGCCCACGGCAACTGCTACAGGGGGAGGATCTTCTGGCCCATTCTGCATGCGTAGCTGCTCTTTGAACGTACTGTTCATTGCGAGCGCTCCTGGTGCCTGGGCTCAAGAACAATGATAGTAAAACAAGGCAGGAGTACGGTTTTACGCTGATTAGCGGCCTGAACCTGGGTAAAATCGCCCGCGCATCGATCGTTGGTTCTGCTCTTTGTGCATACCTCTCCCCCTGCCGAATCGTAAAGGGATTTTTTGAGGGTCCCATAGATGTCGCACGTCCCCGACACACCGCCCAAGATACGTTGGATCCGAGCTATGCTATGATAGGTCGCATAAATTAAAAGTAATCCGACCAGCGGTGATCCGAGGAGTTCGCTCAGAGCAAGTATTGCTCATACGGAGCAATAGAGGTGGGCTGACATGAATTGTGCTAGGCGGCGGCATACAAGGAAGATTCGTTCCCTCCTTTTTATTGTTAAAATATTAAAGTGTGGAGCTAGACTATCCTTTGACCAGTTGTCGTTTTGTGCACTTTCCATATACTGGTATTAGTGCTAATCGTTGGCAATTTGGAGCCTGGATTTATGAACGCAGGTCCACGAACACAACATGCACGATATGACCTACTCTATGTACTGTCACTTCGTCATGACGTTTGCACATTGCAATACGTCGGATCCAAGGTCTACTATGGATAACAGGCAGAACACGTGAAGGCATGCTACCTTGCGCGCCGCGGAAGGTCTTGGATATGCGGGTGCGTGCGGATGGCCGCTGTGTGGTTCAACGTAAAATGCAATCTGTCTGGCGGCCGTGCGGCCGAGGAGAACCAGCATGACTGTCTACTATTCACGCGGAGCAGTGCCCCGGGTCGACAAGGATTGGGCTCAATGGCAGCACACAGGGAGATCCAATCCTTTCTCTTTGCTTTATTCATTATTTAATTATATGTGGAGGTAGTGTGCGCTTTTGACTAGTAGTTTGCTTTTCATCTACTTTTTACGTAGTGACCTTCACCTCTTACTTTCTAGTATTGGTAATACTAGTACAACTTTGCGTGATGGCTACTGGAGCAAACGCAAAGTGCTACCCTAGTAATACTAATTGAAGCACTCCTCCCGAGGTCTCAGTTCGGCTATTTCATTTACAGTCGGACAACCTTTACGTTAGATTTTGCATTGTCTGTCTTTAATTTAGTCGCCTCATATCACTACCAGGTGGTACCTCTCTGAATTATTTTTAATACTTTTTTCTTCTCTCTTGAGAATTATTACTTCGGCCAGTGTTATCTTCTGTACACAGGTGATTTATGGCCTCAATGATGTCGCTTGGCGAGTTCGTGGTTCGTCACTATGTTGTATCGGCGTCGTCGTTCCATGCCCCTAGAGCCGACGCCCCGCGGGTTCGGACCAGCAACGACGTCTTCGCCGCGTCACTCCACCAAGCCGATGTCAACCGCACCGTGTCACCACTCATGCTAATATATCTTTAAATAATATATTTGCACAAGTTAATTATGCATATTTTTTTATCATTATTGTTATTATTATTATTATTTCTGGTTTGCACTATTTATATGTGAGCAGGAAATCTACTTCGCCTGCGTCACCTCGGTGAGCCGACGTTGTCGTCCCTCCTGTGTCGACCAAAATGTGCCATCACCTCGGCAAGCCCACCCTGCGCTGGCATCGTCGCGCCGTCATTTCTTCAAACCGACGTGCACATTGCCGACCTATTTTGAACACATCGGCTGACGTGGGGGCTCCGATGTTGCCCCACCGACCATCTCTATCACCTCGGCTAGACCGGGGGCTTCACCATCACTTCATCAACCTACTTCGGGGAGTTTGGTGTCACATACCGACCAGCTTCATCACGTTAGCTGGAGCAGGGGCTTCGCCTTGCTGCATCGATCGTGCTACGTCACCACTTCATCAATTCGAGCTCCTCACTTGGTCACCTCAGGCTTGGGGTCTGGGACCTCGGCCAGGCCGAGGACTACTCTTCCTCCCGTCACAAGCCCATACCTCGTCATCAACACCGAGCACATTCACCAGCTAAGTCGCTTTCGTGCTCAAATTCTTAAAAAGTTAAATTTCTGTTCAGTTCAACCAAGCATTATATTAGTGTCAAACCAAAAAGCTGGTTGTTAAAAACTTTGTTTGTTAAGAACATTATTTGCTAGAAACACTTCTTTTACCCAAGTTAACTTGGGGCTCTTAATTTGTATGAGCCGTTTTATAATAAGTATTTTTCTTCTAAGTCGTTGCAAAATCTTTTCCCACCACTCCTTTCTAGACTCGAGTGTGTGGTTAATAGCCGGATGGCCTGGTTTCTCTCTAAAGCCGCTTGAGTTTAGTTTGCTAAACTGGCATCTGAGAAGCAGTTCGCCTTCGGGATAGGGAGGTTGAAGCCGAAGGCTGACCCACTTGAAGTCTAGAGATTGGATGTGTCATCTTAAAGCATGATGGAAGGAAACATTTATTTTATGACCAATTTTGGATTGGCACCAAAAAGCTTGATTTAATGTAGACGTAAAGATTTAACTAAAGTTTTTTGGTTTTTCAAGCTTATGGCACCTTTAACCTATTTGTATGTTTTTCTTTAAGGAGACGGGACATTCTCTTTACCGAGGCGCCCTATGTAATAACTCAGTTTGGGAAATCTTTTCCGACCCGCAGCTAGGCATCTTTCCTGCCGACCTGCACCTTGGCGTTGTCAAGACACACACCACATCTGGACTAGTTCCCGAGAAGTGCCACGCCAGAAGCCTTTAAAGCATCGGCAATATTAACGGGGGGCTGAGACTATAGCCGAACCCACCAAAAGCCAAGGTACTCCATGGAGTAGTCGGCAAAATGTTCTCGGATATTGCTTTATATGCATCGGTTCCGAATTGTGTCTTTGGTTAATAGTTGGGTTGCCCGGCTCCTATGCTTGCCTCCTATGTTCTGCTTTGTTCGGCTAGGTGTGCAAAGGGAGAACCACTGCGATTGTGCTTCCAGCTCAAATGGTTAAGCGCCTCAATGGAGAAAGATGAAAACTGATTGTCACAATAGGCATAAACTAGTCAGCGATCCGATGACCGTGTCAAACTATAGATCGATAGAGGTTACCCCATGTTAAACGATGGGCCTTTTCATAAAATTGGCCGATGTGTTAATGACTTGCCCTCGGCTGACGCCGAACACTAACCGGAGGCTAGTAACTGGCCTCCCAACTTTAAGCTCCTATGACTAAGTGAAAGTTATAAAGCTTGCATGTCCGATTGCCTCGTTTCCGCTAACGCAACCGCCTCCAGGCACCGAGACGTCGGCCAAGGGTTGTCTTGTTACTGCAGAAACACCCTGCATAGCATCTACAAAGGGGTAGAAGCCGACGATGGGCCACTTTCAAATTATAAAACGGTCGCAACGGAGTCAAAATAAACATATAACATCAGCGTTTGTATTCAGTATACAAGCGCTGCCTTTCGTAATCATCGTTATAAAGCCATAAATATGCATCAAATTTGACTAAGATTTTGGCCTGCCTGGCTCCTATGCTTCTACGTTCCCGATAGTTCGGCTAGGGGGTAAATGGAGCACCTCTGTGATTGTTACTTCCGGGTCATCTGGGTTAGTACCTCAGACTGGGTGAAGCCGAAAGCTAGCCATCTTAAGAATATAATTGGTCGACAATGACAGAACCAAAAATTTAGGTTCACTAAAGACCACAGAGATCAGGAACTTTCCCCAAACTAAATCCTCAATATTTTCCTACCACATTGATCGGGGTTGAGGTTTCACGATCATGATCAACATGATAGCCTGGGAAAAGGAACTTATAAAGGAACTATTTTTCCCAGAAGATGTTTCTTATGTTTAAAAGTAATATAACATATCTCTCCGTGTCCCTTTGTTTATAAAACCATATGGCCAGATTGCCTTTTTGTCGTAAATTTTGCCCTCGTAAAGGCTTTATAAAGTGGGACAAACACTCTCTGGCTACTGACCGAGGAGGTTGAAGCCGATGATCAGTCAACAAAGTTTTGTACAAAGCGGATCCGAGCATTAATTGTCGGTGTTCTGGGAACCAGGGTACCCAGACTTGCCTGCCTGCGGCCCATGGCGTGGCTCCCTCGATGGCCTGGTACGGCCCACCAACAAGACCATCAAGGCAAGACCCTCGCGAGGGGCCAAGCCTCGCGAGGTGGACGACACCAAGACCTCCCAAGGGAGCGGCCTCCTCAGGCGGCCTCCCGAGGAGCGGAGATTTCTATGCAGGTACCTGGCCTCATGAGGCTACGATGATGCAAGACATGATGACCAAGGCAGGCGGGCGCTAGCGGGCGTAGAGAAGGCAGTTTCCTCTTTGTTGCAAAGGAGGCAAGGACAGGCATGGGTTCCCGAGGAATCTACCAAAGGTTTCCATTCTGGTGCTACGAGACCAAGACCACCAGCACGGCAGGACGGATGTCATCGCCGAGCCCACCACTGCATCACAACCAGAAGCTTTGCAGGCAAAGACCACCTTTCGTCAGGATAAGATGTACTACTTGTCCCCTTTCAAATTGGCCACTGTGGGATCCCTTCCCGCCTACGCTTTAGGGGAAGAGGACCGAGGCCACTATAAATATAGGTTAGCCACCACCATAGAAGGGGTCGACTCACTCTCACCCCCAAGCCCTCGCGAGGTTGTTCATCCTCTGTACTTGTTCATCCTCAGCCCCTCGTGAGGGCCAATCCACCACAAAGCAGGAGTAGGGTTTTACACCATAAGGTGGCCCGAACCTGGGTAAACTACCGTGCTCATCTTCTTCCTTGCTCATGTGGGTCCGGCTAGGCTAGGCTGTGGGGCGACGAGCTGGTAGGCTGGATAGGTTGAGTTCTTCGCACACGCCCCAGAGTTCGAACATTTCTTGGGTCTGCGGAGCCCTGAATCCTAGATTTGTCACCCCAGGTAGGGGCGTGTCGAAGTCCTTCTTCCACCGTTCACTCCGCTTCCGTTCCATCGCTCCCATGGCCGACGCTCGCTGTGTCCGTGCCGAGCGCCGGGCCACTCGTGTTGCCCAGACGGCACCCATGGCCAAAGGCGCTCCTCGCCGCCCGCCTCCCCGGTGGCTAACACTGCCAGTGACCCTGCTGCTCGTGAGCAGCAGGACTCATCGTTGCCGCCTTCCATGCGGCATGATGGCCGCACTGCCACGCCGTCGCCTACTCCGGCCATGACATCGTCCTCCAATGTGCGCCGTGGGTTGGCGAATGCGCAGGCTGCGCTGCTCATTGCATGTGAGCTCCTACGCTACCACCCCGCCAATGACTGGCTCGGCCGCATCGCTGAGCTCGTCAACGCTGTCGGTGAGGCCCCAGCGCCGTCCTGCTCGCTGCCTCCCCCGCCATCCCAGGCGGGCGACGTGGCTCACGGTGCGCCTCCTCCTCCTCCTCGGTGTGACGTGGACCCGGAGCCCAGGTGTAATGCGCCCCGCGCGACCCATGTTGCGGGGCACCGGCAGGAGATGAAGCAAGCTGCTAGGTGGTGCAGCGGCCGCACGCCGATGCGCGCGCTCTCCCGGCGCCGCAGTGACAGCACCAAGACTGCGCGCCGCCGGAGGTCGCGGCGCGTGGGCGTCAAGACCAAGCTCCACCCATGCGGCCCGCACCTGTGAGCGCGGCAGGCTGCCGTGCTTTCGCCCCGGAGCTGCGCCGTGTCATCTGGTCTGGCAAGTTCAAGCCGGATCTGCCTCCGCGCTATGACAGCACTCCCGACCCCGCGGAATTCCTCCAGCTCTACGAGCTGAGCATCGAAGCAGCGAATGGCAACGACAAGGTCATGGCGAACTGGTTCCCCATGGCCCTCAAGGACGGCGCGCATTCTTGGCTCCTGAACCTCCAAGTGGGGTCGATCTCCTCCTGGGACGAGCTTTGCGAGCGCTTCATCGCCAACTTCCAGGGTACTCGCGACCGCGCTCCTGCAGCAGGTGACCTGCAGCGCGTGAAGCAGCAGCCGGGCGAGACCTTGCACAAGTACATACAACGCTTCATGAACGTTCGCCTCAAGATCCCAAAGGTGTCGGACGAGGCCATCATTTTGACGTTCTCTGATGGCGTCCGGGATGTCAAGATGAAGGAGGAGCTCGCCATCCACGAGGACTTGTGTTCGGCCCTGGAGATGTTCAACATGGCGAGCAGGTGCGCAAGGGGAGAGGAAGGTCGACTCTCCCTCCTGGAGCTTCTGGAGGCCGATCTTGAAGACAAGAAGGCCAAGGCTAAGGAGGCAAAGCGCAAGGGCCCCGCTGTGCTTGCGGCTGAACCTGAGATGAAGCGCGGTCGTGAGTACGGTGAATCCTCCAGGGCAACCGCCCGTTCTGTGTCTTCCACAACGTCCACAACCACAGCACCAACGACTGCCAAGAGCTTAAGACAATCCGAGACGGGCGCCTTGGCCACCGCCCCGAGCGCAACGACCGCGGCTACGGCCGTGGAGGAGGCCGCGGTGGAGGCCGCTGGGACAACCGCGACCCCTGCCGGGACTGGCGCGACCAACCCCGTGAGGACCGCTGGCAAGGCCAGCCTCGTGATGGCCCTTGGCGCGATCAGCATCGTGAGGACCGTCCTCAGGGCAACGCCTGCCTCCCTCCGCTGCTGCCGCCGCCAAGGAAAAACGACGACAAACGGCAAGATGATGGGGCTGGGGGCTTCCAAGAGCCTCGCGCGATCGCCTGCATCCTGGGTGGTGCACAGGCTCCCGTCTCTCATCGCATCTTCAAGCAGTTCGCTCGTGAGGTGAATGCGGCCCTCCCCAAGCTTGAGGCGTCACGTCCCCTCAGGTGGTCCAAGCATGCCATCACCTTTGACTCCATAGACTAACTCAAGTGCTCAGCCGCCACTGGCGCGCTCCCGATGCTCTGCACGCCAACCATCAGCAACATCCTTGTCACCAAGACCCTCATCGATGGTGGTGCGGGGCTTAACGTTCTCTCCGTCGAGACGTTTGAAATGCTCCAAGTGCCCTACAACCAGCTCCTGCCCACCAAGCCTTTCTCAGGAGTCACCGATGGCTCCACTGTTCCCCTGGGGCAGGTGCGTCTCCCAGTCACCTTCGGCAAGCGCGACAACTACCACACCGAGCTCATCGACTTCGACGTCGCCCACATCGGCCTCCCATACAATGCCATCCTCGGGTATCCAGCCCTCACCAAGTTCATGGCAGTAACTCACCACGGCTACAATGTCCTCAAGATGCCAGGAAGTGGCGGCATCATGACGGTCGCCTGCGACGAAAAGGATGCGGTGTGCTCCCTCGAGCGCGCTTACCAGGCTGCTGTGGTTGAGAACTCTGACGACGAGGGCGCTATCCTGCCTCCTGAGGCCATCCCTAAGAAGAAGCAGCAGCTCCTCCCCAAGGGCCGTCAGGAGCCTGGGGCGCCTGGCGATCATACCTCAGGCCCCGCGCCCTCTACTGGGGCGCCCTTCCCTCTCGCATAGGGAGGCCCGCCCAGCGCCCCCCTTAGGACGGGCTCGGGGGCTCTCTTCTGGAGGGCCTCTGACCTGACCAGCGTGACAAGGGAGGTGTTCGGGCACTACGTGGAGGCGTGCTTCAACGCGCACCTCCCTGAGCAAGGCGCAAGGTGCGAGGGGCCAGGCACGCAAGAATTCATCACCAAGGCAATCCAAGAGCTTCAGCAGGCGCGAGCCATGTGGCGAGCGTCGCCCCGCACCACCGAGTGCAGCCGCGGCCCCTGATATGGGCGGCGGGCTACGCGTCTGCGTCAACATCCCAGGCCTTAATAGGGCCGCTTCGTAGGACCTCTTCTGGCTGTCCTGTGTCGGCCGAAGTTGGGGCTACCCCTGCAGCTACATCCGCATGCCGTTTGGCCTGCTGAACATGGCCGCCTCGTACCAGCACTTCATGCAGGGTGCCTTGGCAGCCCACGAGGGTAGGCGTCAGGCAGTCTTGACGGAGGAGGTGCCAGACCCTCGCGAGCCCCCCGGACCTCCAGAGCCTTTCGGGCCTCAGGAGCCGATCGGCTCGTGAGGAGCGATCTCGGCAGCGCACATCTTCAGCTACCCCAACTCTCCTACAACGATGGTGCCAGGTGACTTTTTGGTTTGTTCAACTGAGGACGCCCCTCGGGCTACATCATCCTTAGGCTGCTGGGGCCCATCCTCGCAGCTTCGTCATTTCGATTTATGTATTCTAGACCAGTTATGCCTGCTTAAGCTATTATGGTTGTTAACATTGCGCCAACGATCTGTCATCTCTGGAATCACCTCTACGAGCCCCGCACGTTGGCAGCTCTCCCCTTGAACGTCCCGTGAGAGGGGGCTACCGGCACGGTACCTGTGCTCGGGTCCGTCCCTGCAGCGCTGATAAATCTAAGAGACTGAGCTCTGGATCACGGGCTGGCCCCGTGTACATCACCTCACCAGGTCCTTAGTGCCTTTGTCTTCTCACGGAACGACCACGAGTAGACCAGCAAGCACACGTTGCCCCTTGTGTTTCGTGACTAACTAACCAGCAGGAGCCTCAGGAGACAAGACATCGCGATTACAATGCTCCAGCTTCGGCATTTTGCAAAGGCTAAGTAAAAGTTGCCCTAAATTCCGTGTGACGACGGGTATGGCCTTTACCAAGCACCTCCGCAAGGTGAGCCATTCCTCTTTTGTGCAAATTGCTTGCACATTAAAAGGGGGCCCCTGAGCATCGCGCCTCAGGAGCTCCTACTGGCTCTCTAGCCCTCATCCTGGCCTTGACCACGGCATCGCGACCTGGCATACCAGTGGCGGCTGAGCTCCGCTCCAGGGCTGGGTCCTGAGGACGTAGAGCATTATGATGAGCAAAGGGAGGGGAATCACCAGTCTTGTTGGGGAACACAAGGAAAAGGGCATGACCCGTCGGCGCTAGCGTTCGCTCGACCACTTCCTGGAATATGACAGGCATCAGTCCCCTCACGCGCCTCTAGCGGGGGCTTATTCTAATCCATTGCAGAGCAGGGGACATGCACAAGGTCGGGAGCTCCAGGGAAGCTCACCTCCGCGGTGAAGGAATCACCATGGAACGCAACCTTGCCAAGCTAAGTTATCCTGTACACACTAGCATGAGCTCTGCTGCTAACGTTTCATCCTTTCATGGCCTCGCTCGGGCAAGGGACCCCCCTTTTTTAATCTTTCGATAGTCGCTTGAGAGCCAAGGGGGACCTCCTGAGCATCACGCCTCAGGGGCTCTTACTGGACCCTGGTCGCTCACCTCCTGGCCTTGCACACGGCATTGCGACCTGGCATACCAGCGACGGCTGAAGCCCACCTGGGGACTGGGTCCCGCTGACGCAGAGCAACACGCTGTCGCGAGATCAAAAAGGGGACCAATGCCCAAATGAGGAATGCGAGCATAACTGAAAGCATGAGCCGAAAATATTAAAATAAAGGCGCAAGCGCTGTGGTTCTTACACGCCCCCTCGGGGCCCTTCATGTTTTTTGTGTAGGAATGAAACAAAAGGAAAAGAGCTCCTGAGAACCGTGGCCCAGGCAGGGTCGCCCATAGCGCCGTGACGCCTGGCCGGCGCCATTTTCCCCCTAAGCTTGGGCGCGGCGACGCAGTGGCTCGTAGTAGTCGTCGTCGCTCGAGCTTGGTCCAAAGGAAGCACCGCTGCTGCTGGAGGAATCGCGGACAAGGCCAAGGGCAAGTTCACCGCCAGGGGCCTCGCCGCCCCGATCGCCTCCCGAGGGGCAGCACTCCAGACATTTGCCGTCTTCTCTGAAGACATTGAAGAAGAGCGTTGATGCCCCGTCATACTCGAAGTGGAGGGCGTGCCCCCCTCCGAGTTGCAGGCGCGGGCGATCGCTCCCCATCCTCGGGTCATGAAGATGTCGCTAGAGGAGATGACCTTAACCGCCGCCTGCGAAGCTTGGCTGCAGCAGCCGTCATGCTGCAGCCACAACTCGACGGGCCCCCTCGATGGTATCTCCCCCGCCAGGGACCGTGGGAGCCGGATCCATGTGCGCGGCGGCATTGCTGCCCACACCACCAACTCGCAGGTTGTGCTACCAGCATGGGCCTGCGGGTAGGGTGGTCGTGCGACCGTCGCTCGTTCTCCTTCCCGGCTTCGTCCCCCGTGACTTCCATGGCTGCTCCCGCGAGCGGGGCCCTGCGCGCGAACATTTGCATTGACGGGGAAACCCGGTGGGGCATGCTCGCACCAGGGTTGGGCAGCTGTGGGCACTGCGACGGCCTTGCGGGGGCGGCCACGTCTTTTCTTCGGTGGGAGCAGCTCCGGTTCCACCCACAGGGCCTTGCCCTTCTCCTCGGCGGAGAACCTCCTCACCGGCGCCATGGATGCTTCGGCAAGACGGCCGGACGATGATGAAGAAGAAGGGGCAAGTAACAAGAAGATGAAGATGGGCTGGGGGCTCTGCCCCCTTCCCCATTTATAGGTGAAGGAAGACTGACCGGCGGCCTCTCACATTCTAAGCAATGATGGCCCCACTGCATGCGCCAGGCAGTTGTCAAGTCGGGTAGTTGCCGAGGCGACATGGGGAAGCGAAGGTGCCCATGTCCCGTCAGGCGCCACGCGTCAGCATGGCCCGCAAACGATTGGGGCCCGTGGCTTTTCGCCCTTGCCCTTTGGCTTCGCCTAGAAGCCAAGCCCGAGTGCGCCTTGGGCCCGGGGGCTACTGTTGGCATTCTGGGAACCAGGGTACACAGACTTGCCTGCCTGCGGCCCATGCCGTGGCTCCCTCGACGGCCTGGTACAGCCCCACCTCCAAGACCATCAAGACAAGACCCTCGCGAGGGGCCAAGCCTCGCGAGGCGGATGACACCAAGACCTCCCAAGGGAGCGGGCTCCTCAGGTGGCCTCCCGAGGAGCAGAGATTTCTATGCAGGTACCTGGCCTCATGAGGCTACGATGACGCAAGCCATGATGACCAAGGCAGGCGGGCGCCAGCGGGCGCAGAGAAGGCAGTTTCCTCTTTGGTGCAAAGGAGGCAAGGACAGGCGTAGGTTCCCGAGGAATCTACCAAAGGTTTCCATTTTGGTGCTACGAGACCAAGACCACCAGCACAGCAGGACGGATGTCATCGCCGAGCCCATCGCTGCGTCACGACCAGGAGCTTTGCACGCGAAGACCACCTTTCATTAGGATAAGATGTACTACTTGTCCCCTTTCAAATTGGCCACTGTGGGATCCCTTCCCGCCTACGCTTTGGGGGAAGAGGACCGAGGCCACTATAAATATAGGTTAGCCACCACAATAGAAGGGGTCGACTCACTCTCACCCCCGAGCCCTCGCGAGGTTGTTCATCCTCTATACTTGTTCATCCTCAGCCCCTCATGAGGCCAATCCACCACAAAGCAGGAGTAGGGTTTTACACCGCAAGGTGGCCCGAACCTGGGTAAACTGCCGTGTTCATCTTCTTCCTTGCTCACGTGGGTCCGGCTAGGCTAGGCTATGGGGCGACGAGCTGGTAGGATGGATAGGTTGAGTTCTTCACACACGCCCCAGATTTCGAACATTTCTTGTGTCTATAGAGCCCTGAATCTGACATTAATGATGTAAACTACTTGGATACATAGAATCATTACACATAAATTGCGAGTAAAGTCAATTTATTGCAGCCCATCTTTTGAAGAGTCAAGGGCACAATCTCGTTGAGACAACCGAGCAGCTAACATAACGCTCTCATAATTCCCTATTGGCATTGATTTCCTATCTATTAAGCCCCTTGGGGCCGACCTTGGCAAGCTCGGCTTTTGCTAGCTCCAGCTCCTTCAAGAAATCTTTATTCTCTTTCCAAGAAGTCTGTGTTAAACACAACAAAATTTTCTGTCAAGCGGATATCAATCCTGTCAGAATCGGGGCTCTGGGGACCCAAGGAAAGGTTTGAACTCTGGGGTGTGCGCGAGGAACTCTGCTAAGCTACGTCTCACTGCTCACTGCATCATGACGATGCTCTGGTGTGCTCGAGCGAGAGGAAATGAAGATATAACACAATGATTTACCCAAGTTCGGGCCACCTTGCGGTGTAAGACCCTACTCCTGCTTTGTGGTGGATTGCCTTGTGAGGGAGGATGAGTATGAACTAGTACAAGGATGAACTGCCTCGGGAGGGATCAGGACTCGACCTTGGCTCCCCTCCTGCATGGTGGAGACTAGCCTATACTTATACTGGCCCTGGTCCTCTTCCCCCGAAAACTCTAGGTGGGAAGGGATACCACAACGGCCAATTTTGAAGGGGGACAAGAGTACAGCGTGTCCTAGCAAAAGCAGTCTCCGCCTGATAAAGCTTCTGGACATGACACTTCGGTGGGATCGGCGATGACCTCCGTCCTGGTGAGCCCACAGTCCTGGTCTTCTAGCACTGGGGTGGCAACCTTTGGGGATTGCTTCGGGAACCCGCGTGCCCTCCTTTTTCCCTTAGCACTAAAGAGGAAAGCGTCCTTGTCTACTCTTGCTTGCGCCCTTCTAGCTCCACTCGTCGTGGCCCGCGTCACCCACGTGCGGCGCCAGGTAGGGTAGTGAGCCTAGAGATGTCCGCCCCGTGAGGAGGCTCGGGAGACGGCTTCAGGAGACCGCCCCACGGAGGCCCTCGGGACCCCTTGATGACCTTTGCTGACGCTTGCCTCATGAGGTGGGGGCCCTCGTGAGGGTCTTGCTCATGAAGTCTTGAAGCTGGGCCATGCTGGGCCTTCTGATGACGCCGCATGATGGGCCGCAGGCAGACGGGCCTAAGTACCCCCAGTCCCCCAGGCCCGACAGTAGCCCCGGGGCCTGTGGTGCACCCGACTCTGCTCGTGGCGAAGGAGAAGAGAAGGGGCGAAGCAACGCAGGCCCCAATCACCTGCGGGCCAGGCTTGACGCGCACGATGGGGCTCGGGATGCCCCCACTTCTCCACGATGCCTCGGCAATCGCCCAGGCTAACAGAAAGCCTGGCGGGTGCTGCGGGGTCATAATTACTCCCTTCTCCTGCTTGCTCCCGTCTTGCTATGCCCCCTTTCTCTTACATAAGGCTTCTCCAGATCCAATCTGGGCATAGCTTTCCCCTTGTTCGTCAGCACCCGGGACTCGCGAATGGCCCCCATCGGGAAGACGAAGTCCGTTATTCTGGCCACAAGTCCCTCCGCTGCTGGGCCGGCGCTCCCGACCTCCTCCATCACCGAGGAGGAGGACCTTGATCCGGTGCTTCCGCTGATAGCTGGCAACCAGAACGAAGGGGGCGTGACCTAGATCTGGCCCGGCTCGGCGGCGTGGTGCAGCCTGGGGGAGTCTGTCTACCCCTTCTTTCTTCATAGCATCTACACTGGGGTTGGTCCCGCCGTTCTTCAGCTTCTTCTATGCAATCCTCGCCCACTACTGGATCGATGCTCTGCATCTCCAACCCAACACCATCCTTCTCCTGGCTATCTTTGCCTTCTATCGCGAGGCCTTTGTGGGCGTGAGGCCCTCGGTGGCGCTCTTTCACCACTTCTTCAGCTTGAGGTTCTCCGCCCAGGGCCAACGCAGTGCGTGCGTCTCCTTTGTCGATGTCAAGAGCGGGGGCGGCCACCTGAAGGCCGGGAAGAAGGCGGAGGGATATCGGCAGCACTGGGTCTTCATGGACGCGGGCCAGGTCAACCCGCTCTTGATGACCCCGGCAGCCCCTCAGGAGCAAAGCCCCGGGTGGGGCCACGAGAGGCTTCTTGATCCGAGGGCGAAGCCATCTTGGAGGTGATAGCTTCACACGAGACGCGAAGCTGATGGGGGCGATGATCATCAAAGAGTTCCTGGGGCTGCACATTGCACCGCTCCAAGCGCGCTCGCAGCCCGCGAGGGAGTACTCTGGTGTCGGGGATGCAATGAGGCTGCACACCACCGGCATGATGGCCGAGGAGCTAGACACAGCCTGGGGATCCTGCTCGGCTACATCCCACGGACCCTCCTGAGGCCGCGTCCCCGCTGATGTCTACGAGGACACGGCAGGCCTGGTCGCGGGGATGCCTACCTTCAATGAGTGGGGGCTCATGCCGGGCGACCATGGCAGCCCACCGATGGTGCTGTCCTCCGGCGAAAGTGACCGCGACGAAGACTCAGAGGAAACGGAGGAGGACAACCTCAGGAGGGCGTCGCCGCCATCGCGCCGCCAAGTCCTCCTTGACCTCACAGACAACAACGTCGTCGAGGAGCCTTCACATGCGGCTTCCTCTTACCTTGCCAGGGTGTCCAGGAGGGCGGAGTCAGCCCCCTGGCTGCACAAGCGCCCGGTGAGGCGGCTCCAGGTGTGGGGGCGGTTGAGCCCCCGTCGACCATGGTCCTCTAGGGGGCCCTCGTGCCTCCCCTGGGGGTGACGCCACAGCGAGGCTCTCTGTGCGCCACCCCGAGGATCCCCGAGACAGTGCAGGAATGGCACCTGGCGAGGGCTACGGCACGTCAGCCTCCGCGGATGAAAAGAAGAGGAAGTGGACCGCGCCGGATGAGTAAGTACCCCTGCCCGCCCTTTGATTTGCGCCTATAGCCCATATGTTCATGTTGACTCCCTACTGCGTCAAATCAGGGGTGGTGGTGCAGAGAAGAAGAAGAAGGTGATCACCGTGGTGAAGGTGCCCTCCGTCCTGAAGGTGATGTCGACGCTTGGCCGCAACTTTGGCAGGTGCGGGGATGGCCTGCGCCGCCCTGGCGTCATGCTTGGGCGCACGAGCACCATTACACCCGGGCGCGCGGGCTCCCCGATTCCGCCCAGCGTGTTGCCAGCTCTGCCAGAAGGGTCGGTTGCCGAAGTCACGACGGCTCAGCCCGTAGCGCTGCCTACCAAGGTCACGACAGCTCCGTCCGCGGAGAGGGAAGTGGCGCCTTAGCCCTCGCCGGCCGTTCTCACCCCTGCCGCCGAAAACAATGCAGGGCGTGCCACGGCACGGCCTCAAGCAGTGCCCATTCCTGGGGCCCAGCGGACTGGCATGGCAATTTCCCCAGGCACGCCGTAGGAGCCGAGCACGAGGGAGGATTCAGACCCCTCCTCGCCCCAAGCGGAGGGTGCCGAGGCCTCTTCAGCCGCGGTGGCGACAAGAGCAGCGACGCTGTTCCCTTGCCAGGCCCTCGCGCTTGCGAACTGCGACACCCTGATCAGGCGTGAAGCTTTGGCTGACGCCCGAGCTGCACTCGACTGACTCGTGGCAGACCTCCAGGATGCTGATAAGCGCCTCGCCAAGGAACGCCTAAGGCTCGCCTCAGGGTGGCACCAGCTTGAGGCGGCTACCAAAGAGGCCCTGGGCCGGGTCGAGGCCACCGTTGTGGAGAACAGGAAGGAAGCTACCGAGGCAAGGACAGCTCATGACAGTGCGCTTGCCGAGGTGGAGGCAGCCGCCAAGTGCTATGGCGAGGCGGAGGCTAGCCTGAAGGTACTCCAGGAAGAACAGGCCACACTCACGTGGCAACTCCAGCAGCAGGAGGAGGACCTCATGACTGGCAAGGCGAAGCTTGCAGATCGTGACTCCGAGCTGGGGAGGGCGGCGATTGAGCAGGCCGCGGAGTAGAAGCGCCTGGAGGAGTTGCAACGTCAGGTAGCCGATGCCCAAAAGGCTCATGCCAAGCACGTCTCCGAGACCGACGCCATGCTCGATGCCAGGGAGAAGAAGCTCCAGGAGGATGCCAATGTGAAGGCGACAACGGACCGTGCCGCCTTCTCTTTGCTCGACATCAGGGCCTGCACGACACTAGGCTCCATATGCAGGGAGAGGTTCGAGGCCCTGGTCGCAGCCCCTGATGCTGGCTACATCGAGCTTTCCTCCAAGCTCGTTGTACATCTCAAAGGCGCGGCCTAGAAGGTGGGCGGTATCCTGGAGGAGGAATGCCGCGACCTCTTCTCTGTGGCGGCGACACGCATCTTCAGCCACCTTCTCCTCCATGACCCTGGCTTCGACTTCGGTGTGGTGATAACTCCTGTTCCTGCGGGGTCTCGCGATGACCTGGCGGAAGCCGTCGAGAGCCACGTGAGTGCGCTTCTCGGGAAGTTCACCTGCAGCGGAGATGGGGGCCCATTGAAGCCGAGGTAGGTGACGGCAATGGCAGCGACGACCCTTCTTCCTGAAACTTCTTTTGTTACCTTGCAACAGACCGACCCTGCCTCGCGGAGGCATAAGATAATGGTTTAATTTGAGATACACTTGATGCTTGTAATAATCGCTTGTAATCCGTAGTTTCCTTTCCGTGCTGGGTCTCTTCCTTGCTTGCCTTTGTGCTCTGTGTCGACAGGGCCCAGCCCCGTGCATACCTCAGCTACCACTGGGATGTCAGGCCGCGATACCTGGACAAGGCCAGGAGGTGAGGGGCTTCGGAACTAGTGAAGGCTCCTGAGTCGCGATGCTCAGGAGCCCCCCTTGATGCGCAAGTGGCCCGCATGAAGGAAAATGTCAGCAACGGCTAGGCTACCCCGGGAATTTCTCATAGCTAGCTCTCGTCGGCTTGCACCTGGGTGTCACGCGAGGAGACTAGACACAAAGGGCCTTCGTGGGGTGACGTGCACGGGAGCAGGCCCGCGAGCCAGAGCCCGGTCCCTTGGGATTTTAGGCGCTGCTGGGACTGACCCGAGCACAGGCACCATGTCCAGCCCCCGCTCGTGTGGTGCTCAGGGGGAAGCCGCGAGCGTTGCCGCTGAAGGGTTGAGCGGCAGCCGTGACAGGCACGGGCCATCGTGAGGTTGACGTGGCCCATAGGGCACCCTCAGTTGTTTATCCACCAGCATGGAGCATGGGGCTTCCACTTGGCGTGGGCATGGTCGTACTGTGACCGTTCCGCCAGCGCGGAGCATGGGGCTTCCACTGGGCGTGGGCATGATCATTGCTGGATCGTTCCACCAGTGCGGAGCATGGGGCTTCCACTGGGCGTGGGAAAGAGCTCTGTTCAAGAGTCTTTGGGGCGTGTACAACTCTGTCTCGTTTGTATGCATGGCAGTCATGGCAGAACTTGCGGAGGTGTTTAGACGCTCATGAGCTAGTGCGGGGCTCAGGAGGTCCTACCTCTGTCCTCAGGCGGGTTGCCCCTAGCTCCTGGCGTGGTTGCGCTCTTGTGTAACCTGAATTATGGGGGTGACCTACGCCAAATGATCGTCCAGAGGCCATTGCATCAGAAGGTTAGACACCAAGGACCCATAGGAGGTGACGTGTATGGGTCTGGCCTGCCAGACAGTGCTTGTTCACTTCGGTTTAGCGATGCTGCAGGGACAGACCCGAGCACAGACGCTGTGCCATGCCTTCTCATGTAACAATCCAAGGAGGAACACCCGGTGCACCGTACCCGCAATGACGAAGCACCACAATTGCGGTTGTACGAACCGGGCCGCGCCTTACTTCCCTACTCGCGATGGGCTCATGAGAGGACGAGACACCAGGGACCCCAGGAGGTGACGTGCACAGGAGCTAGCCAGCGAGACAGAGCTCGGTCGCTTGGATTTAGCATTGCTGCAGGGATGGACCCGAGCACAGACGCCATGCCTGTCCTTGGTCATGAGGCGATCGAGAGCAGGGTCTGAGGGTGTGGTGACTTTCATGGTGACGATGCACCGATCACGCAATTTAAACCATCGGGAAGATTTTATCAAGGCACAGCTAAATCTGATACATGAGCAAAAACAACGCAGCTGCAGGGGCAGACCCTGACCAGCCTGAGGATGATGAAGCCCGCGGGGCACCCTAAATTGAACAAACCAAAAAGTCACCTAGCAATGTTGCTGCGGAAGCGTTGAGGTAGCTAGGGAAGCGCACCGCAATGGTTCGCCCTTCAAGAGCCGGGCGGCTGCTAAGGCTCGGGAGGCTCACAAGGAACTAGGGCCTCATGAGACACCAACGCCAAGCGTCGGGCCTCGTGAGATGCCAGTGTGAGCTGCACGAGCCACTGGTACGTGGCACCCACATTCAGCTGGCCGAAGGGCATGCAGATGTAGTTGCAGGGGACACCCCCGCTCCTGCCGATGCGTGACGACCAGAAGAGGTCCTGAGAAGCGGCCCTGTTGAGGCCCGGGATGTTGACGCACACACGCAGCTCGCCACCCGCGTCGGGAGCAGCAGCCAGGCTGGTGGGGCATGCAGGGCGACGCTCGCCGTGCATGGCCCGCGCTTCCTGAAGCTTGCGAATCTCCTTGGTGATGAACTCTTGTGCTCCTGGCGCCTCGCGCCGTATTCCTTGCTTGCATGAGCGTGCATTGAAGCACGCCTCCAAATGGTGCCCGAGCACCTCCCTTGTCGCACTGGTCAGGTCAGACGCTCTCCAGGTGGAAGCTCCCAAGCCTTCCCTAAGGGAGGCACCGGGCACGCCTTCCTATGCAGGGGGAAGGCATGCCCCGGTGACAGGCACGGCATCCGAGGCGTTGCAGGCGGGTGTCTTCTTCGCCTCAGGAAGGCTCTTGGGGAAGAACTGTTTCTTCTTCGCGGGGGTGGCTTTAGGAGGCGCGATGTCACCCTCGCTGTTGAAATTCTCGACCGCCGCAGCCGGCAGGTGTGCTCGAGAGAGCAAACTGCATCCTTTTCATTGCAGGTGACAGTGATGACACCGCTGCACCCTGGCATCTTGAGGACATTGTAGCCATGGTGGGTCGTCACCATGAACTTGGCAAGGGCAAGATACCCCATGATGGTGTTGTACGGTAGGCCAATGTGGGCCACGTCAAAGTCGATGAGCTTGGTGTGGTAGTTGTCATGAGTACCGAACGTGACTGGGAGGCGCACCTACCCCAGGGGAGTGGTGGAACTGTCGGTCACCCCAGAGAATGGCCTGGTGGGCATGAGCTGATCATAAGGCACTTGGAGCGTCTCGAAGGTTTCAACAGAGAGGACGTTGAGGCCGGCACCGCCGTTGATGAGGGTCTTGGTGACAGAGACGTTGCTGATGGTGGGCGTGCACAGCATGGGGAGCGCGCCAACGGTGGTTGAACACCTGAGGTGGTCCTTGGAGTCAAACATGATGGTGTACTGCGACCACTTGAGGAGACAAACAACCTCAAGCCTCGGGAGGGTAGCGTTCACCTCATGAGAGAATTGCTTGAAGATGCAGTTGGACACAGGGGCCTGCGTTCCTCCGAGGATGCAGGCTACCGCGCGAGGATCCTAGTAGCCCCCAGCCCCCTTGTCCTACTGGTTGTTGTCGTTCCTCCTGGGCGGCGGCGGTAGCGGCAGGAGGACCGCGTTGCCCTGAGGACGGGCCTCGTGAGGCTGATAGCGCCAGGCACCATCACGAGGCTGATCGTGCCAGCCATCCTCGCGAGGCTGGTCATGCCAGCCCTGACGGGGGTTGCAGCTGTCCCATCAGCCTCCACCACGGCCTCCTCCGCAGCCGAAGCCATGGTCGTTGCGGTCTGGGCGGCGGCCCAAGCGCTCGTTACGGAGCGCCTTGAGCTCCTGACAGTCATCGGTGTTGTGGGTGCACATGTTGTGGTAGACGCAAAATGGGCGGCCATCCTTGGCAGGCTCGTCATGGTCGCGGCCGCGCTTCAGCTCTGGCTCCGCCGCCAGCATGGTGGGGCCCTTGCACTTTACTTCCTTGGCCTTGGCCTTCTTGTCCTTGGGTTCGACGCCAGGGTTGTTGAGAAGGGAGAGGCGGCCTTCCTCTGCCCTGGCGCACTTGTCAGCTAGGTTGAACAGCTCCAGCGCCGTGCATAGGTCATCGTTGATGGCGAGCTTTTCGTTCATCCTGACGTCCATGACACCATCGGGGAATGCTGAGATGATGGCTTCGTCCGAGGTCTTCGGGATCTTGAGGCTGACTTGGGTGAAACACTGAATGTACTTGCGGAGGGTCTCGCCAGGGCGCTGCTTCACGCGCCACAGGTCATTGATGGTGAGGGCGCGGTCGCGGGTGCCTTGGAAGTTGGCGATGAACCACTCGTGGAGCTCATCCCACGAGGTGATTGGCCCCTCAGGCAGGTTCATGAGCCAAGAAATCCACGCCATCTTTGAGGGCCATGGGAAACCAGTTCACCATGACCTTGTCGTCGCCGTTCGCCGCCTCGATGCTCAGCACGTAGAGCTGGAGGAACTCTGTAGGGTCGGGGATGCCGTCGCAGTGCGGGGGCAGCTCTGGCTTGAACTTAACCGGCCAAACCACCCGGCGCAGCTCACGGGTGAAGGCGCGGCAGCCGGCGACGCTCATGGCCGCACCTCGCGCAGGAGCGGCGTGTTCCTAGTGCCCATGCACCGTGGCTTCTCAGATGGTCTGGTCTTGGTGCTGATGTAGCAGCGCGGGAGGCGAACGCGTGTCGTGCGGCGGCTGATGCATGATCTGACAACTGGCCTCGTCTCGGGCCGTGTCGTGGTTTTGTCACGGTAGATGTCCTAGTGTGAGGACTTAGACGTGAGGCCATCGCAAACGGTGATTAGCTTGTTGGGGTTGAGCGGGTCGAAGGACACGAGTTTACTCAGGTTCGGCCCCTCACGGTGGAGGTAAAAGCCTACTCCTGCTTTTCTACTTATTGCTTGAGTATCGATTACAAGGGAGCGGATTCGCTCGACCTAGCTATCGATTGATTGTAACTTGCCCTATTCTGTGCCGGGGACTCGCCTTTATATACAGGTCAAGGCCTCTGGCTTACAAGAGTCCAGGTCGGGTCATAATCCGTAATCAAGCCTAACTCTAAGTCGCCTTGCCTTTTATGGCAAGACACCATATGGTGGCTTACACCTCCGGGCCGCCTGTCGCCTTCTGGCTTCGGGCCCTAAGCCGACCCATCTTGTGAGCCGCTCTTCTAGTCCTGCATCTTGATCTTCCTGGCCCATTTGAGGCCTAACTCTAAGAGTCACCAATGACTTGACCCGGCCCTTCCAGGGGTTATACCGTGGGGTTATATCCCCAACATTAGGCCCAGATTGATTTGAACTTGTTCATGTCAATCTTCCATCCATTAGTCTAGCGAGTCTTCCCTTTGAGTCTCACAATCTCAACTTGAAAAACTTCATAACCCGCCATATGAAATGATGATGTCACCTGCGTAAATTTGGGGAGTCTCTCATGATGTCATAATGAATCTTGTGTAAATCCACTCATCCTGAAAACCAAGGCGTCTTTTTGTTCCAAAAGTTACTGCGCCTCCTCAATTTTCGCACCTGCCATTTACTGTCACCTCCCCCTTATAAATAGATACGGGGGGTCCCCTTCTTTCATTTTACCTTGTCTCATCCGCTTCTTCTTCCTCTCGAACCCCATCACGACTGGAACTCCGCCGCGCCCGTCGACCTTCACCAGCCGCCTCGCTTGAGCCTACAACACCGCTCCGCCTTCACCGGAGTTCAGCGGCGCACCTCCGCTGTTGGCCACCATAGCCAGGTACCGGAACCTCTCCTCCTTAGATTGACATTATCTTGTCGGAGTTCACAGAGTTCGTCGGTGTTCGTCCATTCTTCCCCATAATATCTTGAGTAGATTTTATATTGGATGTGAGATGGCCATGGAAGTATTGCGGAAATACTTTTAATATTAGTCTTGCATCTGAATAGATCATACTTCATTCAGAATCCGTGAACGGTTGACCAGTAGCTCCGCTACCACCATTAGGTTTAGCCATTATTTTTCTTTTTTGAACTGTCTGTAGATCCACAACTGTAGCTGTTCTAGTTTGAAACTTGTTTGTCCATACTTAGCAAAAAATTCAGCAATCCTTAACTTAACTAACCCGCCCTTGTATCTTGGGCAGCTTACCAGCATATTTGTAACTCGCCAAACTTCAGAAGCTGCATCTGTAACTAAACTGATTTACTATTTAAGGCAATTCACCATTATGCTGTATTATTCATATGATTGTGATGACGGGTCATTACTTCTCAAGTAACCCGCCAAATTCTATTTCTGCAGTCTTCCATCTTATTTAGGCAGCTCAGTATGTCGAAAACCACTATTTGCGATTGGGTGCCTTCCCTAGTCACCGAGACCATCCTTAATGATTATCAAGACCAAAGTCTCTTGGCAGCTCAGGAAGAAATCGACTGGCGAGCCGGCAAAGGGGAGGATGTTCCCAAACCCGGCGAAGGGGAGGTTGTGGTTTTCACTGACCATATCCTTAGAGGCTTCACTCCGCCTAGGTCCAAATTTATTCAGGACGTCTTGAACTACTTCAACCTTCATCCTCAAGATTTAGGTCCAAACTGCATATCCAACATCTTCCACTTTCAAATCTTTTGTGAAGCATATCTGCAAATGGAGCCAACTGTTGCTCTCTTCAAAGAATTTTTCTATATGAACCGCCAAACTGAATGCGCGAATGGCCCGAGCTGAACACTTGGTGGAATCTCAATCCAAAGACGCAGAGTGTCGGTGCAACAAACCCTGGTGTATGTTGCCCGGACTGTACACATGCGCAAGGGTATAGTTACAATATCCAAGACAAGGCCAAGCAGAGGATATATCCCTTTGAGAAATCAAAGGGCGGATCAAGAAGACGAAGACAAGCCGAAGAAGCAAGATATCACTAAGGAAAAACCTCCCTTCTGGGCAGGCGAGCCTGGCAAGGTTGAGGTCACCCCGAAGACAAGTCTCAAGACTCCCCCGCCAAGCTTGCCGGGGATGACAAGGGCGGATCACCCCACCAAGGCTCCACCGCTCCACCTCACAACAACGCAAGTCACCTATCGGTGCGGTGTCGAGCCCCCAAGTGATTAAGTGGCTGTTATTTGGCACGTGGCAACCATTTCTGAGGAAGATCACCCCCAAATGACACCCATCCAGAGGCGTGTCACACAGGCAGGCAAGGAGGTGGATGAATAGCACGACAAGGCTTGCCGGGCTCCCCCGCGATGTGACACTAAGAGGTGCATTTAATGCACCCTGTCCTGTCTGCAGAGTTAGGTATGATAGCACTGTGGCTATCTAATCAATGGATAATGACTGTTTTGCCATTTGGTAACCCCTTAACCTATAAAAGGAGGGCTGTGGCAACCTTAGAAAGGATTCGGACCCTTGTACACTCATACGCGCGTAGCTGCTCTCGTCTTGAGGCAACCTTGCCGGGATGGAGCGCTGCGCCTCCACCATGGTCCATTCATCAATCCACCAAAGCAGGAGTAGGGTTTTA
The DNA here is from genome assembly GCA_011799875.1 of Thinopyrum elongatum. NCBI lineage: Eukaryota > Viridiplantae > Streptophyta > Magnoliopsida > Poales > Poaceae > Thinopyrum > Thinopyrum elongatum. Next base: position 176,777,309 of record CM022300.1, read on the forward strand.
CGCCTCGCGGCGGCCCGAACCTTGGTAAAAACTGCCCGTGTCTTCACTGCCGCGCTGCTCTACGGTCTCCGCTCTTTGTGCAACGCGCCCTTCGCCCTTGCCGAACCACAAGGGGCCGATGGCCCCATAGGTGGCCGTGTTGAACCACGACATCTTTGGCGCGCCAGGTAGGGGGAAGCGCTTGTGCGAACCCGAGGGTGTAAGCAGCGCGTCATCTTCATCATCGTCTTCTTCGTCGACGACTTCATCATCCTTGGCGCCCAAGAAAAAGCTCGGCGCTACAGCTCACCCATCCACCTCGAAGGCCCCCTCGCATGCAACCACTGATGCCGTGGGGGCTACGGGGGCACATGGGGATGTGGACGCTGCAGGGGACGTGACCGGCACAGGCGGCGCCATCACTATTCCCCCTGCGTCCGAAGCGGGAGCGGGGGGTGCCGGGGGAGGCAGCGTCAACAGCATCCTAGCGGCCATGCTCCACAAGATGCGGGTGGGGAGAATATCCCATCTCCGCCTCTCCACCTCACTGAAGGACGCAGCCGTAGCGATGGCGCTTGCTCTGGTGCGAATCGCAACCTTCTAGCTGCCCCCGCTGCGGGTGCGGCTGCAGGGCATGCGCCATCCCCAGGGAAAGCTGGCCAAGACGATGCACCGAATGAGGTCCCTAATCCCCAAGCACATCCGCCTCATCGCCACGCCACCCTGACGACCAGCTCGCGGCGACGAGAGCACAGTGCCACCACTACCGGCACCGTCAGAAGTCAGGCGACGTCGCGATCTGCGTCGTCGTCTATGTCGAGCACCGCTTCGGAGGCCATGGCATGGGCCCAACTCCTGTTAAGATTTCCGCCAGTGGCCGATCAAATGGATGAGTGGAGAGCCACCATTCAAAGCCTGATTGGTTTCGCTGAGGCGGGAGGATCACAGCGAGTAGGCCCGTCACGGCCTCCGCGGGCAGTGACAACGGCCCGAGCGACTGACTGTACCGAAGGGGTCACTCCTATGGTGCAGGCCCCTCCACGGCAGCCAGCGCAGGGGCCGCGGCCAGAGCCACGCAATCAAGAACCCGACGAGGTATCAATGGCTTCGTCTGATCCTCGAGCTCGTCGAGATCAGCGGCGGGTCCTGGAAGACAGGCGAGGGGAAGACGCGCGCGTCACCATAGAACGGCGCCACGACACCCGCCGCCAGTCTGATAGGCGCAATGGTCCCGACGTTGACGAGCCTGCGCCTAGTGGAGACGGATACCTGCCTTTCAAGGTTGGGTGTCCTGCCTTCACTCATGAGCTGCGGCAAGTCCGTTGGCCGTCTGCCCGTAAGTTCAAGCCAGAGATACCAGAAAAGTACGATGGAAGACTGAACCCGGCAAAGTTCTTGAGCATCTACACCATCGCTGTTCAAGCCGCCGGAGGAAGAGATGAGAAGGTATTCACCAACTACTTCCCTTTGGCACTCAAGCCAAATGTGAGGTCATGGCTGATGCACTTACCGGAAAACTCCATCTCGACCTGGGCTGACCTGTGCAATGAGTTTGTTGGCGCCCTCACGGGCGGCCATCAAGAACCAGGGCGGCCCAACGACTTGCAGCTCCTCCCATAGAAGGAAGGAGAGAGTTTGCAGAAGTATATGCAAAGATTCAACAGGGTGCACAGGAACATTCCGGACATCCACCCAGCAGCTGTGATAGCTGTGTTCCAGTCCAACGTACGCAACCACATGATACGTTCCAAGATGAATGTCTGGATGCCCAAGACTGTGAATGAGCTGTACACTTTGGTGGATATGTGTGCCCGAATAGAGGAGGGGAGGCGACTCCCCGGAGAAGAAGACGGCGTCGACATTGACTCAGAGGACGATGACGACGCTGCCAATCAGAAGAAGAAGAACAAGAAACACAACAAGAAGTGCAAGGAGAAGACAGTTCTGGAGGTCGAAGGGTCTGGCGTTCCTAGTACCGGCAAGAGGGCCAAGACCGAAGCTCCCAGCAAGGAAGTTGCCGCGTGCAATGACTCCCAGGAAGTTGCGGCGGCCGAGAAGGCTGGGAAGGCTGATGGGCTGTACTGCAAGATCCATCGAACCAAGGGCCATGATCTCCAAGAGTGTCATCAAGTCGAGCAACTCGTCAAGAAGCAGAAGGCTGAGTACGAGAAGCGTGACAAAGAGAGAGACCAGGATGGCGTTGGCGGGAAGGGCCTAGGTGGCAGAGGAAGTCGCCCCGGCAAGATCCCTCAGCATCAAGGGAAGCCTGCCAGAGGCCATGGGAAGAAGGAATGCGATGGCGAGAGCGATGAAGGGGATGAAGAGGAAACCAGTGAGCAGGAGTTCCAGAAAGCCACTAACACCCTGTGCATTGACGGAGGTGCATCCTTGCACTCCTCTCACCGCCAGCTTAAACAGTGGGCGCATGGGGTCAATGTTGTGGAGCCAGCGACAGATTCTCGAAAACCACTCAAATGGTCCTGCACGCCATCATCTTTGATGAAGAGGATCACCCTGACCGCACCATCGCGGTAGGGTGTTTGCAGTTGTTGGTTTCACCAACGATCCGCAACCTCTAGGTGACAAAGATGTTGGTTGACGGCGGGGCCGGGTTGAATCTGATTTCTCCCAAGGTCATCAGCAAGCTGCAGATAACAGAAGAAGTGCTCAAGGTTACTGGCACCTTTCAAGGGATCAACCCCGGCAGGAGTCGTCCGAAGGGGAAGATCACGCTGCCAGTGACGTTTGGCGGTGAATTAAACTACCAGACTGAGAAGATTGTGTTTGATGTGGTTGAGCTTCCGTTGCTGTACAATGGGATACTTGGACGACCTGCTCTGGCAAAGTTCATGGCGGCATCCCACTATGCCTATAACACCTTGAAGATGCCAGGACCAATGGGCGTTATTTCTATCCCATCAGATAAGAAGGACGCAATTATATGCGTGGACAAGATGTACCGGGACACGGTCGCTGCCGAGGCCGAGGAAGCCATAGTCCCCGCCAAGGAAAACAAGCAAGGGAGAAAAGCTAGCAAGGATACCGGCAAGGAATCCGGGAAGCGCGCCTCTCCGGAGTGTGCTGCACCTATCGATGACTTGACAAAGAGTTCCACTAGCAATACATCAAAGGTTGCTGCGCCTGCTGTGAAGAAGGTCCCGGTAGGGCTGGTTGGCGCTGATGGTACATTTACTATCAGCTCCACCCTGGATGACAAATAGGAGAGCGCGCTCGTTGCCTTCCTGCGGGCGAATGTCGATGTGTTTGCTTGGCAACCATCTGACATCCCCGGTGTTCCCAGGGAGGTAATCGAGCACCACCTTGCTGTCTGCCCTCATGCCCGACCCGTCAATTAGAAGGTTTGGAAGCAAGCCTTGGAGCGGCAGCAATTCATTGCCGACGAGATCAAGAAACTTGAAGCTGCTGGTTTGGTCAGAGGAGTATTGCATCCAACATGGTTGGCAAATCCAGTGGTAGTGCGCAAGGCGAATGGGAAGCGGAGGCTTTGCATAGATTTCATAGATCTGAATAAAGCATGCCCGAAGGACCCATTCCACTTGCCGTGCATTGATCAGATTGTGGATTCCACCTCCGGGTGTGACCTGCTTTCCTTCTTGGATGCCTACTCCGGGTACCACCAGATTTTCATGTCCAAGGAAGATGAAGAGAAGACCGCGTTCATAACCCCATGCGGCACGTACTGTTTTGTACGGATGCCCTTTGGGTTAAAGAACGCTGGATCCACTTTCGCAAGAGCAGTGCAAATTGGTTTTGAGCCCCAGCTGCATAGGAATGTTGAAGCTTACATGGATGACATAGTGGTCAAAACCAAGCACAAATCAACTCTCATTCAGGACTTGGAAGAGACCTTTGCAAATTTACGCAAGATCAACTTGAAGCTGAACCTAGAGAAGTGTGTGTTTAACGTTCCTTCTAGCAAGCTACTTGGCTTCTTCGTATCCCACCGGGGGATAGAGGCCAACCCCGACAAGATCAAGGCGATCGAGCAGATTCAAGCACCCAAGACAGTTAAAGATGTGAGGTGTTTGACTGGATGTGTTGCTGCGTTGAGCAGGTTCATTTCCAAGTCTGCCGAGCGCGCCTTGCCGTTCTTCAAAGTCTTGAAGAAGGCAAGGCCCATGGAGTGGACCCCGGAGGCAAACGCTGCACTGCAAGATTTGAAGACCTACTTATCCTGTGTTCCCACCCTAGTCGCTCCTAAACAACAAGAGCCGTTGCTGCTGTACCTAGCGGCAACCAATCAAGTGGTTAGTGCAGCGCTGGTGGCCCAGTGGGAAGTAGATGAAGGAGCAGCCGCGACTACCGTCCCCTCCGGAGAGGAAAGTGAACTCATCCCGGCAAGATCAGGTGCATGCCAGAACGAAGAGGAGCGGGACAACGGAGACAATTCCAGGATCACGGCAAGGAAGAAGGTGGTGCAGCGGCCAGTGTACTTTGTCAACTCCCTACTGCAGGGGGCTAGATCAAGGTATTTTGGTGTGCAAAAGTTGATCTTTGGCCTCATCATGGCCTCAAGGAAACTGCGCCACTACTTCCAAGCCCACGAGATCACGGTTGTCACCCGTTTCCCCTTGCAACGCATACTGAGGAACCCTGAGGCCACTGGCAGAATAGTGGAATGGGCTCTGGAGTTATCTAGCTTTGGTTTGAAGTTTGAGAGCACATCTATTCAGAGCAGAGCGTTAGCGGAGTTTATTGCAGAATGGACACCAACTCCAGATGAAGGGACGCCGGAGACAGTTATCCCCGGCAAGGAAGTGCCCCAAGAATGGATCATGTACTTTGATGGTGCCTTCTCCCTACAAGATGCGGGGGCTTGTGTGCTTCTCATTGCACCCATTGGGGAGCACCTCAAGTACGTGGTTCAAATGCGTTTCCCCCAGGAAGAGGCTACCAACAACACTGCGGAATATGAAGGACTCCTTGCCGGGCTCAGGATCGCAGCAAAACTGGGAATCAAGAAGTTGATCATTCGCGGAGACTCACAGCTTGTGGTGAGGCAAGTGAACAAGGATTATCAGAGTCCATTGATGGAGGCATACGTGGAGGAAGTGAGAAAGCTGGAGGAGCGCTTCGACGGATTGCAAACAGAGCATGTACCCCATGCGGAAAAAAGCATTGCTGATCATCTGTCAAAGTGCGCTGCGCAAAAGCTTCCTGTGGAACCAGGGACTTTTGTTCTTCACCTAACACAGCCCACCGTATCCCTGGCAACAATGGCCAGAAAGAGGAGGAAACTGGACTCCGGCAAGCCTCTCCCGACAGAGCTTCCCGAAGCCCCCGGCAGAGAGCTTGGCCGGAACAACTCCCCTTCGCTCGGTGAGCAGCACCCTCGCGCCGGACTACCAGTCCTTGCGGTCGAAGCATGCACTCCCGTGAATGAGGAGGTGCCGCTGATCCTTGTTGTCGAGCCTCAGGCTCCAACTTGGGCGCGGCACATAGTCCATTACCTCCAAACAGAAGAACTTCCCAAAGAGCAAGAAGAAGCTGAAAGAGTAGCCCGGAGGGCCAGTATGTATTAGTTCGTCGACAACACGCTATACAGAAGGAGGCCCAACGATGTGAAATTGAAGTGCATTTGCTGGGAAGAAGGGAAGGAACTGTTGGCAGAGATACACAAAGGCATGTGCGGCTCCCACATTGGATCAAGGGCCCTGGCTGGAAAAGCTTTTCGGCAAGGTTTCTACTGGCCCATGGCCCTCCAAGATGCAATTGAGCTAGTCACCAGATGTGAAGCCTGCCAGTTCCACACCAAGAATATCCATCAGCCTGCTCAAGCTCTCCAGACGATCCCCTTGTCGTGGCCATTTTCAGTCTAGGGGCTCGACATCTTGGGCCCCTTCCCCCATGCTACCGAGGGCTTTGAATTCTTGTACGTTGCAATCGACAAGTTTACAAAGTGGCCGGAATTGGAGCCCGTGAGGAAGGTGACATCATAGTCAGCTATCAAGTTCTTGAAAGGATTGGTGTGCTGCTTCGGAGTACCCACCAGGGTCATCACTGACAATGGCACCCAATTCACAAGCTGCGCCTTCATGCAATATGTTCATGCCCTCGGTAGCAAGGTCTCATTTGCCTCTGTTGCTCATGCCAGAAGCAACGGACAAGCTGAGAGGGCGAACACTGAAGTGCTGCGAGGACTCAAGACAAGAACATTTGATAGGCTGCAGAAATGTGGCAGGCCATGGATCGACGAGCTGCCGGTGGTTCTTTGGTCCCTCCGTACGACACCAAATCGAGCTACCGGCCAGACTCCCTTCTCCCTAGTCTATGGGACAGAAGCATTGATCCCCACAGAACTCATATACGGGTCACCTCGAGTACTTGCCTATGATGAAGTAGCGCAAGAACAGCACCGACGTGATGACACTATGCTACTTGAGGAGAACCGTCTCCGGGCTGCTACGCGTGCTGCACGCTACCAACAAGCCCTGCGTCGCTATCACAGCTGCAGGGTTCATGCCCGGAGCCTTGGGGAAGGCGACCTTGTCCTTAGGCGCATACAGTCCGCCAAGGGTACAAACAAGTTGATGCCGAAGTGGGAAGGCCCTTACCGGGTAGTACGAGTCACCAAACCTGGCGCAGTCCATCTGGAGACTGGAGATGGCATTCAATTGCAAAACTCATGGAACATTGAGCATCTCCGTAAGTTCTACCCATAAGGTGCGGCTGCCGGGCAGGGCCCGGCAGCCACCCTTTTGTACAAGCCTTGCCGATGTTGCATGTAACCCTTTGTACAAAGCCAGGCGCAGACCCTGAGCAACAGATAATAAATGAAGCCCCAGGGGCCCCGAAAACTTGCATGCATGCATAAGCATAACATGAGCATAGCATGATCATGTAGATCAGGGCATATGTAGCATTGTTTTCCTCTGCACTAAGCTGCAGGGTTCTTGCCGTGGACCCGGTACCGAAGAAAAGAAATGAAGACAAGCCTACATATCAGTCCCCGACAAGCCAAACAGATAAGTTCTTTTCCATACTTGTTCTGTAAGGTGAAAACTTGTGCATATGAAAACCTTGTCACCTTCGAAGCATAGGTGCTCCCATCCTGTGTCCCGAACGTTGCTTCGGTCAGGGTGGTTGTAGTGGCCTTTGACGGAGGAGGTTCGACGAGGAGCTGGTCCCTTTCCATAGTTTTGTGCCTGGCAAGCCAAGCCCCGCAGCAACAAATGAAAGGCACCGGCAAGATAGCTTGCTGGAGAAAACTTGTTTACTTAAATGTATAGAGGCATCCCACCTCTGCATGGACATGGTACATGCACAAGTACCCGGCAAGGCTTGTCTTTTTCCATTAATATGCGGATAAGCAAGTACAGATGTTAGAGGACACAAACATGGATAAAGAAGATTACTTATTTTAGACTAAAGTTTGGCAAGAGCCTACATATTTTAGATTGAAAAAAGATAAGTGCCCCGTAATCCCTTTCTTGTCCCTCTCCTCCTAGGAACTACGGTGGAAGGTGAAGAGGGAAAAAGGAGTGCCTGGGAAGAAGCCCAGCCCGACCCCATCAGGACCTGCCGGGCGCGCCCCGACATGATCGGGAGTGGCGACGCTGCGAAGGAGGGGGACGAAGAGAGCAGCTCGGCGGTGCCCTGGTCACCACCCCCAGGGCCAGCAAGAAGCCCCAGCACAGGCGCCGACGGGGAGGATCGCCGGAGCTCAGCTGGAAGATTGCTGGAGGAGGCGAAGGCACCAAGAGGGCGTCCCCCTCCCCGGCAACCGTCTAGAAGAGGCTGGTGATGATGGTGCCGGGGAGGGAGGGGAAGAGCGGAAAGATGAGGCAGTGGGCCGGCAATACGAGACGAAGGCGTCGGTGCCATCGTAATCCGACCTGACGGCCTGCCACCCGCCTTCTCCGTCTTCCTTCGTTTTTTCCTCATTACCATCACTCCAGGAGGACGCCGACCCCTCGTCCCGTCACCTCCCCTGGAGAAGCGGCAGAAGGCGACCGCGTCCGAGGCGTGCGAGGAGTGCCGCCCCCACCTTGGTGGGCAGGAAGACACCACCATCTTCAGCGTCAATCCCGACCCCGCTGGAAGGAGCAGTGCTGGGATTACCAAGGATCCCAGGCACGGCACCAGAGGCGGGCGCCAGAAGCCCCAGGGGCCTTGCTGACGGGATGACAAGCCTCATCGGCTTGCGGCAAGGGCAAGTACTCCCCTCCAGGCGGCTGGCTCTTGTGGGGGAAATGAGCGCTCCACCATTTTGTAGAAGAACAGTGCCTCCTACACAGCGGTCGATTCGACGCCCACGTCCGCAACCGTCACATCTCCTACAACCTCGGACCAGACTCACTCCCCAAGCATCAGCACGAGTATTCGGCATCGTCACCCCCAAGATAGAGCCCGGGGCCTGGCCCCGATCTCCCTCCCTCGACATAACAAAGAAGAAGGCAAGAACTAAAAAGGAGAGGTGCGTAGATGGGCGCCTCCGCTCCTCCTCGCACCCCCTTTTTTATAGACAGGCTAGGGGCTGGGGGCTGGTCCTTCACCCTCGAGGGGCTCTTTCCGATCCGACCCGTCCAAGCCACCACCGATGGCCGGATCCGATCGCCACCCTCTCGCACCAATCCAAGAAGACCAGGTCTTTGCCATGACGCTCTTCCCCGCACCACGCGCCTCCGTTACCTACCCCACTCGATGCATGCAGCGTACGTGGCAAAGGATAAGGGCGTGGTGGGATAAGTGAATTGGCAATTACTCCCCCGTGAGTTAAAGTCATTCACGGGCCATTACAGAAATGGCCCCTCCATGATTGGCATCATACGAAGCGCGGAAAGACCGGAAACTGACTCAAGCACAGGTTAATAAAGAAGCAAAGAAAATCTCAAGGATGAGCAACCACAAACTCTTCGCCTATGTACTGGATAGGGCCTACCCCGACGACGCTCGGCAACACGTTCAGACCAGGCCCGGGGGCTCCTGTCGGTGCAACAAACCCTGGTGTATGTTGCCCGGACTGTACACATGCGCAAGGGTATAATTACAGTATCTAAGACAAGGCCAAGCAGAGGATATAGCCCTTTGAGAAATCAAAGGGCGGATCAAGAAGATCAACACAAGCTGAAGAAGCAATATATCACTAAGGAAAAACCTCCCTTGCCGGGCAGGCAAGCCTGGCAAGGTCGAGGTCACCCCAAAGACAAGTCTCAAGACTCCCCCGCCAAGCTTGCCAGGGATGACAAGGGCGGATCACCCCGCCAAGGCTCCACCGCTCCACCTCACAGCAACGCAAGTCACCTATCAGTGTGGTGTCGAGCCCCCAAGTGATTAAGTGGTTGTTATTTGGCACGTGGCAGCCATTTCTGAGAAAGATCACCCCCAAATGACACCCGTCCAGAGGCGTGTCACGCAGGCATGCGAGGAGGCGGATGAATAGCACGGCAAGGCTTGCCGGGCTCCCCCGCAATGTGACCCTAAGCGGTGCATTTAATGCACCCTGTCCTGTCTGCAAAGTTAGGTATGATAACACTGTGGCTATCTAATCACTGGATAATGACTGTTTTGCCATTGTGGTAACCCCTTGACCTATAAACGGAGGGCCGTGGCAACCTTAGAAAGGATTCGGACCCTTGTACACTCATACACGCGTAGCTGCTCTTGTCCTGAGGCAACCTTGCCGGGCTAGAGCGCTGCGCCTCCACCACGGTCCTTTCATCAATCCACCAAAGCAGGAGTAGGGTTTTACGCCTTGCGGCGGCCCAAACCTGGGTAAAAACTGCCCGTGTTGTCACTGCCGCGCTGCTCTACAGTCTCCGCTCTTTGTGCAACGCGCCCTTCCCCCTTGCCGAACCACAAGGGGCCGATGGCCCCATAGGTGGCTGTGTTGAACCACGACACAGAGATGGCTGTTTTCTTTCAGCCACCCTACCTAGTCACCCTAAGGGATGGGTGAGAACTTGGTTTTATTGCAAGAACACCGCCCAACCAGTGAGAACACTCTGCCGGGTTACAGAGTTGACTGCCTTCCCATGGATTTTAACCCGCCCAGTAAGATCATTCAAGAGGAGCATGCTGAAGCGCTCCCGGCTTACTCAAAACTAAGGGCCTTGCTGGCCAATGGGTTAACAGGGATTGATCTAGCCCGGTGCTGGGTTGCATGGAGGATCCTCCCCTCAAGCCGCCGACCCGGCTTAATGTGTGAATACTCAGGCGAGTCAAATGATCCTCAGCGGTATAGCTCTGATGATTTTACCACTGATAAAGTCAACAAAACCGTAAAGAGTCTGCTCGGGGAGCCTCAAGAAAACTGTAACAAGACGGGTCTGTTACCGTTCTTTAAGCTCAACCCGGCCCCACTTGTAAGTATTCCTTTATATCCAGCTTATAAATCCATACTTTACTTTGTATTTCTTCCTTCTAACTCTTTTAATTTTTGCAGCCCGGCTTTGCCTTCTAGACCAAGAAGAAGAAGACCTAGGCAACAAAAACCAAAACTGTGCCAATCCGGAAGAAAAACAAACACGTCGCTGCAACTGAGCCGGCTGCCGTGTGCGAGTCAGCAGATGCTGATGATCAATGAGAGGTAGAACTCGACTCTCTTGGCTGCCTCTTTATTGAATTAGCTGATGTCTCTTGTTCTCAGGATGAGATAGCAACAAGTCGGGCTGATGATGCTGAGGTAATTTCCATCTCCTCCGGCTCAGACTACTCGCCTCCAAAGAAGACGAGGCGGGTCATTCAGAAAGTAAGCTTTTCTCATCCAGATGCTCACTTAGACCCGTACTTTATTTTGAAGAAAACTCAGCATGAGTCAAGGCACCAAACTCGGAGTGGCGGCTCTAGAGATCTAGTGGCTAGGTTAACTCATGAGCCCTCCACGCGCAAGTGGCATAACGAGGTGCCACATAGTCCAACTCCTTCTTTGCCCAAAGCCGGCCTTATAAGGCAACCACTTAGCCTGTCCGATTCCAATTATCAGGAGTCGCTCCCGTCTTCAGGAGACTCATCTTCTACACAGCTGCCTGCCTTGGTCATAAATCCTGGGTAAGTATCTGTACTTTTAACTGTTGACATCTTAACCAGCTGTCATGTGTCCTTTGAACCTATTATCTTGATCATAGGGCGTAAGCCAAAAGCAAGAAGAGAAAAATGGGTGACTCTTCCAAGACGCCCCAGATCCTTGAGTCAGAAGACCAGGTATTGGTGACCCCTGAGGCCAATATTGCAAATCCTGAAGACCATCATGATGAACGGGATGACCTGCCCCCGCAGATTGAGCCGACAGGTGTTGATGCTGACTCGGCGGACAACCTTAACCCGTCAAGTCCCATCCTTAACTCAAGCCCCATCAAGGCGACTGAAGAAACTCCTCCTGAGAAGATCAGTGATGATATTGCTATTATTGGGGCGAATCATAAAGCGCCAGAAGTTTCCAACATGCTAACTAAGCACACAACTAAGGAGGAGATGCCCTTGCTTGAAAAGGGTAAATCAAAACTTGAATTGCCAAATTATGAGGCCCTCAGTGCTGAAGAGCTACATGCTGGCTACCTAAGCCGCCTGGCTACAAGTTGGGACATGGAGGCCAGCTTAGTTAGCCCGATGAAGAGAAAATATGTGGTACTTTCCACTCTCTCCTTCTGTTATATATCCTTATGCAGCCCCCAAGTCTTGATCATAGGAAGAACTTGAGTATGATTAAGACTTAGATAAAAATCTGTAGAGTCCAAAGTGTAGCCGGTTCCTTAAATACTCCTTAAAAGAAAACATTATGTAGCCCCCAAGGGCCAGCATATCTTTCATGAGATGAGCCGGGTCTTTCAATATGAGCACTTTGAAAAGTTGTCCTGTAGCCCCCAAGGGCCGGCTTATCTTATTGAGATGAGTCAGGTCTTCTCATATGCTTTAATATAGAAAAATGACATGCATTAGCCCCCAAGTGCCAAGTACATTGCTTGCAATCTGCTTGGGACTTAAATGAAGTATCATGCACAAGATAGCCCCCAAGCACTGGGTCAATCATTGTCGCTGACTTAACCAGCTAAACTGAAAAAATCTTCTTTATCCTGTAGGAAGCATTGTCTTTGGCCGACTCAAACTTCGCCGGGTTGAAGAAAGACTTTGAGTCAGAACAAGCCGGGTGATCCAAAGCTGAAGCAAGCTTGGAATCTTCATTGAAAATTTTGGAAAAAATCAAGGCAGACTTTGAATCAGAAAGACCCGCCTTTGAAACCGAAAAGGCTGCTTTACTGAAACGAGCCCAGGATGCCGAAGACCAGCTATAACCAGTGGTTGAAGAATTGAGCGGCTTAAAACACCATATTTCCCTGATGACCGATGCCATCTTTGGTAAGTAAACTTTTTGAATTAATTTTGAAATAACCCGCCGGGTGACTTGAATTTTTTGAATATAACTCGCCTGGCGACACCTGTTTGGAATGTATGGCAGGTGTCAGGAGTTCCAACCTTGGACCAAACATGCTTATGAAGCTGAAAGCCGTCTATTCCTTAACGGAAAAATTATATGCTGGAAGTCTTCGCACGCTTGTGGCGGCATCAAACAGCAAGAAACCACCACAACTTATCAAAGATGTGCTGGATCAACTGTCCACAATGCCCAAACAAATTGAAGAGCTGAAGATGTCAGCCGCCCGTGTAGGAGCAATAACTTTGCTAAGCAGGACAAAAGCTTACCAAACAGAGTTGGACCCTGAAGAGATGGCCGGTGGGTTCCCGCAATATAAAGATGACGGGTCTGTCTTCAGCGAGGCGGATTATGCGAAGTGTATCAGAGAAATGCGGCCATTGGCGTGTCAGCTGGCACAAAAACTTGACTTGAAGAAGTACCAGCCGGCTTACGACAGCAATAACACGCGAATCAAGGCACCTTCTTTTGACGTTGTTGATTTAACTCCACAAAGGCGTAAGCATATTTTTGCCTCTGACATTGACCCTTCTCCTATCATCAATGATGAAGCCGTTTTTGAGGCCTTAACTGGTATCGACTGGACCTCGGCCAATCTCCAGATAAGAAGCGAAGAAGAGCCAGCCCAGGATGACCCGAGGACCTCTACTTCAGGGCACCAGCAAGATGTTAACCCGGAGGGCACCAACTCGGATAATGCCAGAGCCGGCTGACAGGAGTAAATTCATTCCTATGATTTTTTTTACTGAAATTTGGGCTCAGCTGAAGCCTTGTAATAGGCTTAGTAAACACTTTTATGCTCTGACGTGCCTTCATGCATCGTTATTGAACTGATGATCCAGCAGCTATATTATCAATCCTCCTTGGATTTCTGATATAATCTGAAATGCATCCTTTCTTTACACCACCCTTTGAACAAGGGAGCCCATCTGATATTTTTTCGTATAGGCTATAAGGGGTTGTAATAATAACCCAACAATTCTTATAATGTCGACTGATAGTCATAATACTTATTGCTCAGAAGCATGGCGGGTTAAGAACCAGATGACTCATAGTTATGAAAATCTTGAGGTGATAACCTGGTGGCTCATGGCCATAATAAACTCAACACTGATCAATGATAACCCGGATTTCCTCTAACCCGGAGACTTATAGTCTGCGCATAAATATGATCAAGAGCACAAAATTCCTGCAAAGATAGAAACAGGGAATACAAATATGTATATCTCAATATTTATAAGTCAGCTTTTAAAAGCTCGATAAAAGACCGGCCTTTAAGGCTGAAATCGTGCTTCAATGAAGCTTGGCATAATAGCCTTATTTTTTCTTCCAGTAAGCCGGCTCTCACATGACATAAGCCACCGTTTTAACCTTGACTAGTTCAGGGTCATAAAAGATTGACTGTCAAGAGTACGACGGGTCACATTTTGGAGAAGCAACAAGCAAACAGGTGGGTTTATGCTCGCTTTCTGTAAGCTGGCTTTCACATGACATAAACTGCCGTTTTAACCTTTACTAGTTCAGGGTCATAAAAGATTGACTGTCAAGAGTACGGGGGTCACCTTTTGGAGTAGCATCAAGTAGACAGGCAGGTTTAACCCATATAATGGCGTTTATTTGCCGATCAAGAGGGTAAGATAGCTAAACTCAGTGAGTTGGAAGCCCCCAAGTGACCTTATGATTAACTAATGAAAGACTCATGCACAATATATGAGATGAAACGACAGAGGCCCTGAGTTTCGGGGATGCCGGCTTTATTACATTGATCATAAAAGATATATACATTGATATGTATGTACAATGATTGGAGCTACTGGCTCAAGTGTAGTAAGGCCAAAGATGAGCAATATTCCAAGGCCTGTTGGTCTCCTCCTCTGAGGTACGCGACTTATTATGTTCACATATGTCGATGAGATAATATGACCCATTATTGAGGTTTTTGCTGACCACAAAGGGTCCTTCCCAAGGAGGTGAGAGCTTATGCATGCCTGTCTGATCTTGAATCAAACGCAGCACTAAGTCGGCCTCCTAGAACGTCCGACTTCGAACTCTGCGGCTATGATAGCGACGCAGGTCTTGCTGATAGATTGTAGAATGAGCCACCGCGAGATCACGTTCCTCTTCCAAAGCATCCAGAGTGTTTTGACGCGCCTTTTCATTGTCTGTCTTGACGTAAGCCGCCACCCTGGGCGAGTCATGACGAATATCACTTGGAAGAACTGCCTCTGCACCATAAACCATGAAGAAGGGTGTGTATCCTGTTGATCTGTTGGGGGTGGTCCTGATACTCCAAAGGACTGTAGGAAGTTCTTCAACCCAACAACCCGGAGTGTGCTCCAAGGGTACCATAAGTCGGGGCTTGATTCCTCGCAAAATCTCTTGATTGGCACGCTCATCCTGGCCATTAGACTGGGGATGAGCCACAGATGAAACATCAAGCTGCATATGCTCTTTTTGATAGAACTCTCTCATAGCACCTTTAGACAGATTCGTCCCATTATCAGTGATGATACTATGAGGATAACCAAAGTGAAAAATCAGCTTCTTGGCAAACTGGATTGCTGTTGCCGCCTCACAATTGTTGACTCGCTCTGCTTCAACCCACTTTGTAAATTTATCAACTGCAACCAAAAGGTGAGTTTTCTTGTCTTTAGACCTCTTGAAAGGCCCGACCATATCAAGCCTCCAGACCGCGAACGGCCAAGTGATTGGGATCATCCGTAATTCTTGAGCCGGCACATGAGCCTGTCTTGCAAACTTCTGTCATCCATCGCACTTACGGACTATATCCTCTGCATCAGCATGAGCCATCAACCAGAAAAAACCATGGCAAAATGCCTTAGCCACAAGAGACCGTGACCAGGCATGATGATCACAATCACCTGCATGAATCTCTTGTAGAATTTCTCGGCCTTCATCAGGAGAAACACAACATTGAAACACGCCAGTAATGCTACATCTGTGTAACTCGCCATTGACGATTGTCATGGACTTGGCTCGCCTTATGATCTGTCTCGCAAAAAGCTTATCTTCTGGCAACTCGCCCCTGGTCAAATAAGCCAGATAAGGCACCGTCCAGTCTAGAGTAGCACGCAGAGCCGCCACCAACTATCCTTCCGGGTCAGGAACAACCAGGTCTTCCTCCGATGGTCACTTGACAGAGGGGTTATGCAGGACATCAAGGAACACATTGGGAGGAACCGGCTTACGCTGAGACCCAAGCCAGGATAATGCATCAGCCGCCTCATTGTGCTGCCGATCTATGTGATCCACTTGATAACCTTTAAAGTAACCAGCGATATTAGTCACCATCTGACGATAAGCTGCCATAAGTGGGTCTTTAGAATCCCACTTCCCTGATACTTGCTGTGCAAGAAGGTCTGAGTCGCCTAGACATCTGACCTGGCTCAAGTTCATCTCGTTGGCCATATGAAGCCCATGTAGCAAAGCTTCATACTCAGTTGCATTGTTAGTACAGGGAAACATAAGCCTCAAAACATAGCAAAATTTATCACCTCGCGGGGAAGATAAAATAACTCCAGCCCTCGAGCCTTCCAATTGCCTGGATCCATCAAAGTGTATCGTCCAGTATGTATTGTCTAGCGTTTCCTCAGGTGTTTGCAGCTCTGTCCAATCATTGATAAAATCTACCAAAGCTTGAGATTTGATGGCTGTTCTGGGCACATTTTTTAGATGATGAGGCCCAAGCTCAATTGCCCACTTAGCAACCCGTCCAGTGGCTTCTATGTTTTGAATGATACCCCCTAAGGGTGCAGAACTAACCATGGTGATTGGATGCCCAAGGAAATAATGCTTGAGCTTGCGGCTAGCCATGAACACTCCAAACACCAGCTTCTGCCAATGCGGGTATCTCTGCTTAGACTCCGTCAAGACTTCACTGACATAGTAAGCCGGCCGCTGGACTGGATACTCTTTGCCCACCTCCTTGCGCTCTACGACTACTACTACACTAACGGCCTTGTTATTAGCCGCCACGTACAGGAGCAAAGGCTCTTTGTCGATTGGAGCAGCCAAGACAGGCGGCTCAGCCAATTGCTTCTTAAGTGCCTCAAAAGCCTCATTAGCAGCATCGCTCCAGACGAAGTGATCAGTATTCTTCATCATCTGATATAAGGGAATCGCCTTCTCACCAAGGGGGCTTATAAACCGGCTCAGGGCTGCAATACGACCCGCCAGTCGTTGAACATCATTGATACATGCCGGCTTAGAGAGAGAGGTAATGGCCTCAATCTTCTCTGGGTTAGCCTCGATACCCCTTTCAGACACCACAAAGCCTAGTAACTTGCCTGCTGGCACACCAAAGACACACTTGGCCGGGTTAAGCATCATTTTGTACACCCGAAGATTGTCAAAGGTTTCCTTTAGATCATTAAGCAAGGTTTCCTGTTGGGGAACGTAGTATTTCAAAAAATTTCCTACGATCACGCAAGATCTATCTAGGAGAAGCATAGCAACGAGCGGGGAGAGTGTGTCCACATACCCTCATAGACCGAAAGCGGAAGCGTTTAGTAACGCGGTTGATGTAGTCGAACGTCTTCGCGATCCAACCGATCAAGTACCGAACGCACGGCACCTCCGTGATCTGCACATGTTCAGCTCAGTGACGTCCCCCGAACTCTTGATCTAGTTGAGGCCGAGGGAGAGTTTCGTTAGAACGACGGCATGGTGACGGTGATGATGAAGTTACCGGCGCAGGGCTTCGCCTAAGCACTACGACGATATGACCGAGCTGTGTTTCTGTGGAGGGGGGCACCGCACACGGCTAAGAGAAACTTTTCTGTGTCTTTGGGGTGCCCCCCCTCCCACGTATATAAAGGAGGGAGGGAGGAGGAGGCCGCCCAGGAGGAGGTGCGCCCAAGGGGGGGGGGAGTCCTACTCCAGGTAGGATTCGCCCCCCCCTTTCCTACTTCTACAAGGAGAAGGGGGAAGGAGGAGGAGGAGAGAACGAAACGGGGGGCCGACCCCCCTAGCCCTAGTCCAATTCGGTTTGTCTAGGGGGGCACGCGCCACACCTTGGCCTGCCTCCTCTCTTCCACCACTAGGCCCATGAAGGCCCAATAACCCCCCAGGGGGTTCCGGTAACCCCCCGGTACTCCGGAAAATACCCGATACACCTCAGAACTATTCCGGTGTCCCAATATAGTCTTCCAATATATCAATCTTCATGTCTCGACCATTTCGAGACTCCTCGTCATGTCCGTGATCTCATCCAGGACTCCGAACTACCTTCGGTACATCAAAACACATAAACTCATAATACCGATCGTCATCGAACGTTAAGCGTGCGGACCCTACGGGTTCGAGAACTATGTAGACATGACCGAGACTCATCTCCGGTCAATAACCAATAACGGAACCTGGATGCTCATATTGGCTCCCACATATTCTACGAAGATCTTTATCGGTCAAACCGCATAACAACATACGTTGTTCCCTTTGTCATCGGTATGTTACTTGCCTGAGATTCGATCGTCGGTATCATCATACCTAGTTCAATATCGTTACTGGCAAGTCTCTTTACTCATTCCATAATGCATCACCTCATAACTAACTCATTAGTCACACTGCTTGCAAGGCTTCATATGATGTGCATTACCGAGAGGGCCCAGAGATACCTCTCCGACAATCGGAGTGACAAATCCTAATCTCGATCTATGCCTACTCAACAAACACCATCAGAGACACCTGTAGAGCATCTTTATAATCACCCAGTTACGTTGTGACGTTTGATAGCACACTAAGTGTTCCTCCGGTATTCAGGAGTTGCATAATCTCATAGTCATAGGAACTTGTATAAGTCATGAAGAAAGCAATAGCAGCAAACTAAATGATCATAGTGCTAAGCTAATGGATTGGTCATGTTAATCACATCATTCTCTAATGATGTGATCCCGTTCATCAAATGACAACTCATGTCTATGGCTAGGAAACTTAACCATCTTTGATTAACGAGCTAGTCAAGTAGAGGCATACTAGTGACACTCTGTTTGTCTATGTATTCACACATGTACTAAGTTTCCGGTTAATACAATTCTAGCATGAATAATAAACATTTATCATGATATAAGGAAATATAAATAACAACTTTATTATTGCCTCTAGGGCATATTTCCTTCAGTCTCCCACTTGCACTAGAGTCAATAATCTAGATTACACAGTAATGATTCTAACACCCATGGAGTCTTGGTGCTGATCATGTTTTGCTCGTGAGAGAGGCTTACTCAACGGGTCTGCAACATTCAGATCCGTATGTATCTTGCAAATCTCTATGTCTCCCTCCTTGACTTGATCGCGGATGGAATTGAAGCATCTCTTGATGTATTTGGTTCTCTTGTGAAATCTGGATTCTTTCGCCAAGGCAATTGCTCCAGTATTGTCACAAAAGATTTTCATTGGACCCGATGCACTAGGTATGACACCTAGATCGGATATGAACTCCTTCATCCAGACTCCTTCATTTGCTACTTCCGAAGCAGCTATGTATTCCGCTTCACACGTAGATCCGGCCATGACGCTTTGCTTAGAACTGCACCAACTGACAGCTCCATCGTTCAATATAAATACGTATCCGGTTTGTGACTTAGAGTCATCTAGATCAGTGTCAAAGCTTGCATCAACGTAACCATTTACGATGAGCTCTTTGTCACCTCCATAAATGAGAAACATTTCCTTAGTCCTTTTCAGGTATTTCAGGATGTTCTTGACTGCTGTCTAGTGATCCACTCCTGGATTACTTTGGTACCTCCCTGCTAAACTAATAGCAAGGCACACATCAGGTCTGGTACACATCATTGCATACATGATAGAACCTATGGCTGAAGCATAGGGAATGACTTTCATTTTCTCTCTATCTTCTGCAGTGGTCGGGCATTGAGTCCGACTCAACTTCACACCTTGTAACACAGGCAAGAACCCTTTCTTTGCTTGATCCATTTTGAACTTCTTCAAAACTTTATCAAGGTATGTGCTTTGTGAAAGTCCAATTAAGCATCTTGATCTATCTTTATAGATCTTGATGCCCAATATATAAGCAGCTTCACCAAGGTCTTTCATTGAAAAACTCTTGTTCAAGTATCCTTTTATGCTATCCAGAAATTCTATATCATTTCCAATCAACAATATGTCATCCACATATAATATTAGAAATGCTACAGAGCTCCCACTCACTTTCTTGTAAATACAGGCTTCTCCAAAAGTCTGTATAAAACCATATGTTTTGATCACACTATCAAAACATTTATTCCAACTCCGAGATGCATGCACCAGTCCATAAATGGATCACTTGAGCTTGCACACTTTGTTAGCATCCTTTGGATCGATAAAACCTTCGGGTTGCATCATATACAACTCTTCTTCCAGAAATCCATTCAGGAATGCAGTTTTTACATCCATTTGCCAAATTTCATAATCATAAAACGCGGCAATTGCTAACATGATTCGGACGGACTTAAGCATCGCTACAGGTGAGAAGGTCTCATCGTAGTCAACTCCTTGAACTTGTCGAAAACCATTCACAACAAGTCAAGCTTTGTAGACAGTAACATTACCGTCAGCGTCAGTCTTCTTCTTGAAGATCCATTTGTTCTCTATGGCTTGCCGATCATCGGGCAAGTCAACCAAAGTCCACACTTTGTTCTCATGCATGGATCCCATCTCAGATTTCATGGACTCAAGCCATTTTGCGGAATCTGGGCTCATCATCGCTTCCTCATAATTCGTAGGTTCGTCATGGTCAAGTAACATGACCTCCAGAACAGGATTACCGTACCACTCTGGTGCAGATCTTACTCTGGTTGACCTACGAGGTTCTGTAGTAACTTGATCTGAAGTTTCATGATCATCATCATTAGCTTCCTTACTAATTGGTGTAGGAATCACTGGAACTGATTTCTGTGATAAACTACTTTCCAATTCGGGAGAAGGTACAATTACCTCATCAAGTTCTACTTTCCTCCCACTCACTTCTTTCGAGAGAAACTCCTTCTCTAGAAAGGATCCATTCTTAGCAACGAATATTTTGCCTTCGGATCTGTGATAGAAGGTGTACCCAACAGTTTCTTTTGGGTATCCTATGAAGACGCACTTCTCCGATTTGGGTTCGAGCTTATCAGGTTGAAGCTTTTTCACATAAGCATCGCAGCCCCAAACTTTAAGAAGCGACAACTTGGGTTTCTTGCCAAACCACAGTTCATAAGGTGTTGTCTCAATGGATTTAGATGGTGCCCTATTTAACGTGAATGCAGCCGTCTCTAAAGCATAACCCCAAAACGATAGCGGTAAATCAGTAAGAGACATCATAGATCGCACCATATCTAATAAAGTGCGGTTACGACGTTCGGACACACCATTACGTTGTGGTGTTCCGGGTGGCGTGAGTTGCGAAACTATTCCGCATTGTTTCAAATGAAGACCAAACTCGTAACTCAAATATTCTCCTCCACGATCAGATCGCAGAAACTTTATTTTCTTGTTATGATGATTTTCCACTTCACTCTGAAATTCTTTGAACTTTTCAAATGTTTTCAGACTTATGTTTCATCAAGTAGATATACCCATATCTGCTCAAATCATCTGTGAAGGTCAGAAAATAATGATACCCGCCGCGAGCCTCAATATTCATCGGACCGCATACATCAGTATGTATTATTTCCAATAAATCTGTTGCTCGCTCCATTGTTCCGGAGAACGGAGTTTTAGTCATCTTGCCCATGAGGCATGGTTCGCAAGTACCAAGTGATTCATAATCAAGTGATTCCAAAAGTCCATCAGTATGGAGTTTCTTCATGCGCCTTACACCAATATGACCCAAACGGCAGTGCCACAAATAAGTTGCACTATCATTATCAACTCTGCATCTTTTGGTTTCAATATTATGAATATGTGTATCACTACTATCGAGATTCAACAAAAATAGACCACTCTTCAAGGGTGCATGACCATAAAAGATATTACTCATATAAATAGAACAACCATTATTCTCAAATTTAAATGAATAACCGTCTCGCATCAAACAAGATCCAGATATAATGTTCATGCTTAACGCTGGCACCAAATAACAATTATTCAGGTCTAAAACTAATCCTGAAGGTAGATGTAGAGGTAGCATGCCGACGGTGATCACATCGACTTTGGAACCATTTCCCACATGCATCGTCACCTCGTCCTTAGCCAATCTTCGCTTAATCCGTAGTCCCTGTTTCGAGTTGCAAATATTAGCAATAGAACCAGTATCAAATACCCAGGCACTGCTGCGAGCATTAGTAAGGTACACATCAATAACATGTATATCACATATACCTTTGTTCACTTTGCCATCCTTCTTATCCGCCAAATACTTGGGGCAGTTCCGCTTCCAGTGACCAGTCCCTTTGTAGTAGAAGCACTCAGTCTTAGGCTTAGGTCTAGACTTGGGCTTCTTCACTTGAGCAGCAACTTGCTTGCCGTTCTTCTTGAAGTTCCCCTTCTTCCCTTTACCTTTTTTCTTGAAACTGGTGGTCTTGTTGACCATCAACACTTGATGCTCCTTCTTGATTTCTACCTCCGCAGCCTTTAGCATTGCGAAGAGATCGGGAATTGTCTTATCCATCCCTTGCATATTATAGTTCATCACGAAGCTCTTGTAGCTTGGTGGCAGTGATTGAAGAACTCTGTCAATGACACTATCAACCGGAAGATTAACTCCCAGCTGAGTCAAGTGATTATGATACCCAGACATTTTGAGTATATGTTCACTGACAGAACTATTCTCCTCCATTTTGCAGCTATAGAACTTATTGGAGACTTCATATCTCTCAATCCGGGTATTTGCTTGAAATATTAACTTCAACTCCTGGAATATCTCATATGCTCCATGACGTTCAAAACGTCGTTGAAGTCCCGGTTCTAAGCCGTAAAGCATGGCACACTGAACTATCGAGTAGTCATCAACACGCGTCTGCCAGGCATTCACAATGTCTGTAGTTGCTGGCGCGGGTGGTACACCTAACGGTGCTTCCAGGACATAATTCTTCTGTGCAGCAATGAGGATAATCCTCAAGTTACGGACCCAGTCCGTGTAGTTGCTACCATCATCTTTCAACTTAGCTTTCTCTAGGAACGCATTAAAATTCGATGGAACAGTAGCACGGGCCATTGATCTACAACAACATAGACATGCAAAATACTATCAGGTACTAAGTTCATGATAAATTAAAGTTCAATTAATCATATTACTTAAGAACTCCCACTTAGATAGACATCCCTCTAATCATCTAAGTGATCACGTGATCCAAATCAACTAAACCATGTCCGATCATCACGTGAGATGGAGTAGTTTTCAATGGTGAACATCACTATGTTGATCATATCTACTATATGATTCACGCTCGACCTTTTGGTCTCAGTGTTCCGAGGCCATATCTGCATATGCTAGGCTCGTCAAGTTTAACCCGAGTATTCTGCGTGTGCAAAACTGGCTTGCACCCGTTGTATGTGAACGTAGAGCTTATCACACCCGATCATCACGTGGTGTCTTGGCACGACAAACCATAGCAACGGTGCATACTCAGGGAGAACACTTGTACCTTGAAATTTAGTGAGAGATCATCTTATAATGCTACCACCGTACTAAGCAAAATAAGATGCATAAAAGGATTAACATCACATGTAATTCAATATGTGACATGATATGGCCATCATCATCTTGTGCTCTTGATCTCCATCATCGAAGCACCGTCATGATCTCCATCGTCACTGGTGCACCAGCTTGATCTCCATCGTAGCATCATTGTCGTCTTGCCAACTTATTGCTTCTACGACTATCACTACTGCTTAGTGATAAAGTAAAACAATTACATGGCGATTGCATTGCATACAATAAAGCGACAACCATATGGCTCCTGCCGGTTGCCGATAACTATGTTACAAAACATGATCATCTCATACAATAAATTATATCACATCATGTCTTGACCATATCACATCACAACAAGCCCTGCAAAAACAAGTTAGACGTCCTCTACTTTGTTGTTGCAAGTTTTACGTGGCTGCTACGGGCTTCTAGCAAGAACCGTTCTTACCTACGCATCAAAACCACAACGTGGTGTAGTGATTGCTTTTTGATCTTCTAAAAGAACCCTCTTCATTGAAACCGGTTCAACTAAAGTGAGAGAGACAGACACCCGCCAGTCACCTTTAAGCAACGAGTGCTCGCAGCGGTGAAACCAGTCTCACGTAAGCGTACGCGTAATGTCGGTCCGGTCCGCTTCATCTCACAATACCACTGAACCAAGTAACAACTAGTAACGGCAAGCAATATGTATACACCCATGCCCACAACTCCTTTGTGTTCTACTCGTGCAAATAACATCTACGCATAGACTTGGCTCGGATGCCACTGTTGGGGAACGTAGTATTTCAAAAAAATTCCTATGATCACGCAAGATCTATCTAGGAGAAGCATAGCAATGAGCGGGGAGAGTGTGTCCACGTACCCTCGTAGACCGAAAGTGGAAGCGTTTAGTAACGCGGTTGATGTAGTCGAACGTCTTCGCGATCCAACCGATCAAGTACCGAATGCACGACACCTCCGCAATCTGCACACGTTCAGCTCGGTGACGTCCCTCGAACTCTTGATCCAGTTGAGGCTGAGGGAGAGCTTCGTCAGCACGACGGCGTGGTGACGGTGATGATGAAGTTACCGGTGCAGGGCTTCGCCTAAGCACTACGACGATATGACCGAGGTGTGTTTCTGTGGAGGGGGGCACCGCACACGGCTAAGAGAAACTTTTCTGTGTCTTTGGGGTTCCCCCCTCCCACGTATATAAAGGAGGGAGGGAGGAGGAGGCGCGCCCAAGGGGGGGAGTCCTACTCCAGGTAGGATTCGCCCCCCCTTTCCTACTTCCACAAGGAGAAGGGGGGAAGGAGGAGGAGGAGAGAAGGAAAGGGGGGCCCGACCCCCCTAGCCCTAGTCCAATTCGGTTTGGCTAGGGGGGGCGCGCGCCACACCTTTGCCTGCCTCCTCTCTTCCACCACTAGGCCCATGACGGCCTAATAACCCCCCGGGGGGTTCCGGTAACCCCCCGGTACTCCGGAAAATACCCGATACACCTCAGAACTATTCCGGTGTCCGAATATAGTCTTCCAATATATCAATCTTCATGTCTCGACAATTTCGAGACTCCTCGTCATGTCCGTGATCTCATCCGGGACTCCGAACTACCTTTGGTACATCAAAACACATAAACTCATAATACCGATCGTCATCGAATGTTAAGCATGCGGACCCTACGGGTTCGAGAACTATGTAGGCATGACCGAGACCCATCTCCGGTCAATAACCAATAGCGGAACCTAGATGCTCATATTGGCTCCCACATATTCTACGAAGATCTTTATCGGTCAAATCGCATAACAACATACGTTGTTCCCTTTGTCATCGGTATGTTACTTGCCCGAGATTCGATCGTCGGTATCATCATACCTAGTTCAATCTCGTTACCGGCAAGTCTCTTTACTTGTTTCGTAATGCATCATCTCGTAACTAACTCATTAGTCACACTCCTTGCAAGGCTTAATATGATGTGCATTACCGAGAGGGCCCAGAGATACCTCTCCGACAATTGGAGTGACAAATCCTAATCTCGATCTATGCCAACTCAACAAACACCATCAGAGACACCTGTAGAGCATCTTTATAATCACCCAGTTATGTTGTGATGTTTGATAGCACACTAAGTGTTCCTCCGGTTTTCGGGAGTTGCATAATCTCATAGTCATAGGAACTTGTATAAGTCATGAAGAAAGCAATAGTAGCAAACTAAATGATCATAGTGCTAAGCTAACGGATGGGTCATGTCAATCACATCATTCTCTAATGATGTGATCCCGTTCATCAAATGACAACTCATGTCTATGGCTAGGAAACTTAACCATCTTTGATTAATGAGCTAGTCAAGTAGAGCCATACTAGTGACACTCTGTTTGTCTATGTATTCACACATGTACTAAGTTTCCGGTTAATACAATTCTAGCATGAATAATAAACATTTATCATGATATAAGGAAATATAAATAACAACTTTATTATTGCCTCTAGGGCATATTTCCTTCATTTCCTTCTTCCTTGACTTAACCACAATGTCATCCACATAAGCGTGAATGTTGCGCCCAATCTGGCTGTGGAAGCAATTCTGAACACAGCCCTGGTAAGTCGCTTGAGTAGTTTTGAGCCCAAAAGGCATAGACACATAACAAAAAGCTCCAAAGGGTGTGATGAAGGATGTCTTCTCCTGATCTTCCACTACCATCTTAATATGATGATATCCAGAATAAGCGTCCAGGAAACACAAACTCTCACAACCCGCCATAGAATCAATGATTTGGTCGATGCGAGGGAGAGCAAACGGACCAGCTGGACACGCCTTATTAAGATCTGTGTAATCAACACACATACACCAAGTGCCATTCTTTTTAAGCACCAGCACAGGGTTAGCCAACCACTGAGGGTGGAACACCTCAATTATGAACCCGGCAGCTAAGAGCCAGGCTACTTCTTCTCCAATAGCCTTATGACTCTCATCATTAAAACGACGGAGGAACTGGCTAACAGGTTTCATCTTAGGATCAACATTAAGGTGGTGCTCAGCGAATTCTCTTGGTACACCTGGCATGTCAGAAGGTTTCCATGCAAAGATGTCCTGATTCTCACGGATGAACTCGATGAGCGCGCTTTCCTATTTGGGATCCATCCCTGTCCCAATGGTGAACTGCTGAGAAGAATCACTAGGGACAAAATCAACTTGCTGTGTATCCTTTGCGGACTTAAACTTGAGTGGCGGGTCTGCCCCTATAGTGGGCTTCTTCAGAGGGGTCATATCAGTAGGGTCAACATTATCTTTATAATACTTGAGCTCCTCCGTAGCACAAGCCGATTCTGTGTAAGACGCATCTCCTTCCTCACACTCTAGGGCCAGTTTGCGATTCCCATGAACTGTGATTGTCCCCGATGGCCCTGGCATCTTGAGCTGTAAATACACATAACAAGGGCGAGCCATGAACTTGGCATAAGCCGACCGTCCAAATAAGGCATGATAAGGACTCTTGATGTTAACCACCTCAAACCACAGTGTCTTTGCTATGTATTTAAACTCATCACCAAAAGCCACTTCTAGAGCAATCTTTCCCCACAGGGTAGGCCGACTTGTCAGGCACCACTCCATGAAAAACCATGGAAGACTGCTTGAGATCCTTGTCTGTTAGACTCATCTGTCGAAAGGTATCATAGTAAAATATGTTGATGCTGCTACCACCATCCATGAGCACTTTTGTGAACTTGTAGCTGCCCACTTGAGGGGCTACCACTAGTGCCAGATGACCCAGATCATCGACCCAGGGCGGGTGATCTGGACGGCTCCATGTGATCGTCTGCTCAGACCATCATAAGTACTGCGGCACCGTCGGCTCAGCCACATTGACTGCTCGCTTATGGACCTTTCGGTCATGCTTGCATGTGTTCGTAGTGAAGACATGATATTGGCCACTATTAAGCTACTTCGGATTACTCTGATACCCTGACCGATTGTTTTGTTGCTGATTACCTTGACCCGACTGTTGATTATGACCACCATGGTTACCTTGACCCTGCTAACCAGAATTTGAGACGCCACCACCAAAGCCGGAACGTTGAAAACCGGAGCCTGACCCACTGGGCGATACATTATTATGACCATGATGCTGTTGAAGATTCTGGTTCCTAAACTCCCGCATGATATAACAATCCTTCCAGGCATGAGTAGACGGCTTGTTAGGGTAACTGTGTTTTGGACAGGGGTCATTGAGCATTGCCTCAAGATTGATAGGCTTTCCTCCACTGAAAGGCGGCTTGCCATTACCATTACGACGTTGATTCTTAAACCCAGCATTGGTGTTAGCCACAAAATCTAACCCGCCATTGGAGTACTTATGTTTCCCCCCATTGCCCTGGCCATTGTGATTCTATTTTGACCTGAAGTGTTCTGCTGCTGGCCCTTACCACCGCCGTTCTTCTTGCCCTTATTAAGCTTATCATCATCACAGCTAGGATCTTTTGTGGTATCAGAGTCGCCATACCTGGTAAGTATATCCATAAGCTTCCCCATGTCTATACACTTGCACTTAAGCCGTCCTAGCTTCTACTTAAGAGGGTCAAAGTGACAGTTTTTCTCTAAGAGCAGCACAGCTTGAGCCGCCCCAATACTGTCCGAAGAGTGTATGATGGTCGTGACTAGGCGAGCCCAATGATGGGCCGACTCATCGTCCCGCTCCACACAATGCTCCAAATCAACAATTGTCATTGGCCGCTTACAAGTTCCCTGAAAGTTCTTGATGAAGATGTCCTTCTATTTCGCCCAGGTGTTGATAGAGTTGGGGGGCAGGTTCTTTAACCATGTGCGAGCCGGCCCCTCCAACATCATAGTAAAATACTTAGCACGTACTGCATCACTGACTTCCAACATGTCCATGGCTAACTCATAGTTGTCAATCCAAGCTGCCGGCTCAAGATCCATAGTGTAATTGGGCATCTTCCGAGGGACCTTAAATTCCTTGGGCATGCGCTCGTTACATAAAGCCGGCACTAGACACGGCACTCCAATGGTCCTAGAATTTGACCCGGCTCCCACAGAAGATGAAGGGGTCACCGGGGGCTGCTGATAAGTCCCCTGGTTAGCCGCCTCCGCCTCATGGCGGGCTCTTGCCTCGTCCATAATTGCTTGAGCATCTGTCCTCGGATTAAGGGGCAGGTTAACCTGGGGTGGGTTACTGCGTCGCTCATTGCTGGAGACCGCGGGCGACTCAACATGCCGGCTGTAACTACCGCTCGGGAGGGGAGTTGAGTGCACACGATCATGACTGTATGAATACTTCTCCTACTGTGCAATCGCCATTTGAAGAAGCTCAATGGTGTTCCGTGCTTCCACCACAATAGGCGACTCACCAGTAATAGGGAGCACGTTAAGCCGGGTAGCCGCTGCTACCATGTTATCCACCGGGTTAGAAAAGTGACCCAGTGGTGTTGCGAAATGCTGAGGTGGGGTCTGGCCCCTGCGGGCCGGCTCTGGCTGATGAGGCTAAGCCGCTGCCCTATTCCTATGCGCCTCTATGGTCGGTGGTATAACCGGTGCTCCTGGAGTACTCGGTCCTACCCCTGGTGTGTTGAACAAATTCATGGGTTCATAATTTAAGGGCAAATGGTCTGGTGCCCCCTCCAAAAGACTGCATTGGAGGCATTTTGATCTAGACTTAAACGCCAAGCCTCTGCCTTCAGGTGCTCCAATTCAGCATTAATCTGAGCCTGTACTGTTGCCATCCGGGTGTTTTCAACATTGATATCTTCCTGGGCCTTGGTCATCTGCTCCCTAAGCTTTGCAATCTCTATGTTACGCTCCACTTGGTTTTCTGCCATGACCTCAGTCTCCATTAAGGTCGTCAAAGCATCCATCAACTTAGATAAGACTTGAGCCGGAGGCCTGACTGAGCCGGACCCTGTTGTGGTTCGACACGATCACCTATGGGACCATCGACCCCTTTGTGGTTCGGCAAGGGGGAAGGGCACATTGCACAGAGAGCGGAGGTTGTAGAATAGCACGACAATGGTGACTCGGGTGGTTTTTACCCAGGTTTGGGCCACCGCGAGGCGTAAAACCCTACTCCTGCTTTGGTGGATTGAGTGGAAGACCGTGATGAACGCGCTGTGCTCAAGCCCGGCAAGGTTGCCTCGGGGAGAGCGGCTACGCGCGGACGAGTGTACCAGGGTCCGAATCCTTTCTAAGGTTTCCTCGGTCCTCCTTTTATAGGTCAAGGGGTTACCACAATGGTGAAATAGTCATTATCCAGTGATTAGATAGCCACAGTGCTATCATACCTAACTCTGCAGACATGACAAGGTGCATTAAATGCACCGCTTAGTGTCACATCATGGATGCAGCCCGGCTAGCCTTGCCGTGCCATTCAACCACCTTCTCGCCTGTCTGCATGACACGCTCATGGACGGGTATCATTTAGGGGTGATCTCCATCAGAAACGGCTGCCACATGCAGAATGACTACCACTTATTCACTTGGGGGCTCGACACCGCACCGATAAGCGACTTACGTCATTGTGAGGTGGAGCGGTGGAGCCCTGGCGGGATAGCAGGCCGCCAGTGCCCCAGCAACCCTTGTTGGGGAGGTCTTGAGACTTGCTCTTGGGGTGGTCTCGACCTGACCAGGATCGCCTGCCCGGCAAGGGAGGCTTTTCCCTTGGTGATATCTTGCTGTTTTCGCTTGTCTTGGTCTTCATGATCTGCCCTTAGATTTCTCAAAGAGCTAACTCTCCTGCTTGGCCTTGTCTTGGATGCTGTAACCTTGTCCTTGAGCCTGTGTATAGTCAGGGCAACATACACCAGGGTTTGTTGCACCGACAGGAGCCCCCGGGCCTGGTCCGAACGTGTTGCCGAGCATCGTCGGGGTCGGCCCTATCCAGTACACAGGCGAAGAGTTTGTGGTTGTTCATCCTTGAGATTTTCTTTGCTTCTTTATTAACCTATGCTTGAGTCAGTATTCGGTCTTTCCGCGCTTCGTATGATGCCAATCATGGTGGGGCCATTTCTGTAATGGCCCGTGAATGACTAACTCACGGGGGAGTAACTGCCAATTCACTTATCCCACCACGCCCTTATCCTTTGCATCGAGTGGGGTAGGTAAAGGAGGCGCGTGGTGCGGGAAAGAGTGTCAGGACAAAGGCCTAGTCTTCTGGGATTGGTGTAAGAGGGCGGTAATCGAATCCGGTCGTTGGTGGTAGCTTGGACGGGTCAGATCAGGAAGAGCCCCTCGGGGGTGGGGGTAAAGGATCAGCCCCCAGCCCCAGCCTACCTATAAAAAAAGGGGAGGTGAGAGGGAGCGGAGGCACCTATCCTCGCACCTCTCCCCTTTCATTTCTTGCCTCCTCCTTCGTTATGTCAAGGGGGGGGGGGGGGGAGACTGGGGCCAGGCCCCGGGCTCTAGCTCGGGGGTGACGACGCCGAATACTTGTGTTGATGCTCGGGGAGTGAGTCTGGTCCGAGGTTGTCGGAGATGCGGCGGTCGTAGACGCGGGCGCCATATCGACCGCAGTGTGGCTGGCGTTGCGCTTCTCTGGGATGGTGGAGCGCTCGTTTCCCCCATACAAGCCAGCTGCCTGGAGGGGAGTTCTTGCCCTTACCGCAAGTCGTCGAGGCTTGTCATCCCGTCGGCGAGGCCCCTGGGGCTTCCGGCACCCGCCTGTGGTGCTGTGCTCGGGTTCCTTGGTAATCCCACCACTGCCCCTTCCAGCGAGGTCGGGGTTGACGCTGAAGATGCCGGTGCCTTCCTGCCCGCCAAGGCGGGGAGTGGCGCTCCTCGCACGTTTCGGATGCCACCGCCGTCTGCCGCTTCTCCGAGGGAGGTGACGGGCCGAGGGGTCGGCGTCCTCCTGGAGCGATGGTGATGTGGAAAAAATGAGGGAAGATGGAGAAGGCGGGTGGCAGGCCGTCAGGTCGGAGTACGATGGCACCGACGCCTTCGTCTCGTACTACCGGCCCGCTGCCTCATCTTCCGCTCTTCCCCTCCCTCCCTAGCACCATCATCACCGGCCTCTTCTGGATGGCTGCCGGGGAGGGGGAGGCTCTCTTGGTGCCTTTGCCTCCTCCAGCAGTCTTCCAGCTGAGCTCTGGCAGGTTCTCCCTGCCGGCGCCTGTGCTGGGATGTCTTGCTGGCCCTGGGGGTGGTGACTAGGGCAGCGCCGAGCTGCTCTCTCTGTCCCCCTCCTTCGCAGCTTCGCCACTCCCGATCTTGTCAGGCCGCACCCGGAAGGTCCTGACGGGGTCGGGCCGGGCTTCTGCTCAGGCACTCCTTTTGCCCTCTTCGCCTCCCGCTGTAGTTCCTAGGAGGAGAGGGACAAGAAAGGGATTACGAGGCACTTATCTTTTTTCTGTCTAAGACATGTAGGCATTTGCCAAATTTTAGTCTCAAATATGTAATCTTCTTTATCCATGTTTGTGTTCTATAAGACCTGTACTTGCTTATTCGCACATTAATGAAAAAGACAAGCTTTGCCGGGTACTTGTGCATGTAGTACATCCATGCAGAGGTGGAACGCCTCTATACGTATAAGTAAACAAGTTTTCTCCGGCAAGCTATCCTACCGGTGCCTTTTGTTTGTTGCCGCGGGGCATGGCCTGCTGGGCTCAAAACTATGAAAAAGGACCCGCCCCCCGTCGAACCCTCTCCGCCAAAGGACACTACAACCACCTTGATAGAAGCAACGTTCGAGTCAAAGGATGGGAGCACCCATGCTTCAAAGGTGACGGGGTTTCTATACACGCAAGTTTTGCTTCTAACAGAACGTGTATGGATAAGAAGGAACTTATCTGTTTGGCTTGTCGAGGACTGATATGCAGGCTTGTTTTCGTTTCTTCTTTTCAGGACCAAGTCCACGACAAGAGCCCTACAGTTTAGTCCAGAGAAAAACAAAGCTGCATATGACCTTATCTACATGATCATGTTATGCTATGCATGCATGCAAGTTTTTGGGCCCCCCAGCGCTTTGTTTATTTATCTGCTGCTCAGGGTCTGCGCCTGGCTTTGTACAAAGGGTTACATGCAGCATCGGCAAGGCTTGTACAAAAGGGTGGCTGCCGGGCAGGGCCCGATAGCCGCACCTTACGGGTAGAACTTACGGAGATGCTCAATATTCCATGAGTTTTGCAATTGAATACCATATCCGGTCTCCAGACGGACTGCGCTAGGTCTGGTGACTCGTACCACCCGATAAGGGCCTTCCCACTTCGGCGTCAACTTGTTGGTACCCTTGGCGGACTGAACGCACCTAAGGACAAGGTTGCCTTCCTCAAGGCTCCGGGGATGAACCCTGCAGCTGTGATAGCGGCGCAGGGCTTGCTGATAGCGTGCAGCACGCTTAACAGCCCGGAGACGGTTCTCCTCGAGGAGC
The DNA here is from genome assembly GCA_011799875.1 of Thinopyrum elongatum. Taxonomy (NCBI): domain Eukaryota; kingdom Viridiplantae; phylum Streptophyta; class Magnoliopsida; order Poales; family Poaceae; genus Thinopyrum; species Thinopyrum elongatum. Next base: position 176,809,662 of record CM022300.1, read on the forward strand.
ATGGCATCGTCATGCCGGTGCTGCTCTTGCTCTACTTCATCATAGGCAAATACTCAAGGTGACCCATATATGAGTTCCATGGGGATCACTGCTTCTGCCCCATAGACTAGGGAGAAGGGAGTCTGGCCGATAGCTCGATTTGGTGTCGTACGGAGGGACCAAAGAACCACCGGTAGCTCATCAATCCAGCGCCTGCTGCATTTCTGCAGCCTATCAAATGTTCTTGTCTTGAGTCCTCGCAGCACTTCAATGTTCGCCCTCTCAGCTTGTCCATTGCTTCTGCGATGAGCAACAAAGGCGAATGAAACCTTGCTTTCAAGGGTTTGAACGTATTGCATGAAGGCGCGGCTCATGAACTGGGTGCCGTTGTCAGTGATGACCCTGGCGGGTATTCCGAAACAGCAAACCAGTCCTTTCAGGAACTTGATAGCTGACTGTGCGGTCACCTTCCTCACGGGCTACACCTCCGGCCACTTCAAGAACTTGTCGATGGCGACGTACAAGAACTCAAAGCCCCCGGTAGCACGGGGGAAGGGGCCCAAGATATCGAGGCCCCAGACCAAAAAGGGCCATGACAAAGGGATCATTTGGAGAGCTTGAGCAGGTTGATGGATATTCTTGGAGTGGAACTGGCAGGCTTCACATCTGGTGACTAGGTCGATTGCATCTTGGAGGGCCGTTGGCCAGTAGAAACCTTGCCGGAAGGCTTTTCCAACCAAGGCCCTTGATCCAATATGAGAGCCGCACATGCCTCCGTGTATCTCTGCCAACAGTTCCTTCCCCTCTTCCCGGCAAATGCACTTCAACTTCACACCGTTGGGCCTCCTTCTGTATAGTGCGTCATCGACGAACTGATACATACTGGCCCTCCGAACTACTCTTTCAGCTTCTTCTTGCTCTTTGAGAAGTTCTCCTGTTTGGAGGTAACGGACTATGTGTCGTGCCCAAGTTGGAGCCTGAAGCTCGACAACAAGGATCAACGACACCTCCTCGTTCGTGGGAGCGCATGCCTCAACTACGAGGATTGGTAGTTCGGCGGGAGTGTGCTGCTCGCCAAGCGAAGTGGAGTTGTTCCCACCAACCTCTCTACCGGGAGAGGCTTGCCGGGGTCCAGTTTCCTCCTCTTTCTGGCCATTGTTGCTGGGGATACGGAGGGCTGAGTCAGGTGGAGAACAAAAGTCCCTAGTTCCACACGAAGGTTTTGCGCATCGCACTTTGACAGATGATCAGCAATGCTGTTTTCCGCACGGGGTACGTGGTCTGTTTGCAATCCGTCAAAGCGCTCCTCCAGCTTTCTCACTTCCTCCACATATGCCTCCATCAATGGACTCTGATAATCCTTGTTCACTTGCCTCACCACGAGCTGTGAGTCTCCTCGTATGATCAACTTCTTAATTCCCAACTCCGTCGCGATTCTGAGCCCGGCAAGGAGTCCTTCATACTCTGCAATGTTGTTAGTTGCCCTCTCCCTAAGGAAATGCATTTGGATCACATACTTGAGGTGCTCTCCAGTGGGCGCGACAAGGAGCACGCCAACTCCTGCACCTTGCAGTGAGAAGGCACCATCAAAGTACTTGATCCATTCTTGGGGTGCTTCCTTGCCGGGGATAACCATTTCCAGCGCCTCTTCGTCTGGGGTAGGCGTCCACTCCACAATGAACTCTGGCAGTGCTCTGCTCTAAATGGTTGATGTGCTCTCAAACTTCAAACCAAAGCTTGATAACTCCAAAGCCCATTCCACTATTCTGCCAGTGGCCTCAGGGTTCCTCAGTATGCATTGCAAGGGGAATCGGGTGACGACTGTGATCTCGTGGGCTTGGAAGTAGTGGCGTAGTTTCCTTGAGGCCATGATGAGGCCAAAAATCTACTTTTGCACGCCAGAGTACCTTGACCTAGCCCCCTGCAATAGGGAGCTGACAAAGTAGACTGGCCGCTGCACCACCTTCTTCTTTGCCGTAGTCTTGGGATTGGCTTTGCTTCTCTGCTCTTATTTCTCTTGTTTTGCGCCCAGCCCTGCCGTGACTGGTTCACTCCCTTTTACCGGGAGGACAGTAGCTGCAGTTGCTCCTTCTTCCACTTCTCGCTGTGCCACCAGTGCTGCACTAACCACTTGATTGGTTGCCGCCAGATACAGCAGCAATGGCTCTTGTGGTTTAGGAGCGACCAGGGTGGGAACAGAGGAAAGGTAGGTTTTTAATTCCTGCAACACTGCTTCTGCCTCAGGGGTCCACTTTACGGGCCCTGCCTTCTTCAAAATTTTGAAGAACGGCATGGCGCGCTCGGCGGACTTGGAAATGAACCTGCTTAGCGCAGCAACACATCCAGTCAAACGCCTCACATCTTTAACTGTCTTGGGTGCTTGAATCTGCTCGATCGCCTTGATCTTGTCAGGGTTGGCCTCTATCCCCCGGTGGGACACGAAGAAGCCAAGTACCTTGCCGGAAGGAACGCCAAACACACACTTCTCTGGGTTTAGCTTCAAGTTGATCTTGCGCAAATTTGCTAAGGTCTCTTCCAAGTCCTGAATGAGAGTTGACTTGTCCTTGGTTTTGACCACTATGTCATCCATGTAAGCTTCAATATTCCTGTGCATCCGTACAAAGCAGTACGTGCCACAGGGGGTTATGAACGCTGTTTTCTCCTCATCTTCTTTGGACATGAAAATCTTGTGGTACCCGAAGTAGGCATCCAAGAAGGAAAGCAGATCACACCCGGAGGTGGAATCCACGATTTGGTTGATGCGCGGCAAGGGGAATGGGTCATTCGGGCATGCTTTATTCAGATCTGTGAAATCTATGCAAAGCCTCCATTTTCTATTCGCCTTGCGCACCACCACTGGATTTGCCAACCATGTTGGGTGCAATACTCCTCTGACCAAACCAGTAGCCTTAAGTTTCTTGATCTCGTCGGCAATGAATTGCTACTGCTCCAAGGCTTGCTTCCGGACCTTCTGCTTGACGGGCTGGGCATGAGGGCAAACAACAAGGTGGTGCTTGATTACCTCCCTGGGAACACCGGGGATGTCAGATGGTTGCTAAGCAAACACATCGATATTCGCCCGCAGGAAGGCAACGAGCGCGGTTTCCTATTTGTCGTCAAGGGTGGAGCTAATAGTGAATGTACCATCAGCGCCAACCAGCCCTGCCGGGACATTCTTCACAGTGGGTGCAGCAACCTTGGATCTCTTGCTAGTAGAACTCTCCGGCAAATCATCGACGGGTGCAGCGTACTCCAGAGAGGCGCGCTTCCCGGATTCCTTGCCGACATCCTTGCTAGCTTTTCTCCCTCGTTTGTTTTCCTTGGTGGGGGTTGCAGCTTCCGCGGCCTCGGCATCGACCGCCTCCCGGTACATCTTGTCCATGCATATGATCGCGTCCTTCTTGTCCGATGGGATAGAAATGACGCCCATCGGTCCTGGCATCTTTAGGGTGTTGTAGGCATAGTGGGATGCCGCCATGAACTTTGCCAGGGCAGGTCACCCGAGTATCCCATTATATGGCAACGGAAGCTCGACCACATCGAACACGATTTTCTCAGTCCGGTAGTTCAATTCCCCTCCGAACGTCACTGGCAGCGTGATCTTCCTCTTTGGACGACTCCTGCCGGGCTTGATTCCTTGAAACGCACCAGTAACCTTGAGCTCTTCATCTGTTATATGTGGCTTGCTGAGCACCTTGGGGGAAATCAGATTCAACCCGGCCCCGCCATCAACCAACATCTTTGTGACCTTGAGGTTACGGATTGTTGGTGAAACCAACAACAGCAAGCACCCTACCACAGTGGTGCGGTCAGGGTGATCCTCTTTGTCAAAGATGATGGGCATGCGAGACCATTTGAGTGGTTTCCGGGAGTCCGCCGCTGGCTCCACATCATTGACTTCACGCGCCCATTGTTTCAGTTGGTGGTGAGAGGAGTGCAAGGATGCGCCCCTGTCAATGCATAGGGCGTCAGTGGCTTTCTGAAACTCTTGCTCACTAGTTTCCTCTTCATCCCCTTCATCGCTTTTGTCACCACATTCCTTCTTCTCATGGCCTTTAGCGGGTTTTCCCTGATGTTGGGGGACCTTGCCGGGGCGGCCTCCTCGGCCGCCTCGGCCCTTCCCGCCAATGCCATCTTGGTCTCTCTCGTTATCATGCTTCTCGTACTCAGCATTCTGCTTCTTGACGAGTTGCTCAACTTGGTGACATTCTTGGAGATCATGGCCCTTGATTCAATGGAACTTGCAGTACGGCCCGTTAGCCTTCCCAGCCTTCTTGGCCGCCGCGGCCTCCCGGCAGTCGGCGCATGCGGCAACCTCCTTGCTGGGGGCTTCGTCCTTGGCCTTCTTGCCGGTACTAGGAGCTCCTGACCCCTCGACAGCCAGCACTGCTTTCTCCTTGCGCTTCTTATTGCGTTTCTTGTTCTTCTTCTTCTGGTTGGCGGCATTGTCGTCTTCTTACGAGTCGACGTCGATGCCATCCTCTTCTCCGGGGAGACGCGTCCCCTCCTCCGTACGGGCACACTTATCCGCCGAGGTGTAAAGCTCGTTCATAGTCTTAGGCAACCGGACGTTCATTTTGGAACGTATCCTGCAGTTGCGCACATTAGACTAGTATGCGGCAATCACAACTGTCGGGTGGATATCTGGAATGTTCCTGTGCACCCGGCTGAACCTCTGCATATACTTCCGCAAACTCTCTCCTTCCTTTTGTGGAAGGAGCTGCAAATCGCTGGGCCGCCCTGGTTCTTGATGGCCGCCCGTGAAGGCACCAAGAAACTCGTGGCACAAATCAGCCCAAGTCGAGACTGCTCGTTGTGATCCCCCTGCCTCAGCGAAACCAATCAAACTTTGAATGGTGGCTCTCCATTCATCCATTTGGTCGGCCGCTGGAGGGAATCTCAACAGGAGCTGGGCTTGAGCCGTGGCCTCCAAAACAGTGCTTGGCATGGACGATGACGTAGATCGCGACGTCGCCTGACTCCTGATAGTACCGGTAGTGGCAGTGTCGCACTCTCGTCGTCGCGAGCCAGTCGCGAGGGCGGCGTGACGACGAGAAGGACGTGCTTTGGGGGTCGACGGCCCCGTTCGGCGCTTTGACTTGATGGCCTTGCCCTGGGGAAGACATGTGCCTTGTAGCTGCACCCGTAACAGGGGCAGCTAGGAGGTCACGATTCGCGCCGGAGCGGGCGCCATCGCTGCGGCTGCATTCTCCAGTGAGGTGGAGAGGCGGGGATTGGATGTTCTCCCTTCCCGCATCTTGTGGAGCGTGGCCTCTAGAGTGTTGTTGATGCTGTCCTCCTCCGGTGCCTCCTGCTCCCACCTCGGCCGCGGGGGGAACGATGACGGCGCCGCCTGCGTGGGTCGCGTCCCCCGCGGCGTTTGCGTCCCCCGACGCAACCGCAGCCCCCATGGGATCAGTGGCTGCATGCGAGGGAGCCTTCGAGGTGGAAGGACGGGCTGCTGCACTGGACTTTTTCTTGGGCGCCATGGATGATGACGCCGTCGTCGGAGAAGATGGTGATGAAGATCGACGCGCTGTTTACGTCCTCGGGTCCGCACAAGTGCTCCCCCCTACCCGGTGCGCCAAAGATGTCCTGGTTCGACACGATCACCTATGGGACCATCGGCCCCTTTGTGGTTCGGCAAGGGGGAAGGGCACGTTGCATAGAGAGCGGAGGGCGTAGAACAACACGACAATGGTGACTCGGGTGGTTTTTACCCAGGTTCGGGCCACCGCGAGGCGTAAAACCCTACTCCTGCCTTGGTGGATTGAGTGGAAGACCGTGATGAATGCGTAGTGCTCAAGCCTGGCAAGGTTGCCTCGGGGAGAGTGGCTACGCGTGGACAAGTGTACCAGGGTCCGAATCCTTTCTAAGGTTGCCTCGGTCCTCCTTTTATAGGTCAAGGGTTTACCACAATGGCAAAACAGTCATTATCCAGTGATTAGATAGCCATAGTGCTATCATACCTAACTCTGCAGACAGGACAAGGTGCATTAAATGCACCGCTTAGTGTCACGGCGTGGATGCAGCCCGACAAGCCTTGCCGTGCCATTCAACCACCTTCTCGCCTGTCTGTGTGACACGCTCATGGATGGGTGTCATTTAGGGGTGATCTCCATCGGAAACGGTTGCCACGTGCTGAATGACTGCCACTTATTCACTTGGGGGCTTGACACCACACCAATAAGCGATTTGCGTCACTGTGAGGTGGAGCGGTGGAGCCCTGGTGAGATAGCAGGCCGCCAGTGCCCCGGCAATCCTTGTCGGGGAGGTCTTGGGACTTGCTCTTGGGCTGGCCTCGACCTGACCAGGCTCGCCTGCCCGGCAAGGGAGGCTTTTCCCTTGGTGATATCTTGCTATTTTGGCTTGTCTTGGTATTCCTAATCCTCCCTTTGATTTCTCAAAGAGCTAACTCTCCTGCTTGGCCTTGTCTTGGATGTTGTAACCTTGTCCTTCAGCCTGGGGACAGTCAGGGCAACATACACCAGGGTTTGTTGCACCGACAGACCCTGAGAGGTCGGTTGCTGCTGTTGCTCTGATGTTTTATTGTTGAGAGCTGGCGCCGCGCCTGCCATGAAGATGGCGGCTCGGCACGGGGGCTCGCAGGGGTCCGGAATACTGTCACCATCGGAACAGCCCTCAAGCCCGCTGTCTTGAAGCTGGTAGATTGATTCTTTCTCTCCGGTCGAGGACTCATCACCTGAGTAGATGAGAGTCTCTCCTCCAGATGCAGAATTTTCCGAAAGTTCCACACCTTGCGTGAAGCCGACGAAGACATGCTTCCGACCGGCTTGGACCCGCTCGGGTTGCGTGCGCTGAGCCGTCTCGACGAGGTCGGTGCAGATGTCCGGCTTAGGTTCCGATCCGCTGATCTTACCGATGAAGACGTGGATTCCACCAAAGGGGACCCGGTACCCATACTCGATTGACTCGGCCTCGGCGCCCCAGCCAGCGTCGTTGATGTAGAGCTTGCCGTGGTGACTCTTGGTCATCCTGCCCACGGCGTATGCCTCGATCCCTGGGAAAGAGCCCTTCAAGAACTCACAACCACCGTGCGCTGGCCCCACGGTGGGCGCCAACTGTCGTGGTTTTGTCACGGCAGATGTCCTAGTGTGAGGACTTAGATGTGAGGCCATCGCAAACGATGATTAGCTTGTCAGGGTTGAGTAGGTCAAAGGACACGAGTTTACCCAGGTTCGGCCCCTCACGGTGGAGGTAAAAGCCTACTCCTGCTTTTCTACTTATTGCTTGAGTATCGATTACAAGGGAGCGGATTCGCTCGACCTAGCTATCGATTGATTGTAACTTGCCCTATTCTATGCCGGGGACTTGCCTTTATATACAGGTCGAGGCCTCCGACTTACAAGAGTCTAGGTCGGGTCATGATCCGTAATCAAGCCTAACTCTAAGTCACCTTGCCTTTTATGGCAAGACACCATATGGCGGCTTACACCTCCGGGCCGCCTGTCGCCTTCTGGCTTCGGGCCCTAAGCTGGCCCATCTTGTGAGTCGCCCTTCTGGTCCTGTGTCTTGATCATCCTGGCCCATCTGAGGCCTAAGTCCAAGAGTCACCAATGACTTGACCCAGCCCTTCCAGGGCGGGTTATACCATGGGGTTATATCCCCAACAGGCCGGCACCGGTGCTCCACACGGCGGGTCACGCAACCGTGCATCGTGCCGGTGCTCGGTGTTGTCGCCGCGCAGGGGAGGAGGCGGAGGCATGCCGTGCACCATGTCGCCTGCACAAGACGGCGGAGGATGGAGCGAGTGGGAGGGTGCCGGGGCCTTGCCCGCGGCGTTGATGAGCTCGATGATGCGGCCAAGCCAGGTGTCGTAGCCTTCATTGGCGGGGCGGTAGCGCAGCAGCTCGCGCGCCATGAGTAGTGCAGCCTGCGTGTTCGCCGGCCCGCAGCGAGCATGGGAAGACGAAGCCGTGGTTGGGGTGAGTGAAGGCCTAGCGGTGCGGCCGTCGTGCTGCCCGGAGGGCGACAGGGAAGAGTCCTGCTACGCGTGAGCAGCAGGGTCGATGGCGGCGTTGGCCACGGCCGATGGGGCGTGGCGGCGGCGGCCGCGACCTGCAAGCTCCGTCTGGACAACACGAGCCACGCGGTGCTCGACACGAACATGACGAGCATCGGCCATGGGGACGATAGAGCAGGGACGGAACGAAGTGGAAGAACTCCGGCACACCCCTACATGGCGTGCCAAATGTCGGAATCGGGGCTCCGAGGACCCAAGGAAAGGTTCGAACTCTGGGGTGTGCCCGAGGAACTCCGCTAAGCTACGCCTTGCTGCTCACTGCCTCACGAGATGCTCCGACGTGCTTGAGTGAGAGGAAAGGAAAACACAACATGATGATCACCCAGGTTCGGGCCACCTTGCGGTGTAAGACCCTACTCTTGCTTTGTGGTGGATTGCCTCGTGAGGGAGGATGAGTATGAACTAGTAAAAGGATGAACTGCCTCGGGAGGGCTCATGACTCGACCTCGGCTCCCCTCCTCCACGGTGGAGACTAGCCTATACATATACTGGCCCTGGTCCTCTTCCCCCAAAAACTCTAGGTGGGAAAGGATACCACAATGGCCAATTTTGAAGGGGACATGAGTACAGCTTATCCTGGCAAAAGCAGTCTCCGCTTGATAAAGCTTCTGGACATGACGCATCGGTGGGCTCGACGATGACCTCCATCCTGGCGAGCCCGTGGTCCTGGTCTTCTAGCACCGGGGTGGCAAACTTTGGGGATTGCTTCGGGAACCCGCATGCCATCCTTGTTCCCTGAGCACCAAAGAGGAAAGCGTCCTTGTCTACGCCTGCTGGCGCCCTTCTGGCGCCGCACATCATGGCTCGCATCACCCACATGCGGTGCCAGGCGGTCCTAGAGATGTCCGCCCCGTGAGGAGCCTCGGGAGAAGGCTTCGGGAGACCGCCCCGCGGAGGCCCTCGGGAGCCCTTGATGACCTTTGCTGACGCTCGCCTGCGAGGCGGGGGCCCTCGCGAGGGTCTTGCTCGTGAAGTCTTGAAGATGGGCCGCGCCAGGCCTTTTGATGATGCCGCGTGACGGGCCACAGGCAGACGGGCCTGGGTACCCCCAGTCCCATGGGCCCGATAGATACTTAATTCGGCCACTCATGACCACATTGAGGCTCGGGGGCTACTGGGCTTCGCGCTTCTCACTTAAAAGTCATTAACAGGTTATATCGATCCCCTGATCTGGTGTTGCCACCCAACCAGTGGCTCGGGGCTATTGTATTGCCGATTCAATGCAGACAATTTACAAAGTGCAAAACAGTTTCTGAGAAGATTACGATCCTCAGGTTGGTCGGCCGCACCCTACCTGAGTCTCGAGGACTATGCACACCGCGTTCCCATTCTTACATATGCTGCCGAGCTAGGAATTGATCCTCAGCACAATTTTATGAATCGACCCGAGTCTCGGGGGCTACTGGGATCAGCGGTTTCATGTTTTCCTTCAAGTGCATCTCAGATTTTAGGACGACACACACCTTGAGGGCTATTGGGTATACATCTCGGCAGAGAATAAATTGCACCAATCAAGAAAAAATATATCCGAAAAAAATTAGCCCAAGACCGAGGTGGTGCACCACCTCGGAAGCAGTCCGACATAAAGCTCGGATGCAAGTGGCTGGCTCTATAGAGGCCATTTCCGACATTAAGCTCGGCTGAACACCTTCAATGTTTTTCAAGAATAAGGTAATTCATGACACCTCGAATGCAGATCGGCGTTGGACCTCGGCTGCAAAAAGACACCTCGGATGCTGCCCGATGTTGGAGCTCGGACGCAAGGGAACACCGCCGCATGGGAAACACTTCAAACCCGAGTTGTGGCATAAAACATTGATAAAGGCCAAAAATTTAAAGGCCTCCTCGGATGCCCGACGTGTGAACTCTTCGGATTCAGCTCGGCGATCCTCAAGATCGAAGATGGGAAGATTTGTTGAACCAGCTTTCAAGACCGATGACCGAACATAAAGAACAGTTCAAAAGAACCGAGGAGCATCCCCAACTTGAAGACCGGTTTAGGGGGCTACTGACGGTATCCTAGATTAGGGGGTACTCACCACATCGTCTCCCGACTTGGTGGATCGGGCCGAGGACCCCCATGGCGGTTCACTCATGGGCCACTTCGGGTAGCCCATGATGCATACAAGGAAGACTCCACAAGACTTGGCGTCCAAGAAGAGGACTCTCCTAAACCCTAGGCCTCTGGTGTATTATATAAACTGAGTGCAGGCTAGTCGATAGATCATCTCATATTCATTAGAACAATCTCATGGTAGATACATGTACTCTGTACTACACCACATATGAATACAATCAAAAGCAGGACGTAGGGTATTATCTCTTCGAGAGAGCCCGAACCTGGGTAAAATCCTGTGTCCATGTTACCATCGCTCCAAGATGCCTAGCTTAGGACCCCTACTATGAGATATGCCGGATTTAGAACCGACAACGACCTTGTGGACCGCAGCACCGCCTCTCAACATAGCGACGCGCAAGTCTTGGCTTTCGGTGGAATGAGTATGACTCTTTCCGGCAGAAGGGTGCGGTTGTGGAGAGCACTCACCGACTGTCTCACTCGCGGGGGTGTCTGGACCGGCAGCTTGGAGCCCGACAGTGCACCCACTGCTACCCTCTTCTTCTTCGGTGCCATAGATGAAGAAGATGGCTAAACTTGCACGAGAACTACTAGAGTGGATCTGCATAAGCAATCCCCCTGCCTGGCGCGCCAAAGATGTCAAAGTATGACAATCTATGGGACCGATGAGGATCCCTTTGCAGTTTGGCTAGGATTATCGACTAGCACAGAGAGCAAATCCAGCAGATCACACATGGGGATTTCTTAGGTTCGGGCTGCCGGAGAGGCGTAAAACCCTACTCCTGTGTTTGGGTGGTTTTGCTTGGGGCTCAAGTTACAAGTGCAGCTTGCCGGAAAATATGTGAGCAAGGTACAACTACCGTGTAAGCGTGAGTAGGGTGTCGACCCGTGCCAAGGTAGCCATGGGCCTCCTAGGTGAAAAAGGGATGACCAAAGTGGCAACATGGTCATTACAAGTATGTGAATAGTAGTCTCGATGCTATCCAACGTAATCCTGCCAGAGTAGGACAAGGGCATTTAATGCACCATCAGCTGGTGGTCATCCTTCAGCAAAAGGTATCTCTCCTTCTGTGCCATAGATGTGGATGAACCTATCTTCTTGACACGTCCGCTAGACGGGTGTTAAAAAAAGTTGATCTGCATGCGAGGTGCCGACACGCGTCCTGTTGACTCCCCTCAGGCCACCTGCCCGCTCGACACCTCACCTTGACAAGCCATCAGCTGGTCGATGAGGTCGAGCTTTCCGGAAAGGAGCTTGCCGGGTCTTGGCTTGCCGGCAACTGAGGTCTTGATCTTTGGTGCTAACTTAGTACTTCTCGATGACCTACCTCGAGGTCTTCTTCACGGTCTTGGTGTCCAAGAGGTGAGGCTTGGGTTGAGATATCCTCCGCAAGCCCTTGCCGTCGGGAGGGCTGCAACTGCCGGTGCACAAGCCTGGGGTACTAAAGAACCCCTATTTTAGTACACTGACAGTATACCCATTAGAGGAAGGAAAAGGTCCCACATAATCAAATCCCTAAACATCAAATGGTTCAATAACAAGTGAATAATTCATAGGCATTTCCCGACGTCTACCAGTATTGCCAATTATTTGACATTCATCCCAAGATAAGACAAAATTACATGCATCCTTGAAGAGAGTAGGCCAATAAAAACCAGATTGTAATACCTTATGTGCGCTTCTATCCCTAGCATGGTGTCCTCCATATGCCTCAGAATGACACTTCCGTAGGATTTGTTCTTGTTCGTGCTCAGGTACACAATGTCTAATAATACCATCTACTCCTTCTTTATAAAGATGTGGGTCATCCCAAAAGTAGTGTCTTAAGTCAAAGAAGAACCTTTTCTTTTGTTGGTATGTGAAACTAGGTGGTATATATTTAGCAACAATGTAATTAGCATAGCCTGCATACCAAGGAGTATTACGAGAAGCATTTATAACATCTAATTATTCATCAGGAAAACTATCAACAATAGGCAGTGGGTCATCAAGAACATTTTCTGTTTGAGACAAATTATCAACTACGGGGTTCTCAGCTCCCTTCCTATCAATAATATGAAAGTCAAATTCTTGTAGCAACAGAACCCACCTAATCAACCTAGGTTTAGCATCTTTATTGTCCATAAGGTATTTACTAGCAGCATGATCAGTGTGAACAGTTACTTTCGAATCAACTATATAAGATCTGAATTTATCACATGCAAACACAACTGCTAGAAATTCTTTCTCAGTAGTAGCATAATTTATTTGAGCATTGTCTAAAGTTTTACTAGCATAAAGGATAACATTTAATTTCTTATCAACTCTTTATCCTAGAAAAACACCAACAACATAACCACTAGCATCACACATAGTTCAAATGGTAGGTTCCAATCAGGTGGTTGAACAATGGGTGCAGAGATTAAGGCTTTCTTAAGTATTTCAAAGGCTTCTACACAATCATCATAAAAAGAAAATGGAACATATTTTAGCAAAAGATTAGTAAGAGGCCTAGAAATTTTAGAGAAGTCTTTAATAAATCTGCTATAGAAACCACCATGACCAAGGAAACTTCTTATACCTTTAATATCTACAGGACATGTCATTTTCTCGATTGCATCAATTTTAGCTTTATCTACTTCAATACATCATTCAGAAATTTTATGCCCAAGTACTATACCTTCATTCACCATAAAGTGGCACTTCTCCCAATTCAAGACAACATTAGTTTCTTCACTGTTGGGGATATAACTATTGGGTATGACCCGCCCAGGAGGGGCCGAGTCATGCCACTGGCGGCTCATGATGAAGAAGCCCAGGAAGATGTGAAGATGGCGGTCCATAGAGCAAGCTTATTGAAGGCCCAAGACCCGGGGGCGACTTGAGGCCCATGGGTGTGAACTGCCATATGTTTAACTTATATTGTAAGGCAAGTTTAGTTGGTTACCAAGCCGGATACGTAGTGTATGGGCCGGCCGGGACTCTGTAAGCCGCCGGGCATCAACCTGTGTATATAAAGGGGTGACCCGACAGCGGCTTAAGAAAAAGGAACAATCTATCGAGAACTAGGTCAAGCGTATTCGCTCCCTGGTAATTGAAACCTAAGCAATACAACCTAAAGCAGGAGTAGGCTTTTACCTCGTTGAGAGGGGCCGAACCTGGGTAAATTCTCCATGTCCTTTATCCCGTTTTAACCCCTTCAAGCTAACCTAGCTGCGATGGCTCCACACCTAAGTCCTTTTGCTAGGGCATCTGCCATGTTAAGTCCACAACAGTTGGTGCCCACCATGGGGCCAGTGCACGGTGGTTTCGAGTTCTTGAAGGGCAACTTCACAGGGATCAAGGGATACGCTGTGGGCCGGATGACCAAGAGTTGTCGCGGCAAGCTCTACATCGATGACGCAGGCTGGGGCCCCGAGGCCAGCTCAATCGAGTACGGGTACCGGGTCCCCTTTGGTGGAATCCATGTCTTCATTGGCAAGATCGAGGAGTCGGAGCCTGAGCCAGACACCTGCACTGACATCGTCGAGACGGCTCAGCACGCACGACCCGCCAAGGTTCAAACCGCCGTGAAGAGTGCCTTTGTTGGTGTCATCCATGGCATGGATCTTGAGGAAGGATCTGAGTCTAGGGGAGAGACGGTAATTTACTCTGATGGTGAATCCTCAACTGGTGAGATCGATTCGATGTATCAATTGCAAGATGGCAAGCTTGGGGGATGTTCCGATGGTGACAGTATTCCGGACCCCCATGAGCCGCCGAACAGGGTCGCAATCTTCATGGCTGGCACACAACCGATGTTTGGTTCGATGACTGCTGCGGCTATGACCTCCAGCTCCACGGCGGCAGCGACGGCTGGTGCCAGCGGCTCTGCGCGCCTGCCGACTCAGGTTTTGACCGAGCTGTTGGATGCTTTGGCGACTTTAATGGGAGCAGAGGTAACCCCGGGGACTCAAGAACAGCACAAAGTGGATGTCGTGAAGCTACGAGATGAGATAGCCCAGGCCAAGGAAGAGCTTGTTGTTGAGAATGCTAGGATGGTGACAGAGCGAGCCGCCTTGGATGCGCAATCACAGCGGATTCAGGCAGAATCGTTTCGGCTCACCTTGGATCAAAACGCTTCAAACGCTGTTATGAGGAGGAGGCACCAGACCCGTCTGCCCACGGAGTATGAGGCTAGGAACCTTTTCAACACGCCTGGGGTAGGGACCAGTGATCCGCCCGTGGTAAATCGGGCCGTTGAGACACCCGTGACCGGAGCACCGGTTCAGCCACGTGCGGTGGACCCGCCTCGCTTAAATTTGACTCTGCCTCAGCATGTTCTGACACCGCTGGGTCATTATTCTAACCCTCTGGACAATATGATCGCTGTGGCTACGCGAGTGGCGGCTCTTCCCATTGAAGGCGAGTCTCCAGCCGCAATGGAGATACGGAGGGCCGGAGAGCTTCTTCAGACAGCGGTGGCTCAACAGGCGGCTTATTCATACAGCCGCGAACGGATTCATTCAACCCCTCATCCAAGCCGGAGTTATAGCAGGCATATTGACTCGCCAGCAGTTTCAAGTAGTGAACGACACCATAACCAGCCCCGTAGGCGTGACCCGCCGCGTGCTGGTAACGATGTCCAGGCCTTGGTGGATCAGGGCAGGGTGCGTCGGGAGGCTGAGCTGGCGGCTTAGTTGGCGGCTCAACAACAATCTCCGGTTTACCCATCGGTGTCCGTAGAGGCAGGAGTGACCTCTAGAACCCTTGGTGTGCCATGTTTAGTGCCGGTTCTACGTAACGAGCGCTTGCCTAAGGATTTCAAGGGCCCCCGCAAGGTGCCTAATTACACTGCGGATCAGCCCCCAGAGGCCTGGATTGAGAGTTATGAGATGGCCATGGAGATGTTGGATGTTAGTGACGCTGCATGTGCTAAATACTTCACCATGATGTTGGATGGGCCAGCACGTACTTGGCTGAAAGGGCTGCCCCCTAATTCCGTTGGGTCATGGGCTGAGTTGAAGACGCGCTTTATCCAAAATTTTAAAGACACGTGCAAGCAGCCTATGTCCATTCTTGATCTAGACTCTTGTGTCCAGGGTGAGGGTGAGTCAACAACCAATTGGGTGCGACGGATCTCGGCCGTCATCCATTCATTGGACAGTATCAATGCCAGTTCAGCCGTCCTGATGTTAGAAAAGAATTGCCGGTTCCTTCCCCTTAAACAGAAGTTGGGATGGCTTAAGCGCCATTGCAATGATATGGGGGAGCTCATGGCGGCTCTCATCAAATATGCGGATTCTGATAGCACTAAGGACCCTGAGTCCGATGAGGTGAAAGTTGGGAAGGGGAAGAAGAACGGCAATGCCAAGGGGCAGCAGCACAACCCGGTGGGTCAAGGTTATAATGGTAAGCGCAAGGCCGATGGCGGTTTAGACTTTGTGGCTAACACCAATACGCAGAATAACAATCAGCGTCTTAAGAGGAAGTCGTCAGTACCCCGGTTTGGTGGGCCAAAATTCAACCTTGAGGCGATAATGAATCAGCCTTGCCCAAAGCATGGTACACAGGAGAAGCCGGCTAATCACTTGTGGAAGGATTGCTTCATAATGCGGGAGTACAAAAATTCCAATTTTTTCCAGAATAATCATGGCCCGCATGGCGGCTCAGGTTCCGGCTCTCATGGACCTGGCTTTGGAGGTGGCGGCTCAAGTTCTGGTTTTCAGGGCCAAGGCAATCAAGGTGGTTCTAATCAGCAATCGGGTCAAGGAAATCAGCAGCAGCAGTCCGGTTATCAGAGTAATCCGAAGCAGCTGAATGGCGGTCAATATCACGTGTTTACCACAAGCCTATGTAAAATGTGATCAGAAGATTCGTAAACGGGCAATAAACGCAGTTGAGCCGGCTGTCCCTCGATACCTGCGATGGTCTGAACACCCTATTGTGTGGAGCCATGAGGATCACCCGCCCCAGGTGGATAATCCGGGTCAATTGGCTTTGGTGGTGGCTCCTCAAGTTGGAGGGTACAAATTTACCAAGGTGCTCATGGATGGGGGCAGTAGCATCAATATCCTTTATTATGATACTTTCCGCCGTATGAATTTGACTGACAAAGATCTTAAGCCGTACTCTACTATTTTTCATGGGGTGGTGCCTGGTAAGTCGGCGTACCCGGTGGGTAAGATAGCCTTGGAAGTGGCCTTTGGTGATGATCATGATTATAGAGCTGAGACATTGACGTTTGAAGTAGTCAAGATCAAGAGCCCTTACCACACCATGTTTGGACGGCCGGCTTATGCTAAGTTCATGGCATGACCATGTTATGTTTATCTGCAGCTTAAGATGCCGGGTCGTAAGGGTACTATCACAGTACATGGCAACAAGAAGATAGCTTTGGAGTGCGAAGAGGGCGATGCTGCTTATGCTGAGTCTGTTTGTGCAACAGAGGAGTTGAAATTCTACAAGAATAATGTTGATCCGGCAGATATGACACCTTTGAAAAAGCCAACCACAGAGCATGACCCCTTGTCGAAATTTAAGTTGGCAGATGACACTAGGATGGTAGACTTTGTTCCCAGCGACTCATCCAAGCAGTTCAGTATCAGTGCTAATATGGATCCGAAATAGGAAAGTGCGCTCATCGAGTTCATCCGTGAGAACCGGGCATCTTTGCTTGAAAGCCTTCAGACATGCCAGGTGTACCGAGGGAACTCGCTGAGCACACTCTTAATGTTGATCCCAAGTTTAAACCGGTCAAGCAATTCCTTCGTCGTTTTAGTGAAGAAAGGCGCAAGGCCATCGGTGAGGAAGTGGCCCGGCTCTTAGCGGCTGGGTTTATCATTGAAGTGTTTCATCCTGAGTGGTTGGCTAACCCGGTGCTGGTACTTAAAAAGAACGGTACCTGGCATATGTGTGTGGATTACACAGACCTTAACAAGGCCTGTCCGGCTGATCCTTTTGCTCTCCCTCGTATTGATCAGATCGTTGATGCTACAACAGGCTGTGAGCGTTTGAGTTTTCTGGATGCTTACTCTGGTTATCATCAGATCAAGATGGCAGTTAAGGACCAGGAGAAGACAGTGTTCATTGTTCCCTTTGGAGCCTTCTGCTATGTGTCGATGCCTTTTGGACTCAAAAGTGCCCAGGCGACTTACCAGCGGTGTGTTCAGAATTGCCTTCATGACTAGATTGGACGCAATGTTCATGCCTATGTGGATGACATCGTTGTGAAATCCAGGAAGAAGGAAACCTTGATAGATGACTTGAAAGAAACCTTTGACAATCTCTGGGTCTACAAGATGATGCTTAACCCGGCCAAGTGTGTATTTGGTGTACCAGCAGGCAAGCTTCTGGGTTTTTTGGTTTCTGAAAGAGGCATTGAAGCTAACCCGGAGAAAATCAAGGCTATCACTTCTTTGGCTAAGCCGGCGTGTATTAATGATGTTCAGCGTCTGGCGGGTCGTATTGTGGCCTTAAGCCGGTTTATAAGCTGGTTGGGTGAAAAGGCCATCCCTTTGTATCAGATGATGAAGAAGACAGATCGCTTTGTCTGGAGTGATGCTGCCGATCAGGCGTTTGAGGCATTAAAAAAGCAGTTGGCTGAGCCGCCGATCCTTGCAGCTCCTATTGATAAGGAGCCCTTACTGTTATATGTGGCTGCTAATAGTAGAGCTGTTAGTGTGGCAATTGTTGTGGAAAGAAAGGAATCAGGCAAGGACCATCTGGTTCAGCGGCCGGTTTATTATGTCAGTGAGGTACTCATCGAATCCAAGCAGAGATACCCACATTGGTAGAAGCTGGTTTACGGCGTGTTCATGGCTAGCCGTAAGATAAAGCAATATTTTCTTGGTCATCCCATCACTATGGTCAGTTCTGCCCCTTTAGGGGATATTATTCAAAACAGAGAAGCCACAGGCCGGGTGGCTAAATGGGCCATTGAGCTTGGACCCCATGGTCTGAAATACATGCCTCGGACAGCTATCAAGTCTCAAGCACTCATGGATTTTATTAATGATTGGACAGAGTTGCAGATGCCTGAGGAGAAGCCTGATAACACATACTAGACTATTCATTTTGATGGATCCAGGCAGTTAGAAGGCTCGGGGGCTGGAGTTATTTTGACTTCCCCACGAGGTGATAAATTTTGTTATGTCTTAAGGTTGATGTTCCCTTGTACTAACAATGCAGCTGAGTATGAAGCCTTGCTCCATGGTCTTCGGATGGCTAAAGAAATGAATCTAAGCCGGGTGAGATGCTTTGGTGACTCAGATTTGGTGGCTCAGCAGGTTTCAGGAACTTGGGATTCCAAGGATCCACTCATGGCAGCTTATCGCCGAGAGGTTGATGCTATTGCTGGTCATTTCAAGGGCTATCAAGTGGAACACGTTGATCGCATGAAAAATGAGGCGGCGGATGCTTTAAGCCGGCTGGGATCCCAGTGTAAGCCGGTACCACCTAATGTTTTCCTCGATGTGTTGCATAATCCTTCAGTTAAATTGCCTACGGAGGAAGATCTTGCTATTCCTGACCCGGAGGCATACTTGGTGGCGGCTCTTCATGCTATTCCCGATTGGACAGTTCCATATTTGGCTTATATGACCTGGGGTCAGTTACCTGAAGATGAAACTTTGGCCAGGCAGATAACCCGGCGGTCTAAGTCAATGACTATCGTCAATGGAGAGTTGCACCGATGCAGTGTCACAGGGGCATTTCAACGTTGTGTTTCTCCTGAGGAAGGCCGTGAGATTCTACGAGAGATTCATGAAGGAGATTGTGGTCATCATGCCGGCTCTAAGTCTCTCTTGGCTAAGGCTTTTCGTCATGGGTTCTATTAGCTGACGGCTCATGCTGATGCAGAGGATTTGGTCAGCAAGTGTGATGGTTGTCAGAAATTTTCAAGACGAGCTCATGTGCCGGCTCAAGAATTAAGGATGATTCCAATTACTTGGCCGTTTGCAGTCTGGGGGCTGGATATGGTTGGACCTTTTAAAAGATCCAAGGACAAAAAGACTCACCTCTTGGTGGCAGTTGACAAATTTACAAAGTGGGTTGAGGCAGAGCCGGTCAGCAAGTGTGACGCGGCAACGGCGGTTCAATTCATCAAAAAGGTGATTTTCCGCTTTGGCTACCCTCACAGCATCATCACTGTTAATGGCACTAATCTATCTAAAGGAGCTATGAAAGAATTTTGTCAACATGAACATATTAGTCTTGATGTGTCATCTGTGGCCCACCCTCAGTCCAATGGTCAAGCTGAAAGAGCCAATCAAGAAATCTTGAGAGGTATAAACCTCGGCTTATGGTCCCTTTGCAAAGGACGCCGGGTTGTTGGGTGGAGGAGCTGCCCTCAGTGCTATGGAGTATCAATACTAGCCCCAACAGATCTACGGGCTACACGCCTTTCTTCATGGTTTATGAAGCAGAGGCAGTTCTCCCTAGATACATCCGTCACGACTCGCCCTGTGTGGCGGCTTATGTTGAAGCTGATAATGAAAAGGCACGTCAGGATGCTCTTGACCTTTTGGATGAGGAGCGTCACCTTGCGGCAGCTCGCTCGACAATTTATCGGCAAGATCTGCGACGTTATCATAGCCACCGGGTTAAAACCCGGACCTTTCAAGAAGGGGATTTGGTGCTCCGGCTCATCCAGGATCAAACTGACATGCACAAGTTGTCCCCACCTTGGGAAGGGCCCTTTGTGGTCAGCAAAAATCTGAACAACGGGTCATACTACCTCATTGATGTTCGAGAGCACAAAGACTCACGCAAGTCTGAGGAGGAGACTCGCCGGCCATGGAACATTGCTCATCTTCGGCCTTATTACACCTGAGCCACTGGCTCTTGTGATGTACATATTTCTACCAATGTATATATTATGATTAGTATAATAAAGCCGGCATCCTTGATAATTCAGGGCCTCTATTGTTTCATTTCTGAGAATCTGAGTCTTTATTGTCAATTCATAAGGTCACTTGGGGGCTTCCTGCTCATTGAGCATAGCTATGACTACCCTCTTGATCCGGCTTGTATGCCTTGATTGCAAATTACTTGGGGGCTTCCTGCTCATTGAGCATAGCTATGACTACCCTGTTGATCCGGCTTGAACGCCTGGATTGAAAAATTACTTGGGGGCTTCTTGTTTAATGAAACAGAGCTTTGTTTACCCTTTTAATTGGCTTGGACGCCAGGTGTATTCACCTAAAATCCGGGCTATCCTGCCTTTGTATGCTTGCCACTTCGACCAGGTAATCTTGGAATGATTCGCCGTACTCTTGACAGTCAATCTTATAAAGACCCTGAACTTGTCAAAGTTAAAATGACGATTGGTCATGTGAGGCCCGGCTTACAGGTTTGAATTAAGGATTAACTAAGTGGCTGTGCGGCCCGTTGAATAGCACTTGATATTGAGGCTTGGCAACCTATGAAGGCCTTGATTTTTCTGATTTGTATTTGCTTTGAATACTTTTTTGAGGTTCATCTTCTGTACCATATTGATATATGGTTTAAAATTGATTCGGGCCATGTTGCCTTGATCCTTATGATTCATATTTGAATCTATCTGGAGTTTTGATAACCCGGCCTGGCTTGGACCTTAAGTCGCCAGTGTGCTTTGGTAATGCCCTTGGAGTTATGCGCTCTAAGTCTTTGGGATGTTATCCTCGCTGCATATGGCATGGTAAGCCGGCAGTATGAACAAATATCACAGGTATGATATTTACTTGTTATGACTATATGAGGTTTTTGATAAACTCGCCCAGGTTATGGATTATACAGTCACCAGTGGATTTTATATGGGGTATTATGACCCGCCCTGGAGTAAACCGCCAGGGCACTTTGTTATCTGCTTGTGTGCAGGGAATATGATAAATATGGTTGACATGATTGATGATATTATAAGCATAAGTGGCAGATCTTCAACATCAGATCGGCTGCTCAAACGTGTTATGCAAATAAACACGCACAATGGCGTGGCAGGCCATGGTTTTTCATCTAGCCTATTACATGGCTCCTCGAGCCCAAAAGAATAAGTGTTTTTTGATACACACAACGTCCAATACTGTGAATGGTAAGCCGGCCCTTGGATCTGTTGTCTTGGCCTTCACGTGTTGACGCTTCCGGGTCATCTTGCACCGGCTCTTCTTCTTCTTGGTTACCCATTGGCTAGAACTCAGGTGTAGCCCAGTTGATGCCGGTCAAAGCTCTAAACACAGCCTCGTCATCTATAAGACTTGATGGATCAATGTCAGGAGCAAAGGTGTGCTTACGTGTAGGCGGGATAAGATCTACAGCCTGGTGAACCGGTGCCTTCACCTTTGAGTTGTCAACATTATAAACCGGGTGGTACTTGGAGAGGTCCATTTCGTCAGCCAGTTTGCTTGCCCAGGGACGCATTGCTCTCACTATTTCAGTGAAGTCATCAGCACTGAAAGGGGACCCATCTTCTTTAACACTGGGACAGCCGGCTGATATCTCTTTCGGATCAAGTTCAGCCTGCCACGCCTTTGCTCGGCTCAAGGCAGTGATAGCACCGGCTCTGGCGGCTGATCGTTTTAATTCTTCCATCCTTTGTGGTAGCACAGATAGCCTCTCCAACACTTCCTTAATAAGGGAAGGTGGTTGCTTCTTATGTAAGGGAGCAGAAATCACCCGTTGGGCGCCAGTGTACAGCTGCTCTACAAGGGTGTATATGGCTTTCAGCTTTATGCGCATATCGTCACCCAGCTTGGAGCTTCTGGAACCTATATTGGCAAGTATATTTATGAGCCGGATCAATGGTTGTTCAACATTGATGAAGAAATATTGAAGTATACTATTACTTACCAAAGATGGCCGCTGTCATGCTGTTGATTTGATATTTTAAACCGGGCAACTCATCAGTTACCGGCTTAAGGGCAGCCTCGACATCTTCTACTCTTTTCAATAGAGATGCCCTCTCGGTCTCCCAGCCATTTTTATCAGCACTGAAGTCTTGTTTAAGCTTTTCGATGTTTTCCAAAGTAGCCTTCAGCTCTGATTTGGCTTTTGATGTTTCAGATTGTTGGGTTTGAATGTTGGCCCTCAGATCATTGACTTGGGATTCCTTCATATTTAATTCAGCCTGCAACATGAACACCATAGGAAGCATTATGATCATTTTGAAGTCCCAAGCACAATACCAGTATTCTACTTGGCACTTGGGGGCTAATGCATATTGCTCTTTTTTGAAGACCATTTTTTGATGACCCGTTTCAATCTTATGACTATGGCCGGCTCATGGGGGCTATATCTTTGGAATTTTTGTTCCTAATTATGGTGATAAAGTTCCGGCTTAGCCATGCTGATTAAGCCGGCCCTTGGGGACTACAGGTGCAAAATTGAGCACTACTATTTGAAGTTCTGATTTAACTTTTTTAAGCATGCTATGGCATGGACATCAAGATCAATACGGAGATTTAAAGTCTACATCATATTCAAGTTTATCATATCCAGTAGGCTTGGCGGCTGATAGAAAGATATGTGCATAAGACAATTTTTTTACTTACCTCCAAACGATTCTTCATAAGATTAACCAAGCCAACTTCAAAGTCACGACTGGTGTGGAGGCAGTTCAGGTAACCCGCGTGAAGCTCCTGGGCATTGAATTGAGTATAGTCTTCTAGATCCAGTTTCCACTTGCCTTTGTCAGCAGCCGAGATTTCCTGTTTTGCGCTGTGCTTGGACAAGACGGTGGGGTTACCTGGTGCTGTGTAAGCTATCCCAGTAACTATGATATCTTCGGCTTCTTGAGCCAGCTGAGCGGGGCTGGGCGGCTTAGCATTTTCTGGATCAACATCCATGGTATCCATGGTGACAGGGGGCTCTTCTGGTGGCGGGTCATCCATAGCCGCTTCTGAAATTTGATGCATGGATTCAGACACGGTCTGCTTCTTCGGGTCAGCAACCTTGGGATCTTCAGCCGGCTTGCTAACCTTAAGTTTCTTGCTGGGCTTGGCCATGGCACTGAAAATAACAACTCATGATGAGATTAGTGTATTAATGGAGTAAGATATTAAGGCAAACAGGCTTAAGTGTTTCTTACGCAGGAACAATTTTGAACAGGGGAACTTGAGTCCCAGTTGAATCGCCGGAGGAGGAATGAGAAGTTCCCTGATAACTTGAGTCAGACAGGTTAAGGGGTTGTCGAATAAGGCCCGCTTTTGGATATGCTAAGTCAGAAATTTGTGAAACCTCTGGACGGCACTTGCGAGGGACCGGCGTGTTGGGTAAGCCGGAAGAAAGAATCCCACCGCTGCTGTTCCAGGTTGTGCGGCGAGCTTCATGTTGTTGTTTCTTCAATATAAAGTTGGGATCCAAGTAAGCTAAAGGGTGAGAAAACCTTACTTTCCGGCTTGCTTGACGAACTTTCTGTCTTGGCAGAGATTCTGAGTCGGAGGAAAGGGTAGTTACCTCTTCGCCATCTGCGTGGCTGCCTTCCGCGTCGTCCTGATAATGATCATTGTCAATAAGATGTACAAAAAATGATCCAAGGGAATCAAGTTCTACCTCCGACTCATCATCATCCAAGTTAAATAACTCGGAGGGGGTGGCCTTCTTCTTTGCAGGCTTTTTCTGAGCCTTAGTTTTCATCCGGGCCTTCTTGGCCAGCTTATCTTGCAGCTTCCTATTCCAAAAAGGAGAATCGGCCTGCAAAAATCAAATGGGTATAAGATGACAGTTTTAATAAAGAAATGATTAAACCGGAAATTATTTAAAGCTTACAGCTGGCAGCTTGTTAAGAGTGTAGAAGGGATTCAGTCCAGTTTTGCTGCAATCTTCCAAACTCTCATTCAGTAGAGACTTGGTCATCTCATTGATGTCATCATCAGTCAGTTGTATCTGGCAGTGGCGTTGCGGATCTTTTAAGTCGCAGGTGTATTCGCACATCAAGCCGGAGCGGCGGCTTAAGGGCATAATTCTCCAGGCGACCCAGCATCGAACCAGGTCGATTCCGGTCAAACCATTAGCCATTAAGGCTCTAATCTTTGAAAAGACGGGCATATATTTGGCCCGCTCTGCTGTGCTGATTCGATTGGGGAGAGGGTGCCTGTTGCTAAGCCGGTTCTCACGGTAACCCGGCATAGGATTTTCCCCTTCTAGAGAGGTGTCTTGACAGTAAAACCAAGTTTGGTTCATGTCCTTGGGGTGGCTGGACAGTCTGGCAGCTGGGAAGGTGGCGTCTTTCCGCCTCTGAATTGAAATACCACCTAATTCTAGGCTGGACCCATTCGTGAATTCAGTTTGGCGGTTTACATAGTAGAACTCTCTGAATAGTTCTACAGTGGGTTCCTGCTGAAGGTATACTTCGCAAAACACTTGAAAATTGCAGATATTTGTGACAGAGTTGGGTCCGATGTCTTGAGGATGGAGTTGGAAGAAGTGCAGTACATCACGGAAATTTTTTGAACCGGGCGGAGTGAACCCCCGGACCATGTAATCAGTGAAGACAACAACTTCGCCCTCCTTGGGTTCGGGGACAGTTTCTGCTCCTGGGGCTCTCCAATGAATGACATTCTTGGCGGCTAAAACGCCCACTTGAACATGTTCGAGTAGCTCATGATCGGTAACCCGGGAGGCGACCCAATTACATGAGGTGACAGTCTTGGTCATTTTTGAGGAGGAAGGTCTACGAAAGAAAATATTGCCGGTTTAAGATTATGCTGTTAAGCAGGCTATTGATTCAAAGGTAAGTGCTATAAAAAGCCAATGTGTTAAGCCGGAAGATAATACACATATTAACGGCTTAAAAGGGGACTAATGGTACATGGCGGGTTATGGTTTGTCAGTTAAAGCCGCCCAAACAGTTGCCATATTTCAGATCTATAAATGAGGATTTGCTAAGTGATGGACAAACAGATTCCACAGATCGACGCTATGATTTTGGATCTACAACAATTCAGAAAATAAAATAATAGGCCTAAAGTGAAGGCAGTGGAAGAACTCATGTGTTCGGATGGATCTTATACAAAAAAGTGCCTATGGCAATTGAAAAAGGGATGCTACGCTGCTACTGCACATTTTCAGTGTCATCTTCAAATTCAGCCGTGCGATCTAGAAGAAGAACAAAGAAGAACAGAGAGGAACCCTAATGAACTGGGGCTAACCCTAATGGAGATCTGCTACGAGGAAAAATAAGTGCTTACTGATGCTGCTAGACAGCGGCGGTGCGTCGCGGTGCTCTGATTCGTTCAGGTTGATGCAGCGGCCGGAGTTGAGGCAGTTGACAAGGTTGACGGCCGCGGAGCTCGGGCACGCGTGGGTGTTGCGAGGAGGAAGACGAAGATGAGGAGGCAAGGGAAAAAAATGAAAAGGACCCCTGTCCCTATTTATAAGGAGATGGATAAAAGGCATGCGCGGGAATCGAGGAGGACGAAAAAATCATTTTGTGGCTATGCGGACGCCTCGATTTTCGGGAGGTCCATTAAAAGATAAAAGATCTGTTGAGATGTTCTGGGCTTCTTGCGAAATTAATGCGAGATGACGTCATGGCGGGTTAACACGATTCTGTGAGCTGATGTCATGGCGGGTTATAGCAAGTTCATAAAGTTGACGATGCAAGGTTTGTTAAGACAAGCACTGAAGATTGATGTGAACAAGTTCAAATCAACCTGGGGCCTAATGTTGGGGATATAACTATTGGGTATGACCGCCCAGGGGGGCCGGGTCATGCCATTGGCGGCTCATGATGAAGAAGCCTAGGAAGATGTGAAGATGGCGGTCCATAGAGCAAGCTTATTGAAGGCCCAAGACCCGGGGGCGACTTGAGGCCGTGGGTGTGAACCGCCATATGTTTAACTTATATTATAAGGCAAGTTTAGTTGGTTACCGAGCCGGATACATAGTGTATGGGCTGGCCGGGACTCTGTAAGCCGCCGGGCATCAACCTGTGTATATAAAGGGGTGACCCGGCGGCGGCTTAAGAAAAAGGAACAATCAATCGAGAACTAGGTCAAGCGTATTCGCTCCCTGGTAATCGAAACCTAAGCAATACAACCTAAAGCAGGAGTAGGCTTTTACCTCGTTGAGAGGGGTCGAACCTGGGTAAATTCTCCGTCTCCTTTGTCCTGTTTTAACCCCTTCAAGCTAACCTAGCTGCGATGGCTCCACACCTAAGTCCTTTTGCTAGGGCATCTGCCGTGTTAAGTCCATGACATTCACATCTCTGCAAAGCTCGATCAAGGTTGCGTAAGCAATCATCAAAAGAAGTCCCATAAACAGAAAAATCTTCCATGAAAACCTCAACAATCTTTTCACAAAAGTCAGAGAATATAGCAGTCATACATCTTTGACAGGTAGCAGGTGCATTGCATAAACCGAAAGGCATACGTCTCTAAGCATGAGTCCCAAAAGGGCAAGTAAAAGTATTTTTGTCTCGATTTTCTTTTGACATAGGTATTTGAGAAAAACTTGAATATCCATCAAGGAAACAACAGTGTGTATTCTTAGACAATCTTTCTAACATTTGAACAGAAAAGGTAAGGGGTAATGATCTTTTCTAGTAGCTTTATTTAATTTCCTGAAATCAATTACCATCCTATAACCAGTTACGATTCTTTGTGGAATGAGTTCATTTTTATCATTAAGAACAACAATTATACCTCCTTTCTTAGGAACACAATGAACAGGACTTACCCATCTACTATCTGCTATGGGCTAAATTATACCTGCTTCTAGAAGCTTTAATATTTCAGTTCTTACCACATCCTTCATCTTAGGATTCAATCATCGCTGGTGATTAACAGCTGGCTTAGCATTGGGTTCCATATTAATTTTGTGTTAACATAGAGTGCGACTAATGCAATTAAGATCATCAAGAGTATATCCAATAGCAGCACGATGCTTCCTTAGAGTTTTAATTAATCTCTTTTCTTCATGCTCTGAAAGGTTAGCATTGATAATAACATGTTATATCTTCTTTTAATCCAGATAGGCATATTTCAATGTGTCAGGTAGTTTCTTAAGTTCAAACACGGGATCACCCTTAGGTGGAGGAGGACCTCCAAGAGTTTCAACAGGCAAATTATGTTTAAGGATAGGTGCTTGATCAAAGAATATCGTATCTATTTCATATGCATATCATTTTCATGGTCTAGCAAATATTGTTCTAATGGATCAGTAGGAGGTATGGCAATAGAAGCGAGACCAATAATTTCATCCTTGCTAGGCATTTCTTTATCATGAGGTTGCCTTCGGAATTTAGAAAAATTAAGCTCATGAGATACATCACCAAAGTTAACACTGACAGTTTCCTTATTGCAATCTATCTTAGCATTAAGTGTATTCAGGAAAGGTCTACCAAATATGATGGGACAAAAATCATCTTGTGGAGAACCAAGAACTAGAAAATCAGTAGGGTATTTTATCTTTCCACACAAGACTTCAACATCTCTAACAATCCCAAGCAGAGAAATAGTATCTCTATTCGCAAGCTTAATAGTAGCATCAATGTCTTCTATCTTAGTAGGTGCAATATCATTCATAATTTCTTGATATAAAGTAAAAGGTATATCACTCACACTAGCACCCAAATCACATAAACCATGATAAAAATTATCTCCTATTTTAACAGAGACAACAGACTTGCCAACTATAGGTTTATTCTTATATTTAGTATCGGGCTTAGCAATTCTAGTGGCTTCATCACAGAAGTAAATAACATGCCCATCAATATTATTGACCAAGAGATCTTTAACCATATCAAAATTATGTTCAAATTTAATTTGTTCAGATGGTCTAGGTGTTCTAATATTACTTTTTTTAACCACAGTTGAGACTTTAGCATGTTCCTTAATCCTAACAGGGAAAGGAGGTTTCTCAATATAAGCGGTAGGCACAACTAGATCAACATTGTAAACGATAGTTTCATCTTTAACTATAGCGGGTTCCTCAATCTTTTCTTGATAGGGGGATGATATTTAAACCACTTCTCCTTTGGGAGATCAACATGAGTAGCATATGATTCGCAAAAAGAGGCTACTATCTCAGAGTCAAGTCCATATTTTGTACTAAACTTATGAAAAGCATCGGTTTCCATAAAAGATTTAACACAATCAAACTCAAGTTTTATACCAGACTCTTTACCTTTGTCGAGTTCCCAATCTTCAGAGTTGCGTTTCATTCTCTCCAGAAGATCCCATTTGAATTCAATAGTTTTCTTCATAAAGGAACCAGTAGAAGAAGAATCGGGCATGGATCGATCATTATGAGAAAGCCGAGCATAAAAATTAAGTATGATAATTTCTCTTGAGAGCTCATGATTGGGGCATGTGTACATCATGTACTTAAGCCTCCCCCAAGCTTGAGCGATAACTTCTCCTTCATGAGGCCAAAAATTATATATATAATTCCGATCACGATGAACCAGATGCATAGGATAAAACTTCTGATGAAATTCCAATTTCAATTGGTTCCAATCCCACCTTCCAATATCATCACATAGCCTATACCATGTCATTGCCTTTCTCTCCAAAGATAAAGGGAAAACCTTCTTCTTAACTCCATCCTCGGATAAACCTGCACGCTTAAATAATCCACAAACTCAATCCACATAAATTAAGTGCATATCGGGATGTAAGGATTAGCTAGCAGTTTCTCTATCATACCCAAAGGAATCTCATAATAAATATTTTTAGTAGGTGCATGGTACGTCCATTTTGCATCATGTTATCCTACTATTATTTGTAGTATTTTTATGCAATATAACACTATGGGGAGCAATTCTAATGCCTTTTCTCTCATAATATGCAAGGTTTACACAACGAGGGAGAATGCCGACAGCTGGAATTCTGGACCTGAAAAAGCTATTTCAGAGATACCTATTCTGCACATCTCCAAATGAGCTGAAATTTCACGAAGAATTATTTTAGAATATATAAAAAATACTGGAGAAAAGAACTATCAGAGGGGGCCACCCAGGTGCCCACTAGGCACCAGGGCGCGCCACCCCCTCCAGGCACGCCCTGGTGGGTAGTGGGGGCCCAGGCCCACCTCTGGTGCCCATCTTCTGGTATATGAGGTCTTTTAACCTAGAAAAAAAAATAAGGAGAGAACTTTCAGGATGGAACACCGCCATCTCGAGACGAAACTTGGGCAGGAGCACTTTTGCCCTCCGGTGGAGCGATTTCGTAGGGGGAATTTCCCTCCCGGAGGAGGAAATCGAAGCCATCGTCATCATCAACGACCCTCTCATCTTTGGGAGGCCAATCTTCATCAAGATCTTCAACAACACCATCTCATCTCAAACCCTAGTTCATCTCTTGTGTTCAATCTTTGTATCAAAACCTCAGATTGGTACCTGTGGGTAACTAGTAGTGTTGATTACATTGTGTAGTTGATGCTAGCCGGTTTATATGGTGGAAGATTATATGTTTAGACCCATTATGACATTTATTACTCCTCTGATCTTGAGCATGAACATGTTGTGTGAGTAGTTACTTTTGTTCTTGAGGACACGGGAGAAGTCATGTTGCAAGTAATCATGTGAAATTGATATTTTGATGATATGTATGTTGTAATTCCCTTAGTGGTGTTATGTGAACGTCGACTACATGACACTTGACCATATTTGGGCCTAAGGGAATGCATTGTGGAGTAGTTATAAGATTATGGGTTGCTAGAGTGACAGAAGCTTAAACCCTAGTTTATGCGCTATTCCGTAAGGGGTTGATTTGGATCCACATGTTTAATGCTATGGTTAGATTTAATCTTAATACTTCATTCGTAGTTGCGGATTGTCGGATTCAGGGCTCCGCAGACCCAAGAAAGGTTCGAACTCTGGGGCACGTGCAAAGGACTCAACCTATCCAGCCAACCAGCTCATCGCCCTACATCCTAGCTCAATGCACATGAACAAGGAAGAAGATGAACATGACAGTTTACCCAGGTTCAGGCCACCTTGCGGTGTAAGACCCTACTCCTGCTTTGTAGTGGATTGGCCTCACGAGGGGCTGAGGATGCGCTAGTACAAAGGATGAACAACCTCGCGAGGTCTATGGGTGAGGGTGGAATGGATCCCCCCTGGTCTATGATGGTGGCTAGCCTATACTTATAGTGGCCTCAGTCCTCTTCCCCCAAATCATAGGCGGGAAGGGATCCCATAGTGGCCAATTTGAAAGGGGACAAGTAGTACATCTTATCCTGATGAAAGGTGGTCTTCTCCTGCAAAGCCTTTGGTTGTGACACAGCAGTGGGCTCGACGATGACATCCGTCCTGCCGTCCTAGCGGTCTTGGTCTTGTAGCACTGGAATAGAAACCTTTGCCGGGCTCCTTGGGAACCCATGCATGCGCTTGCCTCCATAGCACCAAAGAGGAAACTGCCTCCTCTACGCCCGCTGGTGCCCGCCTGTCCTTGGTCGTCATGGCTTGCGTCATGCAACCTCCTGAGATTGGGTACCTGCATAGAAATCTCCGCTCCTGAGGAGGCAGCCTGGGGAGGCCACTCCCTCGGGAGGTCTTGGTGTCGTCCGCCTCACGAGGCTTGGCCCCTCGCGAGGATCTTGTCTTGGTGGCCTTGGAGGTGGGACATACCAGGCCGTCAACAGAGCCACGCCGTGGGCCGCGGGCAGGCAAGTCTGGGTACCCTGGTTCCCAGAACTACGACAGTAGCCCCCGGGCCCAAGGCGCGCTCGGACTTGGCTTCGAGGCGAAGCCAAAGGGCAAGGGTGAAGTGCCATGGGCCCTAATCGCCTGCGGGCCAGGCTGACGCGTGGTTCTTGATGGGATGTGGGCGTCTCCGCTTCCCCACGTTGCCTCGGCAACTGCCCGACTTGACAACCGCCTGGCGCATGCAGCGGGGCTATCATTGCTCTCCCTTCGCCTTGCTCCAGATCCCCTTTCTCCCAGTCGAGAGTATCTCTAGATCCGGCCGCGCTCCTCCCCCTTTTTCGGCGTTCTGGGTACCAGGGTACCCAGACTTGCCTGCCTGTGGCCCATGGCGTGGCTCCATCGATGGCCTGGTATGGCCCACCTCCAAGGCCACCAAGACAAGACCCTCGCGAGGGGCCAAGCCTCGGGAGGCGGACTGCACCAAGACCTCACGAGGGAGCGGCCTCCCTAGGCTGCCTCCTGAGGAGCGGAGATTTCTATGCAGCTACCCAACTTCAGGAGGTTGCGATGATGCAAGGCATGCTGACCAAGGCCAGGCGGGCGCCAACGGGCGCAGAGGAGGTAGTTTCCTCTTTGGTGCTAAGGAGGCAAGCGCAGGCGTGGGTTCCCAAGGAGGCCGGCAAAGGTTTCTATTCCAGTGCTACAAGATCAAGACCGCCAGGACGGCAGGACGGATGTCATCATCGAGCCCACTGCTGCGTCACAACCAGAGGCTTTGCAGGCGAAGACCAACTTTCATCAGGATAAGATGTACTGCTTGTCCCCTTTAAAATTGGCCACTGTGCCATCCCTCCCCACCTATGATTTGGGGGAAGAGGACCGAGGCCATTATAAGTATTGGCTAGCCACCACCGTAGACCGGATCGGATCCACCCTCACCCATAGACCTCGCGAGGTTGTCCATCCTTTGTACTAGCTCATCCTCGGCCTCTTGTGAGGCCAATCCACCACAAAGCAGGAGTAGGGTCTTACACCGCAAGGTGGCCTGAACCTGGGTAAACTGTCGTGTTCATCTTCTTCCTTGTTCATGTGCATCGAGCTAGGCCATAGGGCGATGAGCTGGTTGGCTGGATAGGTTGAGTCCTTCGCACACGCCCTAGAGTTCAAACCTTTCTCGGGTCCGCGGAGCCCTGAATCCGACATTTGGCGCGCCAGGTAGGGGCGTGTCGAAGCTCTGCCTCTTCACCAAGCCGCACTCCGCCCGCGCTGCGTGGTTCCCATGGCCGGTGCCGCCCCACCCCCCGGGCCGTTGGGCGCATTCGGAGGAGTCGTGGGCATCCGGGCCTTTTCCCCCATCCTGCGAAAGGTGCGGTGGCCACCGAAGTTTAGGCCGGCATTGCGCCCGCAGTACGATGGCGCGGCGGACCCCGCTGAGTTCCTCCAGGCATACGCGCAGGCTATCTGGGCGGCGGGTGGTGCGACAAGGTCATGGCGAACTGGCTCCCGATGGCCCTCACGGGCGTGTCGCGCTCCTGGTTGCTCGGCCTGCTGGAGTCTTTGGTGGCTTCCTGGGAGGAGTTGTGCGGCCAGCTCATCGCGCGTTTCGTGGCCCCGACGCCCCACGCGGTTGCGGCCATCCTTGGCGGGTCGCAGGCGTCGGCCTCAGGCCACCACATCAAGCAGCTTCTTCATCGGGTCGAGGCTGCTCGGCCGCGGCAGGAGGCTCCTCCGGGCCGCGTTGTGCCTGAGACCGCCATCACCTTCGACTCCAGGGATCACCCCAAGACCACGGCAGGCGTCGGCGCCCTCCCGATGTTGTGCATGCCCACCATCGGCAACATCACGGTCACCAGGACCCTCATCAACAGTGGCGCCAGCCTCAACGTCCTCTCCGTGGAAGCCTTCGATCTACTTCAAGTGCCCTACGATGAGCTCGCCCCCACCAGGCCCTTCTCGGGGGTGGTTGGCGGCTCCACCGCTCCCCTAGGGCAGATCCGCCTTCCCGTCACCTTTGGCACACGCTACAACTACCGCACCGAGCTCATCGACTTCGACGTTGCCCGCATCGGCCTCCCGTACAACGCCATCCTTGGGTACCCGACCCTTGCCAGGTTCATGGCAGCAACGCACCCCGGCTACAATGTTGTCAAGATGCCAGGGAGTAGTGGCATCATCACCATGGCGGGGGACACCAAGGGTGCACTCCTGGCCCTCAAGCTCTCTTTCAAGGCCGTGGCAGCCACACAACCAGGCATTGGGGACACCCCCGAGATCCCAGAAGCTGCGCCCGCAAAAAAGAAGCAATTGTTCTCTCAAGATCGGGCCGAGATGAAGCAGGTGCCAGTCAACGACAGGGGGCTCAGGCCACACCTTCACCATAGGCGCTGGCCTCCCCCCAGATCAGGAAGAGGCGCTGGTCGATTTCCTCCGTGCGAACAAGGATGTGTTTGCATGGGAGGCGACGGACTTGGTCGGCATCTTGCGAGAAGTGATCGAACATCATCTGATGGTGTGCCTCGGTGTGCACCCGGTGAAGCAGAAGGCGCGACGGCAAGCCTCGGAGAAACAATCGTTCATCGTCCAAGAGGTCCGCAAGCTACAAGATGACGGCGTCATCTGGGAGGTGCAGCACCCGGATTGGCTGGCCAACCCGGTCTTTGTCCCCAAGAAGGGCAGAAGGGAGCGCATGTGCGTCGACTTCACGAGCCTCAACAAAGCTTGCCCTCAGGACCCTTTCCCTCTTCCACGCATCGACCAGATCATTGATTCCACTCCCGAGTGCGACCTACTGTGCTTCTTGGATGCCTTCTTAGGATACCATCAGATCAAGATGGCGGTGCAGGACATCGAGATGACGGCCTTCCTCTCTCCATGTGGGGTGTACTGCTACACCTGCATGCCTTTTGAATTGCGAAATGCTGGCGCAACCTTCCAGCAATTGATGCACATCGCCCTGGGCCTGCAACTCAGGAGGAACGCCGAGGCGTACGTCGACGACATAGTGGTCAAGTCGTGGGAAGCAAGGACCCTTGTTGAAGATCTGGAAGAAACATTCACCAACCTGCGCAAGGTAAACCTGTGGCTCAACCCGGAGAAATGCATGTTCGATATCCCGTCCGGCAAGCTACTGGGTTTCCTGGTGTCATACAGAGGGATCGAAGCTAACCCGGAGAAGATCAAGGCAATAGAAAGGACGAGCCCGCCGCAGACCCTCAAGGAGATGTAGAAGCTCGCGGGCTATGTAACTTCATTGGGGCGTTTAATCTCCAAGCTCGATGAGCGCGCCCTCCCATTCTTCAAGCTAATGAAAAAGAAGGGCCCCTTTGAATGGACTCCGGAGGCCGAGGCGGCCTTCCAAGACCTCAAGAGGTATCTCACCAGCCCGCCAGTGATGGTGGCGCCTCATCCTCTTGAGCCCCTGGTACTTTACCTGGCCGCCACACCCTACTCTGCTAGCGCAGCGCTCGTGGCGGTCTGGGATGAGCGCGCAGGGGCGAGTGCACGGCACAGCACCCCACGCGCGGCCGCTCCATTGCCACCTTAGGATGGCACTCCTGAGGCCTCGACTACCTCGTCGGACGGTAGGGTTCCCGAGGCCTTCTCGCCTCAAGCAGGGCTGGACATCGCTGACACCTCTTCCGACGTCGAGAATCCCGTGTACTTCGTCAGCACGGTGTTACGTGATGCACGCTCACGTTACCCCATGCCACAGAAGCTCCTGCTCGCGCTCCTCGTCGCCTCCAGGAATCTGCGCCACTACTTCTAAGGCCACCCCATCAAGGTCTTCTCCGCGTACCCCCTGGAGAAGGTGCTCTGGAGCACCAGTGCCGTGGGGAGGGTTGCTGAGTGGAACATCGAGCAGCAAGCATTCCAGCTGGAGTTTAGCACCACCAGGGTTATCAAGGGCGCGGCCCTCGTTGACTTTGTGGCAGAATGGACTGATGCTCCTGACCGAGGGATGGGTGAAGACCGCTCCCTCACGCCCGGAGATGAGGCGCCCGATGGCTGGGTCATGTACTTCGACGGCGCGTTCGTGCGTCAGGGCACGAGGGCTGGAGCCGTACTCATCTCGCCTACACAGGACAAGCTCTACTACGCCGTGCAGCTCTGCTTCCAACATGGCGAGAAGGTCTCCAACAACATCATGGAGTACGATGGCCTGATCGCTGGCCTCAGGGCAGCAGTGGCCCTGGGGGTCAAGTGTCTCACCATCAAGGGTGATTCTCAGCTCCTCATCAACTTCTCCAACAAGGCATACAAACCTAAGGACGAGCACATGGAAGCATACTTAGAAGAGGTACGCAAAATTGAAAAATGATTCTTGGGCTTGGAATTGCAGTACGTGCTGCGTGGCACGAACTAGGAGGTGGACGACATCGCTAAGAGGGCGTCCCGACGCCAGCCCCAGAAGCCTGGTGTCTTCGAGGAGCGGCTCTTCAAGCCATCGGCGGCTCCCCCGGCTGCAGGCCTTGCGCTATTTCGGGAGGAGCCGCCACTGGCCACTTCCACGGGCGCCCCGGCCTGCGGTCTGACCTCTGGAGCCCACCTGCTCCTGGCGCTCGAACCTCAGGAGGGGTGCTGGACCAAAGAGCTCAAGGCGTACCTGCTCCAAGGCACCCTGCCGGAGAAGGAGGAAGATGCAGAACATGTGGCCCGTCAGGCCACCGCTTACTGCTTGCATGACGACGAGCTCTACCGAAGGCGCCCAACACCAGATCTGGCCCAAGGCCCCTTTGGTGAGCAGCCCAGCCGCGCCTAGTAGTTTCAGCCCGTGTCATTTTTTTCCTGTTGCCATTTTGCTATTTATCCAGAGATGCCAGTTTTCCAGAAAAGTCCCTAGTGTTCATGCATTAATAACTCCACAACCGTGTATCGGATTAAAATGGTTTAAATATGTAAAATGCTTAGAATTTCATCTAGTTTCATAATAACCAACTTTCATTCATGTTTAAAATGTTTAAAATACTGTTTGCATTTGTTTTGCATTAATGACATGTTAAAATGGTTTATTTCATAACTAATTAACCGTAGCTCCGAATTTAATAAACTTTATATGCAACTTGTCTAAAAAAATGCATAGATTAACATGATACACTTACTTTTGTTGTTTAACAACTCTAAAATATGGTTTAGGTAGAACAGGACCAAATTCAAAAACTACATTTGAGGATTTTCCGGAATTGTTGTTTGTTGCTCCGGCCTCATTTAAACTTGCCTAAATAGGTTGTTTTCATATGCTTCATCTCTTGCCATGTTAATCAACATTTAATATTGATGGGTGGCATAAACAAGAGTGAACTAAATATTTGAATGTTGTGTTTCGTCAATATGCAACTTGTTGCATATTGAGCTCCACTTAACTTGTAGTATTGTTTGTTGCACTTTTCCATGCCATGCCTCATTAAACCGGACATGCATCATACTTGATTGTGCATCGTGCCATGTTTATGCTTGGTTGTTTACTATGTTGTTTACTTCTTTCCGGTTGTGCTTCTTCTCGATAGTTCCGGTTATGTTGCGATTGTGAGGATTTGTTCAACTATGTTGGTTCGTCTACTTCATGGATTCGGACTTCTTCCTAGCGGGATTTCAAGCAAGATGATCATTATCCTGGATACCACTATATCTTTGCCTTGCTAGTTGTCTCCTTGCTATCGCTATGTCACGCTACCTATCACTTGTTTATCAAGCCTCCTAAATTGCCATGATAAGCCTCTAACATTTTCCACCATCCCAGCAAACCGTTGTTTGGCTATGTTACCGCTTTGCTCAGCCCCACTTATAGCATTGCTAGTTGCAGGTGCAGTGCAGGTTGTTCCATGTTTGGGACATGGATTTCATGGGATATCACAATATCTCTTATTTAATTAATGCATCTATATACTTGGTAAAGGGTGGAAGGCTCGGCCTTTTGCCTGGTGTTTTGTTCCAATCTTGCCGCCCTAGTTTCCATCATACCGGTGTTATGTTCCTTGATTTTGCGTTCCTAACACGGCCGGGGTTTATGGGCCCCCCTTGACAGTTCGCTTTGAATAAAACTCTTCCAGCAAGGCCCAACATTGGTTTTACCATTTGCCTAGTAACAACTAAAACTTGCATATGGACTTACCAGTACCCGAGGATAATTAATCAACAACCCGGGCCAGTGCTCCTCATGAGTGTTGGTCCAAAACAGAGCCACTTGCGGTGCCACCTCGTCAACTGGGGTTTTCGGTTGCCGTACATAGTGTTCATCCGATTGTGGCCTGAGACGAGATACGCGTGGCTACTATCAGGGTGTCGGCACGTCGGGAGGTCTTGCTGGTTTTGTTTTACCATTGTCGAAATGTCTTGTGAACCGGTATTCCAAGCTTGATCGGGTTGTTCCAGAAAGGAGGATTTTCCTCCGTGGATCATGAGAGTTTATTATGGACTAAGTTGGGACACCCCTGCAGGGTTAAATCTTTTGGAGAGCCGTGCCCGCGGTTATGTGGCAGATGGGAATTTTTAATATCCGGTTGTAGAGAACTTGACACCAGATTCGAAATAAAATACACCAACCGCGTGTGTAACCGTTACCATCTCTTTTCGAGTAAGTTCGAGAAGAGAACACGGTGGGGTTATGTTTGACTTGTAAGTAGTTCAGGATCACTTATTGATCATTACTAGTTGTGACCGTTATGCGTAGTCTCTCTTCTTATTCTTGTACTTGTAAGTTAGCCACCATACAATGCCTAGTGCGTGCTGCAACCTCACCACTTATCCATTCCATACCCATTAAGCTTTGCTAGTCTTGATACCCATGGTAATGGGATTGCTGAGCCCTCGTGGCTCACATATTACTACAACAACAGTTGTAGGTACAGGTAAAGTGATGCTCTGACGCGAGAGCGATGCATGCTTGTTTTGGAGTTCTTCTTCTGCTTCTTATTCGATCAAGGGATAGGTTCCGGGTCAGGAGCCTGGGATTAGCAGGGTGGATGTCGTTCTTCTTTTTCATTTGTTTTCATCCATAGTCGGATCCTGCTCTTCTGTATGATGATTGCTATGTATTGATGTATTCATGTATTCATGTTGTAGCTTGTGGCGAGTGCAAGTCTTTATCTTCTATTCCCATCTATTCAGTACATGGTATGTTGTAATGATATCCACCTTGCTATGCGCTCGAAATGCGATTGTGCCCCAATCATGAATTCATCACGTGATTGGGATAGAATCACATCTTGGGCGCTACATCCCGGCAGCCTCAGACCAGAGTCCCGATCCCGGCAGCCGCGACACCCAGCACCTCAAGCTCAGCAATCTCTTCATCAACACGCTCTTCTTCTGAGGACTTCCCTTCATTATCAGCCGCCGTGATAGCCTTGAGCCTTCGGACTTCCTCAGGTCTGCTCTTGATGTACTCCTACTCCTGCTCGGTGGTACCCTTGGTGAAGTCAGTCTCCTTCCTGGTGGCTCTCTCTACTAAGCCTGAGGCCCAACTCATTTCATCTTCCAAGCTAGGCAGCTCCCGTTTTGCCTTTACTCCATTAGCGTTGCAATCCGGAATACACTTGAGGATTTGATCCAGCGCAGAGTTCATGTGCAAAGGAACAATTCTTCCTGGCAAGTGGAATGTGCTGGCCTTATGGAAAAGTTGCTCGCACAGCCAGGCATGGCTCATTACTGTGAGATTGTTGGCAACGCCAGGATACAGCCACATACAGTCCGTGGCGTTCTTGTACTCCCAAGCAAAGCGGTCCCGTTGCTGCAGTGGGGCAATCCGACGCCGAAGAAAATCAGCACCCATGTGTTCGATGGTCAGCCTGGCAGCCTTGAGGCGGGTGACCCTATTCAGTGCGGTGTGGAGTTTCTCATCAGTTGCTCCCGGGTGGCTCCAATCCTTGCCGCACACCACACACTTGGTCTGCGGCTGGCAGAATGGAGGTGCTTCTGGGTCCTTGAT
Organism: Thinopyrum elongatum; assembly: GCA_011799875.1. NCBI lineage: Eukaryota > Viridiplantae > Streptophyta > Magnoliopsida > Poales > Poaceae > Thinopyrum > Thinopyrum elongatum. The sequence continues at coordinate 176,848,208 of CM022300.1, forward strand.
CCAACACCAATCCCCTCTCCATTCCTCCCACTAGCCGTGCAGTTGCCCTCCGAGGTAATCCCAATCTTCTCTCCTCCCCCACGGAATCCATGATATGTTTCCCGAAAGGGATTTATCTTCGATGCGGGGGATGTAGAAGTGGCGGAATAGATCCACATTGGGTGCAACTCCGATGAAATCCTCACAGAACTGGGCAAACACCACCATGCACATCATTGCATTGGGCATGAAGTCCAACAAGCCGAATCCGAAGGAATACATCATTGCGCTGAAGAAATCGGAGAAAGGAGGGGAAAGTCCGCAATAAAAGTAGGCGCAGAAGAAGGGGTAGGAGTCGCTTGGAACCTTGGATCCATCAGGGAGAACGACTGGCTCCCCATGCCCCTTGGTCTATCTCCCCCACATGAAGGCGTACCTCTGAATCAGGGTGTTGCCGTCCAAGTCAGACGGCAAGAAGACCACATTCTCCTGCCGCCGCTGGACCAGAGCTTCCGCCTCCTTCTTCTCTTCGGCCCTCGGGTCTTCCGGCTTGGCCATTTGCTTCCCCTTCATGGCGTTCTTCTTGCGCCCATTTCCTATGGGCGGAGAAGAAGGGAAGATCTAAAGGTGGAGAAGAGGAAGTGATGGCGGAGGCAGTTTTTTGTCAAGAGGAAGAAGGTGGAGCGAGGAGGGCAAAAGGCGTGAATGAGTAACGCTCCTCCACGCGTGCCCTGTTTTATTGAGACCGTGCGAGGAGACTGGCTCTTCGCTTTTTCTCCTACAGAAACCGCCCTTTCACAGGCACGCTCGCCCAATAACTGCTGCAAAACCACGATCACACAACCCGCAGTAACTGCACAGAGTGGACGTGTGATTGACAAGGCAGTAAAATCATTACGCTTGGATAGAGGGTTTTTTGCCGCGTGTCTGCGCACTGCTTGGGGCCTAACCCAACGCACCCGCAGCACGTTTGGCTCAGGCTCGGGGGCTACTGTCGGTGTAAACAAATAGGGGTATTTGTTTCCCCCTGACGATACGCAGGCTCGTAGACAAAAACTGCCCTTGCTGGGCACGACAGCAAAACTAAGAAGAACAAGATGGCAGAAGGCCACCTTGGGAAGGCCTCACTTGCCGGGCAGGAGAGCCTGGCCAGGTCGAGGCCGCCCCAGGGGAAAGTCTAGATTCACCCCGGCAGGCCTATCGGGGCTGCCAAGATCAAACCCCACCAAGCTCCTTCTACAAGGAACCTCCACCAAGATGCCACCGCTCTACTGCACCGCACCCAAGTCACGAATCTGAGCGGTGTAAAGGTGTTAAGCAACCAGGTGGATCCTCTCAAGCACGTGGTAGCATCAAGGAGAAAAGGTTAGCTTTATTGACCCCCGTCCAGGAGGCGTGTCAAGCTAATAAGAAAGAGGCAGATGAGCGGCGCGACAGGCTTGCCGGGATTCGCCCTCGGCATGACACCTAGCAGTGCATTTAATGCAGTTTGTCCTAACTGCCAGAGTTAGGTATGATCACACTGTTAGCTATCTAATCACACCCAAAATGACTGTTTTCCTGCTGTGGTCACCCCTTAACCTATAAAAGGAGGCCCGAGGCAACGTAGCAAGGGGTTCGAACACTTCGACCCCCTGCATTTGTAAGCTCACGTTGCTCTCCCCGAGGCACCCTTGCCGGGCCAGGGCGCGTCGAGCCTTCGTCCACCTCCATATTAATACACCAAAGCAGGAGTAGGGTTTTACGCTACAAAGCGGCCCGAACCTGGGCAAAAGTGAGAGTCCATCGCCGTGCCATCCCCCACTGCTTCTGCTCTTTGTGCAACGCGGCCGTCCCCATGCCGAACTAGAAAGGGCACCCCTGCCCCATAGGTGATTGTGCTTCCACGCCGACACACCAGGGCGCGCCACCCCCTCCAGGCGCGCCCTGGTGGGTAGTGGGGGCCCAGGCCCACCTCTGGTGCCCATCTTCTGGTACATAAGGTCTTTTGACCTAGAAAAAATAAGGAGAGGACTTTCGGGATGGAGCACCGCCGTCTTGAGGCGGAACTTGGGCAGGAGCACTTTTGCCCTCTGGCGGAGTGATTCCGTAGGGGGAACTTCTATCCCAGAGGGGGAAATCGAAGCCATCGTCATCACAAACAACCCTCTCATCTTTGGGAGGCCAATCTTCATCAACATCTTCAACATCACCATCTCATCTCAAACCCTAGTTCATCTCTTGTGTTCAATCTTTGTATCAAAACCTCAGATTGGTACCTGTGGGTGACTAGTAGTGTTGATTACATCTTGTAGTTGATGCTAGCTGGTTTATTTGGTGGAAGATTATATGTTCAGATCCATTATGATATTTATTACTCCTCTAATCTTGAGCATGAACATGTTGTGTGAGTAGTTAATTTTGTTCTTGAGGACATGGGAGAAGTCATGTTGCAAGTAACCATGTGAAATTGATATGTGTTCGATATTTTAATGATATGTATGTTGTGATTCCCTTAGTGGTGTTATGTGAACATCGACTAGATGATACTTCACCATCTTTGGGCCTAAGGGAATGCATTGTGGAGTACTTATTAGATGATGGGTTGCTAGAGTGACAGAAGCTTAAACCCTAGTTTATGCGCTATTCTGTAAGGGGCTGATTTGGATCCGCATGTTTAAAGCTATGGTTAGATTTTATCTTAATACTTCTTTCGTAGTTGCGGATGCTTGCGAGGGGGGTTAATCATAAGTGGGTGGCTTGTTCAAGTAAGAACAACACCCAAGCACCGGTCCACCAACATATCAAATTATGAAAGTTAGCGAACGCAAATCAAACCAACATGATGAAAGTGACAAGATGAAATTCCCTTGTGTCCTCGAGAACGATTTACTTATTATCTGAGATCATTCCGACCTGTCCTTTGCTACAAAAAGGATTGGGCTACCTTGCTACACTTATTGTTACTATTGTTACTTATTACTTTCTACAAATTATCTTGCTATCAAACTACCTATTACCGACAATTTCAGTGCTTGCAGAAATTACCTTGTTGAAAACCACTTGTCATTTCCTTCTGCTCCTCGTTGGGTTCGACACGCTTACTTATCGAAAGGACTACGATTGATCCCTTATACTTGTGGGTCATCAGTGCAGTAGGTTGAGGGGAAACTCTTTGTGCCTCCGGTTGAGGTGAAGATACCCCGGACAAACCCCTCAAAGGATTACTTTCCATAGTAACAAGTGACAGTAAATTTCAGCATTTAATATAAATATTTACTTACCAAATTCCACTCACCAAAGGCGCTTCACTCCCCTACAACGGCGCCAGAAAAGAGTCTTGCTGACCCACAAGTATAGGGGATCAATCTTATTCCTTTTGCTAAGAAAGAGTGTCGAACCCAACGAGGAGCAGAAGGAAATGACAAGCGGTTTTCAGCAAGGTATTGTTTGCAAGCACTAAAATTATCGGTAACAGATAGTTTGATAGCAAGGTAATTTGTAATGAGTAACAAGTAGTAACAAAGGTGCATAAAGGTAGCCCAATCCTTTTTATAGCAATGGACAGGCCGAAACGGTCTCTTGTAGTAAGCAAATCATTCTTGAGGACACACGGGAATTTCATCTAGTCACTTTCATCATGTTTGTTTGATTCGTGTTCGCTACTTTGATAATTTGATATGTGAGTGGATCGGTGCTTGGGTGCTGTTCTTACTTGAAAAATCCTCCCACTTATGATTACCCCCTCTAGCAAGCATCCACACCTACGAAAGAAGAATTAAGATAAATCTAACCATAGGATGAAACATATGGATCCATATCAGCCCCTTACGGAATAGCGCATAAACTAGGGTTTAAGCTTCTGTCACTCTAGCAACCCATCATCTAATTACTACTCCATAATGTCTTCCCTTAGGCCCAAGTATGGTGAACTGTCCTATAGTCGACGTTCACATAACACAACATACATATCATCAAAATTTGGAATGAATACCAAATTCACATGATTACTTATGACAAGACTTCTACCATGTCCTCAAGAACAAAAGTAACTACTCACAAATCATATTCATGTTCAAGATTAGAGGGTTATTGAATACCATCAAGGATCTGAACATATGATCTTCCACCAAATAAACCAACTAGCATCAACTACAAGATGTAATCAACACTACTAGTAATCCATAGGTACCAATCTGAGGTTTTGAGAAAAAGATTGAATACAAGAGATGAACTAAGGTTTGAGATAAGATGGTGTTGGTGAAGATGTTGATGAAGATTGGTCCTCCCATGATGAGAGGATCATTGATGATGTCGATGGCTTCGATTTTCCCCTCCCGGAGGGAAGTATCCCCGGCGGAATCGCTCTGCCGGAGACCAAAAGTGCTCCTGCCTAGGTTCCGCCTCGAGATGGCGGCGCTTCGTCCCGAAAATCTTCTCTTAATTTTTTCTATGTCAAATGGCATAATATAAGAGAAGATGGGCGTCAGAGGCCAGTCAGGGGCCCCACAAACCACTTGGGCATGCCCAGGGGGGTGGCCACGCCCAAGTGCCTTGTGGGCACCTGGTGGGTCCCTTATGGTATTTCTTTTCTCTAGTGTTTTTTATATATTCCAAAATAATTGTTCGTGAAATTTCAGCTCATTTGGAGTTGTGCAGAATAGGTATCTCTGATATAGCTTTTTCAAGTCCAGAATTCCAGTTGCTGGCAATCTCCCTCTGCATGTAAATCTCGCAAATTAAGAGAGAAAAGGCATTAGAATTGCATCACAAAGTGTCATAATGATAAAAACATTATAAATAACAGTAGGAAAACATGATGCAAAATGGACGTATCAGTGGCCTATACCGACATACCGTGACCTCAAACCGCACAACTTGCTCATGGAATGCAGGATCATGGCTCTCACGATCGATAACCTCAGGTCTCTGCTGTGACTGCATGGTTCCTCTCAAGAAGTCACACAAGGTCCAGTTCTTGGTTCTATTAAGCTGATTGATGGCTGATTCTTCATGATTCCCTTACTTGATCTCTGATGGGTAACGAAGCATGAAAATAAAAAAAATTCCTACCAAAACACGCAAGATCCAATCTATGAGATGCATAGCTACGAGAGGGGTGTCTGTCTACATACCCATGTAGACCGAAAGCATAAACGTAAATAATGTGGTTGATGTAGTCATACTTTTCGCGATCAAATCACGATCCAAACCGATATAGCGCCGAATGGACGACACCTCCGAGTTTAGCACACGTGCGGCTCGGTGACGTCTCCTCCTCCTTGATCCAGCAAGCGAAAGGGGAGAAGCAGATGAGATCATGACCAACACAACAGCGTGGTGGTGATGGTGGTGGTGGTACACCGGCAGGGCTTTGCCAAGCCAAGAAGGGACGAGGTGGTGGGAGAGACGGGGAGAGGCTATGACAAGGGAAGGGTTTGGTGTGCCTGCCACCCTGCGCCCCTCCCCTCTTTATAAAGGGGTGTGTGGGGGGCGGATGCTACCCCTCCAAACCAGAGGGTGGTGGCCCTCCTTCCAATCCAAGTCAGGGGTGGATGCCCCTCCTCCAAGCCAGGGTGCGCGGCCCCCCTTTCCAAGTCAGGGGCGGATGCCCCACTCAAGCCAGGGGGACGGATGCCCCCCTTTGGCCACATGGGCCTGGTGGGGTGATGCTATCCTAGCCCATGTAGGCCTAGGGAACCCACTAACGGTCCATGTAGCCCTCTGGGCTGGTTGGTCCCCCGGTGGACCTCCGGAACCCTTCGGTGCCCCCCGGTACGCTCCCGTTGGACCCCCGAACCTTTCCAAAACCCGAACAAAACTTTCCCATATATAAATATTTACCTCCGGACCATTCCGGGCCTCTTCGTGACGTCCAGGATCTCATCAGGAACTCTGAACAACCTTCGGTCACCAATATACATATCCCAATACTACTCTAGCATCAGTGGACATTAAGCGTGCAACCCTATGGGTTTGAGAACTATGCAGACATGGCCGAGACTCCTCTTCGGTCAATAACCAACAACAGAGCCTGGATGCTCATATCCTACGTATTCTATGAAGATCTTCATCGAATGAACCACGATGTCGAGGATTCAGTTAATCCCGTATACAATTCCCTTTGTCTAGCCATATGTTACTTGCCCGAGATTCGATCGTCGGTATCTTCATACCTAGTTCAATCTCATTACTGGCAAGTCTATTTACTCATTCTGTCATACAAGATCTCACGACTAAACACATTAGTTAAATGAAGCTTCTTGTGATGTTGTATTACTGAGAGGGCCCAGAGACATCTCTCTGTCACACGAGGGACAAATCCCAGTCTCGATCCATGCAACCCAACCGACACCTTTGAAGATACCTATAGAGCACCTTTATGATCACCCAGTGGAGTTTGATAGCACACAAGGTATTCCTCTGGTGTCTGGGAGTGAGATTATCTCATGGTCTAAGGAACAAATACTTGACATGAAGAAAGCTGTAGCAAATAACTAAGCGATATGATCTATTGCTAAGCTTACAGTTGGGTCTTGTCCATCACATCATTCTCCTAATGATGTGATCCCGTTATCAAATGACAACTCATGCCTATGGTTAGAAAACTTTAACCATCTTTGATCAACGAGCTAGTCTAGTAGAGGATCACTAGGGACACGGTTGAGTTTATGTATTCACACATGTATTTAAGTTTCCGGTCAATATAATTCTAGCATTAATAATAAACATTTATCATGAATGGGAAATATAAAAATAACCATTTTATTATTGCCTCTAGGGCATATTTCCAACAGTCTCCCACTTGCACTAAAGTCAATAATCTAGTTTACATAGTTATGAATGTCACACCCATAGAGTTCTGGTGTTGATCATGTTTTGCTCGTGGAAGAGGTTTAGTCAACGGGTTTGCCACATTCAGATCTGTGTGTACTTTGCAAATGTCTGTCTCCATCCTTAATATAATTATGAATGGAGTTGAAGCGGCCCTTGATGTTCTTGGTCTTCTTGTGAAACCTCGGCTCCTTGGCACTAGCAATGGCGCTAGTGTTGTCACAATAGAGAGTCATCGGATCCGATGCACTAGATACAACTCCTAGATCAGACATGAACTCCTTCATCTAGACTCCCTCCCGTGCTACTTCCGAAGCAGCTATATACTCCGCTTCACATGTAGATCCCGCTACGACGCTTTGCTTGGAACTACACCAACTGACTGCTCCACCATTCAGAATATATATGTATCCGGTTTGAGACCTCGAGTCATCCGGATCAACGTCGAAGCTAGCATCGATGTAACCCTTTACGACGAGCTCTTCATCACCTCCATAAATGAGAAACATGTTCTTAGTACTCTTTAGGTACTTAAGGATATTTTTGACCGTTGTCCAGTGATCCACTCCTGGATTACTTTTGTACCTCCCTGCCAAGCTTATGGCAAGGCACACATCAGGTCAGGTACATAGCATAGCATAGATTATAGAGCCTATGGCTGAGGCATAGGGGATGACTTGCATCCTTTATCTTTCTTCTGTCATGGTCGGGCTTTGAGTCTGACTCAACTTCACACCTTGCAACACAGGCAAGAACCACTTCTTCGACTAGTCCATTTTGAACTTCTTGAAAATCTTGTCAAGGTATGTGCTTTGTGAAAGTCCTATTAGCCTTCTTGATCTATCTCTATAGATCTTAATACCCAATATGTAAGCAGCTTCACCTAAGTCTTTCATTGAAAAACTCTTGTTCAAATAACCCTTTATGCTTTCCAGAAATTCTATATCATTTCCAATGAACAATATGTCATCCACATATAATATTAGAAATGCTACAAAGCTCCCACTCACTTTCTTGTAAATACAAGCTTCTCCGTAAGTTTGTATAAAACCAAAAGCTTTGATCACCTCATGAAAGCGTATATTCCAACTCCGAGATGCTTGCACTAGTCCATAGATTGATCGATGGAGCTTGCATACTTTGTTAGCACCCTCAGGATCAACAAAACCTTCCGATTGCATCATATACACCTCTTCCTTAAGAAAACCGTTAAGGAACATTGCTTTGACATCCATTTGCCGGATTTCATAGTCATAACATGCGGCAATTGCTAACATCATTCTAACAGACTTAAGCAATGCTACGGGTGATAAAGTCTCATCATAGTCAACCCATTGAACATGCCAAAACCCCTTTGCGACAAGTCAAGCTTTATAGACGGTGACATTACCGTCAATGTCTGTCTTCTTCTTAAAGATCAATTTGTACTCAATGGCCTTACGGTCATCAGGTAATTCTACCACCATACTTGGTTCTCATACATGGATCCTATCTCGAATTTCATGTCCTCAAGCCATTTGTTGGAATCTGGGTTCATTATTGCTTCCTCATAGTTCATAGGTTTGTTGTTGTCCAACAACATGTAACACCCCGGATGTAACTTTCCATAATTGTAACTCCAACTCTTGCCATTTCCGGCTATGTGATATGATCTTTCCATTGTGGTTGGGTGTTGTCTTTCGTTTTGCATTTTGTTCATGTCATGCATTTCATCTCATGTCATCATGTGCATCGCATTTGCATTCGTGTTCGTCTCATGCATCCAGTCATTTTCCCCGTTGTCCGTTTCGCAATCCGACACTCCCACATGCACCCGTTGCACCCTCAAATCTCGTTTTGTGAGCGGGAGAAAAACGTTCTCGGAATGGGTCGAGATTTGTCGAGTGGCCTTGGTACATCACCGGTAGACCGCCTGTTAAATTTCGTTCCATTTGGAGGTCGTTTGATGCCCCAACGGTTAACCGGGTAACCGCAAAAGCCTCTCTCTCCTTGCAGCCCAGCACCCCTCCAAAATAGCCCACTAGCCCATCTAAACCCCATCCATGCTCTCTGTCGTTGGATCACGATCATGTGGGTGAAAACCGCACCTCATTTGGACACTCCCAGCTCCCTCTACCTATAAATATGCCTCTCCCCCGAAATTCTCGCAGACCAAACCCTAGCCACCCTCTTCCTCCGCGCGCCGGACACGTCCGGACGGCGCCAGACGCGTCCAGCCGACACCCCGGCGAATCAGCCACCGCCACCTCAGCGTGCCCGCGCCCACTTCACCGCCGGCCCGCGGGGCCCGAAGCGGGCCCGCGAGGCCCATCCACCGCGCGTCACCTCCCGCCGCCCGGTCAACGCCCGCGCCTCCCGCGCCTCGCCTCCGCTCGCCGCGCCGCCGACCACCGCTCCGCCTCGCCGGATCTCCCGCGCCATCGCCTGTCCTCCGCCGCTCGCCGCCCGGAGCACCTCGTCGCCGCCTTGCTCCGAGCGCCGCCCCGCTCCCCGTGCCTCGTCGCCCCGCGCCTCGTCGGGATCCGGCCCGGACCCGCCGGATCCGGCCACCACGTCGCTGGCGTCCCCTCCCGTCAACTCCGGCCACCGCGTCCCGCTTCTCCGACGAGCTCGGCCGGCCACCTCGGTTCGCGTGTCGCGGGTCAAAACCCTAGATCTGCGAGGTCGATTTCTTTCTAAGTCCCGAGATTTCCTTATTATGTGCCCTTGTTCATCATGCCATATCTCCATGCATATAACTCCTTTTTGCGCATATGATATATCGATATGTTCGTCTCGTGATGCCCTTCATGCTAGTGTCATTTGCATGCATGTTACTTTCAATATTGATGCCTGTATCCTCGTTGCAATAGTGCTATATGATGTTAACTGCTGGAATTTATCATAACTTGCTGGTTTGTCTTTTTCATTGCATTTTGTTTGTGCATCCTATGAGCATGATGTCTATATGTTTTGGAGCATCTCCATGCCATATTTACAGAGGTGCAAGCCTTGTATTTTTATGAGCCTTGTGGTGACTAGCACAAGCATGCAAAGTAGGTTACATGATGTTGCTATTTTCAGGCACAATATTTTGCTGGGTCTTCCTGTTACATTATGATGCTTTGTTGTCTTGTTGCTACCAGTAGATCCATGCACATTTTCAGATAGTTCAGTAAGAGTGTTTTGAAGATGTGGTATTGCTCTATCCATTCATGCCTCTGGTTGTAATTATGGAGTACTCTAGCATGTCTTTTCCGTGCTTTACTTTTGTTAAATATTGTTCCTGACGGATTGTTAACATGAAGTTCAGTTTTGCCATGTGTTTTGCTAGTGATCCATGTACCCTATGGACTTGCTCTTGCCATGCTTAGCTTCATGAATACGTTTTCTTGCTGTTGCTTACCTTTTGATGCCATCAAATGCTTTGTGGTGAGTGGCATGAGCTTGCAAAGTTGCTATCATGAATCTGTTTCTGCCATGCTCTGTTTTTTCTCCCGTCTGAAGCTGATCATACCATTTTCCATGTTTGCATTGATGCTACCATCTTATCCATGCATCTTTAGGTAAAGATCAGTAAGGGAGTTTTGTTCTATGCCTTTAGTACTAGCATGCCATGTCTTTGTTTGCCATGATATGTTCCTGTAGCATGCTGTTTTGCTAGCTCTAAACATTGCTACCTGGTGCTGTTTATGCCATGTTAGTATTTTCATCAAGTGTGAATCTGTTATCATTTGCATTTTGCCATGCTATTTTAAGCCTGATCTAGTGAGTTCTAGCAGGAGCTCAGTGTTCATGATTTGTAGGGGTTCACCTGTACTTTAATTTCATATGCTTTGTTGTCTTGTTGGAGTGCTGTAGCATAGTTTCTTGTTGCATCTTAAGTGCTATGATGCTGTTAAGCGCAGTTTTGCATCATTCTTGTCTTTCTTGTCTTTTGCAAACGTGCATATGTTTCCGGTGATCCTTATATCGTTTTCGACCGAAATCACTCACTCTTTCCAGCGGCATACTTGGTTTGCCAAGTTGATGCCTTGATCTTCTTTTTCCTTCCGGAGTACCCATATGCATTGCCCATCATACCTTGCATCCCATATTGCCATGTCTTGCATCATGTTGATTGTGCATTGCACCGTGATTGATTGTTGTTCCGTTGTTCGTGTTCTTGCCTTGGGTAGAGCTGGGAGACGAGTACGTGAACGAGGAACCTGTTGAGTACGCTAACGAGGAGCAAGCTTTCGACAACTCTGAGAACCCTGCAGGCAAGATGACCATTAACCTCGATATCACTTCTATCTTTGCTTGCTAGTTGTTCGTTCTATCGCTATGTCGCGCTACCTACCACTTGTTTTATCATGCCTCCCATATTGCCATGTCAAGCCTCTAACCCACCTTCCTAGCAAACCGTTGTTTGGCTATGTTACCGCTTTTGCTCAGCCCCTCTTATAGCATTGCTAGTTGCAGGTGCAGAGCAGGTTGTTCCATGTTGGAACATGGATTTGTTGGGATATCACTTTATCTCCTATTTAAACTAATGCACCTATATACTTGGCAAAGGGTGGAAGGCTTGGCCTTTTGCTTGTTGTTTTGTTCCACTCTTGCCACCCTAGTTTCCGTCATGCCGGTGTTATGTTCCTTGATTTTGCGTTCCTTCCGCGGTTGGGGTTATGGGACCCCCTTGACAGTTCGCTTTGAATAAAAGTCCTCCAGCAAGGCCCAACCTTGGTTTTAACATTTGCCTAACAACAACCTAAATTTTTCCCTAGGGAGTTGCAAACCCGAGGGTCATCTTTATTTAACCCCCCCGGGCCAGTGTTCCTCTGAGTGCTGGTCCAACCTAGGCGATGTCCGGCGCCCCCTGGGCAACCAGGGTCTATGCCAACCCGACGTCTGGCCCATCTGGTGTGCCCTGAGAATGAGATATGTGCAGCTCCTATCGGGATTTGTCGGCACATTCGGGCGGTCTTGCTGGTCTTGTTTTACCATTGTCGAAATGTCTTGTAACCGGGATTCCGAGTCTGATCGGGTTATTCTGGGAGAAGGAATATCCTTCGTTGATCGTGAGAGCTTGTGATGGGCTAAGTTGGGACACCCCTGCAGGGTATAAACTTTCGAGAGCCGTGCCCGCGGTTATGTGGCAGATGGGAATTTGTTAATATCCGGTTGTAGAGAACTTGACACATGACTTAATTAAAATGCATCAACCGCGTGTGTAACCGTGATGGTCACTTTTCGGCGGAGTCCGGGAAGTGAACACGGTTTGGGTTATGTATGAATGTAAGTAGTTCAGGATCACTTCTTGATCACTTCTAGCTTACGACCGTTGCGTAGTTTCTCATCTTACTCTTGTACTCGTATGTTAGCCACCATATTTGCTTAGCGCTTGTTGCAACTCCACCTCATAACCACATCCTACCCATAAGCTTAAATAGTCTTGATCTCGCGGGTTTTGAGATTGTTGAGTCCTCGTGACTCACAGATACTACCAAAACAGTTGCAGGTGCCGAGGATACCAGTGTAGGTGATGCCACCGAGCTCAAGTGGGAGTTCGACAAAGACCTTGGTCGTTTTTATGTTTCTTTTCCGGATGATCAGTAGTGGTGCCCAGTTGGGACGATCGGGATTTAGCATTTGGGGTTATCTTATTTTCTTTTGGATTTGTCCGTAGTCGGACTATGGGTGTAGTCTGATTGATGTATGAATTATTTGATCATTGTGTGACGTGGCGATTGTAAGCCAGCTATTTATCTCTATCCTTGTTCTTGTACATGGGATTGTGTGAAGATGACCCTTCTTGCGACAATACCAAAATGCGGTTATGCCTCTAAGTCGTGCCTCGACACGTGGGAGATATAGCCGCATCTTTGGCGTTACACAACATGACTTCTAGGAAAGGATTACCGTACTACTCTGGTGCGGAACCTGCCTTGGTTGACCTACGAAGTTTAGTAGCAGCTTGATTCGAAGTTTCATGATCATCATCATTAGCTTCTTCTCCGGCTGGTGTAGGCATCACGGGAACTTCTTTTGGTAATGTGCTACTCTCCAATTCGAGAGGAGGTACGATTACCTCATCAAGCTTTACTTTCCTCCCACTCACTTCTTTCGAGAGAAACTCCTTCTCTAGAAAGGACCCATTCTTGGCAACAAAGATCTTGCCCTCAGATCTGTGATAGAAGGTATACCCAATGGTCTCTTTAGGGTATCCTATGAAGACGCACTTTTCCACTTTGGGTTCGAGCATATCAGGCTGAAGCCTTTTGACATAAGCGTCGCATCCCCAAACTTTAAGAAACGACAACTTAGGTTTCTTGCCAAACCATAATTCATACGGTGTCGTCTCAATGGATTTAGATGGTGCCCTATTTAAAGTGTATGTGGTTGTCTCTAATGCATAACCCCAAAACGATTGTGGCAAATCAGTAAGAGACATCATAGAACGCACCATATCCAATAAAGTACGATTATGACGTTTGGGCACACCATTACGTTGTGGTGTTCCAGGTGGCGTGAGCTGTGAAACAATTCCACATTGTCTCAAATGTGTGTCAAAATCGTAACTCAAATATTCGCCTCCACGATCAGATTATAGAAACTTTATTTTCTTGTTACAATGATTCTCCACTTTATTCTGAAATTCCTTGAAGTTTTCAGAAGTTCCAGACTTGTGTTTCATTAAGTAAATATACCCATATCTACTAAAATCATCCGTGAAGGTAAGGAAATAACGATATCCACCATGTGCTTCAACACTCATTGGACCACATACATCGGTATGTATTATTTCCAATAAGTCACTTGCCCGCTCCATCATACCGGAAAACGGGGTTTTATTCATCTTGCCCATAAGGCATGGTTCACATGTTTCAAATGATTCATAATCAATTAATTCCAAAAGTGCACCAGTATGGAGTTTCTTCATGCGCTTTACACCAATATGACCTAGCGGCAGCGCCACAAGTATGTGGTACTATCATCATTAACTTTGCATCTTTTGGCATCAATATTATGAATATATGTATCACTACAATCAAGATTCAACAAGAATATACCATTCACAAGGGGTGCATGACCATAAAAGATATTATCCATATAAATAGAACAACCATTATTCTCTGACTTAAATGAATCACTGTCTCGCAATAAACAAGATCCAGATTTAATGTTCATGCTTAATGCAGGCACCAAATAACAATTACTTAGGTTTAAAACTAATCTCGAAGGTAGATGTATGGGCCGATGGCAATAAAATCAACCTTGGAGCCATTTCCAACGTGCATCGTCACCTCGTCCTTAGCTAGTCTCCGTTTATTCCACAGCTCCTGTTTCGTGTTACAAATATCATCAACCGAACCAGTATCGAATACCCAGGCACTACTATGAGCACTAGTAAGGTACACATCAATAACATGTATATCAAATATACATTTGTTGACGTTTCCAGCCTTCTTATCTGCCAAGTACTTGGGGAAGTTTCGCTTCTAGTGTCCATTCCCCTTGCAATAGAAGCACTCAGTCTCAGGTTTGGATCCAGCCTTGGGTTTCTTCACGGGAGCGGTAACTGGTTTGCCATTCTTCTTGAAGTTCCCTTTCTTTCCCTTGCCTTTCTTGAAACTAGTAGTATTTTTTACCATCAACACTTGATGCTCCTTCTTGATTTCTACCTCTGCGACCTTAAGCATCGCGAAGAGCTCAGAGATCGTTTTCTCCATCCCTTTCATATCATATTTCATCACAACGCCCCTGTAGCTTGGTGGCAGTGACTGGAGAACTCTGTTAATTGCTACTTCATCCGGAAGATTAACTCCCAACTAATTCAAGCGGTTGTAGTACCTAACATTTAGAGTACATGCTCACTAACGGAGCTATTCTCCTCCATCTTGCAGCTAAATAACTTGTCGGAGGTGTCATACCTCTCAAACTGGGCGAGAGCCTGAAATACCAATTTCAGCTCCTGGAACATCTCATATGCTCTGTGGTGCTCAAAACGTCTTTGGAGCCCCAGTTCGAAGCCGTAAAGCATGGTGCACTAAACAATCGTGTAGCATCATTTCTTGTCTACCAGACGTTCACAACGTCCAGATTTGCGGGAGTGGGTGGATCACCTAGCAGTGCATCAAGGACATAAGCCTTCTGTGCAGCAGTGAGGATAATCCTCAAATTATGGACCCAGTCCGCATAGTTGCTTCCATCATCTTTCAACTTAGCTTTCTCTAGGAACGCATTAAAATTCAGGGAGCTACAGCGCGAGCCATTGATCTACAACATTAATTTGCAAAGGCAATTAGACTATGTTCATGATAATTGGTTTTGTTAATCAAATTAATTAGTGAACTCCCACTTAAATCAACATCCCTCAAGTTGTCTAAGTGCTACATGATCCAAATCAACCAACCCATGTCCGATCATCATGTGAGATGGGGTGGTCATCAAGGTGAACATATCCATGTTGATGATATCTACTATATGACTCATGTTCGACCTTTCGGTCCTCTGTGTTCCAAGGCCATGTCTGTACATGTTAGGATCGTCAAGTTTAACCCAAGTATTCCGCATGTGTAAAACTGGCTTACACCCGTTGTATGTGAACGAAGAGTCTATCACACCCGATCACCACAAGGTGCTTCGAAATGATGAACTTTCACAATGGTGCATACTTAGGGAGAACACATATTATCTTGAAATTTAGTGAAGGGATCATATTATAATTCTACCGTCGTCCTAAGCAGAATAAGATGCACAAAAGATAAACATCACATGCAATCAAAATATGTAACATGATATGGCCATTATCATCTTGTGCTTTTGATCTCCATCTCCAAAGCACCTGCATGATCTTCATCGTCACCGGCATGACACGATGATCTCCATCATCATCTCGTCACATGGTTGTCTTGCCAACTATTGCTTCTATAACTATTGCTAATGCATAGCGATAAAGTAAATCAATTACATGGCGTTATTAGTTGACACGCAGGTCATACAATAAATTAAAGACAACCCTATGGCTCCTGCCGGTTGCCGTACCCATCGACATGCAAGTTGTGAACCTATTACAAAAGATGATCATCTCATACATCAACATATATCACATCATGTTTTAGCCATACCACATCACAACATGCCCTGCAAAACAAGTTAGAAGTCCTCTACTTTGTTGCTACAATTTTTTGGCTGCTAGGGCAAACTATAAGAACCGTTCTTATCTACGCAAAACCAGAACTGTGATATTCAAGTTTCCTTTTAACCTTCTACAAGGACCGCCATTGTCAAATCAGATTCAACTAAAGTAGGAGAGACAGACACCCGCCAACCAATTTTATGCAATACTAGTTGCATGTCAAACAGTGGAACCGGTCTCATGTGCGAGGACATGTAAGGTTGGTCCGAGCCATTTCATCCCACAATACCGCCAAATCCAAATAAGACAAGGGAAGTAAGCAATCCAAACATCAACGCCCACAAAAACTTTGTGTTCTACTCGTGCATATACATCTACGCATAAACCTAGCTCATGATGCCACTGATGGGTAACGAAGCATGAAAATAAAAAACTTTCCTATGAAACACCCAAGATCCAATCTATGAGATGCATAGCTATTAGAGGGGAGTGTGTATACATACATTTGTAGACTGAAAGCAGAAGCGTATATAACATGGTTGATGTAGTCGTACTTTTCGCGATCCAATCAAGATCCAAACCGATCTAGCGCCGAACGAACTACACCTCCGAGTTTAGCACACATGCTGCTCGGTGACGTCTCCTCCTCCTTGATCTAGGAAGCATGACAGCGTGATGGTGATGGTGGTGGTGGTACGCCGGCAGGGCTTCGCCAAGCCAAGACGGGACGAGGTGTTGAGAGAGACGGGGAGAGGCTGCGCCAAGGGAAGGGTTTGGTGTGTCTGCCCCCCTATGCCCCTCCCCTCTTTATATAGGGGTGTGGGCGGCGGATGCCCCTCCAAGCCAGGGTGGTGGGCCCCCTTCCAATCCAAGTCAGGGGCTGATGCCCCTCCTCAAAGCCATGGGGCCACTGCCCCCTTCCAAGTTAGGGGGCGGATGACGCCCCCTTTGGCCACATGGACCTGGTGGGCTGAGGCTATCCTGGCCCATGTAGGCCTAGGGTACCCATTAAGGGTCTATGTGGCCCTCTAGGCTGGTTGGTCCCTCCGGTGGACCTCTAGAACCCTTCGGTGCCCCACGGTACGCTCCCGGTGGACCCTCAACCTTTACGAAACCCGAACAAAACTTTCCCATATATAAATCTTTACCACCGGACCATTCCGGGACGCCTCGTGACGTCCGGGATCTCATCCGGGACTCTGAACAACCTTGGGCCACCAATGTACATATCCCAATACTACTCTAGCGTCAACGAATGTCAAACGTGCGACCCTACGGGTTTGAGACTTTGCAGACATGAACGAGACTCCTCTCCGATCAATAACCAACAGCGGAACCTGGATGCTCATATTGGTTCCTACATATTCTATGAAGATCTTCATCGGTTGAACCATGATGTCGAGGATTCAGTCAATCCTGTATATAATTCCCTTTGTCTGGTGATATGTTACTTGCCTGAGATTTGATCGTCGGTATCTTCATACCTAGTTCAATCTCGTTACTGGCAAGTCTCTTTACTCGTTCCATAAGACAAGATCCCATGACTAAACACATCATTCACATGAAGCTTCTTGTGATGTTGTATTGCCGAGAGGGCCCAGAGACATCTCTTGGTCACATGGAGCGACAAATCTCAGTCTCGATCCATGCAACCCAATAGAGACCTATCGGATTCAAGGCTCCACAGACCCAAGAAGGTTCAAACTCTGGGGCGTGTGCGAAGAACTCAACCTCTCAAGCCTGCCAACTCGTTGCCCCACAGCCTAGCCTAGCTAGACTCTCATGAGCAAGGAAGAAGATGAACACGGCAGTTTACCTAGGTTTGGGCCACCTTGCGGTGTAATACCCGACTCCTGCTTTGTGGTGGATTGGCCTCACGAGGGGCTGAGGATGAACAAGTATAGAGGATGAACAACCTCGCGAGGGCTCGGGGGTGAGAATGAGTTGACCCCTTCTATGGTGGTGGCTAACCTATCTTTATAGTGGCCTCGGTCCTCTTCCCCCAAAATGTAGGCGGGAAGGGATCCCACAGTGGCCAATTTGAAAGGGGACAAGTAGTACATATTATCCTGACAAAAGGTGGTCTTCGCCTGCAAAGCTTCTGGTCGTGATGCAGCGGTGGGCTCGGCGATGACATCTGCCCTGCCGCGCTGGTGGTCTTGGTCTTGTAGCACTAGAATGGAAACCTTTCGGAGATTCCTCGGGAACCCGCGCCTGTCCTTGCTTCCTTAGCACCAAAGAGGAAACTGCCTCCTCTATGCCCGCTGGCGCCCGCCTGGCCTTGGTCGTCATGGCTCACGTCATCGTAGCCTCGTGAGGCTGGGTACTTGCATAGAAATCTCCGCTCCTCGGGATGCCGCCTGGGGAGGACGCTCCCTCGGGAGGTCTTGGTGTCGTCCACCTCGCGAGGACAGGGGGCCTTCATGAGGGTCTTATCTTGGCGATCTTGTAGATGGGCCATACCAGGCCGTCGAGGAAGCCACGCCGTGGGCCGAAGGTAGGCAAGTCTGGGTACCCTGGTTCCCAGAACGCCGACAGTAGCCCCCGGGCCCAAGGCGTGCTTGGGCTTGGCTTCGAGGCGAAGCGAAGGGGCAAGGGCGAAGCCCTGCGGGCCCCAATCGCCTGCGGGCCAGGCTGACTCGTGGCGCTTGACGAGACATGGGCGTCTCCGCTTCCCCATGCCTCCTCGGCAACTGCTTGACCTGACAACTGCTTGGTACTTGCATCCGAGCCATCATTGCCCTACTGTGCGCCTGCCCTTTGCTTCTTCTCCTCCTCGCAGGCTTGCGTCCTCTTTGCCAGATTCCGCGACAGCCCCAATCTACCTTGTTGCCATGGCTCCTAGGAAGAAAAAGGGTAAGACCCCTGCGGTGGCGGAGCCCTCACCAGGGTCGGAGCCAGCGCTGGGCCGGTCCACGGTGATCAACCACAAGGGGCTGGATAAGGTCCGGTACGCAATCGCCGCCGATTCCAATGAGTGGAAGGCGACGAAGATTTGGCCTATCTCCCGGACTTTGGCTGACATGGAGGCCACCAACATCCCCCTCCATCTTCACGCCATCTTCTCTGGCCTGCTGCCGCCATTCTTAGATTTCTTCAATGCCGTGCTTATGCACTACCAGATCCATGCGCTGCACCTTGACCCTGGGTCCATTGTTCTTCTTTCCGGCTTCGCGTTCCTGTGCGAAGCCTTCGTGGGTGTCGCCCCATCCGTGGCTCTGCTCCACCACTTATTCTCCATTCAGAAGGTCACCAGTGGGCAACGCTCAGGGTGCGTGTCATTCCGTGCGGCAGGGGCGACTGTGGGCTCCTGCATCGAGACCGCGCTCTGCCGGACACGGAGGGGTTCCGAAAGTAATGGGTGTATGTTGACACCGCTGCGTACAGCCCCTGCTCTAGATCCCGTCGGCACCGGCGTTACCGAGCTCCGGCTAGGAGCACGCGGAGCTTGCTGACCCACGGCTCACGCGAGTTTTGACCAGGCAGGCCAAGCTAATGGAGGCGCGGGTGACGATGGTGATGGTGGTGAGGGAATTCGTCCGGCGGCGCATCGCTCCACTCCAGCACCACTCTCACCCAATGTGGGCCTTCACCAGCCGTGATGATTCCATGAGGCTTCAGGTGGCTTCGCTCCCCTCCAACACGCTGCGCGGGGTGCTCCACCTCCTGACCTTGAGGCGCCCGCCACGCTTCCTCCTGAAGGGTGTCCCTTGTACAATTGTCTGAATGGGAAGGCCTTCGCCGAGAAGATGCCACGCTTCGACGAGTGGGGGATGCTTCCCGAGGGCCACACATGGCCTCGTGACAACCCCCTGCCGGTGGCTCCAGTGCCCTCAGGTCCTAAGGTGCACGCCCCCGTGGCGGCCGCGATGGGGCCTCCTGAGCCATGTGCCCCCCAAGCATCCGTCTCCATCCCTTCGAGCGGTGGAGGGAACGCTCATCCCAGGGCCGCTGCCGCCGACACCGCAGCGGGAGGCCACACGCCAGTCTCCAGCGTGCTGCCTCCTGGACCCAGCCCGTCCCGGAGGAAGAAGGAGTCTGACAGCCACCGCAGCCTTACCCCGAGGGTTCTGAAGAGGAGGAAGTGGATTGCCGTGGACGAGTAAGCGCCTTGCCTCCTTCTTGATCCTTGCATCCTGCATCACCTCCTGACTCTTGTCCCTTAGGATCCCTTCCGATGAGGGGGCATACGCCCCCGAGCACCACCTCCGGAGGGTACTGGTCCCATCGCGACCTCGTGCCTCAGGAGTCGCGTGGTCGTGCGCAAGGCGGCGCCCGCGCCCGGATCGAGGCCAACCCTCGGGGGCCTCGGGCTTGCATTCCTGGCGTCCTTCCTTCAGGGAGGCCTCTCGGTCGCGGGGCCCATGCCAAGGGCTCCGCCACTGATGCTCGTCGGCAGCCGGGTTTCCTGTGGGACAACGCCATCCCCAGGCAGTGGGGTGAACCTGCGTCGGGCCCTGGCCCGGGCCGAAGGAGCGGGCGAAGGAGCTCCAGCCCCCGGGCCCCTGCCAGAAACAGGCGAGTCCTCGCGTGCCTCTGGCGCCGACTGGGTTGCGGGGGAAAGCCTTGTTCAAGCATTGGAGCTCGCGCGCAGGCGCAACACTGTCTGGCATGGCCTTCTCCAGGAGGCGGCGAGCACGCTTGGGCGCCTCGGGGTGGAGCTTGGCGACGTCAACACACGCCTTGAGGCGGAACGCTTGCTCCTCGCGCGCGAGTGGCGCCAGCTTGGGGTCGCCGTCAACTTCGGTCGCCTGCAGCGTGAGCATGCTCACGCGGAGGTGGAGGAGTCCCTTGCCACGGCGAAGGAGGCTCGCGATCATGCCCTGGAGGAGGCCCGAGCTGCAGACTGCCGGCGCGAGGCAGCCGAGAAGCGTGAGAGGGAGCTCCAAGCTTCGAATGCCACCCTCGAGTGGCAGGTCCTGGCGTGCAAAGTGGCGCTTGCCGCCTCTGAAGGCGGGCCGCCTATGGGTGAAATGAGGCTCCGCACGCTGGAGGACACGCTGACGCTGGAGGCGCTGGAGCAGAGCCTGGAGCGCGAGCGTCTGGAGGTGATGGAGCAACAGGATGGCCACTGCTGAGGGCGCTCTCGCCTCTCAGGAGGCAATGATCCGAGAGGAGGCTAACGAGAGGGTAGCGGGGATCCCGCAGGGCCCTTGCTGAAGAATATCGCCAGAAGCTGGAGCTTCAGGAGGCCCGCTTTTGCACGTGGTGCGATGAGCTGAAAGGCGAGGCCGATGGCCTCAAGGAGAAGTTGGACGCGGCAGAACGACGCGAGAAAGCTGCGGCGGACGCTCGGGCCGCCGCTAAGGCCGAGCTATCCTTGCTTTTCAAGCAGGTGGAGGGCATTTCCTCCCTCGTGGAGAAAGCTTCAGACGAGGTGAGCCGAGCCCGGGTGCTGCAGCGTGAGTGCTCCTAGATGTTCGAGGCCCTCGGGCGCAGGGCCAACCAGGCTCTGAGCAGTATTTGCGAGGAGAACATCTCCAGCCCACTTGTTGCTGATGATGCCGGCTACCTCAGCTTCTTCACCCAGGTCATGGCACGCCTCAAAGGTGGGGCCGCGAGGGTGCACCGACTCATCGAGGAGAGGAGCCGCGATCTTCTCGTGCGTGTGTTCTTGCGCGTCTTTAGCCACCTTCTCCGCTCTGATCCTGACTTCGACTTTGAGGCCGCGATAGCCCCCGCGCCTGGAGCAATCCAGGGCTCCCTGGCGAACTGGGTGGAGGATCATGTGGATGACCTGATCGCGGAGCTTGCCCCTGCCGAGGGTGTGGGTGCTCCCATGGTCGAGGAACACGGGGCTGACAACGGTGACGATGGCAGCAGCGACGGTGACAGGGCGTCTCCCTAGGCTTGTTTCGTCCAGTTTTCCTGTCAAGACTTCGGACATGACCCCGCGGGGATGAGAAGGCATTTTTTGGAAGAACTTTCTGATGATGTATTTAAGTAATATTGCACTCCCTCGTGTCGCCTTTCCTTTACTTTTCGCGCCTTCGGCCCCTGAGCAGGGGCGGCCATCATTGTCATGCCGGGTCGCGGTGCCCAACCAAGGTTCAGAGGCGGGTGCCTGTCGAAGACCCTGGGCCATACGTACCCATCAGCTCACTTTGAGAGCGCCGCGCGAGGATACGGACGCCGAGGTCCCGGAGAGGTGTGCGCGTGGGCAAGGCCACGGCTACTGTGGCCTGGGCCCTTAGGGCATCGTCAGCGCCACTGGGCTGACCCAAGCGTGCGCACCATGCCCAGCCCCCGCTCGCGGGGTGCGATGGAAGGAGCCACGGGGGGCCGCCATCTTTCACAAAGGTGGAAATCAAGCAAAGAAAAACCGCTAGAAGGAGAAAAGCCAAGATGACCCCCCCCTTATTCGAACAAAAGCACAAGAACTGCAAGTTCGTTCCAAGAAGTAGCAAACTCGGTTACAAGAGAAAGCAAAGAACAGCCGCGTCCGGCACCTACGCTAGTCTTCTAGTCTTCCCGCCAGCACGGAGCATGGGGCTTCCACTGGGTGCGGGCATAGTCATTGGGATACCGCATCGTCCGCCAGCGTGGAGCATGGGGCTTCCACTGGATGTGGGCATAGTCATTGTAAGACCGTGTCATCCGTCAGCGCGGAGCATGGGCCTTCCACTAAGACGTGGGTGGGAGCCCCAGTGAGGCTCAGGGGCAGCACTCAGGAGACTCCAGGGCGTGTACAGCCCCACTCATTATTATGTGAGAGTGTCACGGGCGTGCACCGGCGAGCCCGAGCGCTGGCAGCAATGAGCGGGGCCCCCGGACTAGCGACCGCCAGTGGGCGGTGCGACGCGCCACCGTATTAGCCGCGGGTCGCTTGATCGGCTCGCGATGCCCGCCTCCGGGCTCCTCCTGTGCCCTTTTGGCCCCGGCTGAGCGGTCACGGCCTAGGGGGTTGCGGGCCTCGTGAGGCTCCCTGGCCCCGAGGGCCCCTCAAGCCACCGAGGCCCTATCCTGGTCCGGGGTGCCACCTCACTGGGTGCACCCCAGCGTGCACACTCTGGCCGCCGTCTCGCGGGCACGCCAAGTGACATAGGTTTCCTGCACTCCAAAGTTAGCAAAAAATATGTTCTGAAAGTATTTGTCTCAGCAGTCATGGCCCTGCTTGCAGCCCCCGGGCTTCGAGTGGCCTTGACGATCTCGAGGGCTGTTCCAGCGAAGGCCTGCCTTCCGCCAAACCGCGGGTTCTTTGAACTTGCCGATTACCACCTTGCCATTGTGTCATGATGGCCAGGAGGCGGCCCGCCATAGCGCCACCCACTGGGGACCGCTTACCCTACCTGAAGCTCGGGGGGCGTCTCCTGAGACTGGGGGGAGATCTCGTTTGCCTTCTCTTCGCCGCCCTGTCCTCTGGGTCCTCTTCCTGCACAGACACATCAGGGGCATGTCAGAGTTTGCAGCAAGGGTTGAGACACAGGTGGGGGACAGAGGGGGTCCGTACCCCCACAAGCGATGTCGAGCAGTTTGGCAACCCGGTCAAGCCAAGCGGCGTGATCGCCCTCTACAGGGCGGTAGCGCAATAATTCACGTGCCGTAAGGAGCGCGGCTTGCGCGCCCATCAAGCCCCAGTGCGGGCGGAGGGGCGGAGCCGCGGCAGTGCCAATCAAGTGCGTGGCGGCTCGCCCGTTGCGTTGCGTAAGGGGTTGCGGCGGTGAACCTTGTCATTGGTGACGGTGTGCCGAGGAAGGTGGCGCATGACGAGGAGCACCGCGGCGGGAGGGCGCCACCCGATCGGGGTGCACGGCCCATCGCTCGGCATGAGCCCGGCCTGATCTCGTCATGGCCAAGTGAGGATGGAACGTGGTTGATGAAGAGGTAGGGCTTCGACACGCCCCTACCTGGCACGCCAAATGTCGGATTCAGAGCGCCACAGACCCAAGAAGGTTCGAACTCTGGGGCGTGTGTGAAGAACTCAACCTCTCAAGCCAGCCAACTCGTCGCCCCACAACCTAGCCTAGCCGGACTCGCATGAGCAAGGAAGAAGATGAACACGGTAGTTTACCCAGGTCCGGGCCACCTTGCGGTTTAATACCCTACTCCTGCTTTGTGGTGGATTGGCCTCACGAGGGGTTGAGGATGAACAACTACAGAGGATGAACAACCTCGCGAGGGCATGGGGGTGAGAATGAGTCAACCCCTTCTATGGTGGTGGCTAACCTATCTTTATAGTGGCCTCGGTCCTCTTCCCCCAGAATGTAGGCGGGAAGGGATCCCACAGTGGCCAATCTGAAAGGGGACAAGTAGTACATCTTATCCTGACGAAAGGTGGTCTTCTCTTGCAAAGCTTCTAGTCGTGACGTAGTGGTGGGCTTGGCGATGACATCCGCCCTGCCGCGCTGGTGGTCTTGGTCTTGTAGCACTGGAATGGAAACCTTTGGGAGAGTCCTCGGGAACCCGTGCCTGTCCTTGCTTCCTTAGCACCAAAGAGGAAACTGCCTCCTCTGTGCCCGCAGGTGCCCGCCTGGCCTTGGTCGTCATGGCTCACGGCATTACAGCCTCGTGAGGCTAGGTACCTGCATAGAAATCTCCGCTCCTCGGGAGGCCACCTGGGGAGGCCGCTCCCTTGGGAGGTCTTGGTGTTGTCCGCCTCGCGATGCCAGGTGGCCTTCGCGAGGGTCTTGTCTTGGCGGTATTGTAGATGGGCCGTACCAGGCTGTCGAGGGAGCCACGCCGTGGGCCGCAGGCAGGCAAGTCTAGGTACCCTGGTTCCCAGAACGTCGACAACACCTTCGAAGACACTTGTAGAGCACCTTTATGGCCACCTAGTCATGAAGTGATGTTTGATAGCACACAAGGTATTTGTCTGGTGTCTGCGAGTGACATGATCTCATGGTCTAAGGAACATATACTTGACATGAAGAAAGCTGTAGCAAATAACTAAGCGATACGATATGTTTCTAAGCTTACGGTTGGGTCTTGTCCATCACATCATTTTCCTAATAATGTGATCCTGTTATCAAATGACAACTCATGCCTATGGTTAGGAAACTTTAACCATCTTTGATCAACAAGCTAGTCTAGTAGAGGCTCACTAGGGACACGGTGTAGTTTATGTATTCACACATGTATTTAAGTTTTCGGTCAATACAATTCTAGCATGAATAATAAACATTTATCATGGATGGGAAATATCATAATAACTATTTTATTATTGCCTCTAGGTCATATTTCCAACAATCTGTGTATCACACATCTAAATTCCTTTGCAGGCCCTGAGCTATGAGGTCCTTCTTGGCGATGACATGGCGTTCCTGGGATGCAGTTTTGAATTTGGTGGACATGCTAAATGAGCACATAGATACAATGAACTCCTAGGAAATGAGCATATAGATTCTTTTTTGGTCCTCCTGGATCCTTGTACTTTTGTGCATTGTACTCTTTTTCAATAAAGGTAATGTTGTGGGGTTTTTATCCTACAGTTTCAGGTCCAAAAATGAGCATATAGATACATTGTACATGAGACTCTGAGGTGCTGTAGCTCCTAGAGACTTTGAGGTACTACAGCTCCTACACAATTTCAAGTACAGTACCACACCTTCTTAGTTCTCACATGTTTTTTTGAAGCACCTCGGTTCTCGCATGTTATTTGTCTTACCGCTTGGCATTAGTAGAGTGGCGGTGTCCTGGACTAGGGGGTACCGACCTAGTCGGCCCACAGTCCATGGGCTGGGCTTATGGCCCACCCTTTTCTCTAAGGAAGGACTCCAGAGGCCTTATATTTCGGCATGACCAAGACTGGCTCTACCGAAGACTTGATGTGTACACCAAGACCTGCATGGCTCGACGACACCTGTAACCCTAGATTGGCAACCGACCATGTGTAAGCCTAGGCACCCCCAGTGTCTATATAAAATGGGAGGTCTAGTCCGTAGGGTGGAGAATCACAATTGCTACTACCTATCTTTAGGGTTAGGACACTACTTACGATCTCGAGGTAGATCAAGCCTGTACTCGATACATTGTCATCAATATAATCAAGCGGGACGTAAGGTATTACCTCTTCGAGAGGCCCTGAACCTAGGCAAATACTGTCTCCTTCATCTCCTGTTACCCACATATCCGAGATCCACAGCTCCGGACCCCCTACCCCGAGGTTTGCTATTTTTAGGACCGACATTGGTGCTTTCATTGAGAGTTCCGCTGTGCGATCGGAAAAGGATCAATGGCTCGTATGGAGCTCAACTGCAACACTAGCTATGGGGACATCTTCGTCCCCGGTCAGCTCTTTGCGTTCAGCAGGGTCGTCCTGCACGCTGACTCTGCAAGGCGTCTCGCCCATGTTGAAAATTTCACAACGGACCAAGTTGTCACGTTCGGAAGCCTGGAATACACTGTGGATTCTCGCGGTGAGCTCATTCTTTCCGGATGGACGCCAAGTTGGATCGAGAGCCTCTCAGCCACCGCGGGCTTGACCTTGGAACCGACCACCGATCTAGATCTCAGATCGGATCCCACGGTGGATCCAACCTTAGATATGGAGCCGACAGCCATCACGCCGAGCCTCGAATCAGACATGAAATCTATCTCCCCGCCGGGCTTTGACCGTGACACAAGTCCAAGCACGGACCCTACATCAAGTTTGGATCCGACCTCTCTCACCGCTGGCCGGGAGTCAACCCAGCTCGACCAGCGCTTTGAGGCTTCTTCAATTGACCCGCAAACCTCACTTTGGATTCGCCCGGCCCTTGGCCAGGCCATGAATACCGAGGATCTTTTTCACCTCAATGGAATGCTTGATCACATTCATAGGATGTCAATCTCGGATGACCAAACCTCGGTTTATGACAAGATCGGACTTAAAGTCGATGATATGGAAATTTACATCCCACCCACCGCCCTTCTAGTTGCCACCGTCGATGATTTAACCGATGTGTTGGACTACGCTTCGGAGGAAGCAGCTGATATGGACAAAGATGTCGACGCCACACCTGAACCACTCCGTCGACCCATACGGGCAGATGGACCGCTACATCCACGTACGACGTTTATATGGTCGATCCACCCAAAAATCACTTAAAACACCATCGCTGACGCCCTAGAGGAACCGGCGGCGGCCCAAGCGGGCATAGCACAGGCGCCGCTGATACGTCTCCAACGTATCTATAATTTTTTTATTGTTCCATGTTGTTATATTATCAATCTTGGATGTTTTATATACATTTACTAGCAACTTTATATCATTTTTTCGGACTAACCTATTAACTTAGTGCCCAGCACCAGTTGTTGTTTTTTGCTTGTTTTTACTTTGCAAAATATCAATACAAGTCCAAATGCCACGAAACTTTTTGGAGATTTTTTTCTGGCAAGAAGAGACCCTGGAAGCTTCTGGAGGCCACGAGAAGAGACCCGTGGGGCCCACTAGGCACCAGGGTGCCAGAGGCCCCCGGCGCGCCCTGGTGGCTAGTGGAGCCCACGAGCACCGCCTTGACCTACCTCCGCCTCTATAAATACTCTAAAATCCCAAAAACACCCTAGGGGAGTCGACGAAATACTTTTTCCGCCGCCGCAAGTTCCAGAACCACGAGATCAAATCTAGAGGCCTTTTCCGGCACTCTGCTAGAGGGGGCAACGATCATGGAGGGGTTCTTCATCATCCTTGCCACCCCTCCAATGATGGGTGAGTAGTTTACCATAGACCTACGGGGTCCGTAGTTAGTAGCTAGATGGCTTCTTCTCTCTTTTTTTATCTTCAATAGAATGTTCTCCTCGATGTTCTTGGAGATCTATTTGATGTAACTCTTTTTTTGCGGTGTGTGATACGTCCATTTTGCATCATGTTTTCCTACTATTATTTATAGTGTTTTTATGCATTATAACACTTTATGGAGTAATTCTAATGCCTTTTCTATCATAATATGCAAGGTTTACACAAAGAGGGAGAATGCCAGCAGCTAGAATTCTGGAATTGAAAAAGCTATGTCAGAGATACCTATTCTGCACATCTCCAAATGAGCTGAAATTTTACGGAGAATAATTTTGGAATATACAATAAATATTGGAGAAAAGAACTACCAGAGGGGGCCACCGAGGAGCCCACAAGGCATGCCCTGGTGGCTTATGGGGCCCCTGGCCCACCTTCAGTGCCCATCTTCTGGTACATAAGGTCTTATTACCTAAAAAAATAAGGAGAGGACTTTCGGGATGGAGCACCGCCGTCTCGAGGAGGAACTTGGGCATAAGAAATTTTGCCCTCCGGCGGAGCGATTCCGCCGGGGGAACTTCCCTCTCGGAGAGGGAAATGAAGCCATCGTCATCACCAACAACCCTCTTATCTTTGGGAGGCCAATCTTCACCAACATTTTCAATAGAACCATCTCATCTCAAACCCTAGTTCATCTCTTGTGTTCAATCTTTGTATCAAAACCTCAGATTGGTACCTGTGGGTGACTAGTAGTGTTGATTACATCTCGTAGTTGATGCTAGCCGGTTTATTTGGTGAAAGATTATATGTTCAGATCCATTATGATATTTATTACTCCTCTGATATTGAGCATGAATATATTGAGTGAGTAGTTACTTTTGTTCTTGAGGCATGGGAGAAGTCATGTTACAAGTAATCATGTGAATTTTATATGTGTTCGATATTTTGATGATATGTATGTTGTGATTCCCTTAGTGGTGTTATGTGAACGTCGACTACATGACACTTCACCATCTTTGGGCCTAAGGGAATGCATTGTGGAGTAGTTATTAGATGATGGGTTTCTAGAGTGACAGAAGCTTAAACCCTAGTTTATGCGTTATTCCATAAGGGGCTGATTTGGATCCATACGTTTAATGGTATGGTTAGATTTCATCTTAATTCTCCTTTCGTAGTTTCGGATGCTTGCGAGGGGGGTTAATCATAAGTGGGAGACTTGTTCAAGTAAGAACAGCACCCAAGCACTGGTCCACCCACATATCAAATTATCAAAGTAGCGAATGCGAATCAGACCAACATGATGAAAGTGACTAGATGAAGTTCCCGTGTGCCCTCAAGAATGTTTTACTTATTATCTGAGATCGTTCTGACCTTTTCTTTGATACCAAAAGGATTAGGCTACCTTTTGCACTTATTGTTACTATTGTTACTTGTTACTTGCTACAAATTATCTTGATATCAAACTACCTGTTACCTACAATTTCAGTGCTTGTAGAAATTACCTTGCCGAAAACCACTTGTCATTTCCTTCTGCTCCTCGTTGGGTTCGACACTCTTACTTATCGAAAGGACTACAATTTATCCCTTATACTCGTGGGTCATCAAGACTCTTTTCTTGTGTTGTTGCTGGGGAGTGAAGCGCTCCTGGTAAGTGGAATTTGGTAAGAAAAACTTATACTACGTGCTGAAATTTACTGTCACTTGTTACTATGGAAAACAATCCTTTGAGGGGTTTGTTTGGGTTATCTTCACCTTGACCGGAAACACAAAGAGTTGCCCCTCAACCTACTGCACCTACTGAAAATATTGGTTATGAAATTCCTTCGGGTATGATAGAACAATTGCTAGCTAATCCTTATGCAGGAGATGGAACAAAACATCCTGATATGCATTTGATACATGTGGATGAAATTTGTGGATTGTTTAAGCTTGCAGGTTTACCCAGAGATGAAGTTAAGAAGAAGATTTTACCTTTATCTTTGAAGTGAAAAGCATTGACATGCTATATGCTATGCGATGATATTGGAGCTTGGAATTGGAATCGATTAAAATTGGAATTTCACCAAATAATTTATCCTATGCATCTAGTTCATTGTGATCAGAATTATATATATAATTTTTGGCCTCATGAAGGATAAAGTATCGCTCTAGCTTGGGGGAGGCTTAAGTCAATGTTATATTCATGCCCCAATCTTGAGCTCTCAAGAGAAATTATTATTCAGAATTTTTATGCTCGGCTTTCTCTTGATGATCAATCCATGCTTGATACTTCTTGTACTGGTTCTTTTATGAAGAAAACTATTGAATTTAGGTGGGATATTTTGGAAATAATTAAACGCAGCTCTGAAGATTGGGAACTCAATGAAGGTAAAGAGTCAGGTATTAAGATTGAGTTTGATTGTGTTAAATCCTTTATGAATACCGATGCTTTTCACAAGTTAGCACTAAGTATGGACTTGACTCTGAGATAGTAGCCTCTTTTTGTGAATCATTTGCTACTCATGTTGATCTCCCTAAGATGAAACTATCATTTATAATGTTGATCCAATTGTTCCTATTGCTTATATTGAAAAATCACCTTTGCCTGTTAGGATAAAGGAGCATGTTAAGGTGTCAACAGTGGTTCACAAAAGTAATATTAAATAACCTAAACCCTCTAAACAAATTAAAGTAGAACCTATTGTTGCTATTGTTAAAGATCTCTTGGTCGAAAATATTGATGGGCATGTTATTTATTTCTGTGATGAAGCAGCTAGAATTGCCAAACCCGACACTAAAGATAAGAACAAGCCTATTGTTGGCATGCATGTTGTCTCAGTTAAAATAGGAGATCATTGCTATCATGGTTTATGTGATTTGGGTGCTAGTGTGAGTGCTATTCCTTTTACCTTATACCAAGAAATTATGAATGATATAGCACCCGCTGAAATAGAAGAAATAGATGTTACTATTAAACTTGCTAATAGAGATACCATCACACCACTTGGGATTGTTAGAGATGTTGAAGTCTCGTGTGGGAAAATAAAATACCCTACTGATTTTCTAGTCCTTGGTTCCCCACAAGATGACTTTTGTCCCATAATTTTATGTAGACCTTTCTTGAACACTGTCAATGCTAAGATAGATTGTGAGAAAGAAACAGTCAGTGTCAATTTTGGTGATGTGTCTCTTGAGTTTAATTTCTCTAAGTTTCGTAGACGACCTCATGATAAAGAATTGCCTAGTAAGGATGAAATAGTTGGTGTTGCTTCTATTGCCATACCTTCTACTGATCCACTAGAATAATATTTGCTAGACCACGAAAATGATATGTATTTGCATGAAAGAAATGAAATAGATAAAATATTCTTTGAACAACAACCTATCCTTAAACACAATTTGCCAATTGAAATTCTAGGAGGTCCTCCTCCACCTAAAGCTGGTCCTGTGTTTGAATTAAAGCAATTTCCTGACACTCTGAAGTATGCTTATCTTGATGAGAAAAAGTTATATCCTGTTATTATTAGTGCTAACCTTTCAGAACATGAAGAAGAGAGATTATTAAAAATTCTGAAGAAGCACCGAGCTGCTATTGGATATACTCTTATTGATCTTAAGGTCATTGATACGTCTCCAACGTATCTATAATTTTTGATTTTTCCATGCTGTTATATTATCATTCTTGGATGTTTTATGTTCATTTTATAGCAACTTTATATCAATTTTTGCGGCTAACCTATTGACATAGTGCCCAGTGCCAGTTGCTTTTTTTTGCTTGTTTTTTACTTCGCAGAATATCCATAGCAAACGGAGTCCAAATGCAGCAAAAGTTTTTGGAGATTTTTTTCAGCCCAAAAGATGACTTGGGAGCCAAGGAAGTGCACGAGGGGAGGTTCGTGGGGCCCACCACCCACCTGGGCGTGCTACAGGCCCTTGACACGCCCTGATGGGTGGTGGGGCCCATGAAGGTCTCCTCCACTGCCTCTTAGCTCTATAAATATTCAGATATTCCAGAAACCCTAGGGGAGTCGTCGAAACATAATTCCAGCCGCCGCAAGTTCCAGAACCACGAGATCCATCTAGAGCCCTATTTCGGTACTTTGCTAGAGGGGAACACGATAACAGAGGGGTTCATCTACCTCATTAGTGCTCCTCCGATGATGCGTGAGTAGTTTACCATAGACCTACGGGTCCGTAGGCAGTAGCTAGATGGCTTCTTCTCTCTTTTTGATTCTCAATACAATGTTCTCCTCGATGTTCTTGGAGATCTATTTGATGTAATGACATTTTGCGGTGTGTTTGTTGGGATCCGATGAAGTGCAAGTTTATGATCAGATCTATCTATGAATATTATTTGAGTTTTCTTTGATCTCTTAAATGCATGATTGTTATAGTCTCATATTTCTTCTCCAAAACTATGGTTTGGTTTGGCCAACTAGATTAATTTTTCTTGCAATGGGAAGAGGTGCTTTGTGATGGGTTCGATGTTGCGGTGTCCTCACCCAGTGACAGAAGGGGTAGCAAGGAACGCATGTCTCGTTGCTATTAAGGATAAAAAGATGGGGTCTATTCCTACATGAATAGATCTTGTCTACGTCATGTCATGTTTCTTATTGCATTACTCCATTTCTCCAATACACTAGATGCATGCTTGATAGCGGTTGATGTGTGGAGTAATAGTAGTCGATGCAGGGAGGAGTCGGTCTACTAATCTTGGACGTGATGCCAATACATGATCATTGCCTTGGATATCGTCATAATTATTTGCTCTTCTATCAATTGCCCAACAGTAATTTGTTTACCCACAGTATGCTATTTTCTCGAGAGAAGCCATTAGTGAAATCTACGGGCCCCGGGTCTATCTTTTATCATATTGTTTTCAGATCTATTATTCCAAAAACCCAAAAATACCTTTCTACACTTTTTCTTTACTTATTTTATTTCGTGTTTTTGCTAGATCTATTTATCCAATCTCATACAATTTTATCTATCTTTTTACTGGGGAGGGATTAACAACCCCTCTTACGTGTTGGGTTGCAAGTATTTGTTATTTGTGTGCAGGTACCATTTACATAGTGTTGCTTGGTTCTCCTACTGGATTGATAACCTTGGTTTCGTAACTGAGGGAAATACTTACCGTTGCTGTGCTGCATCATCCTCTCCTCTTCGGGGAAATACCAACGCAGATACAAGCAATCAGGAAGAATTTCTGGCGCCGTTGCAGGGGAGACATCATCAACATCTATAAGGTACCCAATCACAAATCTCATCTCCTTGCAATTTACTTTATTTGCCATTTGCCTCTCGTTTTCATATCCCCCACTTCACAAAAATATTTGCCTTCTTTTCATTTGCCTTTTTTCTTGTTTGATCTTTTATTTTCTTGTGTTACCATGTGCCTTCTATTTGCTTGCATCTTCACTTACTAAAAATCTATTGATATGGATCCTCATCCTCTTGCTAATATTTTTAAAAGATCCAATTATGATGAACCAATTGCTAGTGATTTGAGTGCACTAGATTATCTTTTTGAAGTTTTGCTTGAGATTCATGAATCAGAAAATTGTGATAAAGTGTTAAAATAAGAAATTAATAAAGTGAGTCATGATAGCTCCTTGAATGAAAAGTATGATTGCAATGATTTTATTATAAATCTATACCTACTAATAAAGCAAGGTGCGTTTCGCCAATTTTTTCATCCGTTCACCGCCGAAAATACTTTTTTTTCTATCCGAGGTGGTACTAAATTTTTGTCCTTTCGTCCATTAGAAAAGGAAAGCGGCAGAATTCCGTACAAGGGCCGCCCGTATTGTGGCCCAGCAAAGGCAGCCCATTTATTTTCCTGCACATGCAGGTGAGAGAACCCTATTTATAGCGTGAGCGTGAAATAGTTGCAAATTCGCCCAGGCGCCCAAGCTGGACTAAACCATTTTCCTTTTATTGTTCCGTGTAAAGTTTTATTTTCTGTATCATTCTCTTTTTCTTGGTGGTACTAAATTTTTGTGGTCCATGTGCTAGAAAAAGAAAAAAAAGAGTTTTGTCCAGAATTTCATACGTGGGCCGCACACGCTAAGGCCCGGAGAAGCCACCCATTTTTATCCTGCCCACGCAGCTGGGAAACCTAATTTGACGGCGCGGGCGGCATATAGTTGGAGCTTCACAATGGTCGCCCAAAGTTGGGCCCGCCATTTTCATTTTTTCTATGTTCTTTTTCAAATTTTCTTTTTCCTTTTTCCCTTCCAAGTTATTTTTTTCTTTTTCCCATTTTTTTCTTCAGAATTTCATTTTTTGTACAAATTTTCGTTCAATCTTCAGAATTTCAAAATTAGTTCCCATTTTCAGAAATATTTGGAACTTTAATTTTAATTCTCGTTCCAAATTTGTTCAAAATTCAAAAAATGTTCGCATTTTTTCAAAAAGATACAAAATTGTTCGTGAATTTTTGAATAAATTGCGTTTTAGAAAATATTAGAAATTCAAAAAGTATTCCTTTTATGTAAATGTTCACAAATTTGATACAATGTTCGTTATTAAAAACACATTTTTGAAAATGTTTTTGAATGTTCAAAACAAGTTTCCATTTTTAAAAATTGTTCACAAATTCAAACAATGTTTGTTTCTCCGCCTTAAAAATGGTTCCTGTTTTCAGAAAATGTTTGTGAATTTAAAAAAAAAATCTTCCTATTTCAAATTTTGTTTGCATTTTTGCAGAAATTAATGTTTTTTTAAAAAAATGCTCGCATTTTTAAAAAAAATCAGGAGGTCACCACAACCTCGACAAGGAGGTGGACCTAAAGGAAAAAATGCACGAGCTGGGTAGTTGCCGCCACTCCAACTAATCCCACCACTATTGTCGCCCAACTATTATGGAGACCATTTTGATGGACACATCAATTATCTCTCCCGATGCTTGTCCGAAAAAATCTCTTCCCGTTGCAACGCATGGGCATATGTGCTAGTTCTATTTATGTCAATTGTGCTAATAATATGCAAAACCCCCAGCTTGGGGATGCTAATTTTGCTATGTCCACTACTATTGTAATGATCATGATTGGGGGTGATTCTTCTAATGATCTTGAAAATTTATTTAAGCCTCGTGATGAATATGTTTGCAATAATATTGAAAGTGGGTTTGGAAGAGTGTCAACTCTAGGTAAAAATAATCCCACATATTTGAAGAGTGATCAATCCTATGAAAGTTTTGATAAAAGTGGGCTTGGAGAGGTCATGACTTTATTTGATGATAATCCCACTATTTTAGAGTGTCAACTTTGCATGCATCTGGATCATGTAGAGAATATGTTATGTGATAGCTATATTGTTGAATTTGAATATGATCCCACATGTAATTATTATGAGAGAGGAAAATATGGTTGTAGAAATTTTCATATTACTAAACTACCTCTCGTTATGTTGAGATTACTATAGTTTCTTTCTTCTTTTTTGCATTTGCTAGTTTTTGCTTGCCTTGATAATTTGCTTTCTTATAAAATGCCTATGCATAGGAAGTATGTTAGACTTGAATGTGTTTTTCACTTGCTAAATGATGCTTTCTTCGTGTTTCAATTATTATATTTTATGTGAGCATCATTGAAATCTCAAGCCTATCTTAATGGCTATAAAGAAAGAGCTTGTTGGGAGGCAGCCCAATAGTTATCTTTGAATTTTTTGATTTTCTTTTTGTTCTTCAATAAATACACAATTATTACTCTGTCATGATTGTGTTTTTTATATTTTAGTTAGTGTTTGTGCCAAGTAATGCCTTTAGGATAGCTTTGGGTGATAGTTGATTTGATCCTCTTGAAAAACAGAAACTTTTTTGTAGAGTAGCAGAATTATTAAAATTCTCAAAAGCGATGAGAAATTCTGAAATTTTTACACAAGATTGATATAAAAATTGCTTCTGTTTTCCTAATTTTTCAGAATTTGTGGATGTCGGATTCAGGGCTCCGTAGACCCAAGAAAGGTTCGAACTCTGGGGCGTGTGTGAAGGACTCAACCTATCCAGCCAACCAGCTCATCGCCCTACGGCATAGCTCAATGCACACGAACAAGGAAGAAGATGAACACGGCAGTTTACCCAGGTTCGGGCCACCTTGAAGTGTAAGACCCTACTCCTGCTTTGTGGTGGATTGGCCTCACGAGGGGATGAGGATGAACTAGTACAAGGGACGAACAACCTCGCGAGGTCTATGGGTGAGGGAATCAATCGACGAGGTTCGGATCCCCTCTACGGTGGTGGCTAACCTATACTTATAGTGGCCTCGGTCCTCTTCCCCCAAATCATAGGCGGGAAGGGATCCCACAGTGGCCAATTTGAAAGGGGACAAGTAGTACATCTTATCCTGACGAAAGGTGGTCTTCGCGTGCAAAGCCTCTGGTCGTGACGCAGCAGTGGGCTCGACGATGACATCCGTCCTGGCGGTCTTGGTCTTGTAGCACTGGAATGGAAACCTTTGCCAGGCTCCTTGGGAACCTGCGCCTGCGCTTGCCTCCTTAGCACCAAAGAGGAAACTGCCTCTTCTGTGCCCGCTGGCGCCCTCCTGGCCTTGGTCATCATGGCTTGTGTCATCGCAACCTCATGAGGTTGGGTAACTGCATAGAAATCTCTGCTCCTCAAGAGGCAGCCTGGGAAGGCCGCTCCCTCGGGAGGTCTTGGCGTCATCCCCCTCGCGAGGGTCTTGTCTTGATAGTCTTGTAGATGGGCCGTACCAGGCCGTCGAAGGTGCCACGCCGTGGGCCGCAGGCAGGCAAGTCTGGGCATCCTGGTTTCCAGAACACCGACAGTGGAGTTACAAAAGTATGAGTAAAATTCGAGTCTTTACAGACTGTTCTGTTTTTGACAGATTCTGTTTTTGTTGCATTGTGTGCTTATTTTGATGAATCTATGGATTGTATCGGGGGGTATAAGCCAGGGTAAAGTTAGAATACAGTAGGTATAATGCAATAATAAAATATGAATGGGTTTTCAACAATACTTAAAGCAAAGATTGGTTTTCTTATACTACCGGATCTCATGAAGGTTTTGTTAAGTTTCGTGATATTGAAGTTTTCAAGTTTTGGGTGAGATCTCGATGGATGAAGGAATAAGGAGTGAAAACAGCCTAAGCTTGGGGATGCCCATGGCACCCGAAGATAATATTCAAGGAGAACCAAGCAACTAAGCTTGGGGATGCCCTGGAAGGCATCCCCTCTTACTTCTAACAACCATCGGTAATTTTACTTGGAACTATATTTTTATTCGTCACATATCATGAGTTTTGCTTGGAGCGACTTGTATTATATGAGTCTTTGCTTGTTTTACTTTTTAGTTTGTCGCAATCATACATGCTCGTCACACCTATTTGAGAGAGCCATAATTATGCTACGATTTGTTAGAATTGCTCTATGTGCTTCACTTAAATTTTTTGACCTATGGAATTGCTCTAGTGCTTCACTTATATCTTTTGAGCACGGTGGTGCTTTAATTTTTGAAGAAATACTCTCATGCTTCACTTAGATTATTTTGAGAGTTAGTAATTTTTTTGGAGAAATTCTCTCATGCTTCACTTATATTATTTTTAGAGATGAAAAAAATTATGCTCATGTTCTTCACTTAAATTTGTTTGAGCTTGTCAAAAGCAATGGTAATATATGAAACAAGTCCCAAAGTGATAGATATTCAAGAGGGATATAATAAAAACTTTCATGAAGATCACTGGACAAAATAAACTTGATTCTCTATAACAGTATTGAGATATGATGATAGTAATATGTGAGTCATGTTGGTGAGTAATTATGCTTTAGTAAGAATATTTGTGTTAAGGTTTGTGATTCCCTATGCAAGCACTAAAGTCAATATTATGCAATGAAATTACATTCCTACTTGTGGTGCATTATTCGGTGTTAGTTATGCTTAATGCTCGTTTATGAGAATTTTCATTTCTTGTTTGGTTGCTTCTCAATCTATTTGCTAGCCTTTCCTTGTACTAAGTGGGAATACTACTTGTGCATCAAAATCCTTAAACCCAGTTATGCCATATAAGTCCACCATACCTACCTATATGCGGTATTTTCGTGCCGTTCTAAGTAAATTTGTATGTGCCAACTCTAATTTTCAAAATGAATTTCCTTTTTGTGTGCCCGTACCGCTCATGAAGCGGTAGGGGGTGGCCAATATTTTTCCATGCTAGATGTGTTAGTCTCAAGATGAGTGTTTATTCACTTGTCATTGCACGAGAGTGTGGCGGTAATAGGGATGCCCAGTCCTAAAATGAAAATGAAATTTACTTTATGTTGTCAAATAATAAATTCCTTGGAAAGTGTTGGTATGGAAGGCACCCGTGGATATGGCTACCCATGGATTGTGAAAGAATGGTGGAAAAAGGAATAAACTTTATTTTATGTTTGGGAACCACCTATGATGTATCTAGCATGGAAAGTATTGGGAACTACTCGGTCGTTTTCGTTGACGGGAAAAGCATGCCTCTCAAAATATTTTATCTCTCAATTAAAGCTTTGAGCTCTGGCACCTCTACAAATCTCAGCTTCCCTCTGCGAAGGGCCTATCTATTTACTTTTATGCAATTTTTATTTTTATTTTGAGTCTCCATCTTCTCTTATAAAGCACCAACTAGGGAGCACTATGATCATACTTGAGCATTGGATGTAGCTAATATTTGAGTGTGTTTTATGAATGGATCAATGATTGAGCATGATGGGCTAGGGATAGCTTTCTTTAGTGTTTATATTTTGAAACACATGGTTGCTTGTTGATATGCTTGAGTATTGAAGTCTTCATGTCAATTATAGACTATTGTTCTGAACCCTCTAAAAGTCCAAATGTCCATGCTACAAAAGAAAAGAATATGTGATAAACATGTTCGGCAGCATTCCACATCAAAAATTCTGTTTTTATTATTTACCTATTCGAGGACGAGCAGGAGTTAAGCTTGGGGCTGCTGATAAGTCTCCAACGTATCTATAATTTTTTATTGTTCTATGCTGTTATATTATCATTCTTGGATGTTCTATATTCATTTTATAGCAACTTTATATCATTTTTTGGGACTAACCTATTGACATAGTGCCCAGTGCCAGTTGCCGTTTTTTGCTTGTTTTTTAATTTGTAGAATATCCATATCAAATGGAGTCCAAACGCAGCGAAACTTTTTGGAGATTTTTTTAGCCCAGAAGACAACTTGGGAGCCAAGGAAGTGCACTAGTGGAGGCCCGTGGGGCCCACCACCCACCTGGGCGCGCTAGAGGCCCCTGGTGTGCCCTGATGGGTGGTGGGGCCCATGGAGGTCTCCTCCACCGCCTCTCAGCTCTATAAATACTCAGATATTCCAGAAACCCTAGGGGAGTCGTCGAAACACAATTCCAGCCGCCGCAAGTTCCAGAACCACGAGATGCAATCTAGAGCCCTATTCCGGCACTTTGCCAGAGGGGAACACGATCACGGAGGGGTTCATCATCCTCATTGGTGCTCCTCCGATGGTGCGTGAGTAGTTTACCATAGACCTACGGGTTCGTAGGCAGTAGCTAGATGGCTTCTTCTCTCTTTTTGATTGTCAATACAATGTTGTCCTCGATGTTCTTGGAGATCTATTTGATGTAATGACTTTTTGCGGTGTGTTTGTTGGGATCTGATGAAGTGCGAGTTTATGATCAGATCTATCTATGAATATTATTTGAGTTTCTTTGATCTCTTATATGCATGATTTTTATAGCCTCGTATTTCTTCTATGAAATTTTGGTTTGGTTTGGCCAACTAGATTGATTTTTCTTGCAATGGGAAGAGGTGCTTTGTGATGGGTTCGATCTTGCGGTGTCCTCACCCAGTGACAGAAGGGGTAGCAAGGCACGCATGTATCATTGCTATTAAGGATAAAAATATGGGGTCTATTCCTACATGAATAGATCTTGTCTACATCATGTCTTCGTTCTTATTGCATTACTCCGTTTCTCCATGAAATTAATACACTAGATGCATGCTGGACACCGGTCGATGTGTGGAGTAATAGTAGTAGTTGCAGGCAGGAATCGGTCTACTAATCTTGGACGTGATGCCTATATACAAGATCATTGCCTTGGATATCGTCATAATTATTTGCTCTTCTATCAATTGTCCAACAGTAATCGATTTACCCACCATATACTATTTTCTCGATAGAAGCCACTAGTGAAATCTACGACCTCGGGTCTATCTTTTATCATTTTGTTTTCAGATCTATTATTCCAAAAACGCGAAAATACCTTGTTGCACCTTTTCTTTACTTATTTTATTTCGTGTTTTTGCTAGATCTATTTATCCAATCTCATGTAATTTTATCTATCTTGTTACCGGGGAGGGATTGACAACCCCTCTTACGTGTTGGGTTGCAAGTATTTGTTATTTGTGTGCATGTACCGTTTACATAGTGTTGCTTGGTTCTCCTACTGGATTGATTACCTTGGTTTCTTAACTGAGGGAAATACTTACCGTTGTTGTGCTGCATCATCCTCTCCTCTTTGGGGAAATACAAACGCAGATGTAAGCAATCAGGCATTAGTCCCACTCTTTGTCAGCACAAGATTAATATGGAACCTGATGCTAAACCTATTGTTGATCATGAACGTCGATTAAATCCTAAGATGAAGGAAGTGGTAAGAACTGAAATACTAAAGCTTCTAGAAGCATGTATAATTTATCCTATAGCTGACAGTAGATGGGTAAGTCATGTTCATTGTGTCCCTAAAAAGGGAGGTATTACTGTTGTTCCTAATGATAAAAATGAACTTATCCCACAAAGAATTATTACTGGTTATAGAATGGCATTTTAGAAAAA
Organism: Thinopyrum elongatum; assembly: GCA_011799875.1. Classification (NCBI taxonomy): domain Eukaryota; kingdom Viridiplantae; phylum Streptophyta; class Magnoliopsida; order Poales; family Poaceae; genus Thinopyrum; species Thinopyrum elongatum. The sequence goes on from CM022300.1 coordinate 176,888,538, forward strand.
TAAACAAAGCCACTAGAAAGAATCATTACCCTCTGCCTTTTATCGATCAAATGTTAGAAAGATTATCTAAGCACACACACTGTTGCTTTTTGGATGGATATTCTGGCTTCTCTCAAATACCTGTATCACAACCTGATCAAGAGAAAACCACATTTACTTGCCCTTTTGGAACTTATGCTTATAGACGTATGCCCTTTGGTTTATGTAATGCACCTGCTAACTCTCAAAGATGTATGACTCCTATATTCTCTGACTTTTGTGAAAAGATTGTTGAGGTTTTCATGGACGATTTCTCTGTTTATGGGACTTCTTTTGATGATTGCTTAAGCAACCTTGATTGAGCTTTGCAGAGATGTGAACAAACTAATCTTGTCTTGAATTGGGAGAAGTGCCACTTTATGGTAAATGAAGGTATTGTCTTGGGGCATAAAATTTCTGAACGAGGTATTGAGGTGGATAAAGCTAAAGCTGATGCAATTGAGAAAATGTCATGTCCTAAAGATATTAATGGTATTCGCAGTTTCCTTGGTCATGCTGGTTTCTATAGGAAGTTTATTAAAGACTTCTCTAAAATTTCTAGGCCTCTTACTAATCTTTTGCAAAAGGATCTTCCTTTTGTTTTTTATGATGATTGTGTGGAAGCCTTTGAAACACTTAAGAAAGCCTTAACTTCTGCACCTATTGTTCAACCACCTGATTGGAACTTGCCTTTTGAAATTATGTGTGATGCTAGTGATTATGCTTTTGGTGTTGTTCTAGGACAAAGAGTTGATAAAAAATTAAATGTTATCCATTATGCTAGTAAAACTCTAGACAGTGCCCAAAGAAATTATGCCACTACTGAAAAGTATTTTTAGTAGTCGTGTTTGCCTGTGATAAATTCAGATCTTACATTGTTGATTCTAAAGTAATTGTTCACACTGATCATGCTGCTATTAAATATCTTATGGAAAAGAAAGATTCTAAACCTAGACTCATTAGGTGGGTTCTCTTGCTACAAGAATTTGACTTGCATATTACTGCTAGGAAAGGAGCCGATAACCCCATAGCTGATAACTTGTCTAGGTTGGAAAATGTTCTTGATGACCCACTACCTATTGATGATAACTTTCCTGATGAATAACTAGCTATCATAAATGCTTCACATAATGCTCCTTGGTATGCTGACTATGCTAATTATATTGTTTTATACCACCTAGTTTCACATACCAACAAAAGAAAAAAATTCTTCTATGACTTAAGACATTACTTTTGGGATGACCCACATCTTTATAAATAAGGAGTAGATGGTATTATTAGACATTGTATACCTGAGCATGAATAGGAACAAATCCTTCAGAAATATCACTCCGAAGCTTATGGAGGGCATCATGTGGGAGATAGAACTGCACACAAGGTATTACAATCTAGTTTTTATTGGCCTACTCTTTTCAAAGATGCCTTTAAGTTTTTCTTGTCTTGTGATGAATGTCAAAGAATTGGTAATATTGGTAAGCGTTAGGAAATGCCTATGAATTATTCACTTGTTGTTGAACCATTTGATGTTTGGGGCTTTGGTTATATGGGACGTTTTCCTTCCTTTAATGGGTATACACATATTTTGGTTGTTGTTGATTATGTCACTAAGTGGGTAGAAGCTATTCGAACAAGCAGTGCCGATCTAGCACCTTCATTAAAATGCTTAAATAAATTATCTTCCCAAGGTTTGGAGTCCTTAGATATTTAATGACTGATGGTGGTTCACACTTTATTCATGGTGCTTTCCGTAAAATGCTTGCTAAATATGATGTCAACGATAGAATTGCATCACCCTATTGTGATGAGATGATCATCTTAGGGTGATCCTTTTGTCAACGGTTGCTCCTATTACACATTTCCAGTGGTCCCCACATAAAGCCTCCCTTCTAACCTAATTGCTTTCGCTTGACTCTTCCAGTAAAACATCACCCCGAGGTATGCGCTAGCGCCTGGCTTAATCGTGCACTAATCATACATGCAAATGCACACGATCAAGCCTAAGGTCTGACTTGAAGATATCACAACACAACTCTAAAACATAAATAAAGTCATACAAGCTTTATATTACAAGCCAGGGCCTCGAGGCCTCGAATACATAGCTCTATTGCATACAAGTGTCAGCGGAAGCATCAGATATCTGGGTACAGATATAACAGAGTTACAGATAGGCCTTTAAGAAGGCGGAGTAAAATAAAACACTATGATCGAAAGGCGTAGGCCTCCTGCCTAGGACCCTCCAAACCTCCTCCTGGTCGTCGGACGGCTCCTCGTAGTAGTACTCGCCGGGAGGGTAGTAGTAGTAGTAGCCGTCGGCGGGGCAGCTGGCTCGGGGGCTCTGTCATCTGGTTGCAACAAATGGATAGGGGGAGAAAAAGAAAGCAAGGCAAACATGAGTACTCATCCGAAGTACTCAGCAAGCAAGGATCTACACTACATATGCAACATTATCAAAGGAGGCTGTATATGTGGACTGGGCTGCAGAAATGCCAGAATAGAGAGGAAGGCCTAGTCCTATCGAAGACTAGCATCTTCAGCGATCTTGCAGCATTAGAAGAGTGCAGATTAGCATAATGTAAAGTAGTAGTAATGTCATCAACCTCGCCCAGAGGTTCTTCCTCGACTCCCTGCGAGAAAGCAATCCTAGAGCCATACTATCTAGTTATCATCTCAAGTCACCAGTTCTAGTTGTACCGATCGGGATACAACTATGAGTGTCCGTTACCGTAGGACAGGCTATCGATAGATTGTTCTTCCCTGCAGGGGTGCACCAACTTACCCACCACGCTCGATTAACTCCGGCCGGACACAATTTTCTCGGTCATGCCCGGCCTCAGCCAAATGATACGCCGCAACCCGACCAAATACTTAACAGAGAGGTCAGCACGCCGGACTACCCTATGCACCCAGTGGTCTTGGGCCTTCGCCCCGGGGACTCCTGGGCGTTACGTGCACTGCCGGTGAGCAGACCTAGCAACCCCTTAATACAAGTGCGGTTGCGTTCCCAGTCCAACCCAGCGTGTGCCGCTCCTTGCTGACGTCAATTAAGCTCCGGCTGAAGTATACGACGCAGAACGCCCATACTATGCCCATGTGATAGTTAGTGCTATCAGGCCAGAGGCCCCTCGGATCAAATATCCAAACCATTAGTGTGTTGGTAGTGTGGTAACGAGCTGAGACTCGCAAAAGATGTGACCCCGTCACCCTGTCTCGAGGACTTGCGGCAAGGGCTAAGAATGCCCGGCCACGCCTCGTATTCATTTCTTGGGCACCTTCCAGGTCAACCCGTCTCCACATCACTTCGCAATTAAGCTCGCGCGGGTACCCCTTAGGGCCGACCCGTCTTTAGTAACATGGTTCAGTGTAAAGTCATAGTAATCATAGTAACCGTGTGTCTAAAACCAAGGGGAACCCTGAGGAATCACCCTCGATGGAATTCCACCTGATGTTATCGTCAAGGTGAATGAAGGAGGAATCACCCTCGAGGTCCACCCTTGAGGAGTTGCAAGACGGTGTCGTTATCGGGGTGGTGTAGGAGGAATCACCCTCGCTGACCACGACCGATTAACTAACCTACAAGGTTATCATCAGAAGTGCTGATGAGGTATCACCCTCGACACTCGATAGTAACCCAGTAGTGTCGAGCAAATAAGGGGGAAGTGATGTGCGGTGCCGGGGCCTGGTCTTCGATCCCGTTGATCGGGTCTTCTGTTAATCCAGCGGGGCAGTCGGGATTAGTGGGGTCTCTGATGGGTCTCTACCCAACCTATACTAAACAGTGTAGGATAAGCAGGTAGGTAACAATAGCAGGTTACAATAAACAGGCTATGCAGCAGAAATCGGATAACTGCAGCAGCAGTAACTTCTAATGCAAGCATAAGAGAGAAGAGAATAGTTGATATCGATATGCTCAAAAGGGGGGTGCTTGCCTGGAAGCTCTGTGGCAAGTGTCTAGTCGTCAGGGGCATAGTCAATCTCCGAATCTGCGTCTGCCTCGGGGACTACGTCGGTTTCGGGGTCTAACAAGAGAAAAGAGGGGGAGGAAACAAATAAATACACAGCAAACAATGTAACTCAGGGCATGCCATGCCTAGGATGCAGTGCAGGGTTGCCTAAAGATATGTCTAAGTCATTTTAGTTATTTTTGGATTTAAGTTGGATTTATTAACCGGTGTATATGCACTATTCATCTATCGGAAACGGGCGGAAAGTTATGGATTCACCTATGTAGGGGGTTCCGACATGGAAATAGACGACACAATCAGATTCGTCTCGTCGTTCTGATCAATTTTCTATGATTTTTCTAAAGTTTTAAGTATTTTCTGGATTTATTTTTATTAACAAAAATCACGAAAAAGGTTTTATGATGTCAGCATGACACAAAGATGATGTCAGCAGTCAACAGGTCGGCTGACCAGGTCAAACCTGACGTGTGGGTCCAGTGGGATCCACATGTCAATCTCTGTTATCTTAATAGTGAATTAAACTAACTATCTGGGTTAAATAGGGGTGTGGGCCCCATATGTCAGTGAGATATTAGGCTAAACTAATTATTTTTATTTAATAAATCATTAATTAGGATAATTAATCGAAGGGGCACACTTGTCAGCGGTGCTTCATAGCGCCACCTGAGGACACCAGACGACGAGGCGGTCGACAAGGAATGGCTACGGCAGGGCGCCGACGCGAGGTGATGATGGTGGCCGCGGTGGCGATGGCGCACGGCGGCGGATCCGCTCGGGTGAGATGGGGGAATGGGGAGAGAACGAGCGGAGAGGGGAGAGTGAGGCGGAGTGGATGAGGACAGTCCAGGGGGAGGCACGGCTCCGGCCTTATCCCCTCACGGCGCCCGCGGCGTCACGCTGTCGCCGTTTTGCCGGCGCGGCACGCGGCGACCAGAGGCGCGGTGACACGCAGGGGAGAGAAGGGGGAGATGGGCCAGGTGGGCTAGAGCACAGTGCACAGTGCCTCTTTTTATTTTCTAATTTCTGTTTTTGCTTTTTCTTTTATCTGAGATAGTTTTGGAATATTTTGAGCATCCAAATGAACTTGCAAAAATGTGAAACTTGCCCTCACTGATGCATTGTAATATCCAGCACTGCCACAAAAAGTTTGGGCATTTTTGGAAACCATTTGAATTTATTAAAAAATGAATAGGGCATTTAAATGCTGTTTTGGCTTTGATAAAATACTTTAGGCCCATCTAGACTTGATGATGATGTTGTGTTCCTTAACAGCAAATAGTTTTAGATTACTTGCTATAAGGTGAACATTTTTCCCACAAGTTTTGAGCAAGTTCATATTTCACTTTTGAATTTGAGTTGATTTTAGAATAGAATTTGAATTGAATATTTAACCAAAGTGGATAGGCACTGCAAATGAAGATGACTTGGCATTATTAGCAGTTGATCACAGTGGCTAATACACAGGGGTGTTACAAATTCTCCTCCTCTAAAAGAAATTCTCGTCCCGAGAATTCAGGAGGTAGAAGGAAAGAGGTCGGGATATTCTTCCCGAAGATGATCCTCGCGTTCCCAAGTGGCTTCATCTTCAGTATGATTCGACCACTGCACTTTAAGGAACTTGGTCGTCTTCTGATGAGTTCGACGTTCAGCTTCATCGAGAATGCGGATTGGATGCTCCTTATAAGAAAGATCATCTTGTAGTTCGAGCATCTCGTGATCCACGGCGCGGTGCGGATATTCCTTGAAACATTTAGGAAGTTGCGACACATGGAAGACGTCGTGGATATGAGAGAATTGCAGTGCCAACTCCAATTTATATGCCACCTGTCCACGTCTGGCAACAATGCGAAAGGGGCCGATGTAGCACGGAGCTAGCTTGCCCTTGATTCCGAAACGACGGGTGCCCTTCATAGGAGTGACACGAAGATAAGCTTGATCACCTGGTTGATAGGTCAAGCCCCATCGTTTGCGATCATAGTTGCTCTTCTGGCGGTCCTGAGCCGCCTTGAGATTTTCTCGGACAATACGGACTTGTTCTTCGGCGTGTTGAATAATGTCTGGTCCCACCAGTGGTCGTTCCCCAATTTATGACCAATTCAGAGGGGTTCGGCACTTACGTCCGTAAAGTACTTCGAAGGGGGCCATTTTCAAGCTGGCTTGATAGCTGTTGTTATAAGAGAATTCGACATACGGGAGAGATTCTTCCCACTTCTTACCGAACGATATAACACAAGCCCGAAGCATATCTTCAAGCACTTGATTAACTCACTCAACTTGGCCTTGGGATTGTGGATGATATGCTAAACTCCAGGTAATGTGAGTTCCCATAGCTTCTTGGAAACTTTCCTAGAACTTGGATGTGAAAAGACCGCCACGGTCCAAACTGATCTCCTTTGGAATGCCGTGGAGTGATACAATTCTGGAGATGTATAACTCTGCTCACTGACTAGCAGTGATAGTCTCCTTGACAAGCAGAAAATGTGCAACCTTGGAAAGTTGATCGACGACGACAAGAATAGCATCGTGACCCTTCTGAGACTAGGGAAGACCAGTTATGAAATCCATTTGAAGCTTATCCCATTTCCACAAAGGAATAGGAAGTGGTTGAAGAATTCCAACAGGCTTCTGATGTTCTGCTTTCACGCGACGGCATACGTCACATTCAGCAACATATCGAGCAATGTCCTGCTTCATTCTGGACCACCAGTACCACTGTCGAAGATCGCGATACATCTTGGTGCTACCCGGATGGATAGACAGTGGTGTATCATGTGCCTCCTTCATGACTTTGTCAGTCATAAGTTCGAAGTGAGGTACCACAATGCGGTCTCTAAAATACAAGGTTCCGTCTTCAGCAATTGAGAAATCCCTGTACTTCTTGAGGTGAAGCTCTTTCTTCATTATATCTACTTCGGCATCTTTGGCTTGCGCAATCTTTACATCTTTCTCAAGATCTGGCTGTACCACAAGGTTATTAAGAGAACCCTGCGGAACGATACAGAGGTTCAACTTGCGCAGTTCTTCATAAAGATGGGGTTGATCTTGCTTAACCATGAGGTTGTTGCAATAGGACTTGTAGCTCAAGGCATCAGCCATCACATTAGCCTTGCCAGGGGTATAAGAAATACCACAGTCATAGTCCGTGATTGTTTCCAGCCATCGCTGTTGACGAAGATTTAGATCTGGTTGAGTGAATAAATACTTTAGACTCTGATGATCAGTATAAATCTCACACCGATTACCAAGGAGGTAGTGTCACCACTGCTTCAAAGCATAGATCACAGCAGCGAGTTCGAGATCATGCACTGGATAGTTTTCTTCATGCAGTCGCAATTGTCGCGAGGCATATGCAATTACCTTTCGTTCTTGCATTAGGACACAGCCTAATCCCTGACGAGAGGCGTCGCAATAAATTACAAAGTCTTTGCGAGAATCCGGAGGGGCAAGCACTGGAGCAGAAGTAAGCTTGTCCTTGAGGGTCTGGAAACTTTCCTGACATTTGTCTGTCCACTCAAACTTAACGCCTTTGTGGAGCAGGTTAGTCAAGGGCTTGGCAATCTTGGAAAAGTTCACGATGAATCAGCGGCAATAACTTGCAAGGCCGAGAAAACTTCTGACTTGCTTGGCATTCTTCGGAGGAGTCCAGTCAAGAATAGCCTGAACACGCTCTGGGTTAACGGCAATACCGTCCTTGGAAATCACATGTCCAAGGTAGGTTTCTTCAGAAAGCCAGAATTCACATTTGGATTACTTGGCATACAACTTGTGTTCTCGAAGCCTTTCTAGAACAAGGCGAAGGTGTTCAGCGTGTTCTTCCTTATTCTTCGAATATACCAGAATATCATCTAGATAAACCACGACGAACTTGTCGAGGTAATCCATGAAGATGTAATTCATCAGGCGGGAGAACGTAGCTGGAGCATTTGTTAAACCGAACGACATAACGGTGTACTCGTAGGAACCATAACGAGTAACAAAGGCGGTCTTCTGAATATCCTCTTCGCGGACACGGATCTGGTGATAACCCAACCTCAAGTCGAGTTTAGATAACACCGATGATCCAGCAAGTTGATCATATAAATCATTGATCCGAGGAAGCGGATATTTATTCTGAATGGTTGCCTGGTTGATAGGATGGTAATCTTGGACCAACCTTTTCGTACCATCTTTCTTCTTGACAAAGAGAGACGGTGCTCCCCAGGCAGAGGAACTAGGGCGGATGAAGCCCTTCTTAAGTGACTTGTCAATTTCTTCCTTAAGCTCGAGAAGGTGGTGTGGAGGCATCTTGTAAGGACGCTTCACAATAGGAGTTGTGCCAGGCTTCAGGTCGATAACAAACTCAACAGCTCTAGCAGGGGGTATTCCTGGAAGTTCTTCTGGAAAAACATCCTCAAAGTCACAGGCGACTGGAATGTTTTCGATCCCCTCAAGCGGAGAAGCGTTCAACGCATTTAAGGCATAAATTTGAGCCTCGGCATTTTGAGTGAGGTGAGCATGGTAATTCACTATCTGACCTGATGGATGCAGGAGGTGTACAGCTTTAGTGGTACAATTGATTGAGGCATAGTGGGCCTTCAACCAATCCATTCCTAGAATAAGATCAACTTCAGAAGAGTTGAGAATAATGGGAGACGCTCGGAATTCCAATCTTTCAATATTAATTACGACATCGGGACTGAACAACGAAGTGTGGCAATGACCCACGGGAGTGTTCACTCGTAATTTACGGGGTAGCGTATCACATTTAACTTCATGCATGAGTGCGAATTTATCTGACATGAATGAATGCAATGCTCTTGAATCAAATAAAACGGATGCAGGTACTGAATTAACAAGAAGTGTACCCATCACGGTTTTAGGTTGATCCTGAGCTTCAGCCATGTTGACATGATAGTTCTGTCCACGACCATAAGAAGGTTTGGCATTGTTGTTACGCTGCTGAGGAATTCCACGACCATTACCATGGCCAGCAGGATGGGGCACAAGCTGATTCTGACTCTGAGAACAGTCTCTGGCACGATGACCTGGCTGGCCACACTTGAAGCGGAGTCCACTGTCTGGACGTGGTGCGGGAGCTCGAGGTGGTGCAGCTCAAAGAGGCTACCTCGGTGGTGGAGGAGGCAGACGACGAGCAGCATAAGGAGGTCTGTAAACTAGAGCTGTTGGACGGTACGTGCTTTGTGGAATCCAGATGCGGCGCTTCTGCGAAGACGAGCCTGAAGATGAGCCCGCTTCACGGGTGTGTCTGGTCACTTCCTTGTGCTTCTTCAGACCAGTCTCGACCATGATAGCCTTGTTCACCAAGGTGGCGAAGTCAGGAAAGTCTTGGACGAGCAGGGCTAGCTGAATGTCATGGTGTAGACCTTCACAGAACTTCTCCTGCCTAGGAGCATCAATGGGGATGTCTTCTTCAGCATAGTGAGACAAGTCAAGGAACTCTCGCTGGTAGACCTCCACATTCTTGTTGCCTTGAACGAGGCTACGGAACTCGGCCTTCTTCCGATCTATAACTCCTTGCGGAATATACCGGGCACGAAAAGCAGCCTTGAATTCCACCCAGGTGACGCCAGTTCCAGGAGGTAAGGTCTATCTGTGAGTGGCCCACCATTGTGCTGCGGGTCCCTTCAGGAAGTATGTTGCGAATGTGACATAGCTGACAGGGGGAACATCAGCTGACTCCATCTCATAGAAAATGTCACGCAGCCAGTCATCAGCATCCAGTGGATTAATTGTGTTGCGGAATACCGATGGGTTGAGACGCACAAACTCTGGCAGCGTGATTGAAGCTGGCTGCTGGTTGGCATTGGGACGGGGGAATTGATCCATAATCCCCGTCATGAACTGACGGTTGAGTTCAAATTGTTGCATCATAGCGGCCATATAGTCAGGCGGTGGTGGCGGTGGTGGATTGTTGTCACCCATCCTGCTAAATTTAATAGGTGTAGTTTAGCAGAAGCCATTGCGAGTGTTTAGCAACAGACATGATGTAACACGACGATATTTAAGTAGTGTAATAGATGCTTAACAGTAGTCATTTAAGACATACAGATCCATACAGAGTCGGTTACAATCGGACAGCATAACGGCGCAAATTCAAAAGTTAGACATGCTAGGCGGCACGCAGGCACGCGGTAAGGAAGTACACAATGAGACATAGCAAAGGCTACATCAACGTCGGAGAAAACCACTGAAACGGGGTAGCTGCAAGTGCGGATGACGGATGGTCGTCGCAGAAAGATTCTGCGCTCCATGTGCACTCTGATGCAGAACCCGGTCTCGAACTGAAAGAAGAGGCCCACGTGCAGGTGTGTGACCTCCCACAACAGGCCAATGAATCCCTGGTGGCATCTCGGTCCTGTGCGGGTAAAGAATGTGCTCCGGATGTATCCCTGCATGAACAGCTAGTAGCAACTGTGTCATAGCATCGTAGAGTCGTGCTCGAGTGGCAAACAACTCGACGGCAAGAGCCCGAACAGTGTGATCCAGAGCCTGAGTGCACTGAATCAGAACCTGCGGGTCGTAGCGACGAGGCTCGTACGGGGCACAGATAGCTGTGTAGTATCCAGTAGCATCTCCAGCAGGGGCATACGAAATGTATCGAAACTCAGAGGCATCCAATCTAACGCTGAGCTCTCCTCGGAGACGTGCGCCATCAGAGTAGGCGGCATCATGGACTGCCATCTCAATCGTCACGCCGATACTGTGGAAAAGGTACAGCTCAGTGTCTGAGTCATCCTGCTGATCATAGATACGAACATCAGCATAGTACTGCTCCTGATTGAACTCGTGGTAAACCTCATAGACCATGTACTCAGGGTACCAGCGGTAACCCAGTCTAGTCAGGAGGGCGATCAGGACAGCTGGAAAACCAGGGGCGTCATGAGCCCAAGTGCGAAGCACCAGCTGCGTCGTAGGGCGTGGTGGAAACAGATGATCCATCTGAAATAAAGAAAATCCAGGATTGTCACTAATCATACCAGACGACCCCAGCTTAATCATGCACTAATCATACATGCAAATGCACATGATCAAGCCTAAGGTCTCACTTGAAGATATCACAACACAACTATAAAACATAAATAAAGTCATACAAGCTTTATATTACAAGCCAGGGCCTCAAGGGCTCGAATACATAGCTCGATGGCATACAAGTGTCAGCGGAAGCATCAGATATATGGGTACAGATATAATAGAGTTACAGATAGGCCTTTAAGAAGGCGGAGTAAAATAAAACACTACGATCAAAAGGCGTAGGCCTCCTGCCTAGGACCCTTCGAACCTACTCCTAGTCGTTAGACGGATCCTCGTAGTAGTACTCGCCGGGAGGGTAGTAGTAGTAGTAGCCATCGGCGGGGCAGCTGGCTCGGGGGCTCCGTCATCTGGTTGCGACAAATGGATAGGGGGAGAAAAAGAAAGCAAGGCAAACATGAGTACTCATACGAAGTACTCAGCAAGCAAGGATCTACACTACATATGCAACATTATCAAAGGAGGCTGTATATGTGGACTGGGCTGCAGAAATGCCAGAATAGAGAGGAAGGCCTAGTCCTATCGAAGACTAGCATCTTCAAGCATCTTCAGCGGTCTTGCAGCATTAGAAGAGTGCAGATTATTATAATGTAAAGTAGTAGTAATTTCATCAACCTCGCCCAGAGATTCTTCCTCGACTCCCTGCAAGAAAGCAATCCCAGAGCCATACTATCTAGTTATCATCTCAAGTCACCAGTTCTAGTTGTACCGATCGGGATACAACTCCGAGTGTCCGTTACCGTAGGACAGGCTATCGATAGATTGTTCTTCCCTGCAGGGGTGCACCAACTTACCCACCACGCTCGATTAACTCCGGCCGGACACACTTTTCTGGGTCATGCCCGGCCTCAGCCAAACAATACGCCGCAACCCGACCGAATACTTAACAGAGAGGTCAGCACGCTGGACTACCCTATGCGCCCAGGCGTCTTGGGCCTTCGCCCCGGGGACTCCTGCGCGTTACGTGCACTGCCGGTGAGCAGACCTAGCAACCCCTTAATACAAGTGCGGTTGTGTTCCCAATCCAACCCAGCGTGTGCCGCTCCTTGCTGACATCAATTAAGCTCCGGCTGAAGTATACGACGTAGAACGCCCATACTATGCCCACGTGATGGTTAGTGCTATCAGGCCAGTGGCCCCTCGGATCAAATATCCAAACCGTTAGTGTGTTGATAGTGCGGTAACGAGCAGAGACTCACGAAAGATGTGACCCTGTCGCCCCGTCTCGACGACTTGCGGCAAGGGCTAAGAATGCACGGCCATGCCTCGTATTCATTTCTCGGGCACCTTCCAGGTCAACCCGTCTCCACAGCACTTCACAATTAAGCTCGCGCGGGTACCCCTCAGGGCCGACCCATCTTTAGTAACATGGTTCAGTGTAAAGTCATAGTAATCATAGTAACCATGTGTCTAACACCAAGGCGAACCCTGAGGAATCACCCTCGATGGAATTCCACCTGATGTTATCGTCAAGGTGAACGAAGGAGGAATCACCCTCGAGGTCCACTCTTGAGGAGTTGCAAGACAGTGTCGTTATCGAGGTGGTGTAGGAGGAATCACCCTCGCTGACCACGACCAATTAACTAACCTACAAGGTTATCATCAGAAGTGCTGACGAGGTATAACCCTCGGCACTCGATAGTAACCCAGTAGTGTCGAGCAACTAAGGGGGAAGTGATGTGCGGTGCCGGGGCCTGGTCTTCGATCCCGTTGATCGGGTCTTCTGTTAATCCAGCGGGGCAGTCGGGATTAGTGGTGTCTCTGATGGGTCTCTACCCAACCTATACTAAACAGTTTAGGATAAGTAGGTAGGTAACAATAGCAGGTTACAATAAACAGGCTATGCAGCAGAAATAGGATAACAGCAGCATCAGTAACTTCTAATCCAAGGATAAGAGAGAAGAGAATAGGCGATATCGATATGCTCAAAAGTGGGGTGCTTGCCAGGAAGCTCTGCGGCAAGTTTCTGGTCATCAGGGGCGTAGTCAATCTCCGGAGCCGCGTCTACCTCGGGGACTATGTCGGTGTCGGGGTCTAATGAGAGGAAAGAGGGGGAGGAAACAAATAAATACACAGCAAACAATGTAACTCAGGGCATGCCATGCCTAGGATGCAGTCCAGGGTTGCCTAAAGATATGTCTAAGTCATTTTAGTTATCTTTGTATTTAAGTTGGATTTATTAACCGGTGTATATGCACTATTCATCTACCGGAAATGGGCGGAAAGTTATGGGTTCACCTATGTAGGGGGTTCCGACATGGAAACAGATGACACGATCAGATTCATCTCGTCGTTCTGATCAACTTTCATGTATAAATTTTTTTGATCTGAGCTATGGATTATTTTCTATGATTTTTTTAAAGTTTTTAGTATTTTCTAGATTTATTTTTATTAACATAAATCACTGAAAATGTTTTATGACGTTAGCATGATGCAAAGATGACGTCAGCAGTCAACAGGTCGGCTGACCAAGTCAAACCTGACGTGTGGGTCCAGTGGGACCCACATGTCAGTCTCTGTTAGCTTAACAGTGGATTAAACTAACTATCTGGGTTAAATAGGGGTGTGGGCCCATATGTCAGTGAGATATTAGGCTAAACTAATTATTTTTATTTAATAAATCATTAATTAGGCTAATTAATAGAAGGGGCCCACTTGTCAGCCTCACTGGGCAGCCCAGTCAGCAGTTGACTTGGTCAGCCCAGTCAACCGGGGACCACGGGGCCCACTGGCAGTGGCTCTGGGGTGGCCCCAGGCCAGCCACGCCGGCGGCCGGTGCCGGAGTGGCTCCGGTGACCAAAACTACGGCGGCGCCTCACCGAAGTTGGCCGGAATCGCGCTACGGGGCTCGGTTTTGGGTGTGCGTTGGTGCGTTCGAAAGCTGCGACTGCGCCACGTCTAACGGTGGTGGTTGCGACGGCGGGGGTGACCGGAAACGAGAGCGGCGAGCTCGTCGGCGGGCGGCCGGAGTCGGGCGCGAGAGCGAATGGTGGTGCAGCATGCTACGGGGCAAAAGGAAAGGTTGGGGAGGTGGTGCGCGTTGCGGTGAGCACAACGGGCTCGGCCCCGTGACCATTTGGTCACCGGAGAGGCGCCGGCGACGAGCGCAGGTAGTGGTGCAATCGGGCACTCGTCGGGAACGTGGTTAGAGGGCGTGAGATAGAGAGTGCGTGTGCACGTCGTGTTCCTGGGAGCACCAGAAGCATGGCGCCGTGCTCAGGTAGTCGTGACAGCAGCTGTGGCCACGGCGGCGAAGCGCTCAACGGCGGCGAGTTCACTGCAACGGTGTCCGCTAGCTACGGCGCGCTAGGGAGCAAACGAAAAGGAGCAGGAGGGGGAGGAGCTCACCTAGCAGGCACCAGATGGCCCGGCGATAGCTTAGTAGCTGCAGCTCACCGAAATCGAAGAAGATGGCCGGAGCAGAGGCGGAAAGGGGGCGTCGTCGTGTGGCGTCAGCGGTGCTTCATAGCGCCACCTGAGGACACCAGACGACGAGGCGGTCGATGAGGAACGGCTACGGCATGGCGCTGACACGAGGTGATGACGGTGGCCGCGGTGGCGACGGCGCACGACGGCTGATCCGCTCGGGTGAGATGGGGGAATGGGGAGAGAACGAGCGGAGAGGGGAGAGTGAGGCGGAGTGGATGAGGACGGTCCAGGGGGAGGCACGGCTCCGGCCTTATCCCCTCGCGGCGCCCGCGGCGCCGCGCTGTCGCCGTTTTGCCGGCGCGGTGCACGGCAACCAGAGGCGCGGTGACACGCAGGGGAGAGAAGAGGGAGATGGGCCAGGTTGGCTGGAGCACAGTGCACAGTGCCTCTTTTTATTTTCTAGTTTCTATTTTTGCTTTTTCTTTTATCTGAGATAGTTTTGGAATATTTTGAGCATCCAAATGAACTTGCAAAAATGTGAAACTTGCCCTCACTGATGCATTGTAATATCCATCACTGCCACAAAAAGTTTGGGCATTTTTGGAAACCATTTGAATATATTCAAAAATGAATAGGGCATTTAAATGCTGTTTTGGCTTTGATAAAATACTTTAGGCCCATCTAGACTTGATGATGATGATGTTGTGTTCCTTAACAGCAAATAGTTTTAGATTAGTTTCTATAAGGTGAACATTTTTCCCACAAGTTTTGAGCAACTTCATATTTCACTTTTGAATTTGAGTTGATTTTCAGAATAGAATTTGAATTGAATATTTAACCAAAGTGGCTAGGCACTGCAAATGTAGATGACTTGGCATTATTAGTAGTTGATCACAGTGGCTAATACACAGGGGTGTTACACCTATCATCCTCAATCTAGTGGTCAAGTTGAACTTAGTATTAGAGAAATAAAATTAATATTACAAAAAACTATCAATAGGTCCCGAAAGAATTGGTCTAAGAAACTTGATGGTGCACTTTGGGCCTATAGAATAGCTTATAAAAATCCTATGGGTATGTCTCCATACAAAATGGTTTATGGAAAAGACTGTCAATTGCCCCTTGAGTTAGAACATAAAGCATATTGGGCAATAAAAGAACTCAACTATGATTTCAAACTTGCCGGTGAAAAGAGGTTATTTGATATTAGCTCACTAGATGAATGGAGAACCCAAGCTTATGAAAATGCCAAACTATTCAAAAAAAGTTAAAATATGGCATGACAAAAGAATCCAAAAGTGGGAATTCAAAGTTGGTGAATATGTTCTATTGTACTATTCTCGTTTTAGATTTTTTGCAGGAAAACTTCTCTCTAAATGGGAAGGGCCATTTATTATCGAAGAAGTTTATCGCTCTGGAGCTATTAAGATCAATTATGCCGAAGGCACTAATCCGAAGGTGTTCAATGTGCTAAGAATTAAGCACTATATTTCAGGTACGCCTATTAATGTTGAAACTAATATTATTCAAACATGACACCGGAGGAACACATAAAAGAAACCTTCCAGAACACTCTAGAACCCTGAAAGGGAAGAGGTACGTGATACGGTAAGTAAACAGACTCCGAAAATTCCGCAAAAATATTTTCTGTCAATTTTGAAATATTTGAAAAAATAAAAAAATAAGAAACAATCGGGAAGGCAACCCAGGTTCCCACAAGGCACCAGGGAGCGCCACCCCCTCCAGGCGCGCCCTGGTGGCTTGTGGGTCCCTCGGGCACCTTCCCGACTCTGTTTTCCTGTAGTATACTTGTTTCCCAAGATAAAAGTTCTTTATATATACCCCCGGACGATTTGACCACCTTATCACGGAAATATCCTCTGTTCTTGTTTCGTGTTGTTTTTCTGATAGATCTAGATCACCATGGCTTCACCAAACCCCTCCAAGGACAAGTTCTTCGAGAAGGTCATCAACCCTTACTTGTCGGAGGTGATGAAGCATCCTCAAGCCATTGAGATGTGTGAGGGGGTGTGATACGTCCATTTTGCATCATGTTTTCTTACTATTATTTATAATGTTTTAATGCATAATAATGCTTTATGGAGTAATTCTAATGCCTTTTCTCTCATAATATGCAAGGTTTACACAAAGAGGGAGAATACCGACAGCTGGAATTCTGGACCTGAAAAAGCTACGTCAGAGATACCTATTCTTCACATCTCCAAATGAGCTGAAATTTTATGAAGAATTATTTTGGAATATTTAATAAATATTGAAGAAAAAGAACTACCAGAGGGGGCCACTCAGTAGCCCACAAGGCACCAGGGTGCGCCACCCCTCCAGGCGCACACTGGTGGCTTGTGGGGCCCCTGGCCCACCTCCGGTGCCCATCTTCTGGTACATAAGGTCTTTTGACCTAGAAAAAAAAAGGAGAGGACTTTCGGGATGGAGCACCGCCGTCTCGAGGCGAAACTTGGGTAGGAGCACTTTTGCCCTCCAGCGAAGCGATTCCGCCGGGGGAACTTCCCTTCCGGAGGGGGAAATCGAAGCCATCGTCATCACCAACAACCCTCTCATCTTTGGGAGGCCAATCTCCATCAACATCTTCAACAGCACCATCTCATCTCAAACCCTAGTTCATCTCTTGTGTTCAATCTTTGTACCGGAACCTCAGATTGGTACCTGTGGGTGACTAGTAGTGTTGATTACATCTTGTAGTTGATTACTATATGGTTTATTTGGTGGAAGATTATATGTTTAGATCCATTATGCTATTTAATACCCCTCTGATCTTGAGCATGAATATCATTTGTGAGTAGTAACTTTTGTCTTGAGGTCACGGGAGAAGTCATGTTGCAAGTAATCATGTGAATTTGATATGTGTTCAATGTTTTGATGATATGTATGTTCTGATTCCCTTAGTGGTGTCATGTGAACGTCGACTACATGGCACTTCACCATCTTTGGGCCTAAGGGAATGCATTGTGGAGTAGTTATTAGATGATGGGTTGCTAGAGTGACAGAACCTTAAACCCTAGTTTATGCGCTACTTCGTAAGGTAGCGATTTGGATCCATATATTTAATGCTATGGTTAGATTTTATATTAATACTTTTCTCGTAGTTGCGGATGCTTGCGAGGGGGTTAATCATAAGTGGGAGGCTTGTTCAATTAAGAACAGCACCCAAGCACCGGTCCACCCGCATATCAAATTATCAAAGTAGCGAACGCGAATCAAACCAACATGATAAAAGTGACTAGATGAAATACCCGTGTGCCCTCAAGAACGCTTTGCTTATTATAAGAGACCATTTTGTCCTGCCCTTTGCCACAAAAGGATTGGGATACCTTGCTGCACTTTATTTACCATTATCGTTACTTTCTTTTTACAAATTATCTTGCTATCAAACTACCTATTACCGACAATTTCAATGCTTGCAGAAATTACCTTGCTGAAAACCACTTGTCATTTACTTCTGCTGCTCATTGGGTTCGACACTCTTACTTATTGAAAGTACTACGATTGACCCCCTATACTTGTGGGTCATCAAGACTCTTTTCTGGGGCCGTTGCCGGGGAGTGAAGCGCTCTTGGTAAGTGGAAATCGGTAAGGAAAAATTTATATTACATGTTGAAATTTATTGTCACTTGTCACTATGGAAAACCATCCTTTGAGGGGTTTGTTCGGGGTATCTTCACCTCTACCAGAAACACAAAGAGTTGCCCCTCAACCTATTGCACATACTGAAAATATTGGTTATGAAATTCCTTCGGGTATGACAGAATAATTGCTAGCTAATCCTTATTCAGGAGACGAAACTTAACATCCTGATATGCATCTTATACATGTGGATCAAATTTGTGGATTGTTTAAGCTTGCAGGTTTACCTGGAGATGAATCTAAGAAGAAGGTTTTCCCTTTATCTTTGAAGGGAAAAAACATTGACATGGTATAGGCTATGCGATGATATTGGATCTTGGAATTGGAATCTATTGAAATTGGAATTTCACCAAAAAAAATTATCCGATGCATCTAGTTCATCGTGATCGGAATTATATATATATTGTTTGGCCTAATAAAGGAGAAAGTATCGCTCTAGCTTGGGGGAGGTTTAATTCAATGTTATATTCATGCCCCAATCATGAGCTCTCAAGAGAAATTATCATTTAGAATTTTTATGCTCGGCTTTCTCGTGATGATCAATCCATGCTCGATACTTCTTGTACTGGTTCTTTTATGAAGAAGACTATTGAATTCAGGTGGGATCTTTTAGAAAGAATTAAATGTAACTCTGAAGATTGGGAACTCGACGAAGGTAAAGAGTCAGGTATTAAGCTTGAGTTTGATTGTGTTAAATCTTTTATGAATACCGATGCTTTTCACAAGTTTAGCACTAAATATGGACTTGACTCTGAGATAGTAGCCTCTTTTTGTGAATCATTTTATACCCATGTCGATCTCCCTAAGGAGAAGTGGTTTAAATATCATGCCCCTATTAAAGAAGAAATTAAAGAACCGGTTAAAGCTAGAGATGAAACTATCGTTTACAATGTTGATCCAGTTGTACCTACTGCTATATTGAAAGCCCACCTTTCCCTGTTAGGATAAAAGAACATGCTAAGGTATCAACTATGGTTCGCAAAAGTAATATCAAAGCACCTAAGCCCTCTGAACAAATTAAAGTAGAACCTAGTGTTGCTCTGGTTAAATATCTCTTGGTAGAAAATATTGATGGGCATGTTATTTACTTCTGTGATGAAGCTGCTAGAATTGCCAAACCCGATGAAAAAGAAAACATAGACCTGTTGTTGGCATGCCTGTTGTCTCAGTTAAAATAGGAGATCATTGCTATCATGGCTTATGTGATTTAGGTGCTAGCATGAGTGCTATTCCTTTTACCTTATACCAAGAAATTATGAATGACATAGCACCCGCTGAAATAGAAGACATAGATGTTACTATTAAACTTGCAAACAGAGACACCATCACACCACTTGGGATTGTTAGAGATGTTGAAGTCTTGTGTGGGAAAATAAAATACCCTAGTGATTTTCCAGTTCTTGGTTCCCCACAAGATGACTTTTGTCCCATTATTTTTGGTAGACCTTTCTTGAACATTGTCAATGCTACAATAGATTGACATAAAGAAACTGTGAGTGTTAGTTTTGGTGATGAGTCTCATGAGTTTAATTTTTCCAAGTTTCGAAGACAACCTCGTAATAAAGAATTACCTAGTAAGGATGAAATATTTGGTCTTGCTTCTATTGTCGTACCTCCTACTGATCCATTAGAACAATATTTGGTAGACCATGAAAATGATATGCGCTTGCGTAAAAGAAATGAAATAGATAAAATATCTTTGAACAACAACCTCTCCTTAAACACAATTTGCCTATTGAAACTCTAGGAGGTCTTCCTCCACCTAAAGGTGATCCTGTGTATGAATTAAAGCAATTGCCAGACACTTTGAAATATGCTTATCTTGATGAGAAAAAAGATATACCCTGTTATTATTAGAGCTAACATTTCAGAACATGAAGAAGAAAGATTATTAAAAATTCTGAAGAAGCACCGTGCTGCTATTGGATATACTCTTGATGATCTTAAGGGCATTAGTCCCACTCTATGTCAGCACAAGATTAATATGGAACCTGATGCTAAACCTGTTGTTGATCACCAACGATGATTGAATCCTAAGATGAAAGAAGTGGTGAGAACTGAAATACTAAAACTTCTGGAAGCAGGTATAATCTATCCTATAGCTAATAGTAGATGGGTAAGTCATGTTTATTGTGTCCCTAAGAAGGGAGGTATTACTGTTGTTCCTAATGATAAAAATGAACTTATTCCACAAAGAATTGTTACTGGCTATAGAATGGTAATTGATTTTAGAAAATTAAATAAAGCTACTAGAAAAGATCATTACCCTCTGCCTTTTACTGATCAAATGCTAGAAAGATTATCTAAGCACAGACAGTTTTGTTTTCTTGATGGATATTCTGGTTTTATCTCAAATACCTGTGTCACAACCTGATCAAGAGAAAACCACTTTTACTTATCCTCCCAGAATATAACGATGATGGAACCCACTTCTCTCAAGATGAATATGTACAGTGCATAAGGAAGGTCCGTCCAGCGGCGAGTCAGCTTGTCGCTGGAATGGATTTGCACAAGTACCAGGCGGCTTACGATAGCAATGGCGCACGGGTGCCTGGTCCCGTGTTGATATCATGCGATTTGACCCAGCGTAAGAATTTCTATGCTCCTGATGTTGACCCGTCTCCTATCCTCCATGATGATGCCACATTTGAAGCTTTAACCGATGTCGACTGGGATCCAAAAAATCTTCAGATCGGAGACACGAAAGAGGCAGCGCAGGATAACCTGGGAACGTCCACATCTCGGTAGCAAGGTGCTAACCCGGAGGGCACTGATTCGGACAACATCGCGGGCGGCTCAACAGAGTAACATGACCCGTTGAAACTTTGCTTGAAACTTTTGGGCTCTGCTGAAGCCTTGTAATAGGCTTAGCAAAAAATACTTGTTCCTCTTTGCTGTGCCATCGCGCACTTTGTGTTGAACTGCCACACCCTTGGCTGTAAACAATCTCTTTTGGGTGCTATTGCCTTGCTTGAAAAGAATATCTGTGTTTTGAATCAGTGCAATACCCTTAACCCGCCATAGTTGTTAAACAACTTGGTAGCTTGCCTGTTGGCGACTTAAGATCTAAAAACCTTGTGTGCTTAAAAGCAAATCTGGAGCTTTAACACCCAGTTGTTATTAACCAATGGTGACTTATAATATGCCCACTGTAACCCGGAGTCTTAACAACCCGGCGGCTTATAGCCATTATAATAAGCAAATATTAGTAATCCCTGCAAACATAGAGGAAATAAATTTGCAAATATGCACTGTAGCATTATAAGTTGGTTTTTAAGGCACAACCAAAAAAGAATGGTTTTGAAAAACTCAATTTTTGCTTCAAAGAAGCTGGGCCTGATAGCCTTTCATCCCATAAGCCGGCTCTCTCGTGACATAAATCCGCCGTTTTAACCTTAACTAGTTCAGGGTCATAAAGATTGACTGTTAAGAGTATGGCAGGCCACATGGTGGAGAACAACAAGTAGACATGTGAGTTTATCCTATCTCTCTGTAAGCCGGCTCTCACGTGACATAAGCCGCCATTTTAACCTTGACGAGTTCAGGGTCATAAAAGATTGACTGTTAAGAGTATGGCGGGTCACCTGTTGGAGTAGCAAGTTGCAAACAAGCAAGTTTAACCCATAATATGGTGTTTAATGCCGGTCAAGAGGGTATGAAATCTAAACTCGGTGAGTTGGAAGCCCCCAAGTGACCTTATGATCAACTAATAAAGACTCATGCACAAAAAATATGAGATGAAACGACAGAGGCCCCAAAATTTGGGGATGCCGGCTTTATTATGTTGATCATACAAAGATATGTACATTGATGAAGGTATATACAATGATGGGAGCCAGTGGCTCAAGTGTAGTAAGGCCAAAGATGAGCAATGTTCCAGGGCCTGTTGGTCTCCTCCTCAGATGTGCGTGAATCTTTGTTCTCACATATGTCGATGAGGTAGTATGACCCATTGTTGAGGTTTTTGCTGACCACAAAAGGTCCTTCCCAAGGAGGTGAAAGCTTTTGCATCCCTGCCTGATTTTGAATCAAATGGAGAACTAAGTCGCCCTCCTGAAAGGTCCGGCTTCGAACCCTACGGCTGTGATAGCGACGTAGGTCTTGCTGATAGATTGCAGAACGTGCCACCGCAAGATCACGCTCCTCCTCCAACGCATTCTCACACGCTGTCTCATTATCAGCCTCCACATAAGCTGCCACTCTGGGCGAGTCATGATGAATATCGCTTGGGAGAACTGCTTCGGCACCATAAACCATGAAGAAGGGTGTTTAACCCGTTGATCTGTGGGGGGGGGGGGTCCTGATGCTCCAAAGAACCAAAGGAAACTCTTCCACCCAACAACCCAGTGTCCTCTTTAAAGGAACCATGTGCCGGGGTTTGATTCCTCTCAAGATCTCCTGGTTAGCATGTTCTGCCTGACCATTGGAATGAGGATGTGCAACTGATGAAACATCAAGCCTGATGTGCTCTCTTTGACAAAATTCTTTCATAGCACCTTTAGAAAAATTCGTCCCATTATCAGCGATGATACTATGAGGATAACCAAAGCGAAAAATCAGCTTCTTGACAAACTGAACTGTAGTAGCCGCCTCACAATTATTGACCGGCTCTGCCTCAACCCACTTGGTAAACTTGTCAACCGCCACCAGAAGGTGGGTCTTCTTGTACCTAGATCTCTTGAAAGGTCCAACCATATCAAGCCCCCAGACCGCAAATGGCCAAGTGATTGGGATCATCCATAATTCTTGAGCCGGCACGTGAGCTTGCCTTGCGAATTTATGACACCCATCGCACTTACTAACAATATCCTCTGCGTCTGCATGAGTCGTCAACCAGAAAAATCCTTGACGGAAAACCTTAGCCACCAAAGATCGTGACCCGGCATGATGACCACAATCGCCTGCATGTATCTCTTGTAAAATCCCGCGGCCCTCCTCAGGAGAAACACAGCGCTGGAACACGCTTGTCACACTGCATCTGTGTAACTCGCCATTGATAATAGTGAAAGTGCGTTATATCGACTAGAGGGGGGTGAATAGGCGATTTTTACAAATTCGTCACTGAGGAATTTCAAGGTGAGGAAATTCCTAAGCGACGAACTACTTAGCAGCAGAAAGAGTACTCAGATGCAAGCATAACAGAGCAGTAGCACAGTCATCATGATGAAATGAAAACAAGCACAGAGTACGAGTAGCGTAAACATAGGATAAGCAGGCTGAAGACAAACTGACTGAAGAATTTGAACTGAGGAAATTGAGAAAGTCTTCAGACAAAGTCTTCAAATAGTAATGATCAAATACATAGCAAGTATGCGAGGAAATGAAAGGGTTGAGGAAATAGAACCAGTAGCTCGGTGAAGACACTGATTTGGTAGACCAGTTCCAACTGCTGTGACAGTTGTACGTCTGGTTGGAGCGGCTAGGTATTTAAACCTGAGGACACACAGTCCCGGACACCCAGTCCTGAACACACAGTCCAGGACACCTAGTCCTCACCGTATTCTCCTTGAGCTAAGGTCACACAGACCTCGCCCAACCACTCGTGGTAAGTCTTCAGGTGACTTCCAAACCTTCACATACTCGGTCACTCGGCAATCCACAATTTCCTCTTGGATGCTCTAGACCATGACGCCTAACTGTCTGGAGGATGCACAGTCCTCAAAGGTAACAAGCGTCGGTTCCACACAGGAACAATCTCTTCAGTGATGCTCAATCACTTTGGGTTTGTAGGTGTTTGGGTTTTTCCTCACTTGATGATTTTCGCTCAAAGTCCTCGGAGGATGGGATGCTCTAAATGACAAGTGTCAATCTATCTCTCGGAGCAGCCAACCAACTAGTGGTTGAAGGGGGCGGCTATTTATAGCCTAGGGAGCAGCCCGACATGATAAGACATAAATGCCCTTCAATGATATGACCGTTAGGTGGGTAGGATATTTGGACAGCTGGCGCGTAGCACAGCAACGGTCGGATATTTGAGTATCAAATTCCTCAGGGCTATCATGTTCCTCACTTGTAGGCAATCCGCACTGGCGAATTCCTAACTCCTCAGTCAGAACAAATTCCTCAGAGAACAGAAGAACTTCGTCTCTGTCACTGAAGAATTTGACTAAACTGAATGAGATTTCCAATGGCTTCACTCGAAAGGATTGGGTAGGTGTAGGATTTTGAGTTGAGCATCACTTGGAAACTTTTCCTTAGTTTTACCTCGACCCCCTTTAACAGTACGGTGTTTCCTATGACTCAAGAAGAAGAAAATGAAACTACGAAAACAAAAGTCTTCACGCTTCATAATCCTCGCATGAATATCAAGTCTTCAGGGTCACACCAATTTCTTCACTTTCAAAGTCTTCAAGAAAACCAAAGTCTTTAGTTGAAGACATTCATTTTTAGGGGTCGACATTCATCGTAAATAACAAACTCCTCATAGACTTATAGACCTGTGTACACTCACAAACACATTAGTCCCTTAACCTATAAGTCTTCAATACACCAAAATCACTAAGGGGCACTAGATGCACTTACAATCTCCCCCTTTTTGGTGATTGCTGACAATATAGGTTAAGTTTTCAACGGGGATAAACATATGAAGTGTAAATACTAATATTGAGGAATTTGACTGCAAGATATAGAAGAACTCCCCCTGAAGATGTGCATATTTGAAGAATTTGCTTTGAAATAGCAAATGCACATTGTTGAATAATATCATGGAGATCTCCTCCTATATCTTGAAATTCATACACGCATTTATCATATGATATGAAGAATTTGAAATGCATGATGAAATATGGTGTCTGACGGAATTCAGCATGCGTGCATTAAGGTACTTGAGGAAATAAGCATGCAGAAAGCAGTTCAAAAGTATCAGACCACCATAGGACTTAAGTTTACAACTCATCAGAGCAAACACCTCAGAAGAGCAAGAGTTGAAACTTAACAGAAATATAGCCCATATATAAGACCCGCTTGAAGACTAAACTCAAATTTCTCCCCCTTTGTCATCGAATGACCAAAAGGGACGAAAAATGAGGACTAACGCCCCTGAAGAATATCATCATCATGTCGATGGAGGAGCGCCAGGATTGTTGGGGTCGACTGTTGAGGTAGGGCCTGCCGCAGTGTCGTTCAAGTCTTCAGTTTCATCCGTCTCGCGCGATGAAGAATATGAACTGGCAACAAGCTGAGGAACTTTGACTTTCTTGAATTTCTTCGAAGGTGGCTGGGACCAGTCAAAGTCCTGTTGGAAGCCCATCTCCTTGAGTTCTTCAGCACTATGAAGATTAGATAGAATCGCCCAAGTGCGGTCAAAGACTTCATGCAAGTAGTAGTGATTCTTCTTCACAGTATTTTGAGTGACTGTCATGTTCTGAAGAATTGCACCAAACTGACGCTTGACCCACTTGTGATTTCGATCAACTTTCTGATGAAGACTAAGGAGAAGTTCATGATCAGTCATCACACGCGGAGCTATGGCTTGAGGATGATGTTCTGAAGCTTTGGCGGCAGAATCTTGAGTTGCAGAGTCATCATTGGTGGAATAGGAAGTAGCTTTGCGAAACTGTCCATCCAATGGACGAGTACCTTCATCAATAACAGCAGCTTTGCCCTTCTCGTCAGCTGAGGAAATAGTCCGTTTGAGGACTTCAATAGGGGGCAAATAGCTGAGATGATTTTGAAAGTCAGCAATGTAATGAATTGAAGACCTTGATCTGATGAATCTCATGATCCAGGGAGCATAAGGCTTCAACTCAAAAGGTGACAGTGCAGCATTGGCCAAAGTCCTCATGAAGAAATCGTGGTAGTTGATAGGAATACCATGAATGATATTGAACAGCAGATTCTTCATAATGCCAACAACTTCTTCATCATCAGAGATGTGGCCCTTGATTGGACTGAGGGTTTTGGTCAATATGCGATAGACTGTCCTTGGCACATAGAGCAATTCCTTGACGAGGAATTTGGTCCTTGGAGCTTGGCCTGGCTTCAAAGGCTTCATCAGCACTTGCATCAGATGATCAGACTGTTCAGGTTCAACATAGAGAAGCCTAGCACCTTCAGTGGGAGGACTGATTGGGATGGCATGAAGCAATTCAGAGGCCGGTGCTTTGAAATGAGTATTATCGGTCATCCAGTCCAATACCCATGAATTGACATCATCAACATTTCCAGTAATGTGCAGCGTGGCGAAGAATTGAAGAATGAGTTCTTCATTCCAATCGCAGATGTCGGTGCAGAAATTGAGTAACCCAGCGTCATGAAGAACACTGAGGACTGGTGTGAAGCAGGGCAGCGATTCCATATCTACATGAGGAATTTGCTCATGTTCAAAGATCTTATCCTTATCAACCAACAATGAGGAGTAGAAGTTCATCTGGCTTGTAGTCCAGAAACGCTTGCGACGAAGACGAGCAAAGTCATAGGGATTGTAGTCAGTGAAGAATATGTGCTCGTTGAAGAAATCCTCAGCATTAAACTTCTGCTTCTTGGAGTGAGGGTTCTGTGGCTTGGGCTGAAGATTAACAGTTGAAGAATTTACAGCCTCTTGAGGTGTAGCCACTGGAGCCACTGGCTGAGGAATTTCAGCAGCAGCCTTGGCCTTCATTTCTTCAGACATATGTACATCAGCACTAGTGACTGGAACTTCTTCAGGTATAGAGTGAAGTGAAGCTTGACGTTCATCAGAACCCGTATGAATTTCTTCAGTTTGCACAGGAGACTGAGGAACATGATGTAGAGGGGTTGTCAGAGGTGAATTGGGGTGATGACTTTCCCAAAAGTCATCATTCAGAATAGGTGTTGTAGACCCAATATCCACATCCTCATCTTCTTCAGTTCCTTCGACGCCTGCCTCTTCAGCTGTGAACTGAGGCATGGGCGATGATACCAGTGGGGTTGAAGGGAAAGTATCCACTTCAATTTCTTCATCCATCTGCTCTGTCGAAGCAGCAGAAGGAATTTCTTCATCAGATTTACTTGGAATTTCATATTCCTCACCAAAGGGAATGATCTCCTTTGATGGCATGCTTGATATTGGAATAGCATCAATTGGGTTTTCAGATGAACTCCTCAAAGTCTTCAATTTCTTGGGGGCTGAAGACTCTGAAGATGCAGATGCTTTCCTTTTCTTCACAGCTGCTCGCTCCGCAGCCTTGGTTTTCTTCGCTTCTGATGCAGAAGGAAGGTTGATGCTTGTCATCGGTGCAGGAGGAGCAGAGGAAATTGGTTGAATTTCTTCAGGCACAACTGATGCAGTTGCCCTGGCTTGTTCAGATTCCTCAGGCACAGTAGCAGATGCTTCAACTGGCCTGGATTGCTCTTCAGGCGCAATATTGGAGGTTGCCCTGGCATTTTCTTCAGAGACTGGAATTTCTTTATCAGCTCTGGCGCTTTCATTTTCTTCAGCAGACTGAACAGATGTTCCAGTCTGAGGAAATTTGGGTTGCGATGAAGCTGCAACACTTGGAGTAAATGCTTTTGCCATTCTGACGAATCTGACTTTGGCACCTAGCCAATCTGCATGGAATGCATGAAATTCATCACTGAGTGCTTTGATCTCAGCCTGCATAGTCACAAGTTCTTCAGGAGACATTTTCACAACATTGTTCTTCAGAAAACGCTCCTTCTTGTACTGAGCCTTCTTCACCTGCCTGGCCTTTTCAAATTTCCATTTCTCTTCATTTATGAAGGCCGTCAACATGCGACTTTGACCAGGAGTGAGGTTTAATTCAGGCAAAGATGTATTTGGATCCTTGTGCCATAGATCGATGAAATCAAGGATCTTCCTTGGATCCAGCATGAGGGGCACATCACTGCCTTTGGCTCTAGCGGCCCTTTGTTGTGGATCTCTGATGAGCTCAGCTAATTCTTCATCATCAGCTTCGTCTTCGCTTGACGGAACCTGAAAGGCGACTTGCTTCTTGTGAGGACTTGGCCTTGTGCCTCGTCCAGCAGTGGCCTTTTTCTTCAGCAAGGTCGGAGTTGTTGAAGACTGAGGTGGAGCTGAAGAACTTGCAGAGACTCCTGAAGCAATTGAGATTCCAGTAGTCCTTTGGCATGTGGCAAGATGCACAGGTGCTGAGGACTTTGCAGGAGCAGCTGACGATTTTGCAACCGAGGGAGTTGGAGCTGCTTTTGAGGAATTTGCTTGAGGAACAGGCCGTGAGGGCATTCAGCGGCGGCAGCAACAGAATAGCCTTCTTAGGCTTGATAGCAGAGGCCTCAGCGGCGGCAGCAACAGAATCTTCATTGAATTTCTTTACTGCCTCTTTAGCCACTTTGGCCAGCTTGGCTTGACGCTTAGCCCACTCCTGAGGAAATTTCTCACCTCTTCTGATGCTAGTGGGATCAGCTTCTTGGCCAGGAGCCAATGGAGGTCTTGGACATGGAGGGTTAACAGCAAATTTCTTCATGTACTTGGGAGTGACATAGCGATATTCCCTCCATTCTCTTGCCCATCTCCTCTCAATCTTCTGAATGCGCACTTTGCGCTGATTTTTGTTCTCCTTGCCATGAGTTGCTTCATCAGGAGTACAATATTCATCATAGATGTCATCAGGGATCTCAAAAGCAGTATTTGTTTCTGGCCTCTTTCCTCCCTTCTGAGGTCTTTTACCATCAGCCATTTTCTTCACTTGAGGGTTTTGAACAATCGAATTTTCTGATGAGGTGTGTAATTTTTCTTCAAGGAACGCTGCAAATGAGTTAAGTTGATGAGAACCTAGAGATTCAGCAGCGGACATGTGTACCTGTGAACAGAATATAGGTGCGAAGAGTTTTGGAGAGGTCATATGCGTTCTCAGAAGATTTTCAAAAGTATCAAGTTTGAGGAAGATGACCAGGGGTGTCTTGAGGAATTTCACTAAGCATTTTTGACTTAGGTTCCAGAGTTGTGTAGATTGAAAATCCACACAATTGAGGAATCTTGAAGAAAAACGTTGCTTAGAGAAACTGATCAAGGACAGAAGCAAGTTGGTGTTTAAGAACATGAAAGTTGAAGAATAAACACCTTTTGAAGATTTTGTGGAAATCATCAGAATCAACAAGGGCAGTAAAAATAAATTTTATTTACCCTTGACGAAGAACACGACGAACTGAGAGTGGCAGTGGAGATGTTCGTCCGTTCAGATCTTCCACGCCCTAACTTGGCGATGGAAAACAGCTACGGCGGCGGCGGAGTGAGGATTTCCGCGGCCGGCGTGAGTACAACGGCGACGAGGTCGAGGCAGTGAAGCTCTTCCTCACCGGCGACGATGGAGTGTAGCGGCGGCGCTAGGTCTGAGGGCTCGAGCGAGGGAGTAAGATCGAGCGGGGTAAATGAGCTCTAAGGAGGGTGAGGGGTATTTATAGCAGAGGTGAAAAACCACTCGTTCGAAGAAAATGGACAAACGTGCCCCTGACCCTTCTCATCCTAGCGACATGTGTCACCCATGAACTGTGAAGTGGAGATCGTGTTAGATCGAGGGTGAATAGATAAATCTTATCGAGGGATAAGGAACGGTTTGAACGGCAAAAGCCAAAAATTCAGATAAGAATATTTTAATGTTTCGTTCGCAAATTCTTCAGCTGTCAAGGACACAGTGAAGACTTTGAACGGGTTTCAAATAGAATGCACATGAAGAATTTGTGAACGGACTGGATTGAGTTTAGCATTGAGGGGGAACGGGTCCGATCACATTCACTTAGAAGAAACAAAACTTGAAGAATTAGCAATAAGTGAATGCTGTAGAGGACAGAAAACTCAAATATATATATAGTCAATGAAGAACATAGACGGAAAGAGTGAAGATTTTGCAAAGTTGAAGAATTTGAAAATTTGAAGAATTTGCACAATGATGAAAAACTCAAATTTTGAAGATTTTCAACTTTTTGTGGTGGCGTGACCCACCTTGTAAGAATGATGATTTCAGACACCGCGTACAATTGTCGTAGGGCTCTGAGAATCAAATTCTTCATTAATTTCTTCACACTTAGAGGGTTAGTCTTCATTGATTGAAGAAAAACGTTTCTTCGTGTGTTGCACATCTAAGTCATCAATTTGCATAAGTGTTAGGATGTGTGTCCTTTTCAAAGGACATTCGAAGATTCTAAGATATTTAGCTCACACCGCAACTTGCTAAATCTCTTCTCATCCAAGGGCTTTGTGAAGATATCCGCTAGCTGTTCTTCAGATTTCATGGGATCAATAGAGATGTCACCCTTCAACACATGATCTCGAAGAAAATGATGACGAATCTCGATGTGCTTTGTCTTCGAGTGCTGAACTGGGTTATGAGCAATTTTGATGGCACTCTCGTTGTCGCAGTAGAGTGGCACATTCTTCACATTGATGCCGTAGTCCTTGAGGGTTTGCTTCATCCATAGCAATTGAGCATAGCAAGAACCAGCAGCAATATACTCAGCTTCAGCAGTAGAGAGTGATACGCAGTTCTGCTTCTTCGAGGACCAACATACTAAGGATCGTCCGAGGAAATGGCATGTGCCTGAAGTTGACTTGCGGTCCACACGATCACCGGCATAGTCAGAGTCAGAATATCCAATGAGATCAAAAACCGAGCCTTTGGGATACCATAATCCAAGTGTTGGAGTGTGAGCTAGATATCGAAGAATATGTTTCACAGCCTTATAGTGTGATTCCTTCGGTGTAGCTTGAAAACGGGCACACATGCAAACACTAAGCATAATATCCGGCCTAGATGCACATAGGTACAATAAAGAACCAATCATGGAGCGGTATACCTTTTGATCGAAGTCTATTCCATTTTCATCAGTGCATAGATGGCCATTTATGGGCATAGGGATTTTGACGCCTCTGCATTCTTGCATACCGAATTTTCTCAGAACGTCCTTGAGGTATTTCTCTTGAGAAATGAAAATGCCATTATGTTGTTGACGAATTTGAAGACCTAAGAAGAATTTCAATTCTCCCATCATGGACATTTGATATTCCTCACTCATCATGTAAGCAAATTCGTCACTGTAATGTTGGTTAGTACAGCCAAAGATAATATCATCAACATATATTTGGCACATGAATAATTCATCATCATAGGTTTTGGTGAAAAGAGTTGGGTCGAGTGAACCGGGTTTGAAGCCTTTCTTCATGAGGAATTCCTTCAGAGTATCATACCACGCCCGAGGGGCCTGCTTGAGGCCATAGAGGGCCTTATTGAGTCTGAAGACTTTGTCAGGATGTTTAGGGTCTTCAAAACCTGGGGGTTGAGCAACATATACTTCTTCCTCAAGCTTACCATTGAGGAATGCACTTTTCACATCCATTTGATATAAGATGATATTATGATGGTTAGCATAAGCAAGCAATATGCGAATAGCCTCAAGTCTAGCAACAGGTGCAAAAGTCTCATCGAAATCAATTCCTTCAACCTGTGTGTAGCCTTGAGCTACAAGACGAGCCTTATTCCTCACCACTAGGCCATTTTCATCTTGCTTGTTGCGGTAGATCCATTTGGTACCGATGATATTGTGCTTGCATGGGTCCGGTCGCTTGACAAGCTCCCACACATTGTTCAGCTTGAATTGATGTAATTCCTCTTGCATTGCTTGAATCCATTCAGGCTCCAGAAATGCCTCATCAACTTTGGTGGGCTCTGTGATAGAGACGAAAGCAAAATGCCCACAAAAGTTAGATAAATATGAAGCTTTTGAGCGAGTCAGAGGACCTGGTGCGTTGATGTCGTTGATGATTCTCTCAATCTGTACTTCATTTCCAACGCGGGGATGAGCAGGTTGACGACTTTGATTTGGCTCAGCATTTTCTTCAGAGCCATTTTCTTCAGATGTGCCAGCCTGCTGTTCTTCATGTTCTGGAATGATTTCTTCAGCAGATTCTTCGGTAGGAATGACATCCTCAGTAGCTTTGAACTTGATGGTTTCCTCAGGCGTCTTTTCATCTAGCACAGGAGGTAGGTGCTCTCTTTGCGAGCCGTTAGTTTCATCGAACCGCACATCTATAGTTTCAACAACCTTGTTGTGATAGGCATTGAAGACCCTATAGGTGTGCGAGTCCTTTCCGTAACCAAGCATAAAACCTTCATGTGCTTTCGGTGCAAATTTAGAATTGTGATGTGGATCTCTAATCCAGCATTTAGCACCGAAGACTTTGAAATAACTCACATTGGGTTTCTTGTCAGTGAGGAGTTCATATGAGGTCTTCTTGAAGAATTTGTGAAGATATACCCTGTTGATGATGTGGCATGCAGTATCAATTGCCTCAGGCCAGAAGTGACGAGGTGTCTTGTATTCATCAAGCATGGTGCGAGCCATCTCAACAAGAGTCCTGTTCTTGCACTCCACAACGCCATTCTGCTGAGGAGTGTATGGGGCAGATAGCTCATGAGTAATACCAAGTTCATCGAGATAGTCATCAAGACCAGTATTCTTGAACTCAGTCCCATTGTCACTACGTATATGCTTGATCTTCACGCCGAAATTCGTCGAAGCCCTTGAGGAAAATCGTCTGAAGACTTCCTGCACTTCAGTCTTGTAAGTAATGACATGCACCCATGTGTAACGAGAATAGTCATCAACAATGACAAAGCCATATAGAGATGCTGCATTTGTTAGTGTGGCATAATGAGTAGGGCCAAAGAGATCCATATGAAGCAATTCAAAAGGACGAGAAGTAGTCATGATAGTCTTCGAGGGGTGCTTGGCTCTGGTCATCTTTCCAGCCTCATAAGCCCCACAAAGATGATCTTTGAGGAATTTGACACCCTCGATGCCAATGACGTGCTTTTTCTTCACGAGCGTGTGTAAGTTCCTCATGCCAGCATGACCCAGTCGTCGATGCCATAGCCAGCCTTCTGAAGCTTTAGCAAGTAGACAAGTGGCAGGCTGTGGTCCTGCAGAGAAATCAACAATATACAAGTCTCCTCTCCTAAAGCCTTCGAAGACTTTGGAATTGTCAGATTCCATGAGCACTAAGCAACGATATTTGCCAAAGACAACAACCATATCAAGATCACAAAGCATTGAGACAGACATGAGGTTGAATCCGAGGGACTCGACAAGCATGACTTTATCCATGTGTCGATCCTTTGAGATTGCAACCCTACCTAGACCCAATACCTTGCTTTTGCCTTTGTCAGCGTAGGTGATATGCTTCAAGTGTGATGGAGATAAAGGAGTGTTCATCAGTAAGCTCTTGTCACCGGTCATGTGATTTGTACATCCACTATCGAGTACCCACTCAGTAGCTTTGGGTAAATCATCCTGCAGATGAATTAGTGCATCTTACGAACTCATATACTTCAGAGTGAAGAATATGACATCAAATTCATCAGACATATTTCATCAATTAAAGCAACATATGTATATATAGCAATGTGAGGACGTGAGAAATGAATAAATCATTTCTTCATGATTAGCTTGCGTCCTTTCAAGCATTTCAGGTCTCCAGCAAATTCTTCAGACGATTTAGTTTGTCTGGAGACCTGACCCTGCATAAGAGATTAGTTCCTTTTCTTCACCACCCACATCTGGAGGGGTGGCAAAGAGTTCATCATTCTGCGAGCTCCATAAGAGAAAGGTGGCATAGACGCCAGACCACTTCGTTTCACATAAGAGGGGTTAGGGTAAGCATATGAATAAGCAGAGAAATTCTTCGAGGACTTATGAACATAATGATTTGAAGAATAATGCATATATTCATAGCCCTTAGGCTTTCCCTGAAGACTTTCAAGGCACTTTTTGGGAACCCAGATTTTCTTCATAGGGGGACCATTCCTGCAGTTAGATCCAACATATCTAGCAAATACCTCACCATTCTGATTTTTGAACAGTTTATAGTTGGAGTCAAGTGACTCATCAGATGAATATGAGGATTCACAAGTAAAGCCAGATAAAGTGGATGGATCTACGGGAGGTCCCTTCGCAGCAACCCATGAGGTTTTGGGATACTGCTCCGGTTTCCAGTAGGTTCCATCAGCATTGAGTTTCCTCTCAAAGGCAATACCCTCTTTCCTAGGGTTCCTGTTCAAGATCTGCTTTTTGAGCACATCACAAAGAGTCTGATGCCCTTTGAGGCTTTTGTACATGCCTGTCACATACAATTCCTTCAACCCTGCATTTTCGTCAGTGATACTAGTGGTATCCTCAGATGAGGAATTTGTGACCACAGAGATAGTTGAAGAATTTGCAGCAATGGAAGCATTTGAACATTCAGGTGAAGAATTAGCAGTTTCACGTTCAATGCATTTCAAGCATGGTGGAATAAATTCTTCCTGAGCGGAACTGATCTGTTGAGCAAGCAAAGAATCATTTTCCTTCTGAAGATCTTCATGACTCACCCTTAGCTTCTCAAGATCTTGCTTTCTTCGAAGAAATTCATAAGAAAGCTTCTCATGATCGGCTAGGAGAGTTTCATGACGACCTTGAAGGTTGTCAAACTTAGACTGTAGTTGCTGAAGATTATCAGTCAGTGTTTGAGTTCGATCCATTTCCTCACCTAACAGATCATCGCTTTTGTCTAGCATATTTTGAACCTTTTCCAAAGCCTTTTGTTGTTTAACAGCAATATTAGCAAGTTTGGAATAGCTGGGTTTGAGGTTATCATCAGATTCATCCTCACTTGATTCAGAGGAGGGATATTTGAGTACCTTGGCACCTTTTGCCATGAAGCAATAGGTGGGAGCATAGTCATCGTTGCCATCATCAGCAGTGTTGGGGAAGCCATTTTCCTCAGTGTTGAAGATGGACTTGCTAACGTAAGCAGTAGCGAGGGCTAGGCTCGCCACACCAGAGTCTGACTCCTCAGATGCCTCCTCTTCCTCATGTTCCTCAGATTCAGCTTCAGAGTCCATTTCCTTGCCAATGAATGCCCGAGCTTTCTTGGAGCTGCTCTTCTTGTGAGATGAAGACTTTGAAGATCTTGACAATGAGGACTTTGAAGATTTCTTCTTCCTCTTAGAGTCATCTGAACTATCATCCTTGTATTTCTTCTTCTTTGATTCCTTCTCCCACTGAGGACAATCAGTAATGTAGTGACCAGGTTTCTTGCATTTATGGCAAGTTCTCTTCTTGTAATCACGGGATGAGGAATCTGATTTCATGTCATCACCTCTTGAGGATTTTCCAAATTGGCCACGTCTACAGAACTTCTGGAATTTCCTCACGAGCATTGCTAGCTCCTGACTCAGTTCTTCAGGATCACCAAGGCTGCTACCAGAATCTTCATCTTCAGATTCAGAGACTGCCTTGGCTTTCAGTGCACGAGATCTACCACAGCTCGGTCCGTAGAGATCTCTCTTCTCAGCTAGTTGGAATTCATGAGTATTTAGCCTCTCGAGGATATCAGCAGGATCAAGTGACTTGTAGTCACCACGTTCTTGAATCATCAGTGCCAGTGTATCGAATGAAGAATCGAGTGACCTCAGCAATTTCTTCACCACCTCATGGTCGGTGATGTCAGTGGCACCCAGTGCTTGAAGCTCGTTTGAAATGTCAGTGAGGCGATCAAAGGTTTGCTGAACATTTTCGTTGTCGAGTCTTTTGAAGCGGTTGAAGAGATTGCGAAGAACGTCAACTCGAGAGTCACGTTGAGTTGAGACTCCTTCGTTGACCTTGGACAGCCTATCCCAGATAAGCTTAGCTGTCTCCAAAGCACTCACTCTGCCATACTGCCCTTTGCTCAGATGGCTACATATGATATTCTTCGCTTGAGAGTCGAGTTGCTTGAATCTCTTCACATCAGCAGCGTTTACGGAAGGAGTGACAGAGGGAACACCCTTTTCCACAACATACCAGAGGTCGTTGTCAATTGCCTCAAGATGCATGCGCATCTTATTCTTGCAGTAGGGGTAGTCCGTCCCATCGAAGGTAGGACACCCAGCTGAGACCTTGATCATGCCTGCAGTCGACATAACTAAAACTCCAGGTGGTTAAACCAAAATCACATAGAACAAGGGAGTACCTTGCTCTGATACCAATTGAAAGTGCGTTATATCGACTAGAGGGGGGGTGAATAGGCGATTTTTACAAATTCGTCACTAAGGAATTTCAAGGTGAGGAAATTCCTAAGCGACGAACAACTTAGCAGTGGAAAGAGTACTCAGATGCAAGCATAACAGAGCAGTAGCACAGTCATCATGATGAAATGAAAACAAGCACAGAGTACGAGTAGCGTAAACACAGGATAAGCAGGCTGAAGACAAACTGACTGAAGAATTTGAACTGAGGAAATTGAGAAAGTCTTTAGACAAAGTCTTCAAACAGTAATGATCAAATACATAGCAAGTATGCGAGGAAATGAAAGGGTTGAGGAAATAGAACCAGTAGCTCGGTGAAGACACTGATTTGGTAGACCAGTTCCAACTGCTGTGACAGTTGTACGTCTGGTTGGAGCGGCTAGGTATTTAAACCTGAGGACACACAGTCCCGGACACCCAGTCCTAAACACACAGTCCAGGACACCTAGTCCTCACCGTATTCTCCTTGAGCTAAGGTCACACAGACCTCGCCCAACCACTCGTGGTAAGTCTTCAGGTGACTTCCAAACCTTCACATACTCGGTCACTCGGCAATCCACAATTTCCTCTTGGATGCTCTAGACCATGACGCCTAACCGTCTGGAGGATGCACAGTCCTCAAAGGTAACAAGCGTCGGTTCCACACAGGAACAATCTCTTCAGTGATGCTCAATCACTTTGGGTTTGTAGGTGTTTGGGTTTTTGGGTTTTTCCTCACTTGATGATTTTCGCTCAAAGTCCTCGGAGGATGGGATGCTCTAAATGACAAGTGTCAATCTATCTCTCAGAGCAGCCGACCAGCTAGTGGTTGTAGAGGGCGGCTATTTATAGCCTAGGGAGCAGCCCGACATGATAAGACATAAATGCCCTTCAATGATATGACCGTTAGGTGGGTAGGATATTTGGACAGCTGGCGCGTAGCACAGCAACGGTCGGATATTTGAGTATCAAATTCCTCAGGGCTATCATGATCCTCACTTGTAGGCAATCCGCACTGGCGAATTCCTAACTCCTCAGTCAGAACAAATTCCTCAGAGAACAGAAGAACTTCGTCTCTGTCACTGAAGAACTTGACTAAACTGTATGAGATTTCCAATGGCTTCACTCGAAAGGATTGGGTAGGTGTAGGATTTTGAGTTGAGCAACACTTGGAAACTTTTCCTTAGTTTTACCTCGACCCCCTTTAACAGTACGGTGTTTCCTATGACTCAAGAAGAAGAAAATGAAACTACGAAAACAAAAGTCTTCACGCTTCATAATCCTCGCATGAATATCAAGTCTTCAGGGTCACACCAATTTCTTCACTTTCAAAGTCTTCAAGAAAACCAAAGTCTTTAGTTGAAGACATTCATTTTTAGGGGTCGACATTCATCGTAAATAACAAACTCCTCATAGACTTATAGACCTGTGTACACTCACAAACACATTAGTCCCTTAACCTATAAGTCTTCAATACACCAAAATCACTAAGGGGCACTAGATGCACTTACAAATAGTCATAGACTTAGATCGCCTTGTGATCTGCCGCGCCAAATTTTCCTCCTCTGGTAACTCGCCACGAGTCAAATAAGCTAGATAAGGCAGCGTCCAGTCTGGAATAGCGCGAAGAGGCGCCACCAACTGTCCTTCTGGGTCAGGTATAGCAAGGTCTTCCTCAGATGGTAACTTAACTTAAGGATTGTGTAACACATTGAGGAACACATTGGGGGGCACTGACTTATGTTGAGACCCAAGCCGGGACAGTGCATCAGCTGCCTCGTTTTTTCGCCTATCAATGTGATCCACGTGATAACCCTTGAAATGACTAGCAATATTATCGACCGCCTGATGATAAGCCGCCATGAGTGGGTCTTTAGAGTCCCACTTGCCTGAAACTTGTTGTGCCACCAGGTCTGAGTCGCCCAGACATCTGACCCGGCTTAAATTCATCTCCTTAGCCATACGAAGCCCATGGAGCAAAGCTTCATACTCAGCTGCATTGTTGGTACAAGGAAACATTAGCCTTAAAACATAACCGAATTTGTCACCTCGTGGGGAAGTTAAAATAACTCCAACCCCCGAGCCTTCCAATTGCCTAGACCCATCAAAGTGGATTATCCAGTATGTGTTGTCAGGCTTCTCCTCAGGTGTTTGCAATTCTGTCCAATCATTTATGAAGTCTACCAAAGCTTGAGATTTGATGGTTATTCTTGGCACATACTTCAGATTATGAGGCCCAAGCTCGATTGCCCACTTAGCAACCCGGCCAGTGGCTTCTCTGTTTTGAATAATATCTCCTAAGGGAGCAGAGCTGACCACCGTAATAGGATGCCCAAGAAAATAATGCTTCAACTTGTGACTCGCCATGAACACCCCAAATACGAGCTTCTGCCAATGTGGATATCTTTGCTTAGACTCAGTCAGGACCTCACTGACATAGTAAGACGGCCATTGGACCGGGTACTCTTTACCCACCTCCTTGCGCTCAACGACAACTGCTGTGCTGACAGCCTTATTATTAGCCGCCACGTACAGGAGCAAAGGCTCTTTGTCTATAGGAGCAACCAAGATGGGCGGCTCAGCCAACTACTTTTTGAGCGCCTGAAATGCCTCATTAGCGGAATCACTCCAAACAAAATGATCCGTCTTCTTCATCATCTGATACAAAGGAATTTCCTTCTCCCCCAGGCGACTTATGAACTGGCTTAAGGCCGCAATGTGACCCGCCAAGCGCTGGACGTCATTGACACACGCTAGCTTAGAAACTGAGGTGATGGCCTTTATCTTCTCCGGGTTAGCTTCAATGCCCCGTTCTGAGACTAGAAACCCTAGCAATTTATCTGCAGGCACACCAAACACACTCTTGGCCAGGTTAAGCATCGTCTTGTAGACCTGGGGATTGTCAAAAGTTTCCTTCAAATCAGCAAGTAGAGTCTCCTTCTTCCTAGACTTGACCACAATATCGTCCACATAAGCATGAACGTTGCGTCTAATTTGATCATGAAAACAATTCTGAACACAGCGTTGGTAAGTCGCCTGGGCACTTTTGAGCCCAAAAGGCATGGAAACATAGCAGAAAGCCCCAAAAGGTGTGATGAAGGACGTCTTCTCTTGGTCTTTAACTACCATCTTGATCTGATGATAACCAAAATAAGCATCCAGGAAGCATAAGCTCTCACAACCTGCCGTTGCATCAATAATCTAGTCAATATGGGGGAGAGCAAATGGATCAGCCGGACTAGCCTTCTTGAGATCTGTGTAATCAACACACATACGCCATGTGCCATTTTTCTGAAGTACAAGCACAGGGTTAGCCAACCACTCAGGGTGAAAAATTCTACGATAAACCCGGCCGCCAAGAGCCGGGCTACCTCTTCTCCAATAGCTTTACGTTGTTCTTCGTTGAAACGACGAAGGAATTGTTTGACCGGCTTAAATTTGGGATCCACATTAAGGTTGTGCTCAGCGAATTCTCTCGGTACACCCGACATGTCAGAAGGTTTCCATGCAAAGATGTCCTGATTCTCACGGATGAACTCGATGAGCGCGCTTTCCTATTTGGGATCCATATTAGCCCCCACAGTGAACTGCTGAGATGAGTCACCAGGGACAAAATCCACTTGCTTGGTATCGTCACCCGACTTGAACTTCAACAGAGGGTCCTGTTCAGTAGTGGGCTTTTTTAGAGGGGTCATATCAGCCAGGTTAACATTGTCCTTACAAAATTTGAGCTCCTTAGTAGCACAAGCCGATTCTGCATATGCTGCATCTCCTTCCTCACATTCCAGGGCGAGTTTGTGATTCCCATGAACGGTGATCGTCCCCTTGTGTTCTGGCATCTTGAGCTGTAAATAAACATAGCAAGGGTGAGCCATGAACTTAGCATAAGCCGGCCGTCCAAATAAAGCGTGATAAGGAATTTTGATCTTGACCACCTCAAACCACAGCGTCTCTGCCCTGTAATTATACTCATCACCAAAAGCTACTTCCAGGGCAATTTTACCCACAGGATATGCCGACTTGCCAGGCACCACTCCATGGAAGACTATGGTCGACGGCTTAAAATCCTTATCTGCTAGATTCATCCGTCAAAAGGTATCGTCGTACAATATGTTGATACTGCTACTACCATCCATAAGCACTTTTGTGAACTTATAGCCGCCCACCTGAGGGGCTACCACCAATGCTAGATGACCCGGATCATCAACCTGGGGCGGGTGATCCTCCCGACTCCATGTGATTGGATACTCTGACCATCATAAGTATTGGGGTACTGCCAGCACAACGGCATTGACTGTTCGCTTGTGAATCTTTTTGTCACGTTTACACGTGTTCGTAGTGAAGACATGATACTGAGCCCCATTAAGCTGCTTTGGATTACTATGATATCCTGACTGATTATTTTGTTGATGGTTACCCTAACCAGACTGCTGATTATGACCACCATGGTTACCTTGACCCGGATAACTAGAATTTGAGCCGCCACCACCAAAGCCGGACCCCTGAGAACCAGATCCTGAGCTGCCCGGTGGCCCATTGTTATTACCATGATGCTGGCTAAGGCGGTGATTCCTGAACTCCTGCATGATATAACAATCCTTCCAAGCTTGAGTGGACGGCTTGTTAGGAAGACTATGTTTTGGGCAGGGGTCATTAAGCAGTGCCTCAAGGTTGAAAGGCTTTCCTCCACCAAAAGGCGGTTTGCCATTACCATTACGACACTGGTTTTTATACCCAGTGTTGGTGTTAGCTACTAGATCTGACCCACCATTGGGGTGTCTCCGCTTACCACCATTACGCTGGTTATTACCATTGTTCCCTGCTACATTCTGCTGCTGACCCTTATTGTTACCGTTCTTCTTGCCCTTATTGGATTTATCATCATCAGAACCAGGGTCCTTTGTAGTATCAAAGTCTACATATTTAGTGAGAGCCGCCATGAGATCTCCCATGTCCTGGCAAGTACGCTTGAGCCGCCCAAGCTTCTGCTTAAGGGGGGGGCGAAGTGACAGTTCTTTTCTAAAATTAGAACCGCCTGAGCCGCCGTAATATTATCAGACGAGCGAATGATGGTGGAGACCCGCCGCACCCAATGGTGGGCCGACTCATTCTCATGCTGTACACAGTGATCTAAATCAACAATCGTCAGAGGCTTCTTGCATGTTCCTTGAAAGTTCTTGATGAAATGTGCCTTCAACTTCGCCCATGAATTGATAGAATTAGGAGGTAGGCCCTTTAACCATGTATGAGCCGGCCCTTCCAACATCATAGTAAAATATTTAGCACAGACAGCATCACTGACATCCAACATCTCCATGGCTAACTCATAACTCTCGATCCAAGCCTCCGAAGGGAATCTGCTGTGTAATTGGGCACCTTATGAGGACCCTTAAAATCCTTGGGCAGACACTCGTAACGCAAAGCCGGTACCATACATGGAACTCCAATGGACCTGGAATTAGACCCGGCTCCCACCGAGGCTGAAGGGGTCACTTGAGGTTGCTGATAAGCCCCCTGGTGAGCCGCCACTGCCGCCGCCTCATAGCGGGCTTGGGCCTCATCCACAATCTCCTAAGCATCAGTCCTTGGGTTAAGGGGCGGGTTATGTCGCTGCTCACTGCTGGAGACCGCGGGCGACTCAATATGCTGACTGTAACTACGGCTTGGGAGAGGAGTTGACTATACCCAGTCACGACTGTACGAATATTTTTCCTGCTGAGCCACGGCTATTTGAAGGAGTTCAATGGCGTTCCGCGCTTCTGTTGCAATGGGCAACTCACCAGAGATTGAAAGCGCATTGAGCCAGGTAACCGCCGCAATCATGTTATCCACCGGGTTAGAAAAATGACCCGGTGGTGTTGCAAAGCGATGTGACGGGGTCTGACTCCTACGGGGCGGGTCTGACTATCGAGGCTGAGCCACCTCCCTGTTTCCAGGTGCTTCTGTAGCCTGAGGTACAACCGGTGGAGTGCTTGGTCCTACCCCTGGTGTATTGAACAGATTCCTGGGCTCATACTATGAAGGCAGGCGGGTCTGATGCCTCCTCCGAAGGACTACGTTGGAAGCGTTCTGATCCAGACATAAACGCCAAGCTTATGCCTTTATGCGTTCCGACTCAGCCTCAATCTGAGCCTGGATCATTGCCATCCTGGTATTCTCTGCATTGATATCCTCCTGGGCCTTGGTCATCTACTCCTTAAGCTTTGCAATCTCTGCATTACGCTCTACTTGGTTTTCTATTGTGACCTCGGTTCCCATTAAAGTTGTCAACTCATTCATCAATTCCAATAAAACCTGAGCCGGTGGCCTGGCTGAGCCGGATCCTGAAGGGTTAGTAGCTGCTGCTGTTGAGAGCCGGCGTCGTGCCTGCCATGAAGATGGCGGCTCGGCTTGGCGGCTCATAGGGATCCAGAATACTGTTGCTGTCAGAATAGCCCCCAAGCCTGTTGTCTTGAAGCTGGTAAATTGACTCTGTCTCTTCGGTCGAGGACTCATCACCTGAGTAGATGAGAGTCTCTCCTCCAGATGTAGAGTTTTCCGCAAGTTCCATCCCTTGCGCGAAACTGACGAAAACACGCTTTCGGCCAGGTTGAATTTGGGCAGGTTGCGTGCGCCGAGCCGACTCGGTGAGGTCAGTGCAGGTGTCCGGCTCAGGGTTAGGTTCGTCGATCTTTCTGATGAAGACGTGAATTCCACCAAAGGGGACCCGGTAGCCATACTCGATTGAGTCGGCCTCGGGGATGTAGAGCTTACCGCGGCGACTCTTGGTCATCCTGCCAATGGCGTATCTCTCGATCCCTGGTAAAGGGCCCATCAAGAACTCAAAACCACCATGCACTGGCCCCATGGTGGGCGCCAATTGTCGTGGTTTTGTCATGGCAGATGCCCTAGTGAAAGGACTTAGGTGCGAGGCCATCGCTACGGTAATTAGCTTGTTGGGGTTGAGCGGGACGAGAGACACGAGTTTACCCAGGTTCGGCCCCTCATGATCGAGGTAATAGCCTACGTCCTGCTTTGTGTTGTATTGCTTGAATATCGATTACAAGGGAGCAGATTCGCTTGACCTAGCTATTGATTAATTGTAACTTAGTCTATTTGCCCTTGGGGCTCGCCTTTATATACAGGTCGAGGCTCCGGGCTTACAAGAGTCTGAGTCTTACTTAGACTCGTGACTAGATACATCTCTAACCCGCCCTGTTCTCCAAGTAAGGAAAGCTCAGGGCGGCTTACACCTTCGAGGCCATGAACCGCCATCCGCAATGCTGGGCTTAAGAGTTGGCCCGCTCAAAAACCGCCCGTAGGGTCTTCAATATTTGCCGCCCATGGCCCATGTTCGCCTTGGGCTATTGACTCGCCACCTCTATGACCCGGCCTAGCATGGCGGGTCATATCCTGGGGTTATATCCCCAACACTATGCTTATAGATGTATGACTTTTGGTTTATGCAATGCACCTGCTACCTTTCAAAGATGTATGACTGCTATATTCTCTGATTTTTGTGAAAAGATTGTTGAGGTTTTCATGGATGATTTTTTCATTTACGGAACTTCTTTGGATGATTGCTTAAGCAACCTTGATCGAGTTTTGCAGAGATGTGAGCAAACTAAGCTTGTATTGAACTGGGAGAAGTGCCACTTTATAGTTAATGAAGGCATTGTTTTGGGGCATAAAATTTCCGAATGAGGTATTGAGGTGGATAAAGCTAAATTTGATGCAATTGAGAAAATGCCATGTCCTAAAGATATTAAAGGTATTCGTAGTTTCCTTGGTCATGCTGGTTTCTATAGGAGGTTTATTAAAGACTTCTCTAAAATTTCTAGGCCTCTTACTAATCTTTTACAAAAGGATGTTCCATTTGTTTTTGATGATGATTGTGTAGAAGCCTTTGAAACACTTAAGAAAGCCTTAACTACTGCACCTATTGTTCAACCACTTGATTGGAACTTGCCTTTTGAAATTATGAGTGATGCCAGTGATTATGGTGTTGGGACTGTTCTAGGACAAAGAGTTGATAAGAAATTAAATGTTATCCATTATGCTAGCAAAACCCTAAACAGTGCCCAAAGAAATTATGCCACTACTGAAAAAGAATTTTTAGCAGTTGTGTTTGCTTGTGATAAATTCAGATCTTACATTGTTGA
Source organism: Thinopyrum elongatum (assembly GCA_011799875.1). Taxonomy (NCBI): domain Eukaryota; kingdom Viridiplantae; phylum Streptophyta; class Magnoliopsida; order Poales; family Poaceae; genus Thinopyrum; species Thinopyrum elongatum. The sequence continues at coordinate 176,932,674 of CM022300.1, forward strand.
TTCCAAAGTAATTGTTCACACTGATCATGCTGCTATAAAATATCTTATGGAAAATAAAGATGCTAAACCTAGACTCATTAGGTGGGTTCTCTTGCTACAAGAATTTGATTTACATATCACTGATAGGAAAGGAGTTGAGAACCCCGTAGCAGATAACTTGTCTAGGTTGGAAAATGTTCTTGATGACCCACTACCTATTGATGATAGTTTTCCTGATGAACAACTAGCTGTAATAAAAGTTTCTCAGAATAGTCCTTGGTATGCTGACTATGCTAATTACATTGTTGCTAACTATATATCACCTAGTTTCACATACCAACAAAAGAAAAAAAATTCTTCTATGACTTAAGACATTACTTTTGGGATGAACCACATCTTTATAAAGGAGTAGATGGTATTATTAGACATTGTGTACTTGAGCATGAACAGGAACAAATCCTACGAAAATGTCACTCCAAAGCCTATGGAGGACATCATGCAGGAGATAGAACTATGCATAAGGTATTACAATTTGGTTTTATTGGCCTACTCTTTTCAAGGATGCCCGTAAGTTTGTCTTGTCTTGTGATGAATGCCAAAGAATTGGTAATATCGGTAAGCGTCCGGAAAAGCCTATGAATTATTCACTTGTTGTTGAACCATTTGATGTTTGGGGTTTTGATTATATGGGACCTTTTACTTGCTCTAATGGGTATACACATATTTTGGTTGTTGTTGATTATGTTACTAAGTGGGTAGAAGCTATTCCAACTAGTAGTGCTGATCATAACACCTCCATTAAAATGCTTAAAGAAGTTATTTTCCAAAGGTTTGGAGTCCCTAGATATTTAATGACTGATGGTGGTTCACACTTTATTCATGGTGCTTTCCGTAAAATGCTTGCTAAATATGATGTTAACCATAGAATTGCATTACCCTATCACCCTCAATCTAGTGGTCAAGTTGAACTTAGCAATGGAGAAATAAAACTAATATTACAAAAAACTATCAATAGGTCCCAAAAGAATTGGTCTATGAAATTGGATGATGCACTTTGGGCCTACAGAACAGCTTATAAAAATCCTATGGGTATGTCTCCATATAAAATGGTTTAGGGAAAAGCTTGTCATTTTCCTCTTGAGTTAGAACATAAAGCATATTGGGCAATTAAATAACTCAATTATGACTTCAAACTTGCCGGTGAAAAGAGGTTATTTGATATCAGCTCATTAGATGAATGGAGAACCCAAGCTTATGAAAATGCCAAGTTATTCAAATAAAAAGTTAAAAGATGGCATGACAAAAGAATCCAAAAACGGGAATTCAAAGTGGGTGAATATGTTCTTTTGTACAATTCTCATTTTAGATTTTTTGCTGGAAAGCTTCTTTCCAAATGGGAAGGACCATATATTATCGAAGAGGTTTATCGTTCTGGAGCCATTAAGATCAATAATGCCGAAGGCACTAATCCAAAGGTGGTCAATGGGCAAGGAATTAAGCATTATATGATAGAGGCGAGGGTGTCCCTATCTTTCGATGAGATGATAACTATCGATTTGGTGGAGACGACTTTGACGATCCGACTACAAACGTGCAACGACGTTGTGCCTTAGCAATCGCTAAACCAATCTCCTGAGGTTACTGATGATGCTGGAAGCACGATCAGCCTGACCACGAAGGTCTGTTCCTGCACGCAATCGAAGAACAAGCTAGAATATGATAATGCAATCTAAATATTGCGAATATGGATGAAGTATTGATAAAGGTGGGGATTTGAAAGCGGTCTTGGTCTGGTCGTTGGGCACAAACGAAGTACAGAAAGTTGCAATGGCTAACTTTTAACTAAACAAATCCCAAGCAAAAAGCTACTAGATGGATCGACTTATATAGGAGCAAGGGGTGGCGGCCAAGGAGGTGGGAGGACATCCCAAGGCAGCCTAAAACTAACCCTAGGTCATACAAGGCCCATGGGCCCAAGTAGAGGTGATGCAACACCTTTGGACTTGTAGTTTTACTCGGATTCTGCTGCAGCTTTAGATTGTTTCATCAATATCTCAATGCTCCGGACAAATTTGAAGGTGGATCCAGTTGGGTTGGAAAGAGCACGAAATCTAGTTTCCAACAAAAAAATAATCACCCAATTCGAAGTCCAGATGAAAGAGTTCTTGGCGTTTTGAGTCAGGTATGTCTGTGCAGTCTAAATCTGAGTCCAGAGCGTGAGAGACTTGGACTCTATCTTCTCTTGGCCCAAAAGTGACGTGAGAGGACTTTTTGAACAGCACCTAAACTTCCCTTTTCCCTTATCTTCATATGTGAATTGTACAAATTTTCCATACACCTGCAATTAGACATGGCACAAAAGTCTGTGAAGTATTTTTCTCCTGGATAGCATAAATAAATTATTGCATAGTTTGCATTAGAAATCACCTCACAAATATGCATGTATGCAATATTTTTGGTCGTATCCAAGGTAGTCATGTCCTTATCATCCTCCCCTTCTTGAAAACAAAGTTGTCCTCGGCGTTGCTTAATCTGATATGTGGCTAACAAAAGAGACAAGGTGTACATGTTGTATATGTATATGGCATCCATTTTCACTTTCCTTGGTTTTTGCACATATGACACATGTATACATGAGTAACTTTCATAGTGCATAAAATATAAAGCTAAAATATTATCACAAGAAATAGAAGGCATGAAAATATTGCAACTTAGTTTGCACATATAAGTGAAGCTCTTATTCATATCAAAAGATTGACAATGTTCATCATTAAACCATCCCAACATTGGTGAATAAACCTTACGTGCATCAAATTGACATGCTACAACAGGCTTAAATAAGCAAACATGCAATAAGTCATTTGACACAGAATCATCACCAAGATTAGAGGTCATATCAAAATGATTAAACATTGGTTCTTTTGCATCAACAGTTAATTCAATGGGTGCACTCAAAATTGTTGGTATTTTAGCTGTTTGATCACATGATGCATTCATGACAATAACACGGTTCTCTAAAATAGGTGGTGTGCTCAAATCAATAGGTAACTCAACACATGATGTATTCAAGTTAACTAGGCATGCATCATTCTCATGTGAAGGTATATCATCAATACCTTTACTGTTACCTTGTCACAAAGACGTAGCTGATGTAGGTACGAACGATGACAATGTACCATACACTTGAGATGATGTCGCGCTCACAATCTGAGGTGTGGCTGCTCTAGTAGGTGCAATGGTGGAGGAACCAACCGGTGGTGGTGAGCATGAACTAGAATAGTATTTCTTGTAGTCACACAATGCATCCTCCTATATCTGTCTCTCAAAGGTACAAGCGCTAACATACATACCAGTAATGCAACGAGGAATATACTGAAATCTTGGGCGAATATCATGGTTCAAACTACAAAAAAATCTATTCAATGTATCATCCTCAGATTCATCTATGTCACAATGATGCATATAAGATTTGAACTCTTGGTAGTAAGCATGAACAGTGTTACTGCCTTGTTCTAATTGTTCCAATTTGCGAAGCAATTCACGATGATAGTAAGGAGGAAAAATTTGTTGTCTCATTACAGCTTTCAAACCTTTCCAAGTTGTGGGTTGGTTATAAATGTTTTTCTTACAATGTACACTCCACCAAATGAAAAAAAACCAGTAAATGCTCCAGTGGCAGCTCGTACTCTCTCAAGTTCAGAAAAATCATGGTGACTAAAAACTTGTTCTACTTCAAGCTCCCAAGCTAGATAAATAGCAGGATTAAATCTACCCTCAAATGACGGTAAAGAGATAACCTGACCATGTGCTTGTGTGTGTTGTCCCACCTCTCGTGATGGTGAAGATGTATCCGTCGTCCAAGAACTTCTATCTCCGAAACCTGTCATGATTAGTAGAAACAAGAAACAAAATTAGAGAATAATGTTCCTATGAACTACTAGGATGTGGTGGTAAAGCGCTCACAGTAATGCAAATATCATTATCTTACAAGTTCTTACCATGCAGCAGGTGGTGACAGGCAACCAGCGGTGTCAAATAACTCCAAAGATTGAGTAAAGCGATTGCCAGGGGAACGTACATATACACGGTGTAGAAATAGGTGGAGCTTGGAAGGCTTAAATATATGGTAGCAAAAGAATAGCAATAATCAATTCAGAGATGCAATGTTAAATAAATGCTCAACGACGGTACTGTGCTGGTCCTAGGCTAGACTGGACTAGAGACGCGAGCCTAGAATACTAGTGAGGTCACGGCGTAGCACAAATACCATCAATAAAGGATATGAAGTAGATCTGGACAACAAGATAAAAGTGAAGATCATAATAGCAGTAAAGATAATGATGTGAAACAACTGCCAAGCAGGATATACCAACAACTCTATCTCCTACTTTCCTCTCAAAAAGTTTCTGCCAATTTTATGATAATTTTTCTCAAGAATGACACTGACTCAAGCTCTTTCACATGCAAAAAGAATCACTCAATTTCGAATTGGTATGAAGAGGCAAAAAATTCTAAAACTCGCACGAAAAACTGTAACAAACTGTGTTCATGAACTTCAAAGGGCAAAAAGACCTATTTAGAAGCCGATTTTGAGGTGCGAAATATTGAAATTTCTTCTTCAACTGTTTAGATGCGGCTCGTCGATAGCTTGAATTTGAGTACTTGTGGAGCCAAAACGGACTTCGTATGAGGAAGATATGTCTGTTTTACTGAACAGTGCACAAAACAGATTCCAATCCGAATTCAAGTACGAGATTGAGTCTAGATAGATCCAAAATTAGTTTCTTTTTCTTCTCTCTTTTTTTTCTCTCACTTTTTTTTCATTTTTCTCTGTCTTTTTTTCGCTCTCTTTCCAAGACAAACTAGATAAGATGCAGATTGGATCAAGCGAAGATGCAAACGGCCTCAACTATGATTATGACAATGAACGATGGGTGGCACGTGGTGGAAATTGATGGATGGAGGTGGTGGACAGCGGAAGGAATAATGATGAAGCGGTGGTGTGACTAATGTGAACAGAACTCAAAACTCTGAACGAACTAGACACTAAGACCAGCAACTCGACACGATGATGCAACCGATAATTCAATAATGCAAACAATGGAAAGAAAATTGCAAAGGCTCAGACTGGCTTGGACAAAGGATACATAGATCTAACTTTTTTTGGGCTTTTTCTTGGACAATAGGTAAGAAAATAAATCTAATCTAGGGAAAACTGGAAATTCTCACCGAGCAACCTGAAAACTAATACCACTTGATAGAGGCAACGGTGTCCCGATCTTTCAATGAGATGATAACTATTGATTTGGTGGAGACGACTTTGACGATCCGACTACAAACGTGCAACGACATTGCGCCTTAGCAATCGCTCAACCAATCTCCTGAGGTTACTGACGATGCTGGAAGCACGATCAGCCTGACCACGAAGGTCGATTCCTGCACATAATTGAAGAACAAGCAAGAATATGATAATGCAACCTGAATATTATGAATATATATGAAGTATTGATAAAGGTGGGGATCCAAAAGCGGTCTTGGTCTGGTCGTTGGACACAAACGAAGTACACAAAGTTGCAATGACTAACTTTTAACTAAACAAATCCCAAGCAAAAAGCTACTAAATGGATCTACTTATATAGGAGCAAGGGGTGGCGGCCAAGGAGGTGGGAGGACGTCCCAAGGAAGGCTAAAACTAACCCTAGGTCGTACAAGGCCCATGGGCCCAAGTAGAGGTGATGCAACACCTTTGGACTTGTAGTTTGACTCGGATTCTGCTGCAGCGTCAGATTTTTTTGTCAATATCTCAATGCTCCGGACGAATTTGAAGGTGAATCCAATTGGGTTGGAAAGAGCACAAAATCTACTTTCCAACAAAAACCAGAATCACCCAATTCGGAGTCCGGATGAAAGAGTTCTTGGCATTTTGAGTCAGATATGTCTGCGTAGTACGAATCTGAGTCCAGAACATGAGAGACTTGGACTCTATCTTCTCTTGGCCCAAAAGTGACGTGAGAGGACTGTTTGAACATCACCTAAACTTCTCTTTTCCCCTTATCTTCATATGTGGATTGTACAAATGTTCCATACACCTACAATTAGACATGGCACAAAAGTCTGTGAAGTATGTTTGTCCTGGATAGCATACATAAATTATTGCATAGTTTGCATTAGAAATCACCTCACAAATATGCACGTATGCAATATTTTTGGTCGTATCCAAGGTAGTCATGTCCTCATCATTATATCTCACACTACAAAAAAATACACTTCCGTGATGATACGTGTTTGTCACAGTAGGTCACGTTTTCTGTCATGCATGTACATCCATGATGATATTATGACAGAATCAAGATAGTCATACCTGTGCTGTCGTAGAAGTGTCCATGACAATACCAAAATTATCATCACGGAAGTTTCCACTTCCATGATGAAAAATGGCGCGTCATGGAAGTCCTTTCATCAAGGGTAACCGACATGTGGCATCCACCATAACGGGTCGTCGTTAAGCTATCGGGTTCCGGTTTGGATCCAATAACCCGTTAACAGCCCAAACCAATGGGGATTTTCCATGTGTAAAATTCTGATTCGCCGGAGTATCCACCTGTCTGCTCAGCGTTGGGACAGATGTCGTCCACTCATTGGACGGGAGGCGCCTATGACACGTCGACACGTGGCACGGCCCAACAGTGGCCCATTTAGGTGAAAAGGCCGGCCCATTTGACTTGGCAAAAAGTAGCGGGCCGGCCCATCGAAGCCTGTTAATGGCCTGTTCGCATATAGCTCATGTACAGCTCGCTAACTCATGGCCCGTTATGGCCTATCCAAATTAGGCCTAGTACCGGCATCTGGGCCGTCCAATATGATTCCAGCCCATTGTAACTTCCGGCCCATGTATGGCCCGTGACGTCTTTCGGCCCATATGAGGCCCTATGTAACTCTTGGCCCATTAACGGCCCGTGGTGACACTGGCCCATAATGAACAGTGTATCACTTTATACCCATTAACGACCCATTATTCCATTGGGCCCTTTCCAACCCGTGTGATCTTTCGGCCTTCTAAGGGCCCATTTATTCTTGGGCTCATTTCCAGCATTCGATTAATTCCGGTCCGTTACTGGCCTGTTACGCTTGCGGGCCAAATTCAGCCCGTGGTTATAGTCAGCCAGTTTGTGGCCCGTTAATCTGTTGGGCTGTTTTCTTAGCATCACAAATATGGCGCGTTTAAGCCCGTTATACATATCGGCTATTAACGACCCGTTATGATCGGGCCATAAACAGACAATTTCCACTCTAGCCCGTTTACGGCCCATATTGCGGTCCTTTATTGGTTGATGAATAGTACGGCCTGTAGAAGGCCCATTGATTCTAACGCCCGCACAAGGCCCATTGATCCTACGGCCCGTAGGAGGCCCATAGATCCTACGGCCCGTAGGAGGCCCATGGTCACTACATAACGGTCTGTGGTTATTACGGCCTAGTTTTAAAAAATAATTTATTGTTGCCACTAGCAAACCGCGGAAAAAGAACTGCAGTGACTACAACCAAACAAATAAACATGACAATATAAGGAAATAAATAAGAAAGCAACTTACGCTAGGCTATTACGGCTATTACACATATTACATCCACTGGGCATCAAAGTTCACCACCAGTGCAAATATAGGGAACAAAGCAGCATATTACATACACTGCACGTCTAAATTGGCCACCAGTGCAAATAAACGAGCGGCAGCAAAACAAGTCCATAACTGAAACAACTTCACAAGAGTTCAAGAAACGTTATCCTGGGTATCCACCATGCTGGCAATAAGCTTAGCAAGCTTATTAGCTTTCTCCTGTTTGGCGCTAAAATCCTCCAACGCTTGTTGTTGCACCAGAAAGTATGCATCTGAATTCTCCAGGGACTTCCTCAGTCCTTCGGCTTCTTGTCGCAGCACAGTTGATCGATGTCTTTCAGCTGTATTTGAGACTCAAGAAACCGAACTGATTCAGACAATGAGTTTGAAGAGCTTGTGCCAGCGGTAGTGGCCAGTAACTCGAACACTACATCAAGACAGGACTTTGGGGTTGTCTCACTGTCTTCAAGATAGTTTTCCTTAGCTGTTTTATCAGCTTTGTTGGAGACCAACAAGGATGTCTCACTATCCCGAACCTTATCTGCATTACTTCCTTTACCATTGCTTAATAAGGTACTCTTCCCAAATATTCTTTCAGCATTCTAAAAGAAGAAACAAGTAGACACATAACAGGTTTAGCATGTAGTATATGAAACTCATTTTGGTGAACCTGTTCAGTAGTAAGGTGCACAGGATTAAACTACCAAGTCTTCTATTGCCAAGTAGTAAGTACATAATAAAAGCATCAAACAAACATATATCTATGTCCTATGGTCACTGCATTGTCTTGCCAAATCAAAATAGAGAAATAGTTCAAATCATATCAGTTCAAGACAAAGCAGCATTGAAAGAATACAAGTGTGGGAAACTACACGGCACAACAAGATTTCATATGGGTAACACGGGTATACATGTACAACAACACAATTGGCTCTGTTGTGATGCTAGTAATGTGCATGATATGAGAAGTCAACTATATACACAATTGAAATTGAAATCAACAGAGCAATTTAGAAGAGCAAACCCGTTAAAGAAACATGTTTAAACATACCTGTTGTGCCATTGGAGTTTCGATTGGATCCTTCAATTTAAAAATAAGTTTGTATGAGTAAATACAGTGATACAAGAGCAAAGCAGTATGCACCATAGCAATGGAATCTTAAATGAGAATAGTTCTTCTTCAGGTTTAAGCACTTCTTCTACACAAATAGAGTACAGTAAGACGCAGGCATATAGTACTTCAAAATAAAAAATGAGCTCATAGACCTTACCACATTCTTGGTTCGGCACCAGTATAGAATAAGGCGTTCCCAGTCATCGTGCCGTAAATGTGTCTCAGGAGAAAGTAAGGGAATTTGATGAGTTTCTTTGCCAGTGAAGTGTGTTTTCTTCAGGTAATTCCGATACTACCACCAAGCATTCTTGAAGATAGCAGAGGTATTAGCACAGGTTACCTCATCCTGACTTTCCAAATCGGTCCTTCTCTATAGAGAAAAATGGGAACATTTGTTGTATTATAACTGCTACTTCTTGAGCTTGCGTTGGTTTTTCCCTTGAAGAGGAAAGCGTGATGCCGCAAAGTAGAGATAAGTATTTCCCTCAGTTTGAGAACCAAGGTATCAATCTAGTAGGAGACAACGCAAAAATCACCGAATACCTGCACAAACAATCAAACAACTTGCACCCAATGTGATAAAGGGGTTGTCAATCCCTTCATGGTTATTTGCAAAAGTGAGATCTGATAGAGATAGATAAATGATAAAGTAAATATTTTTGGTATTTTTGTTTTATAGATCGGAAAGTAAAAGATTGCAAAATAGTAGATTGGAAAATTGTATCATGGAAAATAGAAGATTATATGATGGAAAATAGACCCGGGGCCATAGGTTTCACTAGAGGCTTCTCTCAAGATAGAAAATAATACGGTGGGTGAACAAATTACTGCCGAGAAATTGACAGAAAAGCGCAAAGTTATGACGATATCTAAGGCAATGATCATGAATATAGCCATCACGTCCGTGTCAAGTAGACGGAAACGATTCTGCATCTACTACTATTACTCCACACATCGACCGCTATCCAACATGCATCTAGAGTATTAAGTTCATAAAGAACGGAGTAATGCATTAAGTAAGATGACATGATGTAGAGGAATTAACTCAAGCAATATGATGAAAACCCCATATTTTTATCCTCGATGGCAACAATACAATACGTGCCTTGCTGCCCCTACTATCACTGGGAAAGGACACCGCAAGATTGAACCCAAAGCTAAGTACTTCTCCCATTGCAAGAAAAACCAATCTAGTTGGCCAAACCAAACCGATAGTTCGAAGAGAATTACATATATATCAAATCATGCATATAAGAATTCAGAGAAGATTCAAATAATATTCATAGATAAGCTGATCATAAATCCACAATTCATTGAATCACGGCAAACACACCGCAAAAAAGTATTACATCGAATAGATCTCCAAGAACATCGAGGAGAACATGGTATTGAGAATCAAAGAGAGAGAAGAAGCCATCTAGCTACTAGCTATGGACCCGTAGGTCTGTGGTAAACTACTCACGCTTCATCGGAAGGGCAATGGTGTTGATGTAGAAGCCCTCCGTGATCGAATCCCCCTCCGGCAGGGTGCCGGAAAAGGTCCCTAGATGGGATCTCACAGGTACAGAAGGTTGCGGCAGTGGAAAAGTGTTATCGTGGATGCCCCTGTTGGTTTGGGGATATATGAGTATATATAGGTGAAAGAATTAGGTCAAGAAATGCACGAGGGGCCCACAAGGGTGGGGGCGCGCCCTACCCCCCTGGGCGCGCCCTCCATCCTTGTGGCCACCTCGTGGCTCCTCCGACTTCTTCTCCAAGTCTCCTGGTTTCCTTCTGGTCCAAGAAAAATCATCGCGAAAGTTTTATTCCGTTTGGACTCCTTTTGGTATTCCTTTTCTGCGAAACTCAAAAACAAGGAAAAACATAAACTAGCACTGGGCTCTAGGTTAATAGGTTAGTCCCAAAAATAATATAAAATAGCATATTAATGCATATAAAACATCCAAAATAGATAATATAATAGCATGGAACAATAAAAAATTATAGATACGTTGGAGACGTATCAAGCATCCCCAAGCTTAATTCCTGCTCGTCCTCGAGTAGGTAAATGATAAAAACAGATTTTTTGATGTGGAATGCTACCTAACATATCTATCCATGTAATTTTCTTTATTGTGGCATGAATATTCAGATCCGTAAGATTCAAAACAAAAGTTTAATATTGATATAGAAACAATAATACTTCAAGCATACTAACAAGGCAATTATGTCTTCTCAAAATAACATGGCCAAAGAAAGCTTATCCCGACAAAATCATATTGTCTCGCTATGCTCCATCTTCATCACACAAAATATTCAAATCGTGCACAACCCCGATGACAAGCCAAGCAATTGTTTCATACTTTTGATGTTCTCAAACTTTTTCAACTTTCACGCAATACATGAGCGTGAGCCATGGACATAGAACTATGGGTGGAATAGAAGGTGGTTGTGGAGAAGACAAAAAGAGGGAGATAGTCTCACATCAACTAGGCGTATCAACGGGCTATGGAGATGCCCATAAATAGATATCAATGTGAGTGAGTAGGGATTGCCATGCAACGGATGCACTAGAGCTATAAGTTTATGAAAGCTCAAAAAGAAACTAAGTGGGTGTGCATCCAACTCGCTTGCCCACGAAGACCTACGGCAATTTGAGGAAGCCCATCATTGGAATATACAAGCCAAGTTCTATAGTGAAAAATTCCCACTAGTAAATGAAAGTGACAACATCGGAGACTCTCTATCATGAAGATCACGGTGCTACTTCGAAGCACGAGTGTGGTAAAAGGATACTAACATTGCCCCTTCTCTCTTTTCTCTCTTTTTTTTTATTTGGGCCTTCTCCTTTTTTTGCCTCTTTTTTTTCGTTCGAAGTCTCATCCCGACTTGTGGGGGAATCATAGTCTCCATCATCCTTTCCTAACATGGGACAATGCTCTAATAATGAAGATCATCACACTTTTATTTACTTACAACTCAAGAATTACAACTCGATTCTTAGAACAAAATATGACTCTATATGAATGCCTCCGGTGGTGTACCGGGACGTGCAATGAATCAAGAGTGATATGTATGAAATAATTATGAACGGTGGCTTTGCCACAAATACGATGTCAACTACATGATCATGCAAAGCAATATGACAATGATGGTGTGTGTCATAATAAACGGAACGGAGGAAAGTTGCATGGCCATATATCTCGGAATAGCTATGGAAATGCCATAATAGGTAGGTATGGTGGCTGTTTTGAGGAAGGTATATGGTGGGTGTATGGTACCGGCGAAAGTTGCGCGGCACTAGAGAGGCTAGCAATGGTGGAAGGGTGAGAGTGCGTATAATCCATGGACTCAACATTAGTCATAAAGAACTCACATACTTATTGCAAAAATCTATTAGTTATCAAAACAAAGTACTACACGCATGCTCCTAGGGGGATAGATTGGTAGGAAAAGACCATCGCTCGTCCCCGACTGCCACTCATGAGGAAGACAATCAATAAATAAATCATGCTCTGACTTCATCACATAACGGTTCACCATACGTGCATGCTACGGGAATCACAAACCTTAACACAAGTATTTCTCAAATCCATAATTACTCACTAGCATGACTCTAATATCACTATCTTTATATCTCAAAACAATCATAAGGAATCAAACTTCTCATAGTATTCAATGCACTTTATATGAAAGTTTTTATTATATCCCTCTTGGATGCCTATCATATTAGGACTAAATTTATAACCAAAGAAAATTACCATGCTGTTTAAAGACTCTAAAAATAATATAAGTGAAGCATGAGAGTTCAACAATTTCTATAAAATAAAGCCACCGCCGTGTTCTAAAAAGATATAAGTGAAGCACTAGAGCAAAATTGCCTAGCTCAAAAGATATAAGTGAAGCACATAGAGTATTCTAATAAATCATGATTCATGTGTGTCCCTCTCAAAAGGTGTGTACAGAAAGGATGATTGTGGTAAACTAAAAAGCAAAGACTCAGATTATAAAAGACGCTCAAGCAAAACACATACCATGTGGTGAATAAAAATATAGCCTCAAGTAAAGTTACCGATAGACGAAGACCAAGCTTAGGCTCTTGATTGTCCTTGAATATTACCTTGGGGTGCCTTGGGCATCCCCAAGCTTAGGCTCTTGCCACTTCTTATTCCATAGTCCATCAAATCCTTACCCAAAAACTTGAAAACTTCACAACACAAAACTCAACAGAAAATCTCATAAGCTCCGTTAGTATAAGAAAAGAAATCACCACTTTGGTACTGTTGTGAACTCATTATTTATTTATATTGGTGTAATATCTACTGTATTCCAACTTTTCCATGGTTCATACCACCCGATACTACCCATAGATTCATCAAAATAAGCAAACAACACAAAGAAAACAGAATCTGTCAAAAACAGAACAGTCTGCGAAGATCCGAATTGTTATAATACTAATGTAACTTGAAAAATTCTGAAAATTTAGGACACCATAGGAAATTTGCTTATCAATCACGTATAAAAAATTCAGGGTTTTTCAACTCTCCAGTGAATTACTAAAATTCGGAGACTGGACACAGAAGTTTCTGTTTTTCAGCAAGATCAAATCAACTATAACCGTAAGCCATCCCAAAGGTCTTACTTGGCACAAACACTAATTAAAACACAAAACCACATCTAACCAGAGGCTAGATGAATTATTTATTGCAAAACAGAACCAAAAAAGCAAAAACAAAAATAAAATTGGGTTGCCTCCCAACAAGCGCTATTGTTTAACGCCCTTAGCTAGGCATAAAAAACACGAATAGATCTAGGTATAATCGTAATAATGATAGGGCAAATCTCAAAAACTCATCTCGTACTCCCTTCGTTCAGCGGCAAGTTTCCTTTGTGGTAAGCAAAAGTAAGCAAAAGGGCTAAATTTAATGGGATAAGAATCCCCAAGATCAATCTCGGGAGGAATTGGTTCCTCCTTCGGCCCCTCATATTGTATAACCAACTCATCATTATAAGCATTCTTTTGGTAGAAAGTCATGAGCTTGTGTTCAAGAGAAAAACCCAATCCATTGTTTTGTATAGCAAAATTGTCATTAAGCTCGGAAATCTTATCAACTAAAACATTGGTGGGACCCTCTTTCTTAAATTTTCATTATAAGCCACATGATCTAAAGATCGTAAACGCATTATGTCTTCTTGGTTAAAGAGAATTCCCTCTATGGGCGGACGACCACCATCTACTTTATAATGCGCAAAAATTTCACTAGCTTCTTTCATAATAAATCTATATTCATGAGCTAGAAATATAGTGGTGGCACGCTTAACGGAAGAATGCTCAATATTAGAAAACTCCAGAAAAATCCTTTGTATGGATGAATGCATATGAACAAATTGTCTTTCAAGTTCAACCACAAGCAAAGATACAGCATCCGCAAGACTACTAGTTTTATGGAGAATAGATCCACCTAAAGTGGGTAGTGCACCGGCACAAGTAAAGAAATCTTGAATAACCCCTTTTCCAATAATATTGCCGCTACCTATGCGAAGTTTTTTAGTGTGCAAGATAGTAGATTCTTCATGAGGATTAGTATTAGCAAAAGCATCAAAGTTTCCCCCATCGTCACTACTATCCTTTTCAATGATAACCTCCCCAATTTCAGACATGGTGGCAACAAACCAATCTCTCAAACGAGCAAACTGAAAATGAACGAAGAAGATGAACGGAAGAGGGGCGAAGAAAAGGCAAAGAGAGGGGCGAAGAAAAAGGAAAATCTTTTTGAAAATCGTTTTAGAAGTGGGGGAGAGGAAAACGAGAGGCAAATGGCGAATAATGTAATGCAAGAGATGAGAGTTTTTGATGGGTACTTGGTATGTCTTGACTTGGCGTAGATCTCCCCGGCAACGGCGCCAGAAATTCTTCCTGCTACTTCTTGAGCTTGCGTTGGTTTTTCCCTTGAAGAGGAAAGGGTGATGCAGCAAAGTAGAGATAAGTATTTCTCTCAGTTTGAGAACCAAGGTATCAATCCAGTAGGAGACAACGCACAAATCACCGAATACCTGCACAAACAATCAAATAACTTGCACCCAACGCGATAAAGGGGTTGTCAATCCCTTCACGGTTATTTGCAAAAGTGAGATCTGATAGAGATAGATAAATGATAAAGTAAATATTTTTGGTATTTTTGTTTTATAGATCGGAAAGTAAAAGATTGCAAAATAGTAGATCGGAAACTTATATGATTGAAAATGGAAGATTATATTATGGAAAATAGACCCGGGGCCATAGGTTTCACTAGAGGCTTCTCTCAAGATAGAAAATAATACAGTGGCTGAACAAATTACTGCCGAGCAATTGATAGAAAAGCGCAAAGTTATGATGATATCTAAGGCAATGATCATGAATATAGGCATCACGTCCATGTCAAGTAGACCGAAACAATTCTGCATCTACTACTATTACTCCACACATTGACCTCTATCCAACATGCATCTAGAGTATTAAGTTCATAAAGAACGAAGTAATGCATTAAGTAAGATGACATGATGTAGAGGAATTAACTCAAGCAATATGATGAAAACCCCATCTTTTTATCCTCGATGGCAACAATACAATACGTGCCTTGTTGCCCCTACTGTCACTGGGAAAGGACACCGCAAGATTGAACCCAAAGCTAAGCACTTCTCCCATTGCAAGAAAATCCAATCTAGTTGGCCAAACCAAACCGATAGTTCGAAGAGAATTACAAAGATATCAAATCATGCATATAAGAATTCACAGAAGATTCAAATAATATTCATAAATAAGTTGATCATAAATCCACAATTCATCGGATCTCGGCAAACACACCGCAAAAAAGTATTACATCGAATAGATCTCCAAGAACATCGACAAGAACATGGTATTGAGAATCAAAGAGAGAGAAGAAGCCATCTAGCTACTAGCTATGTACCCGTAGGTCTGTGGTAAACTACTCACGCTTCATCGGAAGGGCAATGGTGTTGATGTAGAAGCCCTCCGTGATCGAATCCCCCTCCGGCAGGGTGCCGAAAAAGGTCCCTAGATGGGATCTCACGGGTACAGAAGGTTGCGGCGGTGGAAAAGTGTTTTCATGGATGCCCCTGTTGGTTTGGGGATATATGAGTATATATAGGTGAAAGAAGTAGGTCAGGAAGTGCACGAGGGGCCCACAAGGGTGGGGGGCGCGCCCTACCCCCTGGCCGCGCCCTCCGTCCTTGTGGCCGCCTCGTGGCACCTCCGAATTCATCTCCAAGTCTCCTGGTTTCCTTCTGGTCCAAGAAAAATCATCGCGAAAGTTTTATTCCGTTTAGACTCCATTTGGTATTCCTTTTCTGCGAAACTCAAAAACAAGGAAAAAACAGAAACTGGCACTGGGCTCTATGTTAATAGGTTAGTCCCAAAAATAATATAAAATAGCATATTAATGCATATAAAACATCCAAAACAGATAATATAATAGCATGGAACAATCAAAAATTATAGATACGTTGGAGACGTATCAATAACCAGCATGGAGGTAGAATGTATGGGACAAAGCAAAGTATTTGCCAGGAATAACATTACTTACACATAACTCCTGGACGAACACCTGCTACTGGCTTTTTCCTTCATCTTCATTATAATATTTCCATGATGGGAAGATACGCACATAGGATTTAACAACATCAAATGTGATAGATGCTACACTATGAATGGCTAGTTGTGCTTTGTGCACATGAATAGGTGTACTAACTGGTGGAGTTGGGGTTCGCCGTGGTAGTATTGGCGCTTTGGGCACTGGAGCTTCCATACTAACTGCTCTTGTTTGGGAGCTCTATGCTGGAGATGGTGCTGTGTCAACTGGAACTGGGTTACTATCTGCTGTGGTTGGGGTTAGATTGGGTGAAGCTGGTTCTCTGTCCATCGGAGTAGGGGTACAATCTGCGAGACTCTGGGTTATGTGTGGTAGGGCCGGTTCTCATGCATGTACAACCGAGGTGCTATCTTCACCAAGAGGTAGCACTGTTTTATTTGAAGACCGTGTTTTTACTCTGCTAGATACTGGCATCACCCCCTCCAATTCAAATGGCTAATAAACAAGAAAAGTAGTTGAATGTACAGACCTTGTATGAGAGACAGATGCAATAGAGAGTGTGAAAAAAAAGAGGGCATGAAATAGTTCACATATATATTGTTTAACTAAAAAGGATAACATGACATAATTTCACATATATGATGTCTATCTAAACTAGATAGCATAGCTTGACATAATTCAAAGATATGATGACTAACTAAACAGGATGGCATGAAATAATTATATGATGTCTTTAGTAAACAGGTTGGCATGACATAATTAACATACATGTTATCTAAGTAATCAGGATAGCATGATATAATTCACACGTGTGATTTATATACTAAGCAGAGGGCATTCGCATATATGATGTCTGAACTAAGAACATGGTGTTGAATATTGTGTATGTGATGTCTAAATTATGCAATGCAACACACCATATGCATGATATGACTAGTATAACCGTGCCAAGTTAGAGCATACACCTCGGTGGGGGAATAGGACTGGTCATCTATCTCTGAATCCATCTCTGAGGAGCTATCGGGACCCAGCAAAAGATTTGCTTCGATGTAGCACTGTCTGCTCTGAAGACCTTGTTTTCACTCCAGATTTTTCCATCACCCACTCAAATGGCTGATTCACAGGAAGAGTAGTAGAATGTACAAACATTGTCGACAAATAGAAATGTAATGAAGAAAAAGGATTGGCAAGATATATTTCAAATATATGATGCCTGGTTAAAAAGGATGGCATTGAATATTTCACATATATTATGGCTAGCTAAAAGAGATGAGATTGCATAATTCACATATATGATATAGAAACTACATAGGTGGCATCACAGTACATGTCTAAACTAAGCATATGACATATATGATGTCGAAAGTAGGCACTGCAAGGCAACATATGCATGATATGACCAACATCATCATGCCAAGTTAGAACAAACACCTCGGGGGGTAAATAGGAGTGGTTAGCTCTGTCTGAATCCACCTCAGAACAGATATCTTCCTCAGGATTACAATCTGGAGGGGGGAGGGTTTGCCATTGCACCCACCATGGAGCGATGTCTGCATGACATTGTATTGCCGCGCAAAACTCTTCTCTTTTTCTCTACATGTTCAGCATGACTGTGTACAATATCTGACATGCATATGAAAAAAATATAGTGAGATTATGTAAGGAGAGCATGCAGAAATCTAGAGTGATGGTAACAACTAGTGGATAGATCCAAAAATAATGATAGCAGGATGATGATAGCTTTACTTTAATAAAAAGATAGATGATGATTGCTTTACTGTTTGTTTCCCACCCAAGATGAACAACATAGACATACCCTAGGTGAACCAGATAATAGATAGAGATACTATTCATTGCTGCCTCGATATGTGCCCCACAAGCATTTTAAAACTCAAGTTTGAACATTAATTCAGACCTGACTTGGAGTCTAAGAGGTGAACAGGACGATAATGTAGCAGGTAATATTAAGCAATGCATAACATAAGCAGAAACAAAAGAGTGCGACATCTCTTGTGGACCCGTGTACTCCTCAGGTTCATCTGCTGTGTCGATGATGGTGACGCAGTTGCGGTGGGTGCCGGCGGCAGGGAAGGAGATCTAAGGCGGCGAAAGATGGTCGGGAGTCGTGATGTTTGGTATGGTGGATGCTTTTGTCGATGGAGCAGCTCAGGTGAGGTGGACGACGTCGCGGCAGGAGCAGGACAAACCACACAAAGTTTTCTTCGACACCTATCTGTAACTGAAGTAATTCTGTAAGGGCTCCTTTGGCTTGCAGGATTCTAAAAATGCAGGGATAGGAAAAACACCGGAATAGGATAGGAATGCACATGGGAAACAGAGCATTTGTAAACACAGGATTTCTGTCAACTTGGGTGTTTGGTTCACAGGAATTGGAAGAGCTGAGGAATGCAAAGAAACATGGCCAAATTAAAGTGAAACCATATGAAAGTGTGTACAGTTAGAATGTTATTCTGCCACTAATGCACTTAGTCTTGTTTTCATGCATAGGAAAAGTAGCTCCAGGTGGATGTTTTGCTCCATTCCTTTCAACCAAATGCATGAATAATTGAATAGTAGAGTACCATAGGAAAATTTCCTATTGCTATGTTTTTTCTTCACTTTTTCCTTTGAACCAAAATAGCCCTAATGGATCGACATGAATGTAGAGTAATAAGTGATACGACAAGTGTACAACCTCTTTGGCGTAGCCGTGTCAACCTCAGCATCATTGGGTTGGTCGCTGAAGAAGTTGCGGTAGAGGTGGCTGTCGGAGGTGTGGTCGAAGATCTGAGGCGTGTGTAGACGGCGTCTAGGGTACTTCTCTATTGTAATGGATGATTCCGTCGTTGGAGCAGCTCCAGCGAGCCGTAAGATGTCGAGGCTGACGTAGCACAAGACAGATATCGTTAATCTCAAGTGGGATTCTAATAGCATCTCCAATAGAAGATGTAAAATACATTACCAAAAAGTGGTAGATGTAAAATGTACATCACCAAAAAACACCTGACTACAACAGATGAGGTAAAAACTGTTGACTCTAAACTTAACTGTCAAAACTGAAATTTACTGTGGAATCTAAATGTTACTGTCGAAACTGAACGCACTGGTACCAGAGATGCACTTCACATGTAGTTTAGGCCGCTCGAGCACTAGTAGTAGAGAAACAGTGATCTAAATCAGCAGGCGATCGACAGGGAACATAGTAGCAGATAGCAGCCGGAGCAGCAACGCCTGGAGCAGCAGGGCGAACTAGAGCCAGAGCAGCAGCTCGTGTAGCTACAATAGCCCGTGTTGTAGCATAAGCAGCGCGAGCGAGAGCAAAAGCAGAGCAGTGGCATGAGCAAGGGAAGAGCAGAGCAGCAGCGCGAGCGAGCGAGAGCTGGAGCAGCAGCAGCAGCAGTAGCAGCACGAGCGAGCAAGAGTCAGAGCAGTAGCAGCAGCTCCGACTGGTATGGACACCACCATCGAGGGAGCCTTGCACTGGGGGAGAGCCGTCGTGGAGATGTCGCCGGCGGCGCCGACTATGAGGTAATCACGCCATGGGAGAGTGGGATCCAGCACCGGCGGCGCCGGGAGGTCAAGTTAAGGAGAAGGTGCGATGCGATGAGTGTACAACCTCTTTGGTGGTGCCGAGTAGGACTCGGCTTCGTACGAGGAGTCGGTGAGGATGTTGTGGTTCTGGTGGAGCAGGTTAAGGCGGTGCTGTGGGGATGGAGCAGCCGCGATAGACGAGGTGATCATCAGAGCAGCTCCTTGGAGGTGGAGGACGGGGTGGCTGAACCGGCGGGACGACGAGATCGATGACGGATCCTCATCCGGGGCGGTGCATGATGGACGTAGAGCTATTGCGGTGGACGACATCGTCGGGGAAGAGGCTCTGGCTGGGCTGCGGTGGGGTGGCGAACGGCGGAGGGTGGGGTTTCGCGGATGGAGCAGAGAGGTTATGGCGGCCTGGGTTTTCGAATGGCGAAAAGGAGGTGATGGGAGGCAGGAACCATGACTTAGGGACACGCTTGTCCAAAATGTAGGGTGTGTTACGAAAGTACCCCCACCGATTTGAACTAGCAGCTGTTTCGGCTCAGGGTTAGAAGGGAGATTTCACGTGTCGGGATTTGGCAGCTGGAGGGAGTTTTCACGCGCGTTGTAATTTCGGGATAGCAAGGCGCGGGTTGTGAAGGCGCGGGTTTTCGGAGCACAAAGAGACAAAGCTATATCTGAATTTTCGGGATAACAAGGCGCGGGTTGAAATTTTGGGACAAGCACAACGTGTAATAATTTATGTACCAAATAATTTCACACTATCCTAAAAAAAATCAATTCGCACTTCCCTCGATAAAAAAACAAAAACAAAAACTATTCGCACCACACAAAGGGAGAGTCTTGTCCCGTTTTACTGTATAAATACTATTCAAGACTATGAATCCATGTTATGTCCAATTAATTTTTTTTTCCTACCTCTATAATGCATGTAACCTACTCATGATTGTTGCCAAGTTAAACCATCATTTGTATATTATCTTAACAACACGCCACATGATTACTATAGAGTTAGATATGAACTATGTGTACTATATATATGAACTCAAATTCAAAATTTTGAATACACTTGATGTTGATTCCAAATAATAGTACATTTGAAGTACTAGCTAGATCTTCATAATCTAAACAATGTTTCATATGTACACTATATTTATCACACAAAGTATAGTGCCCCGGCCCCTACATTATGACAAGTATTTAGCCCTGAGCTGCAAAAGCCACAGATTATCACAAATTCAAAAAAAATATTATATGTAGTATAACATGTTCATGACCACACCATGCGTATAACCATTATATTCATGCATATGCATCGGTTTAAAACACTATGATCTCTTGTTCAAATATCTAAATTTACTTTTATAATGAATTATGATATCTGATCGTATTTTACACCCACACAATCCTCTTCTCTTTGTAGCTAGTGCTAACTTTCGCTCATGCATGCACACACCCACCTCCCCCTCACCCTCCCTCGGCATTCTCTCCATCGCGCACATTCGTTATTTCTCTTTAGGTCGTTCACCCACGGTGTGTGTAGGCCCTCCAGCTCCTTCTTTCCGGCACACACCGATCGATATACCTCTCTAGCCAGGCGAACCTACCACAAACACATGCTTTCCCTCTTCTCTTCTCACCGTCCATGCCATCCTCTGTCTAATACAGTTCCACGCACGTGCACACTCCCGCCCCTCTTTTCATCGACCTCATACTCGCACACTCCTCCCCCCTCGACATAGTCGGCCTCTCGCACCACCTCCTAGCCGTATCCCTCTCACTCTATCCGTCTCTCCGGGCCTTATTTGCTTCTAACACATGCATGCATGTATACCTACCAATCTCCCTACATATAGCTAGGTCGACTATAACTCTTTCCCCACGTACTGATCGATGTACCTGATCACTAGTTATGTCTCTCCCTTTCTCTGACACACGACGATTGATCTTCCTATATAGTTACGTCTGCTTACCACAGCCATATCGCCCCCTATCCATATCGTCCCCCCTCATCATCCTTGCATGCCTCCCTACCCGTCTCTCACACGCACGTGCACAGACAGGCACGCATCCCCTCTCTTATTGATATTGCAGTCGTACCCTCCGTTTGTCTAGCAGGCCTCTCCCGCCATTTGTGAGAAGCAACTCCACCACCAACCCTCCGACACTCTAGCTTTGTCTCTCTTTGAACCTTATTCTTCTGCTACACATATGCATGGATGCCGATCGATCTCCCTCAATACATAGCTAGGTCTCTCTTCTTCTCCACACATATACCAGTCGATCTACCTCTCTATAGTTAGGTCTCTGCCCCCCCCCCCCCACAAACACACACCGATAGTCGAATGTCGTAGGTAGGTACCCATGCCACAGAGACAAAATGCACCTCTCCCCTCTCACATTCCAGTAGGCCAGCCGCCCTATATCTTTGACGTGGGCAAACACAAATTCGATGGCACTCTTTATCGATCGCGCACCCACACACTTCACCCCACTCTTTGATTCTATCAATATCTCATGCCGATGATCCCTCCACTCTCTTCTCGTGGATCGCTCCCTCTATATATGATATATCCAGGCCTCTGTTTCACACACATTGCATATGTTACATTTTTTTGTTTGAGATATCATCGACACATTGCCTCTGTTTCGCACAAACCATCTTTTTTTAGTAAAAAAAACCCATCTCTCTCACACACACCCACATACGTGGGGTACCTGCACGTAGAGAAGAGGTGCACGCATGACGCACATACTCACGTCTCATTCCCAGCCACACACGCGCGGGTACACGGTGGAGCTCATTTCTGTACGAAAAGACAGTCCACGTGATAATTTGACGCGTGTAGTGGTTGTTTACTTGAAGGAGGGTCGTGTACCACGCGTACATGGAACAAAGTTCGACTTGACGCGTTAGTTTTAAATAAAGTTATATTCCTCAATGGCACGTACAGAATATAAAACAATTGTTATCGAGAAAAAAGAAATCCGCTACACTATATACGTGCAGCCTGCCTGCCGAGGTTTGTCTCTCGTCACACTATCTCACACAAGGCGGCAGTGGCCCCTCTCTCTCACCGTTGGTCACTGATCCGGCCGCATCCCGTACGCCGGCGAAAGGGGAGGATGTGCATCGTTTCTCCGTTCGATGGTGTCGAGGCAGCATGTCCCGATCTGCGGTACCCGCCATTCTCTCTGACCAAGCTCCGGCGCGGTAGGGCCTTCGCCACTTGCTCGCTGCCGCAGTATGGGCAGATCCCGCCCGCCGCCGCCCTCCTAGTTACATCCCCACGACCCCCAGGTATAGCTTCCTCCCCTCCGTCCTTGCTTCACTACCCATCTTCCCACGTCGCTGCATGTGGAAAATCTTGCATGTGGATCTTCCCTAGTTCTTTACCCAAAACGTAGCCCGTCCGGCGTACTTTCCATATTGCAATCTCATCCTCACACCATTTAAGATAAACAACCGTGTTGTTATCTTCCCTTAGGACAAGGAATATGCTTCTTTTTTGTCGTTGTATGTGTCTTCAACTGTTATTGGCCAGTAATTGTTTCCTTTCTACCTCTTTTTTGCAAACAGGGCTATCCATTTCACCTCGTTGCTATTGCGACCTTTTGGTGAACTACACAAATCACTTTTTTCTTAAGAGTGTTTTGTGCAGTTCTACTAAAATGTCACACGGGCAACGTCTCTAGATTTCAGTGCGACTGCACAAAGGGAGATTGGTTTTGCTCTATCCTCCTCATCCAACTCCGAGCCTAATCTTCTCCAACTATTTGCTTAATCTTCTCCAACTAGTTAGTCTTAAGAGAGACTGCAAAGGTGACTAGCTTCTATTTTTGTGTTTATTGTTTCATCAACAGTCCTCTACTATTGTAATCATGCTTACTCAATATCTTTGGAACAGGGACGCTCAACTCTATTTTAGTGGAACTGCACAAAATGGTCGAAATGTTGCATGCTCCTGACAGCTACTTTTTTTCCCAACATGCCTTGTTGATTTAGACAGAGCAGAAGGGAAGTTGCTGCCAATGAAAGCATGGATCAATTTTAATTTAACACCTTCTCACAACTTTGTCTTCAGTTGTGATGTAAATATTAGCTCTGATCTACTAATCACTGAGATGCATTAGCAAGGAAGTTAGTTTTTTATTTTTTCTGAAAGAGCATGGATGTTAGTTTCCTTTCTAGTATTTGATTGATGTTGTAACAAAACAACCTTCCAGCTGTTAAGTCACACAAAACAAAAGCTGAAAGCTTCAAAGCATTGTACAATTTCATGTCGCCGGAAAATTATTTGTATACGTCAATTATGTAAACAAATGCTGGAAGCTTGGTAGCATTGCCAGAAGCCATTCAGCATCCGGGTCCATGTGCCATGCACCAAATTAGAGTGCACAACTGCATGGGAGACTCAGCCCGGTCATTGCGCCGCACTAATAGTGAGTAATGAGCAATCAAATCATAAGCCCCACCTTTCCCACTGTATGTTTCTCGGAAGAAGCAACCATCAATACGCTCTTCTTTGAATCCGCTCATACTAGTACGTATGAAGGTGCAAAACCAAGTCCGTGTATGGCCTGTCGGTCAACGCGCTTCCTCTTGGCATATAACTGACATGTGGGACCGGAGTGTGAGCAAACCAATCTCAATTGACGGCAAAATGGCCAACCCGCCGCTCCTTGAGATAGACGAGGAGCAAGAACACAGGCGGGCTAGGTGTCGCACGGAGGCCAAGATATATTCGAGCATGGTTGATCGATGTCATCATTACATGTTCGATGTTTTTAATAGTACTATTGGGTTGCTGTTTTCCGCACTTCTCCCAAATAAATTATCAGAGATTAAAATAAAATAAGAGTACATACGCTCCACCATGCGATTCCTAGTACCTGTATACTAGTACTACTCGTACTACTAAACCTTGCGCTTGGCTCTTCGCCTCTTTGGGAAGTCGAACAATGATGGTACTACAGTGTATGCCTGTGGCAATCTGACACCGAATGAACTGCTGCACGTCCACCTCCTGGGCGAGGGTAGGTTGCATTAGTCAAAAGCTTCTCCTCGTCCTACGAGCCACCACGCTTGAGGTAGATGGAGAGGGCATAAGCAAGCTTCACCTTGTCCTGCAAGCTTCTCCTTGTTCTGCGAGTTGATGGGGCACACCAAAGTAGTGCTAGTCCATACTGCCTCCTTTCCGGTTAATATGGAATCTTTTTTGTAGGTAAATGAGAGAGCTTTATTCATATATAAGCATTCTTAGGACAATCAGCCAATAGACTGGTCACTAGGAAGCGAGGTACCCCGCAAAAAAAAAGGAAGCAAGGTGTTTCATCAAGCCAGCTCTCCGTCACATTCAAAGCGCAGCAAGCAAGGTTCGCACAAAGATGCGCCGCAAGGTTTGCTGACCTGTTTACATGTTGAATAACAAAAAAAGCAAAAATATTACTAAGCGCTCCTATTTCTAACAGGATAGGAGCCAGAATTAAGCAAGAATTGTGGCGAGTGTTCCATGCAATCAACTTCCATTATCACATGCGAGAACCCTCGAAGAGAAGCAAATGTGTTGAAGATTGCTTTATCACAGATTAAAATAGAATAAGAGTGCAGACGATCCACCATGTGGTTCCGAGTAGTAACTGTATACTAAGTACTACGTAATACTACTCGGAGTACTACTATAGTAAACTTTGCGCTTGGCTCTTCGCCTCTTTGGAAGTCAAACAATGATGGTACTAGTACAGTGTATGCTTCTGGCAATCTGACACCAAATTAACTGTTGCATGTCCACCGCCTAAGCGAGGGAGAGCTTGCATTAGTCAAAAGTTTCTTCTTTGTCCTGCGAGCCACCGCGCGCAAGCTTCTTCTTGTTCTGCAAGTTGACGGAACACAACAAAGTAATGCTAGTCCATACTTCCGGTTAATATGGCTTAATTTGAAATGAGATAAATACACTAGCTGTCACTGTATATTTGTAAAAATACAGTCAGTGGACTTCATAATACGCACATTGCGGGCAATATATACATTTTTCGGTGTTTCTACGGTCACTAGCTCACCCTGGCTGAGTATGTGTGTGCATGCAAGTGTAGGCTGAGCACTTGAGCGTGACCGTGTATGTTCCGTTGTGTGCTCGGACATGCATGCATTAGGGCGTCGCATGCGTTTTTGCGTGCATGTGTACGTGTGACTCTTGCATGCATGCACGAGGGTGTAGTCCCTCACATTCACATGTTCATATGTCAATGCTTTGTCAAAACATTGCATGCAAGGTTTAATCATTCGTTGTTCACACATGCATTCCCGATATTAATACATTGGTAAAGACAATTTCTTCAGGAAAACGAGCCCATGAATTGAGTACAAAGGGGACCAATAAACCAGGATGGAGGGAGTACTAGTAGTGAATCGGAAGGAGGGAGTAGGTACGTAACAACGTGCAGTAACAAAATTCCTCTATGCGCATCCTGTTTGCGTGTCATGCAAGAAAATAGAGATAAGTACAAGTGAGACTCAGGAACGGTCATACACATAGGGGGAGTATATGCAGGGGCCACTCAGGAGCAGTCAAATCACACAGTAAGTTAGTCGGACGAAGCAACCAGCATTTCACTCTTCAATGACACGTACACAATATAAAAAGGTTGATATGGAGAGAAGAAGAAAACCGTTCCACTATATATACACTAGCAGGAGCCTAAGCTACAAGCCTGCTTGCTTGGGTTGCTCTCTTCAAAAGCATAGAATGACGGTGGCCACACCACTGGTCACAGATCCGGCCTGATCCCGTCGCCGGGGGAAGCAGACGATGTTTTGTGTAGATGCGGTCGACGACGGCGAGGAAGAAAACCCACTGTTGGTGCATGCCGATCGGGGGTCCCCGCGGTATGGGCTGATGCCACCTCCCACCGCCCTTCTAGCTACACCTCGACGTCCCTGGTATAACTTCCTTTTGGAGCTGGCTTGCTCCACTGCAGCAGCTCCCCACGTAGCTCCATCTACATGTGGATCTTTCTCTACTTCTATTGGCTTCTATTTCTGATGAGTTTATGTCTCATGAACTAGTGCCACTACTATTATCCTAATCACACTTCTTCAATATCTTTGCCAACAGGGATGCTCAGCTCGATTTTAGTGGAACGGCACAAAAGCATCGTATGGTCCGAGGGTGCCAGGCTTCTTTCCTTCGATAGGTTCTACCTAGCCAGGAAATTAAATCCTATTTAGGATTTAGGGTTTAAGGCGTAGAGACCCCAACAGTAGTTTTTTTTGTACACACTCTCACAACTTTTGTCTTTAGTTGTGAACTAAATATTGGCTATGATCTGTGAATCATTGAGATGCATCAGCATGCATGTTAGTTTTCTTTGTATCTGATGGAATGTTGTAACGGGGCAACCTTGGAGTCAGGATACATACATGAAACAAAATCTAAAAACTTCATACTCCCTCCGGTCCTTTTTTGTATGCGTATAAAGCTACTCATAGTGGGGAGTATCATATACTAGTATCATGCATAAATTACATAGGGGACTAATAAACCAGGACGGAGGTAGTATGTGAGAGTGTATGGTGGGTCATGTGGTAAAATGAGGTAGTACTTTCTTGTAGCCCATTACTATACATGATGGGTCATGTGGTAAAATGTATGGTGGGACTAATAAACCAGGACAGAGGTAGTATGTGAGAGTATAGTAATTTTTTCTTGGCATGCGGGCTGTCCAAGGAATATGGTGATAGTGGGAGGAGGGCCATGTAGTCACTGGGCTGCCGTGTTTTGTACTCCTCCGGTGTAAGAGTGGAGAAAGTTAGTTTTATCACCGAATAAATAAATAAGAGTGCAGACACTCTACGACGCTCTACCACTGTAGTAATAATGACCAATGAGCTGTCTAATCACATAGACCCGGTAGTTAGATGGAAGAAGCAAACCATCCCTCTTCGTTGAATCCGCTTCTCCCTCATGCAGTACAGTATTCTTTTGGAAACCAATGTTTTGTTTCGTTGGATCGCGCAATCGAGGAAAACCAACGTTTAAATCACGTCTGTCGCGTTCGTGTCTCACCCTCCTCCACCCCACACAGTCGCTCGGCATGCCACTCACCGCAAACTGAGTATACGCAAACTTTCCTGCCTGCTTGTCAATGTATCGTGCCATGGAGTACTAGCACTACTGGAAGAGATAGACGAGGAGAGGGAGGACAGCTGGTTGTAGCACGGACTCCCAAGAACTTTTTTACATGCATGTTGCGGCCGACCGTGGTGACGTTTGAACGCGGAGCAGTCACGTGCACCGGGAAGCGGTGCCGGCGGTGCTCTCTCAGCCAGTGCACCGCTTCAATGCCGGCACCAGTGAGAGGTCGCGTCCGCTCTGGCCGGGCATGAATGCGGCACTGACCATTTAGGGTGGTAAGTGCGCGCGGGTGATGAAGAGGGTTCGGGTTGGCTAGGGCGGTGAGGAGCGGGCGTGGCAGCGATCCGGACGCCCGCAAACGAGAGATGACGGACGTACGTAAATATTGCTGCGTAATTAATAACGTAAATAATGTGCCAGTTGGACAAATATGATTGGAGATGGAGATGGAGATGAAAGTAAGAATTTTACGTAAACACGGATATGCATGTCTATTTGTGTGTGTGCGAGCACACACATAGTGACGACTCTCGCGACTACTCGTACACATCATCGATGTCTCGTTCTCCCTACACACACACAAACTTAGTACCGCCTCATTTTGTTCCTAGGATAGGAATATCATAGGAGTGGGAAACAATATGAAGTGAGATAAATGGAGTACTACGTACAAGAAGAAATGTACACGCACTCACTCTGCCTCTGACATACCCGCGAGTACACGATGGAGTGCATTTGTACACGAAGAGGCAGCTTACGTACGTAATAATTTGACCCTTTAATTTTTTTCACTTAATAATGGAGGGTCGGGGACCACACGTGAGGGATACAAACTGCAACCTGGAAGCTGAGGCGTGTTATTGATCGAGTTTTCTTTCTTGGTACGTTAAAAAAAGATTTGTCCACCAGTTTTCATTTGTTTTTTCCGGGAACGCGCGTATTCTATTTAAAACCACTGTTATGGAGAGATTTTTTACTCCATTGTATATATAGCCTCTTATTTGATAGGGTTTCTCGTGTCTCGCTCTCTCACCCTCTCCATATCTAAACAAGATGACAGTGTCCACTCTATCTCTCTCCTCACCGGTGGTCACAGATCCGGCCGGATCCCGTCCGCTGCGGGAGGTGAGGAGATCCAGCGTTGACGTTGTCGCCATCGGCGATGGAGGAAGTCGATGCGCACCGTCCTCTCTGAGCCGGTGCCGGTGCGGACCAAGGTCCTCCGCGCCCATGTTCCCTGCCATCGTGTGGGCAGATCCCGCCCACCCGCCTGAGCCACATCTTTCCCACCTGAGGTATAACTTCTTTCGGATTTCATGCTTCATTGTACTATGCATGCGGGTTTTCTTCTATACCACTACTCCCCAGCTCCCCATGTATAGTAGCTAGGGTTCGTCGGCTGGTCCAACATCACCTATTTTTTACTATTATAGAGGAAAGGCCACTCCAAAAGTTGTCCTGGTTTATCATTTATGCATCGGTGGAGGTATACATGTTTTTTCCGACAAAAAGTACATGGTGGTTGTGCGGTCATTGTCCATATGCTCCTATTGCTGCTGCTAATCTGAAACTATCATTGGTAAAATGAAGCAATGCCCATGTAGAGGTGT
The DNA here is from genome assembly GCA_011799875.1 of Thinopyrum elongatum. NCBI lineage: Eukaryota > Viridiplantae > Streptophyta > Magnoliopsida > Poales > Poaceae > Thinopyrum > Thinopyrum elongatum. Next base: position 176,962,233 of record CM022300.1, read on the forward strand.
CGATAAATGCTTCTGTCCTGCTTTAGTTTTTTTTGGTATCCTGCTTTAGTTCCCATCAAGATAATCATGATGCTTCTATTTTTTGGTGTACATTTCATTAATTCTTATTGACAATTAAGATGCCACTGTTAATCTTGTTCCACTGCTAAAACAAAGTAACGACACTACTTAAATATCATTTTTTTATATTTTTGCAAACAGGGATGCGTATCTCCATACTCGAGCATGTCTTCCTCAATTTTAGTGGAACTGCACAAAAATGGATGTCCACTGTTGCTCAGGCTCACTGTCCTTTGCCAAGTGGTTCTTCCTTTCTCGGGCTTGATTACCGAGAAGAAACAAACCACAGTGAGGATTGTAAAACTTCATTGGTGCCTGACCCAAACTTGATGCCAAAATCGATGATGCCTCGCCACGATGACCTATCGATGCTCATGGTTGCGTCTCATGGTTGCATCGGCTAGTGAAGCTGATCGATGTTCAATGAAGAACAGGCTGTCTTACATCAGTGCTCTTTGCTTGTTACCACAAAGACAATATCCTTCATGAGTTCATCTTGGAGCAGTCGTTTACGTTGGTGCAATTTCATCACACAATTGGATATGAACCAAATGTTTCCTCGAAGAAGCATCAACGTTGGTACTAAGAGCAAAAGTTTTGTATTGATTTCTAAGCCTTCTCACAACTTTGTCTTCAGCTACCCTGTAATTTTATTTTTCTAGCTTTTAACTAAATATGTGGTCAGACTTTGATTAAAAATATGGTGTGGACTAAAAACCCGGGTGGTGTACTCTACATATTAGATTTGACTGAAGTCAAACTTTTTAAAGTTTGACCAAGTTTAGGCCGAACACAACAAACCATAATTATTGAGAGAGGGCAAACTGTACATACAAAATAATTGAAATTAAATTTCTTTATTTGTACACACTCTCACACCTTTCCGATAATTTGGAACATGTGTGGCTGTTCACTTAACGGAGGGTAGTGTACCGCACGTGAATGACAGGAAGTGCGACCAGGACGCGTGGATCGTTAGTTGATCATAGTTTTCTTCACTGGCACGTTAAGTAAAGAGTTTCCTTTCATACACAATTTAAAACGATTGTTATGGAGAGAAAAAGAAAACCACTCCACTATATTACTAGTACTATACATGAGTATGTACTATATAAGCTGGAGCCTCAGCGCTTGTTCGCTAGGGTTTGCACTCTTCACACTCACACTCTCACTGCACTACATATATATATACATGCTGGAGGCTCAATGTTCCTTTGCTAGGGTTTGCTCCATTCACAATCTCTCACCCTCTTCATCAGATCTAAACAAGACTGTGTTGGCCTCTCTCTCTCTCCCCACTCATAGCTGGTGAAGGAGCCGTCCGGATCCCGTCGCACCGGGAAGGGAAGGAGGTGCATCGTTCACTCTGTCGCCTTCGGCGAGGGAGGCATTCCACTGCCGGTAGCGCTGTTCTCTTTCACCCAGCGCCGGTGCGGGAGGGCCTCCGACCCCTTCTTCCTCGCTATTATACATAGTGTGGGCAGATCCGGCCTCCCGCCGCACGCCTAGCCACACCCCGATGACCCTAAGGTATAACTTTCTTTGAAACCATCATTGCTCTAGCTGCATGTGGATCTTTTTTGATTCTATAGTCGAATCTAGGTCTTGGTTCAAAGAGGAAAGAAGGGGCGTGGGGTGGAGCATGAATCTAGGACGTGGTTCAATGAGGAAAGGAGGGAGGGAAAGTAGTATAGACTGGCTATCCAGCCGCTCTGTTGTTCGAAAAGGGAAAAAGGGGGTAACCCAGTACACACATCTGTAAGGGACCGATTTCTTTGTTGAAAAAGGAAAGAAACTAGGGGCTTGGGTAGTTTGTGCAGGACTAGATTTGCTGCCCTCACATAGGAAAAAGGTTCAAAGAGAACAAATATGGGACCAACATAGATATGCTGCTTGGCAACGTACTCTGCATCACCCATTTATACGTGTGGACACACATGGTGTTGGCATGTCCCATACAACTATTTTGTTGTTGTTAATCTAAGAATGCCGCTGGAAATTGAAGTAATGCCACTGTTAAAAGTAAATTACATTTTTAACGAATGTTATTTTAAGAGAATGTCTCTGTTAATATGAATCAATACAACCGTTGTAGAAATGCTACTGTCCTACTTTGTTTTCCATCAAGATAAGGTAGATGCTTCTTTTTGTGGCCATATGATTCATCCTCCTTTATCGGCCAGTAATTGTTTCTTTTTTTTACCTCTGAAAACAGGGATATCTATTCAACTCATTGCTATTGGGACCTTTTGCTTCACTATGCAAAACACTTTTGTTTTAAGAGTGTTTTGTGCAGTTCAACTTAAATTTCACACCAACAAATTTGCTTGATTTAGTTGAACTACACAAAATGAGATTGGATTTCCTATTCGTGTTGGCAGATTCGTATTTGATCTTGTCTGCCTCATGAAAGGTCAGTACCGTCCTTCATCCACATGATTGTGCAGTGTGCTTTGTGATGCTGTGCTACTTGTAGTGGTACTATTTTAAATAAATGTTGAATTGAAGCTATTGTATTGCTGTCTTTTCCCATTAAGTGAACAAAAATGGGACCAACCCAGACATGATACTTGTTGCTTGGTTACAACAAACTCTGCATTGCCCCCTTTATAAGTAGATGGAAGCACATGGTGCTGTTGCACCCACTCTCCCATGGAACTGTTTATGCTTTTTGTTAATCTAATACCACTGGTAAAATTAAGCAATGCCACTCTTAGAATTAACTACTGAATCTTAGTTCAAAACTGCAACACTTGTTAGGGATCGGCGGGAGTACATGTTTAGGAAATGTATTGTTGAGATAATGTCTCTGTTATTATATATCAGTTACAGTGTTTTACAAATGGTACTATCCTGCTTTGTAGTTCTTTCTACATGTTTAACCAAGGTATTGTTAAGATAATGTCTCTGTTAATATGAATCAGTTGCACTATTTTAGGAATGGTACTTTTCTGCTTTGTCGTTCTTTATACATGTTGAAACAATGTATTGTTAAGATAATGTCTCAGTTAATATGAATGAATCACACTGTTTGAGAATTGCTACTGTCCTGCTTTGTTTCCCATTAAGATAAGGTAGATGTTTTTTCTTCTGGGAGTATAAGTCATCAACCGTTATTTCTCAGTAATTGTTTCCTTTATACCTATTTGTGCATACAGGGATATCAAAACTTCTGCTCGGTTCTATTTTGACTTTGATTTTAGTTGAACAACACAAAAGGAGCCAATGTGTTTAAGGCAAACTATTGCATTATTGGGCCCAGTTGCTCTTTCCACTTTGCAGAAAGAAGCAGTCATTGTTTGCGCTACATTACACAAGGAATGATCAAGAAGCTTTAGAGTATTAGTAAACACTGGTGACGAAATCCACCGTGATACGCAAGACATTGTTTGATTTCAGTGGAACTGCACAAAAAGATATGCTGGTTAATCCGGCACCATGTGCCATTTCAATGTGCAAACTGATGACAAATCCTGCCCATTCCACAATCATAGGCATTACATATTTTGAATGGGAAAAGCTTGTCAAAGTTTAATCATTAATGTTAGCAAGAAGACATTCATTTAATATTTTGGAATTGGAAAACCTTGTCAAATTTTGCTCATTGATGTTAGCCAGAAGACATGCATTTGATATTTTGGAATGGGACGCCCTTTGCTATGAGCAGCGTCAATCATTTTTTCCTATTCATGTGTTCAGTTCAGAAGTAAATATTTACTCTGATGAGATGCATAGTGATGAATGTTGACTTATGTAAGGTATTTTAAGAGTTTGTTCTGAATGTTGCCTATGAAATGCCAGGCCTTGTGAGTTTGATTACAAAGTTGAGCTTGGAATGCTGTGGCATGCGGCATCACGAGCTGTTCACCATGCCTCCTGACAATAATGCTTCATATTGTTTTGCATGTTGATCTAATGCCAGTGATTTGCATGTTATGAAGATCATCCTCTTCTGTTGTTTCTGTGCTTAAGAAGTTCATCGTGTTATGTTTCATTCATAGCCTATATGACAACTCGGGTAGGTTAGAGGTGAAACCATATGATCTTCAGACCAACTCATCATCTTAGGCCGTGATTGGATCGCCGTTTTCCAACCAAAACCGCTTGTAAAACTGACGCTTGTAAATAAAAGCAGATGGTCTTGGGCGAAGCACTTGGTTGGTCGTTTTCGACAGGTAAAATATACACTGGTTTCTCAAATTACAAGCGTAACTCGCTGGTTTTCGTTACAGACCTCGGGCCGTCGGTTTCATTACGCCTGTATTTTACGCGTTGTTTCCGATGAGGAGTAAATTACACTTGTATCCTTAATATAGGTGTGAAACAATCCAGAGCTCCCAAGCGCGGCCTTACCGTTTCATGCCGGCTCAGTCTCTCGAAGGTGCTCATAGGGGTCCAATGATCCTGGCTTCCTAAATGACCAGCGGGTGCTGTATCAGACCATTGGTAGGGCCTGCGAGGCCCTCTCTGTCGTGGTTCAACACGGCCACCTATGGTCACATCAGTCCCTTGTGGTTCGACAAGGGGAAAGGGCGTGTTGCACAAAGAGCGGAGACCGTAGAGCAGCACGGCAGTGATGACACGGGCAATTTTTACCCAAGTTTGGGCCGCCACGAGGCGTAAAACCCTACTCCTGCTTTGGTGGATTGATGAAAGGACCGTGGCGGAGACGCAACGCTCGAGCCCGGCAAGGTTGCCTCGGGACGGGAGTAGCTACGCGCATATGAGTGTACAAGGATCCGAATCCTTTCTAAGGTTGCCACGGCCCTCCTTTTATAGGTCAAGGGGTTACCACAATGGCAAAAGAGTCATTATCCAGTGATTAGATAGCCACAATGCTATCATACCTAACTCTGCAGACAGGACAGGGTGCATTAAATGCACCGCTTAGTGTCACATCGCGTGGGAGCCCGGCAAGCCTTGCCGTGCTATTCATCCACCTTCTCGCCTGCCTGCGTGACACGCCTCTAGACGGGTGTCGTCTGGGGGTGATCTTCCTCAGAAATGGCTGCCACGTGTCAAATAACAGCCACTTAATCACTTGGGGGCTTGACACCACACCGATAGGTGACTTGCGTTGCTGTGAGGTGGAGCGGTGGCGACCTGGCGGGGTGATCCGCCCTTGGCATCCTCGGCAAGCTTGCTGGGGTAGTCTTGAGACTTGTCTTCGGGGTGACCTCGACCTTGCCAGGCTCGCCTGCCCGGCAAGGGAGGTTTTTCCTTAGTGATATCTTGCTTCTTTGGTTTGTCTTGGTCTTCTTGATCCGCCCTTTGATTTCTCAAAGAGCCATATCTTCTGCTTGCCCTTGTCTTGGATGCTGTAACCTTGCTCTTGAGCCTGTGTACAGTCCGGGCAACATATATCGGGGTTTGTTGCACCGACAGGAGCCCCCGGGCCTGGTCCAAGCACGCTGCTGAGCGTCATCGGGTAGGCCCTATCTAGTACACAGGCGAAGAGCTTGTGGTCGCTCATCCTTGAGATTTTCTTTGCTTCTTCATTAACCTGTGCTTGAGTCAATTTCCAGTTTTTCCACGTGCCATGTGATGCCAATCGTGGTGGGGCCATTTCTGTAATGGACCGTGAATGACTTTAACTCATGGGGGAGTAACTGCCAATTCACTTATCCCACCACGCCCTTATCCTTTGCCATGTATGTTGCATGCATTGAGTGGGGTAGGTAACGGAGGTGCGTGGCGCGGGAAAGAGTGGTGTGGCAAAGACCTAGTCTTCTCGGATTGGTGTGAGAGGGTGGCGATCGGATCCGGCCGTCGATGGTAGCTTGGACGGGTTGGATCGGAAAGAGCCCCTCGGGGGTGAAGGACCGGCCCCCAGCCCCAACTTGCCAATAAAAAAGGGGGTGCGAGGAGGAGCGGAGGCGCTCATCCACGCACCCTTCCTCTTTTAGTTCTTGCCTCCTTTTTTTGTTATGTCGAGGGAGGGGGACCGGGTCCAGGCCCCGGGCTCTAGCTTGGGGGTGATGATGCCGAATACTCATGCTGATGCTTGGGGAGTGAGTCTGGCTCGGGGTTGTAGGAGGTGTGACGGCTGCGGACGTGGGCGTCGAATCGATCGCAGTGTAGGAGGCACTGCGCTTCTCCAAAACGATGGAGCGCTCATTTCCCTTGCATGAGCCAGCCGCCTGGAGGGGAGTACTTGCCCTTGCTGCAAGCCGATGAGGCTTGTCATCTCGTCGGCAAGGCCCCTGGGGCTTCCGGCGCCCGCTCGCGGTGCCGTACCTGGGATCCTTGGTAATCCCAGCACTGCTCCTTCCGGCGGGGCAGGGATTGATGCTGAAGATAGCGGTGTCTTCCTGCCCACCAAGGTGGGGAGCGGCGCTCCTCGCATGCCTCGGGTGTTGCCACCTTTTTTTGCTTCTTCGGGGGAGGCGACGGGCCGAGGGGTCGGCGTCCTTCTGGAGCGATGGTGATGAGGAAAAAATGAGGGAATACGGAGAAGGCGGGTGGCAGGCCGTCAAGTCGAAGTACGATGGCACCGACGCCTTCGTCTCGTATTGCCGGCCCGCTGCCTCATCTTTCCACTCTTCCCCTCCCTCCCTGGCACCATCATCACCGGCCTCTTCCAGACGGTTGCCGGGGAGGGGGATGCTCTCTTGGTGCCTTCGCCTCTTCCAGCAGTCTTCTAGCTGAACTCCGGCGACCCTCCCTGCCGGCGCCTGTGCTAGAGCTTCTTGCTGGCCCTGGGAGTGGTGACCAGGGCAACGCCGAGTTGCTCTCTCCATCCCCCTCCTTCATAGCCGCGCCATTCCCAATCTCGTCAGGGTGCGCCCGGCAGGTCCTGACGGGGTCGGGCTGGGCTTTTGTTCAGGCACCCCTTTTTGCCCTCTTCACCTTCCACCTTCACCTTCCACCGTAGTTCCTAGGATGAGAGGGACAAGAAAGGGATTACAGGGCACTTATCTTTTTTTAATCTAAAATATGTAGGCACTTGCCAAACTTTAGTTTAAAATATGTAATCTTCTTTATCCATGTTTGTGTCCTGTAAGATCTGTACTTGCTTATCCGCATATTAATGAAAAAAGATACAAGCCTTGCTAGGTACTTGTGCATGTACTATGTCCATGCAGAGGTGGGATACCTCTATACGTTTAAGTAAACAAGTTTTCTCCGGCAAGCTATCTTGCTAGTGTCTTTCATTTGATGTCGTGGGGCTTGGCCTGCCGGGCACAAAACTATGGAAAGGGACCAGCTCCTCGTCGAACCTCCTTCGTCAAAGGCCACTACAACCACCTTGACCAAAGCAACGTTTGGGACACAGGATGGGAGCACCTATGCTTCGAAGGTGACGAGGTTTTCATATGCACAAGTTTTCACCTTACAGAACAAGTATGGATAAGAAAGAACTTATCTGTTTGGCTTGTCGGGGATCGATATGTAGGCTTGTCTTCATTTCTTCTCTTCGGTACCGGGTCCACAGCAAGAACCCTGCAGCTTAGTGCAGAGTAAAACAATGCTACATATGCCCTGATCTACATGATCATGCGATGCTCATGTTATGCTTATGCATGCATGCAAGTTTTTGGGGGTCCCCAGCGCTTCGTTTATTTATTTGCTGCTCAGGGTCTGCGCCTGGCTTCGTACAAAGGGTTACATGCAACATCGGCAAGGCTTGTACAAAAGGGTGGCTGCCGGGCAGGACCCGACAGTCGTACCTTACGGGTAGAACTTACGGAGATGCTCAATGTTCCATGAGTTCTACAACTGAATGCCATCTCCGGTCTCTAGATGGACTGCGCCAGGTCTTGTGACTCTTACTACCCAGTAAGGGCGTTCACACTTTGGCATCAACTTGTTTGCGCCCTTGGGGGACTGAACACGCCTAAGGACAAGGTCGCCTTCCTCAAGGCTACGGGCGTGAACCCTGCGGCTGTGATAGCGACGCAGGGCTTGCTGGTAGCGTGCAGCACGCATAGCAGCCCGGAGACGGTTCTCCTCAAGTAGCACAGTGTCGTCACGCCAGTGCTATTCTTGCGCTACTTCATCGTAGGCAAGTACTCGAGGTGACCCGTATATGAGTTCCGTGGGGATCACTGCTTCTGCCCCATAGACTAGGGAGAAGGGAGTCTGGCCGGTATCTCGATTTGGTGTCATTCTGAGGGACCAAAGAACCACCGGCAGCTTGTCGATCCATCGCCCGCCACACTTCTGCAGCCTATCAAATGTTCTTGTCTTGAGTCCTTGCAGCACTTCAGCGTTCGCCCTCTGAGCTTGTCCGTTGCTTCTGGGATGGGCAACAGAAGCGAACGAGACCTTGCTTCCGAGGGCATGAACGTATTGCATGAAGGTGCGGCTTGTGAATCGGGTGCCATTGTCGGTGATGACTCTGGCGGGTACTCCGAAGTGGCACACCAATCCTTTCAAGAACTTGATAGCTGATTGTGTGGTCACCTTTCTCACGGTGTCCACTTCCGGCCACTTTGGAAACTTGTCGATTGCAACGTACAAGAATTCAAATCCCCCGGTAGCACGGGGGAAGGGGCCTAAGATGTCGAGCCCCTAGACCAAAAATGGCCATGACAAAGGGATCGTCTGGAGAGCTTGAGCAGGCAGATGGATATTCTTGGAGTGGAACTAGCAGGCTTCACATCTGGCGACTAGCTCAATTGCATCTTGGAGGGCCATGGGCCAGTAGAAACCTTGCCGGAAAGCTTTTCCAACCAGGGCCCTTGATCCAATGTGGGAGCCGCACATGCCTTTGTGTATCTCTGCCAACAGTTCCTTCCCTTCTTCTCGACAGATGCACCTCAATTTCACACCGTTGGGCCTTCTTCTGTATAGCATGTTGTCAATGAACTGATACATACTGGCCCTCCGGGCTACTCTTTCAGCTTCTTCTTGCTCTTTAGGAAGTTCTCCTGTCTGTAGGTAATGCACTATGTGCCTCGCCCAAGTTGGAGCCTGAGGCTCGACAACAAGGACCAGCGGCACCTCCTCATTCACGGGAGTGCACGCCTCAACCACGAGGATTGATAGTTCGGAGGGAGGGTGTTGCCCGTCAAGCGAAGTGGAGTTGTTCCCGCCAACCTCTCTGCCGGGGGCTTCTGGAAGCTCTGCCTGGAGAGGTTTGCCGGAATCCAGTTTCCTCCTCTTTCTGGCCATAGTTGCCGGGGATACGGAGGGCTGAGTTAGATGGAGAACAAAAGTCCCTGGTTCCACAGGAAGCTTTTGTGCAGCGCACTTTGACAGATGATCAGCAATGTTGTTTTCCACACGGGGTACGTGCTCTGTTTGCAATCCGTCAAAGCACTCCTCCAACTTTCTTACTTCCTCCACGTATGCCTCCATCAATGGACTCTGATAATCCTTGTTCACTTGCCTCACCACAAGCTGTGAGTCTCCACGAATGATTAACTTCTTGATTCCTAGTTCTGTTGCGATCCTGAGCTCGGCAAGGAGTCCTTCATATTTTGCAGTGTTGTTGGTTGCCTCTTGGCGAGGGAAATGCATCTAAACCACGTACTTGAGGTGCTCCCCAGCGGGTGCAACGAGAAGCATGCTAGCTCCTGCACCTTGTAGGGACAAGGCACTATCAAAGTACATGATCCATTCCTGGGGCGCTTCCTTGCCGGGGATAACTGTCTCCAGCGTTTCTTCATCTGGAGTTGGTGTCCATTGTGCAATAAACTCTGCCAAAGCCCTGCTCTGAACAGTTGATGTGCTCTCAAACTTCAAACCAAAGCTTGATAACTCCAGAGCCAATTCCACTATTTTGCCAGTGGCCTCAGGGTTCCTCAGTATGCGTTGCAAGGGGAAACAGGTGACAACCGTGATCTCGTGGGCTTGGAAGTAATGGCGCAGTTTCCTTGAGGCCATGATGAGGCCATAGATCAACTTTTGCACGCCAGAGTACTTCGATCTAGCCCCCTGCAGTAGGGAGCTGACAAAGTACACTGGCCGCTGCACCACCTTCTTCCTTGTCGTGATCCTGGAATTGTCTCCGTTGCCCCGCTCCTCTTCGTTCTGACTTGCACCTGGTCTTGCCGGGATGAGTTCACTTTCCTCTATGAAGGGGATGGCAGCCGCGGCTGCTCCTTCATCTACTTCCCGCTGGGCCACCAGCGCTGCGCTAACCACTTGATTGGTTGCCGCTAGGTACAGCAGCAACGGCTCTTGAGGTTTAGGAGCGACTAGGGTGGGCACAGAGGATAAGTAGGTCTTCAAATCTTGCAGCATAGCGTCCGCCTCCAGGGTCCACTCCACAGGACCTGCCTTCTTCAGGATTTTGAAGAATGGCAAGGCGCGCTCGGCAGACTTGGAAATGAACCTGCTCAGCACAGAAACACATCCAGTCAAATGTCTCACATCTTTGACTGTCTTGGGTGCTTGAATCTGCTCGATCGCCTTGATCTTGTCAGGGTTGGCCTCTATGCCCCTGTGGGATAAGAAGAAGCCAAGTATCTTGCCGGAAGGAATGCCAAACACACACTTCTCTGGGTTTAGCTTCAAGTTGATCTTGCGCAAATTTGCAAAGGTCTCTTCCAAGTCCTGAATGAGAGTTGATTTGTGCTTGGTTTTAACCACTATGTCATCCATGTAAGCTTCAATATTCCTATGCAGCTGGGGCTCAAAACCGATTTGCACTACTCTTGCAAAAGTGGATCCAGCGCTCTTCAGCCCAAAGGGCATCTGTACAAAACAGTACGTACCACATGGGGTTATGAATGCGGTCTTCTCTTCGTCTTCCTTGGACATAAAAATCTGGTGGTACCCGGAGTAGGCATCCAAGAAGGAAAGCAGGTCACACCCAGAGGGGGAATCCACAATCTGATCGATGCTCAAGAACTCTGTCGGGTTCAGTCTTCCATCGTACTTCGCTCATATCTCTGGCTTGAATGTACGGGAAGACGGATAATGGACTTGCCGCAGCTCGCGAGTGAAGGCAGGACACCCAACCTCGAAAGGCAGGTATCCATCTCCACTGGGCGCGGGCTCGTCGACGTCGGGACCATTGCGCCTATTAGACTAGCGGCGGGTGTCGCGGCGTCGTTCTATGGTGACGCGCGTGTCTTCCCCTTGCCTGTCTTCTAGGATCCACCGCTGATCTCGATGGACTCGAGGATCAGACGAAGCCATTGATACCTCGTCGGGTTCTTGATTGCATGGCTCTGGCCGTGGCCCCTGCGCTGGCTGCCGTGGAGGGGACTGCACCGTAGGAGTGACCCCTTCGGTACGGCCAGCGGCTCGGGCCATTGTTGCTGCCTGCAGAGGCCATGATGGGCTTGCTCGTTGTGATCCTCCTGCCTCAGCGAAACCAATCAGGCTCTGAATGGTGGCTCTCCACTCATCCATTTGATCGGCAGCCAGCGGAAATCTCAACAGGAGTTGGGCCCGCGCCATGGCTTCCGAAGCGGTGCTCGGCATAGACAATGATGCAGATCGCGATGTCGCCTGATCTCGTCGTGCTCTCGTCGCCGCGAGCCGGTCGCCAGGGTGGTGTGGTGACGAGGCGGATGTGCTTGGGGATTGACGACCCCATTCGGTGCATCGTCTTGGCCAGCTTGCCCTGGGGATGGCACGTGCCTTACAGCCGCATCCGTAGCGGGGGCAGCTAGAAGGTTGCGATTCGCACCAGAGCGAGCGCCATCGCTGCGGCTGCATCCTTCAGGGAGGTGGAGAGGCGGAGATGGGATATTCTCTCCACCCGCACCTTGTGGAGCATGGCCGCTAGGATGCTGTTGACGTTGTCCTCCCTCGGCGCTCCCCGCTCCCGCTTCGGCCGCAGGGGGAACGGTGATGGCGCCGCCTGTGCCGGTCACGTCCCCCGCAACGTCCACGTCCCCGTGCGCCCCGTAGCCCCCACGACATCAGTGGCCACATGCGAGGGGGCCTTTGAGGCGGACGGGTGAGCTGTAGCGCCGGACTTTTTCTTGGGCGCCATGGATGACGAAGCCGTCGATGAAGAAGACAATGATGAAGATGACGTGCTACTTACACCCTCGGGTTCGCGAAAGCGCTCCCCCATACCTGGCGCGCCAAAGATGTCATGGTTCAACACGGCCACCTATGGGACCATTGGCCCATTGTGGTTCGGCAAGGGGGAAGGGCGCGTTGCACAAAGAGCAGAGACCGTAGAGCAGCACGGCAGTGATGACACGGGCAGTTTTTACCCAGGTTCGGGCCACCGTGAGGCGTAAAACCCTACTCCTGCTTTGGTGGATTGATGAAATGACCGTGGTGGAGACGCAGCGCTCGAGCCCGGCAAGGTTGACTCGGGACGGGAGTAGCTACGCGCGTATGAGTGTACAAGGGTCCGAATCCTTTCTAAGGTTGCCACGGCCCTCCTTTTATAGGTCAAGGAGTTACCACAATGGCAAAACAGTCATTATCCAGTGATTAGATAGTCACAGTGCTATCATACCTAACTCTGCAGACAGGACAGGGTGCATTAAATGCACCGCTTAGTGTCACATCGCGTGGGAGCCCGGCAAGCCTTGCCATGCTATTCATCCACCTTCTCGCCTGCCTGCGTGACACGCCTCTGGACGGGTGTCGTCTGGGGGTGATCTTCCTCAGAAATGGCTGCCACGTGCCAAATAACAGCCACTTAATCACTTGGGGGCTCGACACCGCACCGGTAGGTGACTTGCGTTGCGATGAGGTGGAGCGGTGGCGCCCTAGCGGGGTGATCCGCCCTTGGCATCCCCGGCAAGCTTGCCGGGGGAGTCTTGAGACTTGTCTTCGGGGTGACCTCAACCTTGCGAGGCTCGCCTACCCGGCAAGGGAGGTTTTTCCTTAGTGATATCTTGCTTCTTTGGTTTGTCTTCGTCTTCTTGATCCGCCCTTTGATTTCTCAAAGAGCCATATCTTCTGATTGGCCTTGTCTTGGATGTTGTAACTTTGCTCTTGAGCCTGTGTATAGTCCAGGCAACATATATCAGGGTTTGTTGCACCGACACTCTGTGTCGTCCTTCTAGTTGTTGCACTCACCGTGGCGCCGCCGTCTCGTGTTGTCAACATGGTCAACAAACATGAGGAACCAGGAGATGACTTTACTTGGAGAGGATGATTGTGGGGACCCACCAGGGCCATAGCCGCACGTACGCAAGTGCCTCCTTATTATATGCAACTATAATTTTTTTTGCTTCCTCCTGGTTTCCTGACATCACGTTCCCACACCATTGTCAACCTATATAGTCAATAAACGAGAGAATTGTACAAGGAGCGGCCGACAGCTGGGACCCAACAGCTCGAGCAGTATTTGTATTTTTGAGGTGTGAGCAGAGTTTTTCTTGAGCGATATTTTTGTTGTTGTTCAGAGGAGCAGGGTATCAATAGGGCGGGCCGTGGCCCATCTGGCCCAGGCTATTATTTTATGTCGACCAAATATCCAACCCAGATATTAATTTTTTTCAAGGTGAAAATGGCTAGCCCAGCTATACTTTTTTTTAGGAATACCCTTCCCAGGTCAACTTGTTATTCTCCGCGTCGCTGGGCTGCAAATCTTTCCTAGGAGGATGCATTAGGCTTAACAAGAAAATGGGCTTTAAGAAATAATAAATGGGATGTAATTATAAAAACTGGGCTATAACTATAAAAAAATGCACCAAACACATAATTAGTTAAGAAAATATTATTTTTGGATTTTGAAAATTTTTATTTCATTACTTGTTGCGCGCGCAATATTTTGTTGGATATTTACCTAATACAAATTTATTTTGAAATTATATTTAATCTGACTCAAAATTTCAGGATAAAAATATTTCGGATCCCATCAAAATGTGGGAAATTTTATTGAATTCTGTTTTGAGCGGTTGGTTGAAATTATTAATTGTTGTCCTGGCTAGAAAATGGGCTGTAATTTTAACAAACTGTAAATGGGCTGTAGTAAATTCCATTGGAATTCAAAAATGGGTTGTACATTATCAGAAATCGCAAATGGGCTATATGTTCTCTGCCACAGATGTGATGCTCACTTGTGGGCCTAGTAAGTTGACGCGTACGGAAGACTTTGTGAACTTATAGTCAACACACGATTCTAGCAGCACTGGCCGTTGGATGTCCATCCAATGGCTGTAGTGCTTATTCAATCTCGGATATTCTTGCTTCAGCCGCCCAAACCACCGCCGGCGGTACCGCCTGCTACCGCCTCCCGTGGCGGGCTGTTCTGGCGCGCAGGCTTCACCGGCCCACCCTACTCCCATCGCCGTCCAGGCCATTCCTCTACTCACCAACACCTCATGTTATTCTCCGGCGACGGCAGCCTCACACCGCATCCGAACCAGTGAACCCTCGTACTCCCCTCCGCGTGGGCATCCATTGCTGTGTCTTCGCCGGCTCCGGGTCATTCCCTTCCTAGGCCTTGCCATCGTTCACCGCGTTGGTTCTCTCGGCGTGGCGTGGTCAACTTTGTCAACAAACGACAGCCATCAGAAGAGGCATGTACATGGAGTGGCTGATAGTAGGGACCCACATGGCCCATGGCCACACACAGCAAGTGCCCCCTTATTATGCGAAAACAAATGATTTCTCCCCCTGACAGGTTTGACCCATCAACTACATCTTCGCACGCAAGGAAGCGCTTCCTTTATTACGCGGAAAAAAAAGTTTCCTCTCCCTGACAGCTGGGACCCACCAGCTTTATTATGATCCATTTCGTGAAAATATAGATTGTACCAAAGATGCTAAATTGTTTTCTTTTTATTCTAACTCAAAAAAGAAGAAATAAAAAAACCAGAAAACTTCTTCGCACGCAAGGAAGTGCCACCTTATTACGCGCAAAAAAATGATCCCCCCTACTAGCTGGACCCACTAGATTTGGAGTCTGACTTGTGGGCCTACTAAGTTGATGCGTACACAGGGCTTTCTTAACTTAGTCAATAAACGATTCTAGTTGCAGTGACCGTTGGAGCTGCGTCTTCAACCTCTGGTCTTCTTGCTCCAGCAGCCCAAACCAGCGCCCGCCATACCGCCTGCTCCAGCCTCCCGTGGCCGGCTATGCTGCCGCGCAGGCCTCACCGCCCCACCAAACTACCACTGGCCAGGCCTTCCCTCTACTCACCCACACCCCCTGTTATTCTCCGGTGACGACAGCCTTACACCACAGCCGAACCAGTGAACCCTCGTACTCCCCTCCGCGTGGGGATCCACCTGCCTCGTCTTTCCTGGCTCAGCGTCGTTCCCTTCCTAGGCCTCGCCGTCGTCCACCACCTGGGTGCTGTCTGCACGGCGTGGTCAAGGTGGTCAATGAACGACAGCCATCGGAAGAGTACTGTACGTGGTGAGGCTAACAGATGGACCCACCAGCTACATCTTCGCACGCAAGGAAGTGCGTCCATATTACGGGCAAAAATAATAATTCTTCCCCCTGACAGCTGGGACCCACCAGTTATATCTTCGCACACAAGGAAGTACCTCCTTATCCTCCCTGAGAGTTGGGACCCATTCGGTCGAAGCATACGTAGCGTTGTCTGTCTGGTCGCGAACGTGTACGTATGTACTGGTCGATCGGTCTCTCTGCAAGTATGAACCGTGGCCGAGTAAGTAGCGGCACGTGTCGTAGTAGAGCACCCGACGTAGCAGTTCAGGCAGTCCTGTCTAAATCGTGTGCACGTACGAACAGCCACAGGGCAAAAAATACGGCCACGTACGTACATACGGGTGGGGTCTCGAATGCGTACTCGCACATACGGACGACCAGGGCTCATGTACATGGAGAGGCAACGGACGGCAGCAATGGTGTCCTGTTCATCGGGCAGCCAACCGGCTAGGTCAGAATGGAGAAACAACGTCCTGTTCATCGGGAGGCAAAAGACTGGGTCGGAATGCGTCCTGTTCAACGGGAGCCAACTGGCTTGGACGGAACAGCCGAAACGGGGTCTGGCGTACCGCAAAACGGAGGAAATGGACTTGTGTTCGAGCTCCTACGGTCGAAACAGGGTGCTGTTGATCGGGAGGGGTGTGCGTACCGCAAAACGAAGGAAACGGAGTTGTGTTGGAGTGCCTACGGTCGAAACGGGGTCCTGTTCATCGGGAGGGGTGTGGCGTACTGCAAAATGGGACTCCACGAGCTACTGTTTATCCACCTTCTACTACCCCACTCCAGCCTCCACGGGCTACTGTTCATCCACCGTCGACCTCCTCCAGCCTTCACCTACTATTGTTCATCCACCGTCGACTTCCTCCAGCCTCCACCAGACACTGTTCATCCATGGGGTCCTATTCATCCACCCTCCACTAGCTACTGTTCAACCAGCCCTCCACGGGGTCCTGTTCATCCACCCCAACCGGCTAGATCGGGTGGTGTGTGGCGGCCTCCTCTCGATCAGGGTCCTGTTTATCCAGCGGCAATGGCCTCTACTACCACGGGGGCCTGTTCATCCAACCCCCACCGGGAACTGTTCATCCAACCCCCAACAATAGTCATTATTCATCAAGAGGCAGGTTCGATTGGCTTCAGTTAGCAGTAGTAGCGAAGGAATCGCTCAGGTTCAGTTAACAGCCAAGGGATCGATCGCTCGGGTTCAGTAACGTAGCTAGTGCAATCGCTTGGGTTCAGTAAGTGAATGCCTCGCACACATGCGCGTACGTGTATGAGAGAAACGCGCAAACCTCCATGCATCGCTCGGCCCCGACTACCCACCGTAACCGGGAACTCCCCAAAATTTTCCTCGCCCTCGCTTCTACCACGATTTTTTTCCGTCATGGACGGCCCAAAGAATGTCATGCAGGTGCGTCCCCGGCCCGCCCAGGACAAAAAGCCCATTTTTTGTCATGATTTTTTGTCATAGAAGTAGGAGCCCACCACATCTATGATGATATGTGGTTTTGTCACAATTATCGTCATAGAAGTGTCATAAGCATGACAGAAAAAAAAATTGTTTGGGCCAAAATGTCACGGATGTGTATTTTTTTGTAGTGTCAGGTATGCCTATTAATGTTGAAACCAATATTATCCAAACCATGACACCGGAGGAACACATAAAAGAAACCTTCCAGAACACTCTAGAACCCTGAAAAAGAGTAGGTACGTGATACGGTAAGTAAACGGGCCCTGAAAAGTCCGCAAAAATATTTTCCGTCAGTTTTAGAATATTAGAAAAAATAGGAAAATAAGAAACAACTGCGAAGGCAACCTAGGTGCCCATAAGACACCAGGGCACGCCTGCCCTCCCTGGCGTGCCCTAGTGGGTGGTGGGCCCCTCGGGCACCTTCCCGACTCCGTTTTCCTTTCGTATGCTTGTTTTCCAAGATAAAAAATCTTTATATATACTCCCGGAAGATTTGACCACTATATCATGGAGAAATCCTTTGTTCTTATTTCGTGCTGTTTTTCTGACAGATCTAGATCACCATGGCTCCACCAAGCTCCTCCAAGGACAAGTTCTTCAAGAGGGTAATCAACCCCTACTTATCGGAGATGATGAAGCACCCTCAAGCCATTGAGATGCGTGAGGGTTGCTCCACATCCGGGATGTTCAAGGGCCCAAGAAGACGGGAACCGTGGAGGCTAGTCTTGAGGTAGTGGAGCAGGAGATCTTGAAGTGCCAAGGGATGGTGGAATGTGGACTCAGTGGCAATCACCTCATGATCACGGAATTCACCCGTGATCACAAGGTGGATGGATGGTCTATGAAGGACATCATCTTCACCTTCAACGAGAAAATTAATTTTCTGCAAAGCCAAATCTATGATATTCAAAATCAAGTCTTTGAGTATGAGGAAATATTTAAAGGTATGAGTTTAGCTGCCAGTTGCAGGACTCAGGAGACTCGGGCCTCCTCTTATGATGGTGAGCCGCAGCCATGGAAGTCGGAGGATAAGCTTGCTACCATCATCATCTTCCCCACAAAAGGAGACTTGAGTACACGGGTATGGGCACTCCCCTTGGCTTTTGCCAAGCTTGGGGGAGATGCCCCGGTATCGTATCACCATCACTTTTATTACCTTTACCTATATTAGTTCGATCTTTAGCTATTTCGGGATTTAGTTGAATAAAAGTTTAGTATGATCTATTTTCGAGTGCTAGTTTCATGATCTATCTATCTATGTAATCGAGTGAGAGTTATATAATAAATTTTAGTTTGAGTCTTTGCTTCTTTACTTTTATGTTTCAATCAAAATAAAAGAAAATAATGAAAATATCATATGCTAATCTTATGATAAGTAATGACATCACATAAGGAAAATTATAAGTGGTAAAATTTGTTGAAAGTTAACAAGCATAGCATTCGTTAATGGTGCAATTCATGAAAGAATTAATAAGGGAAGAGAAGATTCACATGCAAATACACTATCTTGGACATCTTTTATGATTGTGAGCCCCCATTAATTATTATATGCCAAAACTGTTGACGTTGGACAAGGAAGACAACGTAATGATTTATGTTTGTTCATATTCACATAGAAGTTACATTGTCATAGATCCTTCAATATGTGGTGCTTGCTCAATATCTTTGCAAGCCAAAAATTCTGCACAAAGTAGGGATACTACTTGTGCATCCAAAAACCTTAAACCCATACTCATGTTTTGAGAGTCCACCATACCTACCTATGGATTGAGTAAGATCCTTCGAGTAAGTTGTCATCGGTGCAATAAGGCAATAAAAATTGCTTCTAAATGTGTTTGATCATTTAGTTTAATGGAAATTAAGCGTTGTACGAACTTGTGATGGCAAAGTAATAAAAGCGACGGACTGCATAATAAAGGTTGCTATCATAAGGGGCAATATAACGTGATGTTCTTTTGCATTAAGAGATTGTGCATACAAACCAAAAAGCGCATGACAACCTCTGCTTCCCTCTGCGAAGGGCCTATCTTTTACTTTTATGTATTTACATTTATGCAAGAGTCAAAGTAATCTTCCCTATTCCTTTTTATTTCTCTTTTTGCAAGCATCATGTGGTGGGGAAGATCTAGGCACATATACCCAGTTGGATATGAGTGAGCATGAGTTATTATTGTTGACATCACCCATGCGGTGAATGAGTTGGGAGGCAAAATTGTAAGCCCCTATATTTCTATGTGTCCGGTTGAAACTTTTTGCTCATTTGTATGTGGTGAGTGTTAGCAATCATAGAAGATTAAATGATGGTTGAATATGTGGACTTGCCAAAAGGCTCCGATACAAGAACCTTCCTGAAAATATGATGAATTGTAGTTGCAAAGTTGACTGAGAACATAGTTTGTTGGTTTTCAATAGAGTTTATGCTTTTTACTTCGATGTTGTGATGAATTGTTACTTGTTCATGCGAAGTTATATGATAAAGTTTGTTGTTGTTATAATAATAAGCATGATGCTACTATGTCCGTATTTGGTTTTTATCGACACCTCTCTCTCTCTCTAAACATGTGGACATGATTTTTGATATCGGCTTTCGCTTGAGGACAAGCGAGGTCTAAGTTTGGTGGAGTTGATACGTCCATTTTGCATCATGTTTTCTTACTATTATTTATAAAAAAATTATGCATAATAATACTTTATGGAGTAATTCTAATGCCTTTTCTCTCATAATTTGCAAGGTTTACACAAAGAGGGAGAATACCGGCAGCTGATATTCTGGACCTGAAAAAGCTACGTCAGATATACCTATTCTGCACATCTCCAAAATGAGCTGAAATTTTATGGAGAATTATTTTGGAATATTTAATAATTATTGGAGAAAAGAACTACCGGAGGGGGGCCACCTGGTGCCCACAAGACACCAGGGTGCGCCACCCCCCCCCCCCCCCCCCAGGCGCGCCCTGGTGGGTTGTGGCCAGCCCAGCCCACCTCCGGTGCCCAACTTCTGGTACATAAGGTCTTTTGACCTAGAAAAAATAAGGAGAGGACTTTCGGGATGGAGGGCCGCTGTCTTGAGGCGGAACTTGGGCAGGAGCACTTTTCCCCTCCGGCAGAGCGATTCCGCCAGGGGAACTTCCCTCCCGAAGGGGGAAATCGAAGCCATCATCATCACCAACAACCCTCTCATCTTTGGGAGGCCAATCTCCGTCAACATCTTCAACAGCACCATTTAATCTCAAACCCTAGTTCATCTCTTGTGCTCAATCTTTGTACCAGAACCTTAGATTGGTACCAGTGGGTGACTAGTAGTGTTGATTACATCTTGTAGTTGATTACTATATGGTTTATTTGGTGGAAGATTATATGTTCAGATCCATTATGCTATTTAATACCCCTCTGATCTTGAGCATGAATATCATTTGTGAGTAGTTACTTTTGTTCTTGAGATCACGGGAGAAGTCATGTTGCAAGTAATCATGTGAATTTGATATGTGTTCGATATTTTGATGATATGTATGTTGTGATTCCCTTAGTGGTGTCATGTGAATGTCGATTACATGGCACTTCACCATCTTTGGGCCTAAGGGAAAGCATTGTGGAGTAGTTATTAGATGATGGGTTGCTAGAGTGACAGAAGCTTAAACCCTAGTTTATGCGCTACTTCGTAAGGGACCGATTTGGATCCATATGTTTAATGCTATGGTTAGATTTTATCTTAACACTTTTCACATAGTTGCGGATGCTTGTGAGGGGGTTAATCATAAGTGCGAGGCTTGTTTAAGTAAGAACAACACCCAAGCATCGGTCCACCCACATATCAAATTATCAAAGTAGCAAACACGAATCAAACCAACATGATGAAAGTGACTAGATGAAATTCCCGTGTGCCCTCAAGAACGCTTTGCTTATTATAAGAGATCATTTTGGCCTGTCCTTTGTCACAAAAGGATTGGGCTACCTTGCTGCACTTTATTTACCATTATCGTTACTTGCTTGTTACAAATTATCTTGCTACCAAACTACTTATTACCGATAATTTTAGTGCTTGCAGAAATTACCTTGCTGAAAACCACTTGTCATTTCCTTCTACTCCTCGTTGGGTTAGACACTCTTACTTATTGAAAAGACTATGATTGATCCCCTATACTTGTGGGTCATCAGGGTGCTCCACATCCGGGATGTTCAGGGGCCCAAGAGGACGGGAAGCATGGATGCTAGGCTCGAGGCAGTGGAGCAGGAGATCTTCAAGTGCCAAGGGATGGTGGAGCGTGGACTCAGTGCCAATCACTCCATGATCACGGAATTCACCCGTGATTACAAGGTGGATGGCCGGTCTATGAAGGGCATCGTCTTCACCTTCAACGAGCAAATCAATTTTATGCAAAGCAAAATCTATGATCTCCAAAATCAAGTTTTTGAGTATGAAGCAAGATTTAAAAGTATGAGTTTAGCTGCCAGTTGCAGGACTCAGGAGACTCGTGCTTCCTCTTATGATGATGAACCGCTGCCATGGAAGCCGAAGGACAAGTTTGCCTCTACCTCACCACCACCATCATCTTCATCACCAAAGAAGGAGACTTAAGCACACGGGTATGGGCACTCCCCTTGGCTTGTGCCAAGCTTGGGGGAGATGCCCTGATATCGTATCACCATCACTTTTATTACCTTTACCTATCTTAGTTCGATCCTTAGTTATTTCATGATTTAGTTGAATAAAAGTTTAGTATGATCTATTTTTGAGTGCTGGTTTCATGATCTATCTATCAATGTAATCGAGTGAGAGTTATATAATAAAGTTTAGTTTGATTTTTTGCTTCTTTAGTTTTATGTTCCAATCAAAATAAAGGGAAATAATGAAAAAGATCATATGCTAATCTTATGGTAAGTAATGACATGACATAAGGAAAAGTATAAGTGGTAAAATTTATTGAAAGTTGACAAACATAGCATTGGTCAATGATGCAATTCATGAAAGAATTAATAAGGGAACAGAAGATTCACATGCAAATATAGTATCTTGGACATCTTTTATGATTGTGAGCCCCCATTAAATATCTTATGCCAAATTGTTGACGTTGGCCAAGGAAGACAATGTAATGATTTATGTTTGTTCATATTCACATAGAACTTATATTGTCATAGATCCTTCAAGATTTGGTGCTTGCTCAATATCTTTGCTAGCCAAAAATCTGCACTTAGTAGAGATACTACTTGTGCATCCAAAACCATTAAACCCAAATTCATGTTTTGAGAGTCCACCATACCTACCTATGGATTGATTAAGATCCTTCAAGTAAGTTGTCATCGGTGCAAAAAGGCAATAAAAATTGCTCCTAAATGTGTTTGATCTTTTAGTGTAAGGGAAAATAAGCGTTGTACGAACTTGTGATGGCAAAGTAATAAAAGCGACGGACTGCATAATAATGCTATCATAAGGGGCAATATAACATGACATTCTTTTGCAATAAGAGATTGTGCATACAAAACCAAAAAGCGCATGACAACCTCTGCTTCCCTCTGAGAAGGGCCTACCTTTTACTTTTATGTATTTACTTTTTAATGCAATAGTAAAAGTATTATTCTCTATTCCTTTTTATTTTCTCTTTTTGCAAGCACCATGGGGTGGGGAAAGATCTAGGCTCATATAGCCAGTTGGATGTGAGTGATCATGAGTTATTATTGTTGACATCACCCTTGAGGTGAATAAGTTGGGAGGCGAAACTATAAGCCCCTATCTTTCTATGTGTCCGGTTGTAACTTTTTGCTCATATATATGTTCTGAGCATTAGCAATCATAAAAGACTAAATGATGGTTGAGTATGTGGACTTGACAAGAGGCTCCAATACGAGACCCTTCCTAAAAATATGATGAATTGTAGTTGCAAAGTTGAATAAGAACATAGTTTGTTAGTTTTCAATAAAGTTTATGCTTCATACTTCGATGTCGTGATGAATTGTTACTTGCTCATGAGAAGCTATATGATAAAGTTTTATGATAAAATTCATTGCTGTTATAATAATAAGCATGATGCCACTATGTCCGTATTTTGTTTTTATCAACACCTCTCTCTCTAAACATGTGGACATGATTTTCGATATCGGCTTTCGCTTGAGGACAAGCGAGGTCTAAGCTTGGAGGAGTTGATACGTCCATTTTGCATCATCTCTTCCTATTGTTATTTATAGTGTTTTTATGCATTATAACACTTTGTGGAGTAATTCTAATGCCTTTTCTCTCATAATATGCAAGGTTTACACATAGAGGGAGAATGTCGGCAGCTGGAATTCTGGACCTGAAAAAGCTATGTCAGAGATACCTATTCTGCACATCTCCAAATGAGCTGAAATTTTACGAAGAAATATTTTGGAATATATAATAAATATTGGAGAAAAGAACTACCAGATGGGGCCACCAAGGAGCCAATAAGGCACTAGGGCGCGCCACCCACTCCAGGCGCGCCCTGGTGGCTTGTGGGGCCCCTGGCCCACCTTCGGTGCCCATCTTCTGGTCCATAAGGTCTTTTAACCTAGAAAAAATAAGGAGAAGACTTTCGGGATGGAGCACCGCCGTCTCGACGTGGAACTTTTGCAGGAATACTTTTGCCCTCCGGCGGAGCGATTCCGCCGGGGGGACTTCCCTCCCGGAGAGGGAAATCGAAGCCATCGTCATCACCAACAACCCTCTCATCTTTGGGAGGCCAATCTTCACCAACATCTTCAACAGCACCATCTCATCTCAAACCCTAGTTCATCTCCTGTGTTCAATCTTTGTATCAAAACCTCAGATTTGTACATGTGGGTGACTAGTAGTGTTGATTACATCTCGTAGTTGATGCTAGCCGGTTTATTTGGTGAAAGATTATATGTTCAGATCCTTTATGATATTTATTACTCCTCTGATCTTGAGCATTAATATGTTGACTGAGTAGTTACTTTTTTTTATTGAGGCCACGGGAGAAGTCATGTTGCAAGTAATCATGTGAATTTGATATGTGTTCGATATTTTGATGATATGTATGTTGTGATTCCCTTAGTGGTGTTATGTGAACGTCGACTACATGACACTTCACCATCTTTGGGTCTAAGGGAATGCATTGTGGAGTAGTTATTAGATGATGGGTTGCTAGAGTGACAGAAGCTAAAACCCTAGTTTATGTGTTATTCCGTAAGGGGCTGATTTGGATCCCTACGTTTAATGCTATGGTTAGATTTTATCTTAATTCTTCTTTCGTAGTTGCGAATGCTTGCGAGGCGGGTTAATCATAAGTGGGAGGCTTGTTCAAGTAAGAACAGCACCCAAGCACCGGTCCATGCACATATCAAATTATCAAAGTAGCGAACGCGAAGCAAACCAACATGATGAAAGTGACTAGATGAAGTTCCCGTGTGTCCTCAAGAATATTTTACTTACTATCTGAGATCGTTCCGACCTGTCCTTTGCTACAAAAAAGGATTGGGCTACCTTGCTGCACTTATTATTACTATTGTTACTTTTAGTTGCTATAAATTATCTTGCTATTAAACAACCTGTTACCTACAATTTCAGTGCTTGCAGAAATTACCTTGCTGAAAACCACTTCTCATTTCCTTCTGCTCCTCGTTGGGTTCGACACTCTTACTTATTAGAAGGACTACGATTGATCCCCTATATTTGTGGGTCATTAGTTTGTTTGTTGGGATCCGATGAATTGTGAGTTTATGATCAGATCTATCCATAAATATTATTTGAGTCTTCTCTGAACTCTTTTTTGCATGATTGTTATAGCCTTATATTTCTTCTCCGATTTATTGGTTTGGTTTGGCCAACTAGATTGATTTATCTTGCCATGGGAAGATGTGCTTTGTGATGGGTTCGATCTTGCGGTGCTCAATCTCAGTGATAGAAAGAGACATGACACGCATGTATCATTGCTATTAAGGGTAACAATATGGGGTTTATTCATATGTGAGTTTATCTTGTCTACATCATGTCATCTTTCTTAATGCATTACTCCATTTTTCCATGAACTTAATACACTAGATGCATGCTGGATAGCGGTCGATGTGTGGAGTAATAGTAGTAGATGCAGAATCGTTTTGGTCTGCTAATCTTGGATGTGATGCCTATATACATTATCTTTGCCTTGGATATCGTCATAATTATTTGCTTTTCTATCAATTGCCCGATAGTAATTTGTTTACCCACCGTATGCTATTTTCTCGAGAGAAGCCTCTAGTGAAAACTATGGCCCCGGGGTCTATTTTCTATCATATATTAAAACCAAAAATACCTTGCTGCAATTTTATTTTAATTATTTTATTTTGTATTTTTGTTAGATCTATTTATCAAAACATATACAGTTTAATCTATCTGAATACCGTTGAGGGATTGACAACCTCTTTACGCGTTGGGTTGCAAGTATTTGTTGTTTGTGTGCATGTGTTGTTTACATAGTGTTGCTTGGTTCTCCTACTAGATTGATAACCTTGGTTTCATAACTGAGGGAAATACGTACCTCTGTTGTGCTGCATCATCCTCTCCTCTTCGAGGGAAATACCAACACAGATTACAAGTAGCAGGAAGAATTTCTGGTGCCGTTGCCGGGGAGACATCATCAACATCTATCAAGTACCTACGCATAAACTCTCATCTCCTTGCAATTACTTTATTTGCCATTTGCCTCTCGTTTTCATCTCCCCCACTTCTAAATAGTTTTTACAAAAATAGAAAAAATATTTTTCATTTGCCTTTTTCTTGTTTGATCTTTTGTTTGCTTGTGATCTTGTATGCGTAGTCACAATGTCTCAAGAAAATGCCAAATTGTGTGATTTTTCCAATACTAATAATAATGATTTTATTAGTACTCCTATTTCTCCTTACGCCGCTAGTACGGAGTCTTATGATATTAATGCCGCTCTGTTGAATCTTGTTATGAAAGAGCAATTTTCCGGTAATCCTAATGAGGATGCCGCGTCCCATCTAAATACTTTCTTAGAATTGTGTGATATGCAAAAAAAAGATCTGGACAATGATGTTGTGAAATTAAAATTATTCCCGTTCTTTTTGCAGGATCATGCAAAAATTTGGTTTTCATCTTTGCCACAAAATAATATTGATTCTTGGAATAAGTGCAAAGATGCTTTTATTGCTAAGTATTTTCCTCCTGCGAAAATTATTTCTCTTAGGAACCAAATGATGAATTTCAAGAAACTTGAGCATGAACATGTTGCGCAATCTTGAGAAAGAATAAATTTATGCTAAGAAATTGTCCTGCTCATGGTTTAAATCTATGGATGATTATACAATTTTTTTATGCGGGATTGAATTTTGTTTCTAGAAATCTTTTACATCCCGCCACGGGTGGTACTATTATGGGGATTACTTTGGGTGAAGCCACTAAATTACTTGATAATATCATGGCAAATTATTCACAATGTCATACTGAAAGAGCACCTACTAGTAAAAAGGTTAATTCTGTTGAAGAAATTAGTACTTTGAGTGAAAAAGTTGATGCACTTATGAAATTGGTTGCTAGTAAAAATGATCATATTGATCTTAATAATGTGCCTTTGTCAACTTTGATCGATAAAAATAGTGATCCCGTAGATGTGAATTTTATCTCGCGAAACAATTTTAATAATAATGCTTATAGGGGTAATTTTAATCCTAGGCCGTTTCCTGGAAATTCCTCTAATAATTATGGACATTCCTATGGTAATTCTTATAGTAATAATAGGATGCCCTCTGATCTTGAGAATAATATTAAAGAATTTATTAATGCTCAAAAAGTTTTCAATACTACAATAGAAGAAAATTTGAATAAGATTGATGATATGTCTAGGAGCATTGATAGAATTACACATGATGTAGAAAATCTCAAGATTAAAATATTTCCACCCAAGGTTGATGTTAATGAATCATTTAAAGCTTTATATGTCTCCATGGATGAGAGTAAGAAGAGAACCGCCATGTGATACGTCCATTTTGCATCATGTTTTCCTACTGTTATTTATATTTTTTAGGTATAATAATGCTTTTTGGAGTAATTCTAATGCCTTTTCTCTCATAATATGCAAGGTTCACACAAAGAGGGAGAATACCGGCAGCTGGAATTTTGGACCTGAAAAAGCTACGTCGAGCCACCTATTCTGCACAACTCCAAAAGAGTTGAAACTTCACGAAGAATTTTTATGGAATATATAAGAATTATTGGAGCAAATAAGTACCAAAGGGGACCCACTAGGTGGGCACAACCCACCTGGGCGAGCTAGGGAGCCCAGGCGTGCCCTGGTGGGTTGTGCCCTCCTCGGCCCACCTCCGGTGCCCCTCATCTGGTATATAAGTCATTTTGACCTAGAAAAAATAACGAGAGGACTTTCGGGATGAAGAGTCGCCGTCTCGAGGCGGAACTTGGGCAGGAGCACTTTTGCCCTCCAGCAGAGCGATTCCATCGGGGGAACTTCCCTCCCGGAGGGGGAAATCATCGTCATCATCATCACCAACAACTCTCCCATCTTGGGGAGGGCAATCTCCATCAACATCTTCAATAGCACCATCTCCTCTCAAACCCTAGTTCATCTCATGTGTTCAATCTTTGTACCGGAATCTTAGATTGGTGCTTGTGGGTGACTAGTAGTGTTGATTACATCTTGTAGTTGATTACTATATGGTTTATTTGGTGGAAGATTATATGTTCAGATCCATTATGCTATTTAATACCCCTCTGATCTTGAGCATGATTATCATTTGTGAGTAGTTACTTTTGTTCTTGAGGTCACGGGAGAAATCTTGTTGCAAGTAATCATGTGAACTTGATATGTGTTCGATATTTTGATGGTATGTATGTTGTGATTCCCTTAGTGGTGTCATGTGAACGTCGACTATGTGACACTTCACCATATTTGGGCCTAAGTGAATGCATTGTGGAGTAGTTATTAGATGATGGGTTGCGAGAGTGACAGAAGCTTAAACCCTAGTTTATATGCTATTCCATAAGGGACCGATTTGGATCCAAAAGTTTAATGCTATGGTTAGATTTATTCTTAATACTTTTCTCGTAGTTGCGGATGCTTGCGAGGGGGTTAATCATAATTAGGAGGATTGTTCAAGTAAGAACAGCACCTAAGCACCGGTCCACCCACATATCAAATTATCAAAGTAGTGAACACAAATCAAACCAACATGATGAAAGTGACTAGATGAAATTCCCGTGTACCCTCAAGAACGCTTTGCTTATCATAAGAGACCGTTTTGGCCTGTCCTTTGCCTCAAAAGGATTGGGCTACCTTGCTGCACTTTTGTTACCATTACCGTTGCTTGCTTGTTACAAATTACCTCGCTATCAAACTACTCGCTACTTATAATTTCAGTGCTTGCAGAGAATACCTTGCTGAAAACTACTTGTCATTACCTTCTGCTCCTCGTTGGGTTCGACACTCTTACTTATCGAAAGGACTATGATTGATCCCCTATACTTGTGGGTCATCAAGGATCTTTTATGGCACCGTTGCCGGGGAGTGAAGCGCTCTTGGTAAGTGGAAATCGGTAAGGAAAAATTATTACTATGTGCTGAAATTTATTGTCACTTGTTACTATGGAGAACAATCCTTTGAGGGGTTTGTTCGGGGTATCTTCACCTCGACCGGAACCACAATTAGTTACCCCTCAACCTACTGTACCTACTGAAAATATTGGTTATGAAATTCCTTCGGGTATGATAGAACAACTGCTAGCTAATCCTTATGCAGGAGATGGAACCGAACATCCTGATATGCACTTGATATATGTGGATGAAATTTGTGGATTATTTAAGCTTGCAGGTTTACCCAGAGATGAAACAAAGAAGAAGATTTCCCCTTTATCATTGAAGGGAAAAGCATTGGCATGGTATAGGTAGGGGTGGGCATTTTAACCGAAGACCGAAGTGCCGAACCGAAAAAACCGAGACCGAAGTCGAATAAACCAAAACCGATAAATTCGGTACTATGATTGGTTAGCATCGTGGGAAAACCGATCTTAATTCGGTGAATTCGGGTTTGACCCGCAGGTACCCGAACAGACCAAAGACCGAGTAAAAAAAGCTTCGCAGGCCGCAGCTCCTTATTCCCCCAGGCCCCAGGCGGCCAGGCCCCAACTGCGCCGCTCAACCTGATCTGCGGCGGTGATCCTTATTTCCCCCAATTACGCTCAACCTGATCCGCTGCCACGACCTACCTTAGCTATTCGATTCTCCACTTACTGCTCGATTCTTTTCAATCCATAATTTTGGGCCCTTCCCAGTGTTCTTGTATGGCCAGATCATTTATATGTCGCTATTGCCGCCCCGACGGCGAATCACTCACCGGAGACGAGGCACTCCGAACCCTAGCAGGCTCGCCTGAGCCCGGAGACGGATCCTTGGGAGCTCCACAGA
The DNA here is from genome assembly GCA_011799875.1 of Thinopyrum elongatum. Lineage (NCBI taxonomy): Eukaryota > Viridiplantae > Streptophyta > Magnoliopsida > Poales > Poaceae > Thinopyrum > Thinopyrum elongatum. The sequence continues at coordinate 176,991,424 of CM022300.1, forward strand.
GCTCAAGCACCGTTGGCCGTGCAACCGCCCTGCCGATTCACCGCTCTTGAGAACAACAATGGGTCGATGGCCACAGGAAGAAGCTCTTGCGTCCTGCAACGTAAGTCCATGTTTCCCATCCTGACTAGTATTATTTATTTAATCATTCTAAGCTTCACCTAATTTGACGGTGTGGTTAGCTTAGAAAACAAAAAAAATTGCTGATTTAATCATTCACGCAAGATAACGCATGTGTAGTTCAGATGTTCTAGTTGTTTTTTGATCTGGACAGTGAGAGGTAGCTGATTTAATCAATCACACAAGGTGATTGTCCTTCAGATGTTCTAGTACAGAGATCTGAACAGTTCCACTGATGTTCTAGTAGTAGTTTTTACATCCGGACAGTGAGTGGTAGATGTTGTTCAGATGTCCTAGTACAGAGATATGTGGAACTGTTCTTCATGTTTTTATTCTGGTCTGGACAACCTTGCAGTCAAAACTAAATGTACAGATCATGTATAGTTTATATGTTCTAGTTGTTTTCCGATCTGGACAGGGAGAGATAGCCGTCATTTATTTGAATATCAGTGGTCTTGTTCAGGCATGATTAACCTGCTTATCATGGGCAAAAATGGTCTCTTCTTCAATTTGCACAAAGTTAAATATTTCTTTTAGAGCAGCTTGTTTCTTATGAGCAGGGAAATATTTTTGAGAGAAATAATATATCATATCCTGGGGACTATGCACACAACCAGGAGCAAGAGAATTAAACCATATCTTAGCATCACCCTTTAATGAGAAAGGAAACAACTTAAGAATATAATAATAGCGAATTTTTTCCTCATGAGCAAATAGGGTGGCTATATCATTCAATTTAGTAAGATGTGCCACAACTGTTTCAGATTCATAACCATAGAAAGGATTAGATTCAACCAAAGTAATTAACTCAGGTTCGACAGAGAATTCATAATCCTTATCAGTAACAAAAATAGGTGAAGTAGCAAAATTGGGATGATATTTCATTCTAGCATTCAAGGATTTTTCTTTCAGCTTAGCTAACAGTTTCTTAAGATCATCTCTATCATTGCAAGTGAGAAAGTCTCTAGCAGTTTCTTCATCCATAATATAACCCTCAGGTACAACAGGCAATTCATATCTAGGGGGAGAATCATAATCTTCAGTTTCAATAATATTTTCTCTAACCCTAGCAAGTTGTTCATCAAGAAATTCACCTAGTGGCACAGTATTATCAAACAAAGCAGTAGTATCATCATTAGCATCATGCATAGCAGAAGTGGCATCATCAATTACTTGCAACATATCAGAATTACTAGCAGGTGTAGGTGTCGCAAGCTTACTCAAAACAGAAGGTGAATCAAGTGCAGAGCTAGATGGCAGTTCCTTACCTCCCCTCGTAGTAGAGGGAAAAATCTTGGTTCTAGTATCTTTCAAATTCTTCATAGTGATCAACAGATATAAATCCCAAGTGACTCAGAGAATAGAGCTATGCTCCCCGGCAACGGCGCCAGAAAAAAGGTCTTGATAACCCACAAGTATAGGGGATCGCAACAGTTTTTGAGGGTAGAGTATTCAACCCAAATTTATTGATTCGACACAAGGGGAGCCAAAGAATATTCTCAAGTATTAGTAGCTGAGTTGTCAATTCAACCACACCTGAAAGACTTAATATCTGCAGCAAAGTATTTAGTAGCAAAGTAGTATGGAAGTAATGGTAACGGTGGCAAAAGTAGCAGTAGCAGTTTTGTAGCAATTGTAACAGTGGCAATGGAAAAGTAACTTAGCAAAGATCAATATGTGAAAAGCTCGTAGGCAATGGATCAATGATGGATAATTATGTCGGATGGCATTCATCATGCAACAGTTATAACATAGGGTGACACAGAACTAACTCCAATTCATCAATATAATGAGGGCATGTATTCCGAATATAGTCATACGTGCTTATGGAAAAGAACTTGCATGACATCTTTTGTCCTACCCTCCCGTGGCAGCGGGGTCCTATTGGAAACTAAGGGATATTAAGGCCTCCTTTTAATAGAGAACCGGACCAAAGCATTAGCACTAAGTGAATACATGAACTCCTCAAACTACGGTCATCACCAGGAGTGGTCCCGACTATTGTCACTCCGGGGTTGCCGGATCATAACACGTAGTAGGTGACTATAACTTACAAGATAGGATCAAGAACACAAATATATTCATGAAAACATAATAGGTTCAGATCTGAAATCATGGCACTCGGGCCCTAGTGACAAGCATTAGGCATCGCAAAGTCATAGCAACATCAATCTTAGAACATAATGGATACTAGGGATCAAACCCTAACAAAACTAACTCGATTACATGATAGATCTCATCCAACCCATCACCGTCCAGCAAGCCTACGATGGAGTTACTCACACACGGCGGCGAGCATCATGAAATTGGTGATGGAGGATGGTTGATGATGACGACGGCGATGATTTCCCCTCTCCGGAGCGCTGAACGGACTCCAGATCTGCCCTCCCGAGGAAGAACAGGAGGTGGCGGTGGCTCCGTATCGTAAAACGCGATGAATCCTTCTCTCTGATTTTTTTTCTCCCCGAACGTGAATATATGGAGTTGGAGTTGAGGTCGGTGGAGGTCCAGGGGGGCCACCAGGACGGATGGCGTGCCCTGGGGGGGTGGGCGCGCCTACCACCCTTGTGGACAGGGTGTGGGCCCCCTTCTGTTGATTCTTTCGTCAATATTTTTTATTAATTCCAAAAATGATCTCCGTGAAGTTTCAGGTCATTCCGAGAACTTTTATTTCTGCACAAAAATAGCACCATGGCAATTCTGCTGAAAACAGCGTCAGTCCGGGTTAGTTCCATTCAAATCATTCAAATTAGAGTCCAAAATAAGGGTAAAAGAGTTTGGATAAGTAGATACGATGGAGACGTATCATGGTACAGTACCTATGGACAAGGAGAAGGCTAGTGGCTGTGGTGTCGCTGCTGAGGTGCAAGCAGCAGAAGCAGAGAAGGAGGGTGATGGAAAGGGGACGGGGAAGGGTGAAGTTGTGGAGGTTGAAAAGAAAGATGCCCGAAAGCGGATGGCTTCAAGATCAGAGATGTGGAACCACTTCAAAAAGGTCATAATTGATGGTGTCTTGCAGAAGGGAAAATGCAACTACTGCAAGAGTGACATCAACGCTCATCCCGTGATTAATGGTACATCTGCTTTGCGCAAACATTTTAATATTTGCAAGCGTAATCCCCATAGGAATATTGGTGATGATAAGCAAGTTGTGCTGCAAGTTAATCAAGGTGATAGTGTACATGCTTGGAAATTTGATCATGATGCTATTAGGGCTGCTTATGCTGAAATGTTAATAGAAGATGAACTCCCATTCGCATTTGGTGAAAAATCTGGGTTTAAAAAGTTCATGTCTAAAGCCTGCCCACGTTTCTCAGTTCCATCTAGGAGAACATGCACTAGGGATGTTGTTCGCGCATATTTTGAACAGAAGGCTAAATTGAAACTTTTCTTTAAAGAACAATGTGAAAGAGTGTGTCTCACTACTGATTGTTGGACTTCTGAACAAAAAACATAGCTACATGACTGTTACTGCTCACTTCATTTGTAAAGAATGGAAACTTCACAAGAAAGTCATTAGCTTTTTCAAAGTTAAAGGTCATAAAGGAGATGATATTGGGAAACACTTACAGAAAACTTTGATTGATTGGGGGATAGAGAAGGTCATGACCATTGCTGTTGATAATGCTAGTAATAATGATGGTGGTATTGGTTACATGAAAAAGGAACTAAATAAAGCTAAGACTTGCATTGCTGGAGGCAAATATCTCCACATGAGGTGTGCTGCTCACATTGTCAACTTAATAGTTACCGATGGTCTAAAAGAAGTTGATATTTCAATCAAGCGTGTGCGTGCAGCTGTTAGATATGTGAGGAATAGCCCAAGTAGATTGACTAAGTTCAAAGAATGTGCTAACCTTGAGAAGCTTGACACCAAGGCCTTCTTGATTCTTGATGTGAGCACTAGGTGGAACTCCACGTACTATATGTTGAAGGCTGCTATTAGCTATGAGAAGGTTTTTACAAGGTATGCAGATGAAGATCCTTACTTTGCAGTTGATCTACTTACTGATAAAGGTAAGGAGAAGGACATTGGAGTTCCAGATGAGCAGGACTGGGAGAATGTCAGGAAGATGGCCGATTTTCTTGCATATTTTGCTGATCTAACAACTCGTGTTTCTGCCTCATTGTATGTGACTGCTAATAGCTTTTTCCATGAGATTGGTGAGGTGAATATGTTAGTGAAAAGTTGGATGGAAAGTGGGGATGGTTTGCAAATTGCAATGGCAGAGAGGATGATGGATAAGTTTGATAAATACTGGGGCAATTGGCATGAGCTCGATACCGGGAAAAAGGGGAAAGAAAAGGAGAACTTCAACTTGTTGATTTTCATTGCAACGACACTTGATCCAAGGTAAAAACTACAAGTATTGTAATATACTATTTTTCATTAGGTAATGCTTTGTTATATCGCAATGCCACAAATTACAATTTTAACTTTCTTGTTGTGTTGCAGGTACAAGCTTTCGGAATACAGACAAATTGCCATTTTAGAAGTGTATGGGGAGGAAAAAGGGCCTAAGGTGTGGATTGCAGTCAGTACTTGTCTTCGAGATTTGTTCGAGGAATATAGGGTGATGTATGCTCCAAATGTTGCATCAGCTCAAAGTAGTCCTTCCCAGGAAGTTGAATCAAGCGGAGGGCGTGCAAGCATGATGAGGTCCTTGATTGCCAAAAAAATGAGGCTGAACAGTGGTGGTAGCAGCAGCAGCAAGTCTGAGCTGGACAAGTTTCTTGCTAAGGAGCCTGAAGATGATGACCCAAAATTTGACATATTAGATTGGTGGAAGTTTAACTCATCTAGGTTTCCTACATTGGCATGCTTGGCACGGGATGTTTTGGCTGTCCACATCTCCATCGTTGCATCTGAGTCTGCATTCTCTACTAGTGGGCGTATTCTCGATGAATTCAGATCTTCTCTAACACCATTCATGGTTGAAGTACTTGTGTGCACTCAGGATTGGCTTTGCTATGGTACTCATGTCAGCATAGTAGAGAACATTGAAGAGTTGTCCAAGCTCGAACAAGGTAACTTGTTTTAATTAATCTTGCATTATGTGATATGTGTTCATTTTCTATAATGCAATTCTTGCTTCCACCATTGTTGTTTTCAGAGTTAATTGCAGAATATAAGGTGAAAGCCAAGCTCCAAAGCAATGCCAAGCCCCCCACCACTGCAAAGCCTACTTCTTAAGGATGGTGAGCTTTCACTTCTCAACTGAATTCATCTAGTTCCTGCAATTCAGATCGAAATCAGAATCTATTTATAATTCTATTTGTGAACTACTCAACTGAACTATTGTTCATATTTCAGATGTTCCTTTTGGTTGGTTGCGGTTCTCAATAAACTATCATTTGTCACTGGAGCAGAAGGAATAAAGTTTGAAGTTTACAAGTTCGTGATTGCAGCGATACTACTACTGCACGCTGCCTGTTGCGTTCATTTCATGTTTTATTAAATTTAAGTCCTCAGAACTAAATGTGTGTGTCATCAAAATTTTACCAGTTATATCCTGTGTTGAGACTTGATTCGTGTGTGCGCTAAAGTACTGCTGGATGGTCATGATATGCTTATGTCGTATTTGTGTCAAGTCTGCAGTGTGCTTATATTTTATTACTTGTTTACTACCTCCTGCTTGTTAAGAGAAGATGGGAAATGGGGGTATTTTTGGCAAAAGGTACGTGGAGAGTAGTGCAGCGATTCTTGCACTAACTAAATAATGACCAGGGCTGTTCGGTGATTCCTGCCATTAAATAATCGGTGTTGTTCGGTCAGAACCGATGACCGGACCGAAATCTTGGTGCACAAAAGCATCGGTTAGTGCTTTTCCTATTGACCGATCGGTCAGTACTATTGCACAACCGAATTATTTTAAAAACCAAAGCACCGACCCAAATGGTTCGGGGGAGCCGAACGCCCAGCCCTAGGTATAGGCTATGCGATGATATTGGATCCTGGAATTGGAATCGATTGAAATTGGAATTTCACCAAAAAAATTATCCTATGCATCTAGTTCATCGTGATCGGAATTATATATATAATTTTTGGCCTCGTGAAGGAGAAAGTATCGCTCTAGCTTGGGGGAGGCTTAAGTCAATGTTATATTCATGCCCCAATCATGATTTCTCAAGAGAAATTATTATTCAGAATTTTTATGCTCGGCTTTCTCGTGATGATCAATCCATGCTTGATACTTCTTGTACTGGTTCCTTTATGAAGAAGACTATTGAATTCAGGTGGGATCTTTAAGAAAGAATTAAACGCAACTCTGAAGATTGGGAACTCGACAAAGGTAAAAAGTCAGGTATTAAGCTTAAGTATGATTGTGTTAAATTTTTTATGAACACCGATCCTTTTCAAAAGTTTAGCACTAAATATGGACTTGACTCTGAGATAGTAGCCTCCTTTTGTGAATCATTTGCTACTCATGTTGATCTCCCTAAGGAGAAGTGGTTTAAATATCACCCACCTATTAAAGAAGAAATTAAAGAACCGGTAATAGCTAAAGATGAAACTATTATTTATAATGTTGATCCAGTCGTTCCTACTGCTTATATTGAAAAACCACCTTTCCCTGTTAGGATAAAGGAACATGCTAAAGTTTCAACTGTGGTCAACAAAAGTTATATTAGAGCATCCAAACCTGCTAAACAAATCAAAGTAGAACCTAGTGTTGCTATGGTTAAAGATCTCCTGGTTGAAAATATAGATGGGCATGTTATTTACTTTTGTGATGAAGCTGCTAGAATTGCCAAACCAGATGAAAAAGATAAACATAGACCTGTTGTTGGCATGCCTGTTGTCTCAATTAAAATAGGAGATCACTGTTATCATGGTTTATGTGACATAGGTGCTAGCGTGAGTGCTATTCCTTTTACCTTATATCAAGAAATTACGAATGATATAGCACCCGCTGAAATAGAAGACATAGATGTTACTATTAAACTTGCTAATAGAGACACCATCACACCTCTTGGGATTGTTAGAGATGTTGAAGTCTTGTGTGGGAAAATAAAATACCCTACTGATTTTCTTGTTCTTGGTTCCCCACAAGATGACTTTTGTCCCATTATCTTTGGTAGACCTTTCTTGAACACCGTTAATGCTAAAATAGATTGTGAGAAACAAACTGTCGGTGTTAGTTTTGGTGATGAGTCTCATGAGTTTAATTTTTCTAATTTTAGTAGAAAACATTATAAGAAAGAATTGTCTAGTAAGGATGAAATAATTGGTCTTGCCTCTATTGCCGTGCCTCCTACAGACCCACTAGAACAGTATTTGCTAGACCATGAAAATGATATGCATATGCATGAAAGAAATGAGATAGATAAAATTTTCTTTGAACAACGACCTCTGCTTAAACACAATTTGCCTATTGAAACTCTAGGAGGTCCTCCTCCGCCTAAAGGTGATCCTGTGTTTGAATTAAAACAATTGCCAGACACTTTGAAATATGCTTATCTTGATGAGAAAAAGATATATCCTGTTATTATTAGTGCTAACCTTTCAGAACATGAAGAAGAAAGATTATTGAAGGTTCTGAAGAAGCACCGAGCTGCTATTGGATATACTCTTGATGATTTAAAGGGCAATAGTCCCACTCTCTGTCAGCATAAAATTAATATGGAACCTGATGCTAAACCCGTTGTTGATCACCAACGACGTTTAAATCCTAAAATGAAAGAAGTGGTAAGAACTGAAATATTGAAACTTCTGGAAGCAGGTATAATCTATCCTATAGCTGATAGTAGATGGGTAAGTCCTGTTCATTGTGTCCCTAAGAAGGGAGGTATTACTGTTGTTCCTAATGATAAAAATAAACTTATCCCACAAAGAATTGTTACTGGCTACAGAATGGTAATTGATTTTAGAAAATTAAATAAAGCAACTAGAAAAGATCATTACCCTTTGCCTATTATTGATCAAATGCTAGAAAGATTATCTAAGCACACACACTTTTGTTTTCTCGATGGATATTCTGGTTTTTCTCAAATACATGTTTCACAACCTGATCAAGAGAAAACCACCTTTACTTGTCCTTTTGGAACTTATGCTTATAGATGTATGCCTTTTGGTTTATGTAATGCACCTGCTACCTTTCAAAGATGTATGACTGCTATATTCTCTGATTTTTGTGAAAAGATTGTTGAGGCTTTCATGGATGATTTTTTCGTTTACGGAACTTCTTTTGATGATTGCTTAAGCAACCTTGATCGAGTTTTGCAGAGATGCGAGCAAACTAATCTTGTCTTGAATTGGGAGAAGTGCCACTTTATGGTTAATGAAGGTATTGTCTTGGGACATAAAATTTCTGAACGAGGTATTGAGGTGGATAAAGCTAAAGTTGATGCAATTGAGAAAATGCCATGTCCTAAAGATATCAAAGGTATTCGTAGTTTCCTCGGTCATGCTGGTTTCTATACGAGATTTATTAAAGACTTCTCCAAAATTTCTAGGCCTCTTACAAATCTTTTACAAAAGGATGTTCCATTTTGTTTTTGATGATGATTGTGTAGAAGCCTTTGAAACACTTAAGAATGCCTTAATTTCTGCACCTATTGTTCAACCACCTGATTGGAACTTGCCTTTTGAAATTTTGTGTGATGCTAGTAATTATGTTGTTTGTGCTGTTCTTGGACAAAGAGTTGATAAGAAATTAAATGTTATTCATTATGCTAGCAAAACTCTAGACAGTGCCCAACACAATTATGCTACTACTGAAAAAGAATTTTTAGCAGTTGTGTTTACTTGTGACAAATTTAGATCTTACATTGTTGATTCTAAAGTGATTGTTCACACTAATCATGCTGCTATAAAATATCTTATGGAAAAGAAAGATGCTAAACCTAGACTTATTAGGTGGGTTCTTTTGCTACAAGAATTTGACTTACATATCACTGATAGAAAGGGAGCTGAGAACCCCGTTGCTGATAACTTGTCTAGGTTAGAGAAATCCTTGATGACCCACAACCTATTAATGATAATTTTCCTGATGAACAACTAGCTACAATAAACATTTCTCATAAACACTCCTTGGTATGCTGACTATGCTAATTACATTGTTGCTAAATACAAACCACCTAGTTTCACATACCAACAAAAGAAAAAATTCTTCTATGATTTAAGACACTACTTTTGGGATGACCCACATCTCTATAAGGAAGGAGTAGATGGTATTATTAGATGTTGTGTGCCTGAGCATGAATAGGGATAAATCCTACGGAAATGTCACTCCAAAGCTTATGGAGGGCATCATGCGGGAGACAGAACTGCTCACAAGGTATTGCAATCTGGTTTTTATTGGCCTACTCTCTTCAAGGATGCCCGTAAGTTTGTTTTATCTTGTGATGAATGTCAAAGAATTGGTAATATTGGTAAGAGTCAAGAAATGCCTATGAATTATTCACTTGCTGTTGAACCATTTGATGTTTGGGGTTTTGATTACATGGGACCTTTTCCTTCTTGTAATGGGTATACTCATATTTTGGTTGCTGTTGATTATGTTACTAAGTGGGTAGAAGCTATTCCAACTAGTAGTGCTGATCACAACACCTCTATTAAAATGCTTAAGGAAGTTATATTCCCAAGGTTTGGAGTCCCTAGATATTTAATGACTGATGGTGGTTCACATTTTATTCATGGTGCTTTCCGTAAAATGCTTGCTAAGTATGATGTTAACCATAGAATTGCATCACCCTATCATCCTCAGTCTAGTGGTCAAGTTAAACTTAGCAATAGAGAAATAAAGTTAATATTACAAAAAACTGTCAATAGGTCCAGAAAGAATTGGTCTAAGAAATTAGATGATGCACTTTGGGCTTATAGAACAGCATATAAAAATCCTATGGGTATGTCTCCTTATAAAATGGTTTATCGAAAAGCTTGTCATTTACCTCTTGAGTTAGAACATAAAGCATATTGGGCAATTAAAGAACTCAACTATGATTTCAAACTTGCCGGTGAAAAGAGGTTATTTGATATCAGCTCACTAGATGAATGGAGAACCCAAGCTTATGAAAATGCTAAGTTATTTAAAGAAAAAGTTATGGCATGATAAGAGAATCCAAAAGCGTGAGTTTAAAGTAGGAGAATATGTTCTTTTGTACAACTCTCATTTCAGATTCTTTGCAGGAAAACTCCTCTCCAAATGGGAAGGACCCTATGTTATCGCGGAGGTTTATCGATCTGGAGCTATCAAAATAAATAATGCCGAGGGTACTAACCTAAAGGTTGTCAATGGGCAAAGAATAAAACATTATATCTCAGGTACGCCCATTAATGTTGAAAGCAATATTATCCAAACTATGACACCGGAAGAACACATAAAGGAAACCTTCCAGAATACTCTAGAATCATGAAAAAGGAGGAGGTATGTGATACGGTAAGTAAACGCACTCCGAAAAATCCGCAAAAATATTTTCTGTCAGTTCTGGAATTTATCAAAAATTAGGAAAATAAGAAACAACCAGGAAGGCACCCCTGGTGGTCACAAGACACCAAGGCGTGCCTAGCTTGCCAGGCACGCCCAGGTGGGTTGTGCCCACCTCGGGTACCTTCTAGACTCCATTTTTCTTCCGTTTGCTTGTTTCCCAAGATAAAAAATCTTTATATACCCCCTGAACCTATTGACCACCGTATCGTGGAGAAATCTTATGTTTTCTTTTCTTGCTATTTTCAGTCAGATCTGTTAAGCCAGGCATCATGTCTTCTCCCTCGCCCAACAACGTAGAAGAGGAGGCTTGGTTGATGAAGATTGAGTTGAAGAGAGAAGAGCCCAAAGAAGTCGTCAAAAGGGACAAGAGCAAGGAGGCCACTGGAGATCAAGCGCCGGTGGTCGAGCAAGCCTTGCCTGCCGAGGAGGAAGAAGAAGATATCCTTAAACCTTACTATGATCATCTTACCCCCACTGAGATTGAAGCCCTTCGGATCATCAAAACGGTTCATGTGCAAAATAAATATCTCACCCGTGAAAATATTCTATTGCAAGAGCATATCATCGCCCTCCAGAGCATCATCCGTAGATTGGAGTATCTTTTGAGCTTGAAGGATAAGATTGCTACTACTTCATCAACACCACCTCCTTCTTCATCACCAAAGGAAAATTGAGTATCGGGTATGGGCACTCCCCTTGGCTTGTGCCAAGCTTGGGGGAGGTGCCCCGGTATCGTATCACCTCCACTATCTTTCGCCTTTACTTATCTTAGTTCGATCCATAGTTATCTTTTGCTTTAGATGAATAAAAGTTTAGTTCGATCCTTTCTTTTCGAGTGTTTGCTTAGTGATCTATCCTTGTAATCGTGTGCGAGATATATAATAAACTTTAGTTTGAGTTTTGTTTTCTTTTTCTTTCATGTTCAATAAAAAGAAAGGAAATAAATGAAAAAGATCATATGCTAATCTTATGGTAAGTAATGACATCACATAAGGAAGAGTATAAGTAGAAAAATTTATTGGAGACTTACAAACATAGCATTAGTCAATGATGCAATTCATGAAAGAATTAATAAGGGAAGAGAAGATTCACATGCAAATACACTATCTTGGACATCTTCTGTGATTGTGAGCCCCCATCAAAATATTATATGCCAAAATTGTTGACGTTGGACAAGGAAGACAACGTAATGATTTATGTTTGTTCATATTCACATGGAAGTTATATTGTCATAGATCCTTTAACATGTGGTGCTTGCCCCCTATCTTTGCTAGCCAAAAATTCCGCACTAAGTAGAGATTCTACTTGTGCATCCAAAACCCTTAAACCCAAATCTTGTTTTGAGAGTCCACCATACCTACCTATGGATTGAGTAAGACCTTCAAGTAAGTTGTCATTGGTGCAAAAATGAAATAAAAATTGCTTCTAAAAGTGTTGGATCATTTAGTGTAAGAGAAAATTGAGCGTTGTACGAACTTGTAATGGCAAAGAATAAAAGCGACAGACTGCATAATAAAGGTTGCTATCATAAGGGGCAATATAACGTGACGTTCTTTTGCACTAAGAGATTGAGCATACAAATGAAAAGCGCATGGCAACCTCTGCTTCCCTCTGCGAAGGGCCTATCTTTTACTTTTATGTATTTACTTTTATGCAAGAGTCAAAGTATTTCTCTCTATTCCTTTTTATTTTTCTCTTTTGGCAAGCATCATGTGGTGAGGAAAGATCTAGGCACATATATCCAGTTGGATATGGGTAGCATGAGTTATTATTGTTGACATCACCCTTGCGGTGAATATGTTGGGTGGCGAATACTATAAGCCCCTATCTTTCTATGTGTCCGGTTGAAACTTTTTGCTCATGTGTATGCGGTGAGTGTTAGCAATCATAGAAGACTATATGATGGTTGAGTATGTGGACTTGCCAAAAAGGCTTCGATACGTGACCCTTCCTGAAAAGATGATGAATTGTAGTTGCAAAGTTGACTAAGAACGTAGTTTGTTGGTTTTCAATAGAGTTTATGCTTTATACTTCAATGTTGTGATGAATTGTTACTTGTTCATGAGAAGTCTATGATAGAAGTTATATGATAAAAGTTCTATGATAAAGTTTTATGTTAAAGTTTGTTGTTGTTATAATAATATACATGATGCTTCTATGCCCGTATTTTGTTTTTATCGACACCTCCCTCTCTAAGCATGTGGACATGTTTTTTGATTTCGGTTTTCGCTTGAGGACAAGCGAGGTCTAAGCTTGGGGGAGTTGATACGTCCATTTTGCATCATGTTTTCCTACTGTTATTTATATTTTTTTTAGGTATAATAATGCTTTTTGGAGTAATTATAATGCCTTTTCTCTCATAATATGCAAGGTTCACACAAAAAGGGAGAATACCGGCAGCTGGAATTCTGGACCTGAAAAAGCTACGTCAGGCCACCTATTCTACACAACTCCACATGAGCTGAAACTTCACGGCGAATTTTTATGGAATATATAAGAATTATTGGAGCAAATAAGTACCAGAGGGGGCCCAATAGGTGGGCACAACCCACCTGGGTGCGCCAGGGAGCCCAGGCGCGCCCTGGTGGGTTGTGCCCTCCTCGGCCCACCTCCGGTGCCCCTCTTCTGGTATATAAGTCATTTTGACCTAGAAAAAATAACGAGAGGACTTTCGGGACGAATTGCCGCCGTCTCGAGGCGGAACTTGGGCAGGAGCACTTTTGCCCTCCGGCGGAGCGATTCCACCGGGGGAACTTCCCTCACGGAGGGGGAAATCATCGTCATCATCATCACCAATAACTCTCCCATCTTGGGGAGGGCAATCTCTATCAACATCTTCAACAGCACCATCTCCTCTCAAACCCTAGTTCATCTCTTGTGTTCAATCTTTGTACCGGAACCTTAGATTGGTGCTTGTGGGTGACTAGTAGTGTTGATTACATCTTGTAGTTGATTACTATATGGTTTATTTGGTGGAAGATTATATGTTCAGATCCATTATGCTATTTAATACCCCTCTGATCTTGAGCATGATTATCATTTGTGAGTAGTTACTTTCGTTCTTGAGGTCACGGGAGAAATCTTGTTGCAAGTAATCATGTGAACTTGATATGTGTTCGATATTTTGATGGTATGTATGTTGTGATTCCCTTAGTGGTGTCATGTGAACGTCTACTACATGACACTTCACCATATTTGGGCCTAAGGGAATGCATTGTGGAGTAGTTATTAGATGATGGGTTGCGAGAGTGACAGAATCTTAAACCCTAGTTTATGCGCTATTCCATAAGGGACTGATTTGGATCCAAAAGTTTAATGCTATGGTTAGATTTATTCTTAATACTTTTCTCATAGTTGCGGATGCTTGCGAGGGGGTTAATCATAAGTAGGAGGCTTGTTCAAGTAAGAACAGCACCTAAGCACCGGTCTACCCACATATCAAATTATCAAAGTAGTGAACAAAATCAAACCAACATGATGAAAGTGACTAGATGAAATTCCCGTGTACCCTCAAGAACGCTTTGCTTATCATAAGAAACAGTTTTGGCCTGTCCTTTGCCTCAAAAGGATTGGGCTACCTTGCTGCACTTTTGTTACTATTACCGTTGCTTTCTTGTTACAAATTACCTTGCTATCAAACTACTCGCTACTTATAATTTCAGTGCTTGTAGAGAATACCTTGCTGAAAACTACTTGTCATTTCCTTCTGCTCCTCGTTGGGTTTGACACTCTTACTTATCGAAAGGACTACGATTGATCCCCTATACTTGTGGGCTAAAAGGAAATTTTTAGAAAAAGCGACTCCGCCCGATTTTTTTTCGTAGTAATGATGAAGATGTTAAAATGATTGATGTTTCTTCTATTGATTACTCATTTAGTAATATTAAAATTGATGATAATAGGACTTAAGAAGAGTCAACTTTAGCTAGAAGGTGTCCTCATAATTCAGAGGGTGAAAATCTTGTTGAAAAATTGATAAAAGTTGGGTTTGGAGAGGTAAAAACTTTAACTAGTGATGTGCCCACTCTTTTGGATCACAAAGATTTTCATTATGATAGTTGTTCTTTGATTGAGTGTATTTCTTTGTTGCAATCCATGCTAAATTCACCCAATGCATATGAACAAAATAAAGCTTTTACTAAACATATTGTAGAAGCAATGATGAAAGCTTTAGAAGAAAAGTTAGAATTAGAGATTTCAATTCCTAGAAAATTATATGATGAATGGAAACCCACCATTGAAGTCAAGATAAAAAATTATGAGTGCAATGATTTATGTGATTTGGGTGCTAGTGTTTCCACAATTCCGAAATCTCTATGTGATGTGCTAGGTTTTACCAATATGGAGGCATGTTCTTATTCTTGCAAATAGGAATTATGTGACCATATATTTTATTGTGCTTGATATTGATTGCAATCCGTCTTGTCCCATAATACTTGGTAGACCGTTTTTACGAACTATAGGTGACGTGATTGATATGAAAGAAGGGAATATTAAATTTTAGTTTCCGCTAAGAAAGGGTATGGAACACTTCCCTAGGACTAGAATTAAACCACCATATGAATCAATCATGAGTGCAACCTATGGAGCAAAAACCAAATAAGACAATACTTGAATCTATGCATTATGCCTAGCTAGCTAGGGGCTTAAAACAATAGCGCTTGTTGGGAGGTAACCCAATAGTTATCCTTTAATTTTTTTTTTTTTATGTTTTTTAAATAAATATGCATTTATTCTACTATTATGATTGTGTTTTTATGTTTTAGTTAGTGTTTGTGCCAAGTAAAGCCTTTAGGATTATGTTGGATGATAGTTGACTTGATCCTGTTGGAAAACAGAAGGTTTCGCGTCCAGTAGCAGAATTGTTAAAATTCGCTGGAACGTGAAAAAATTCTGAATTTTTTACACATGATTGATATACAAATTTCCCACCTCTTCCTAATTTAAAAAAAAATTTGATTTACGAAAGTATGAGATTAACTCAGTTTTCTACACACTATTCTGTTTTTAACAGATTATGTTTTCGTTGCATTGTGTGCTTATTTTGATGAATCTATGGATTGTATCGGGGGGTATAAGCCATGGTAAAGTTATAATACAGTAGGTATAATGCAATAACAAAATATGAATGGGTTGTAACAGTACTTAAAGTAGTGAATTGTTTTCTTATACTAACGGATCTCACGAAGGTTTTGTTAAGTTTTGTGTGATTGAAGTTTTCAAGTTTTGGGTGAGATCACGATGGATGAAGGAATAAGGAGTGGCAAGATCCTAAGCTTGGAGATGCCCGAGGCACCCCAAGGTAATATTCAAGGACTCCCAAGGAACTAAGCTTGGGGATGCCCCAGAAGGCATCACCTCTTTCTTCTAACAACCATCGGTAATTTTACTTGGAGCTATATTTTTGTTCATCACATATCACGAGTTTTGCTTGGAGTGTCTTGTATTATATGAGTCCTTGCTTGTTTTGCTTTTTAGATTGTCACAATCATCCTTGTTGAACACACTTGTTTGAGAGAGCCACACCCATATCATGATTTGCTAGAATACTCTATGTGGTTCACTTAAATCTTTTGAGCTAGGCAGTTGCTCTAGTACTTCACTTATATCTTTTTTTAGCACGGTGGTGGTTTAATTTTTGAAGAAATACTCTCATGCTTCACTCAGATTATTTTTAGAGTTAGTCATTTTTTAAGAAACACTCTCATGCTTCACTTAGATTATTTTGAGAGTTAGTAAAATTTTGAAGAAATATGCTCTCATGCTTCACTTATATTATTTTGAGAGTTGAAAATTTTGAAGAAATATTTATGCTCTCATGCTTCACTTAATTTTTTTTAGTTAAGAATAGTAATGGTAATTTGCACAAGATGTGAATTTGGTCCCAAAGTGATAGATATCCAATAGGGATATAATAAAAACTTTCATGAAGATCATTGGATATTATAAACTTGATTCCTTACAATAGTTTTGCGATATGGAGATAGTAATATGTGAGTCATGTTGGTGAGTAATTATGCTTTAGTAAGAATATTGGTGTTAAAGTTTGTGATTCCCTATGCAAGCACGAAAGTCAATAGTTATGCAACAAAGTTATATCCTACTTGTGGTGCATTATTCAATGTTAGTTATGTTTAATGCTCGTTTATGCTCATTTTCATTTCTTGGTTGGTCGCTTCTCAATCTATTTGCTAGCCTCCATTTGTACTAAGAGGGAATACTGCTTGTGCATCCAACTCCTTAAACCCAAAGTTGTGCCAAATGAGTCCACCATACCTACCTATATGCGGTATTTCCATGCCATTCCAAGTAAATTTGTACATGCCAACTCTAATTTTCAAAATGAATTTCCTTTTTGTGTGCCCATACCGCTCATGAAGCGGCAGGGAATAGCCAATATTTTCCATGCTAGGTATGTTATTCTCAAGATGAGCGTTTATTCACTTGTCATTGCACGAGAGTGTGGCAGGTAATAGGGATGCCCAGTCCCGAAATGAAAAAAAATACTTATATGTTGTCAATAATAAATTCCTTGGAAAATGTTGGTATGGAAGGCACCCATGGATACTGCTAGCAATGGATTGTGTGAGAATGGTGGAAAGGAAATAATCTTTATTTTATGTTTGGGAACCGCCTATGATTTATCTAGCATGGAAGATATTGGGAATTCTCGGTTGTTTTTGTTGACAGGAAAAGCATGACTCTCAAAACAATTTTATCTCTCAATTTAAGCTATGAGCTCTAGCACCTCCACAAATCTCTGCTTCCCTCTGCAAAGGGCCTATCTATTTATGTTTAAGCAATTTTTATTTTTATTGAGTCTCCATCTTCTCTTATAAAGCACCAACTAGGGAACACTATTATCATACTTGTGCATTGGACGTAGCTAATATTTGAGTGTGTTTCATGAATGGATCAATGATTGAACATAATGGGCTAGGGATAGCTTCCTTTAGCGTTGATATTTTGAGAGACACGGTTGCTTGTTGATATGCTTGAGTATTGATGTCTTCATGTCAAATTATAGACTATTGCTTTGAATCATTTAAAGTCCAAATGTGCATGCTACAAAAGAAAAGAATATGTGATGAACATGATAGGCAGCATTCCACATCAAAAATTTTGTTTTTATCATTTACCTACTCGAGGACGAGCATGAATTAAGCTTGGGGATGTTGATACGTCTCCAACATATCTATAATTTTTTATTGTTCCATGCTATTAAAGTATCATTCTTAGATGTTTTATACTCATTTACTAGCAACTTTATATCATTTTTTGGGACTAACCTATTGACATTGTGCCTAGTGCCAGTTGCTGTTTTTGCTTGTTTTTTACTTTGTAGAATATCAATACCAAACGAAGGCCAAATGCCACGAAACTTTTTGGAGATTTTTTTTCTAGCAAGAAGAGACCCTGGAAGCTTCTGGAGGCCACGAGAAGAGGCCCGTGGGGCCCACTAGGCACCAGGGCGCGCCAGAGGCCCCCGGTGCGCCCTGGTGGGTAGTGGGGACCACGGGCACCACCTTGACCTACCTCCGGCTATATAAATACTATAAAATCCCAAACACCCTAGGGGAGTCAATGAAATACTTTTTCTGCCGCCGCAAGTTCCAGAACCACACGATTCCATCTAGAGGCCTTTTCTGGCACTCTGCCGGAGGGGGCAACGATCACAGAGGGGTTCTTCATCATCCTTGCTGCCCCTCCGATGATGCGTGAGTAGTTTACCACAAACCTACGGGTCCGTAGTTAGTAGCTAGATGGCTTCTTCTCTCTTTTTGATCTTCAATACAATATTCTCCTCGATGTTCTTGGAGATCTAATTGATGTAACTCTTTCTTCGCGGTGTGTTTGTTGGGATCCGATGAATTGTGAGTTTATGATCAGATCTATCCATGAATATTATTTGAGTCTTCTCTGAACTGTTTGATTGTTATAGCCTCGTATTTCTTCTCCGGTTTGTTGGTTTGGTTTGGCCAACTAGATTGATTTATCTTGCCATGGGAAGAGGTGCTTTGTTATGGGTTCGATCTTGCGGTGCTCAATCTCAGTGACAGAAAGAGACATGGCACGCATGTATCGTTGCTATTAAGGGTAACAAGATGGGGTTTATTCATACGTGAGTTTATCTTGTCTACATCATGTCATCTTTCTTAATGCATTACTCCGTTTTTCCATGAACGTAATACACTAGATGCATGCTGGATAGCAGTCGATGTGTGGAGTAATAGTAGTAGATGCAGAATCGTTTTGGTCTACTAATCTTGGACGTGATGCCTATATACATGATCATTGTCTTGGATATCGTCATAATTATTTGTTTTTTTATCAATTGCCCAACAGTAATTTGTTTACCCACTGTATGCTATTTTCTCGAGAGAAGCCTCTAGTGAAAACTATGGCCCCCAAGTCTATTTTCTATCATATATTACAACCAAAAATACCTTGCTGTAATTTTCTTTTATTTATTTTATTTTGTATTTTTGTTAGATCTATTTATCAAAACCTATACAATTCAATCTATCTCAATATCATTGAGGGATTGACAACTCCTTTACGCGTTGGGTTGCAAGTATTTGTTGTTTGTGTGCAGACATTGTTTACATAGTGTTGCTTGGTTCTCTCACTGGATTGATAACCTTGATTTCATAACTGAGGGAAATACTTACCTCTGTTGTGTTGCATCATCCTCTCCTATTCGGGGAAATACCAACGTAGATTACAAGTAGCAGCCGCTGATGATGTCGCTACGCTGGGTGACGCCGATAACCTCGGAGAGGACATTCAAGCCTCCCCGGAGCAGTAGAACAGCCCAGTTGGAATACCCAATGACAAAGACCCTGATGACCTCTTCGACATGGCTGATATCAACTATTTAATTGAATCCGAGGAAGACGAAAGCCTCGAGCCCGAGGACTATATAGTCCGCGAAGACCCTTTTGAGCAAGAGCGGTTCAGACAGTGGCTGATGGCAACGACTAGAAGCATAAAAAAGAAACAACAGTAGTTGTACGCCGATCAAAACGAGCTCAACGACAAATGGGTGGACATTCTAGCCGCCGAGCAAGACCTCAAAGAGCGTCGTGAGAGAGCACCTAAGTCCTACCCGTGCCGTCGTTTGCTGCCAGAATTCGACGACGAGGCGGCTCGCAACGTGCTTTTGACATGTGGTCGTGCTGATCAGCCTGACCGCCCCCTAAAGGACATGACATGCCAACTGGGGAGAATGGGATCCCCCAAAGGACATCGTGCCATTACTGCAAAGATCTTGTTGACTACCCCGAGCCCTATGACACCCGCAGAAGAATAGAAGCCAACTGAGCGCCCTCCCGATCCATTTACGGGTCAAGAGAGCGCGCGTCGGCCGGATTCGACGGTTACAAAGCCTGGTTAGACAGGAACGGTAGATCTCGGGAACAGGCTCACACACGACTGTCCCTCGACGTTCGGTATAACATGGCTTGATTTTGAGGGCCCGCTCACCCGATCTGTTTCACAGACAAGGTGATGGAACATCAGTTCCCAGACGGGTTTAAACCCATAAACATCGAACAGTACGATGGGACAACCGATCCAGCTGTCTGGATCGAAGATTTCCTCCTCCACATACACATGGCACACGGGGACGACCTCCATGCCATTAATATCTGCCGGTCAAAATAAAGGGGCCGGCAAGGCATTGGCCAAACAGCCTGCCTCCTCACTCCATCGGGAACTGGGAGGCTCTTGAAGATGCCTTTAGGGCAAACTTTCAAGGCACCTATGTCCGACCTCTAGACGCCCATGACCTCAGCCACGTCATCCAATAGTCCGGCGAGTCAGCCCAGAAATTTTGGAATCGGTTCTTAACTAAAAAGGACCAGATAGTCGACTGCCCCAACGCCTAGGCAATCGCCGCCTTCTGGCACAACATCCAGGATGAGTGGCTCCACAGCTATTAACCTAGTGCCTAGCGCGAGTTGCTAATTTTTTTTGCCTATTTTTGGCTTTTCAGAAAATCAATACCAAACAAAGTACAAACATGATGAAACTTTACGATGATTTTTTCTAGACCAAAAGGGACCCTAGAAGGTTCGGGAGGAGGCCAGAAGATTTACGGCAGAGTCACAAGCTCACCAGGCGTGCCTCGGGAGGGGGGCGCCCCCTGAGCTCGTGACTCCCACGCAACTCCGTTTGACCTAATTCCAACTCTATAAATTCTCAAATATTCCAAAATTAACAGAGAGCCACCCGAAACACTTTTTCTGCTACCGCAAGCTTCTATTCTTCCGCGATCCCATGTGGAGGCCTTTTTCGGTACTCTGCCGGAGGGGGAATCGATCACGGAGGGCTTCTACATCATCCTTGTTGCCTTCCGATGATGTGTGAGTAGTTAACCACAGACCTACGGGTCCATAGCTAGTAGTTAGATGGCTTCTTTTCTCTCTTTTTGATCTTCAATACCATGTTCTCCTCTATCTTCTTGGAGTTCTATCCGATGTAATCTTCTTTTGCGGTGTGTTTGTTGGGATCCGATGAATTGTGGGTTTATGATCAGATTATTCATTGGTAGTAATTGAGTCTTTTTCGAACTTTATTATGCATGATTGTTATAGCTTGGTATTTCTCTCTGATCTATCCATTTGGTTTGACCAACTAGATTGATTTATCTTCAGTGGGAGAGGTGCTTTGTGATGGGTTCAATCTTGCGATGCTCTATATCCTAGTGACAGAAGGGGACAAAACACGTATTTGTATTGTTGCCATTAAGGGTAAAACAACAGGGTTCATTCATATTGATTGGGTTTACTTTGTCTACATCATGGCATCTTGCTTAAGGCGTTACTTCGTTTTTTATGAACTTAGTACCATAGATGCAGGCAGGAGTTGGTCTACTTGTCTCGGACGTGATGCCTATATACATGATCATTGTCGTGAATAACGTCATAACTATGTGTTTTTCTATCAATTGCCAATCAGTAATTTGTTCACCCACCGTATGCTATGTGTTCGAGAGAGAAGCCTCTAATGAAAACTATGGCCACGGGGTCTACTTTTATCATATTATAAAAACCAAAAATATGTTGCTGCAATTTATTTACTTTTATTTTACTTTGCAATTTATCCATCTACCTATACAAGATTTGATCCTTACAAGTGACGAGTTCAAGGGGATTGACAACCCTCTTGCCCGCGTTGGGTGCAAGTATTTTCTTTTGTGTGTGCAGGTGATGTTCACGAGGCTTTGCATAATTCTCCTATTGGTTTGATAAACCTTGATTCTCACCATGAGAAATACTTATCTATATTGTACCGCATCTCCCCTCCTCTTCGGAGAAAGTCCCAATGCAGCTCACAAGTAGTAGAGGGGGTTGGAAGCTTGGAGAGATGGATCTGAGAGTGCCGGAGCTTTGTGAGATTTTGGCAATGGAACAAGAGATGGAAGCGTGGGGGGAAATGATTTACTGCCCTTTGTTTTATAGGTTAGTAAAAGACCAAGAATTCTCACGTGGCGCCGGATAAATCGCCTATTCCCAACCCTTCGTGTCGTTATATGCGCATCGATTAAATCGACTTGTTAATAATATCCCTTAAAAACCGGGGAACAATCTCTGTATTGATGAGACATACCAATGAATGGCACCTCGGGCCGCGAAACATTTTCGTGATAACTGATTCCACTCCACGATAGGTGGTGACGGTTCGCTAAAAGCCGTTAGGGTTTATACCCTCTCACTGGTTGTACCTATGTGCCAAGTCTTTGAGACTAAGTTAACTCAAGACCTCGGACATAGGTGAATACTTTGTAAAAAAGGACCTTGTACTTTCCCTGTCAAGGATAATGTTTCAAACATGTGGCCAGTAAAGTTGACTGTAAAAGGAGACCCAATAATTTATAAGTCAATTAAAGACTTCGGATTCAAACACGAGCCGACGAAGAAGGAACTCGCTTGCCAACCCGAAGAGAACTAGTCTGAAGATGGAGCTGTAGTCTTTGGCTTCGAAGACCAGTTCAAGAGCTACTGACGGTGTCTTGGACTAAGGGGTACCAACCTGTATGGCCCGCAGTCGATGGGCTGGGTTTATGGTCCGCCGATCACTAAAGAAAGGACTACCAAAGCCATAAACCTCGACGTGACTAGGATGGAAATCTCCGAAGACTTGGCGTGTACTTCAACGATTGCTCTATAGCCGCCACATTGACAACCGACCATGTGTATAACCTAGATCCCTCGGTGCATATATAAGCCGAGGGGTATAGTCTTTAGAGGCACTATTACCAGCCTTACGGTTTAGAACACAATCATACGATCTCGAGGTAGGTCTTCTTGTACTCAGCACTCCATCACATCAATACAATCAAAGCAGGACGTAGAGTTTTACCTCGTCGAGAGGGCCCGAACCTAGGTAAACATCGTCTCCCTTCGTCCCATGTTACCATTGTTCCTAAACCTACAGCTCGAGACCCCCTACCCGAGATCCGCCGGTTTTCGCACCGACACCTCCTCCTTCCCGTCCCATCCTCCCCTGTTGCAGGTGGCGGCTGGTGGATCCGATGCATCCATCACAAGCGGGCACTCGCACGAGGTTTGCGCGACTTGAACCTCATCGTGGCGGAGGAGCGCCGCACCCTGCAGCGGCCGATGGCTTCAGTGCAATCAACATCGGCTCTCTCATAGTAGAATGGCGGGCGATGACTATGGCAATATACATCTGAATGCATTATCTTTGGGTGAAAACCCAGGGTTTGCCTTATCGTATGATCGGGCAACGTTGATGTACATGCGTCGTTACCTTGTTGAAGACATTGGTTCAAAGATCTACTTTGAGATCATAGCCATTGGTCGTTGAACCAACCAATATAGTCACGCTGCGGCATTTTCTTCTTCAAGGTGTTGCACCCTTTATCTACCAATATGGCATCATAGGCTTGGTGGTACGATTGGACGATGTACTATGTGGATGGCCTCGGAATTTCCCCCCTCCATGTATGTCGATTTGTTTGGCGCTTTGAATAATTAATAATATATTGTTGTGTGCATCATTCAATGCAGAAACCCCGAGGGTCTTCCCCTCTTTGAAAATAAAAACTAATGTGAGTTTCATGACCATAATCTAGGTATTCATTTGTCAAATGACCGGCGTGAATATTGGGGACGAGTCCAGTGACCACGGATGAATGAATTTATCTCGGAGATTATGAATAGCTTTTCTTTGGAAATGCAGATTGTGACTGCAGATTAGATGTTCCTAGTTAAGGAGCATCTACTCTTTTCCCAGGCTTGAAATTCTTTGGAGGCTGCCTGGGCACGGACAATAGTTGCATCGAGTTCTCGAAGCAGTGGTGGAAGCCGAAATGCGGGTAGCGCTCGTACCACGTCTCCTGCGGCTCGTGAGTGTCCCAGTGCTCGCCGCTACTGCTCCTCCCGTACTTGTGCACCCAGCCGGAGCCGCTGTGGCCCTCGCCCCAGGTGCGGTTCCACCGGTCCCCGTATTTGCCTTCCCACCAGGTCTCCCCCTGCTTCACGCCGTGGCCGTTAGGGTCGAAATGCTCATCCCACTTGTCACCCCATTTCGACCACCCGTCGCCCTCTGACCGCTCGGCCCATTTGTCCGTGTATTTCACGCTGCCTCCGCTGCCATCATACGTCTCACCCCACCTGCAGAGGATCAAATACTGGGCTTAATTATCATATAGAGCATGGAACCATGGAGGGCCTCCCTGTTCTTCTAAAAAATACAATTATTATAAATAAAGCTACTGATGACTCTCATACCTTTCATGCCAAACATGAGCATGCCCAACATCCAACGGAGTGTTTGGATCCAAGCTGCACCATTTATCAGCCGATTTTTCAGCTTTACCGCTTGAATCATACTGCTCCCACCATTTCTCTTGCCATTGCTCCCCTTTGCCATTCTTTCCCCACTTGTCTGCGCTCTTCTCCATATGCATAAGACCAGACGTGAAATCCTGAAATAGTTTAAAATGCAGCCGCTTGATTAAACTCTCATCGATGTATACAGGCATGGCATAGTATCTCATCGATGCAGCTCCTACTAGGTCACACAGTGAATGCTGTGCAATGACCTGAGCAGGCACTATTTGAAACGTTAACACTACTAATTTAATATATACTGCATGTTTTATACGCCACACAGTGAGCAGATAATGCTACTCATGGTACACACCGGAGTATCGAATTAGAGAAAAATTCACCTGCCACATCGACTCCTTCCAGTATTCCCGCCAAACATTGCCCCTAGCATCACGACCGGACTTCTCGGAACCTAATTCTTTATGATCAAACCGGTCTGAAGCCTCCCAGTACTTGTCTTCGAATTCAACAGAACCGTCAGCACTTACTCCCCTGATTACAGTCCACTTACAAACAACACCATCAGGCCTCTGTTCTACACCGGTCTCCTTCCACCACTTTGAACCATCTGGGTCTATCCCATGGGACGACTTGTCATCACTTGTACTGAGAGCTCTAGCCGCCTCAGCTGCATTATTTGGGAACTGCGTTTCAAATGCTTCCTCTGCATCAGCAACAGGCTTGGCCTCGGAATCTACATTCTCAGGCTCCGCAAATGACTGGAAGGGAGGGAGAGATCGATCTTCCTTCTTCTCAAAGAAGGAGGTCACGAACGGAAGGGATAAGAAGTCTGCTGACCGTTCCTTTTCCATTAACATCTCAGGCTGACTGGAGAAGGAATCCACTTTCTTTGATGGTTTCAAAACAATATTGTTTTCTCTCGGTTCACTGCTGGTGTCTACGGGTGGTAACCACGACCAGAAATCCGGATCAGGAGTACCAAGCTTGGAGGGATATGAATCCCCAGAGTTTGTCACTGAGTAAATAAGAGATTACTGGTGTCAGAGCAGAAGCATAATTTTACATGCAATGGAGGATGTTGTAATAACTAAAAGTTCGCAGTTAAAAAGCACTCCAGTAATACTAATGGTGTCCTTTATAAAACAGTATTCTTCTCAAGAATGCTCTATACAATGTCACAAAATGGACATAGCCTAAGACGTCAATTTATAAAATCAACGCGGTATTATCATAACTGATCCAGTATCCACATCATCTTCAAAATAAAGCCCAAATACTACTGTCCAACTCAACTGATAAATCCACTTAGCCCTTAGAGCAACTCCAACGGGCCGACCCATTTCATCCGCGCGTGTCCGTTTGGGTCGCAGCAAACAGAAAAGTTGGCCCAACACGCCGACCCAAACGGACGCCGCCTGCCGACCCATTTCCGGCCCAATTTTGAGTCTGATTTGCGTCTGCGCGGACACGAAACGGGCGCGCGCCTACTCCTCCCCCTGGCCGCCAGTCGGTGGCACAGCGACCACCATTTCCCTCCACTTTCCCAAAACCCTCCCGCCCACTCGCGCTCCCAGCCGCTCGCCATGGACGACGCACCGACCCTTGATGCCGCCGCCGGCCTCACCTCCGTCCCCTCCGGCAAAGGCAAGCCCCGCGCCCCCCGCAAGACCGCCGCGCCGCCCAAGAAGAAGAAGCAGCTGACGCCCGAGGAGCGGGCCGTGCAGTCGGCCAAGAGGAAGGACCGGAGGCACGCGGCGGACGCAAGGGACGAAGCAGCGGCCGTCGCCGCCCTCACCGTCCCCGCACGGCAGGAGGAAACCAACGCCCGAGTCGACGCGGCAACGAGGGAGGCCCTGATCTACCTAGGGTTAAACCCTGGCCAGCACTGGCTCGTCAGCGCCGCCGTGGCCGCGGCCAGCACGGGCTCGTCCGCATTCCCTCGAATGGTGCTGCCAGAGTTGCCGCGCACGTCTGCCACGCACCGGATTCCTGGCTTCCAGGTCTATCCGCAAGCCTCCCGCTTCTCCGGGGAATGCTCGCCGGAGGTGAGCGTGGTGGCGCCGTCCACGCCCGCGCCCGTGTCCATCGACCTCAACGCCACGCCGGTGGCCGGTACATCATCCTCTGGAGGGGCGAGGAAACGCCCGTGGGAGATGCCAGCCGACGTGCTCCCCGGCGCCCGCAACCTGTTCGACAGAATGCCGGCGGCCGGCGACGATGAAACGGCCAACCGTTTCATCATCGAGAACATCTTCGAAGGTGGTGCGGCGGCCGCTGGCTCCGCTGGCGGTGCCGCCGCGGCTGCCTACGATTCCGATGAGACCCAAAGCCAAGACGGTCAAGCGCCATTCACGCCGGCGACCTATGATCAAGCTGGCATGCACGACGCCTTCATGGAAGATCAGGTCGGCCTAGGCGGCTTCCCGCTCGACCACGAGTTCCCGGAGGACTACGGCCTCAAGGAAGAGGATGAAATGGACATCGACGGGGAGCCTTTGTTCGAGGACGAGCTTGCCAACCAAGCCGCCAGGGCGAAGTCGAAGCGCAAGAGCAAGCGGACGAAGGCATACACGTCGTCCGAGGACAAGCTCCTTTGTGAGTGTTGGAGGGACATTGGGCAAGACCCCAAGGTCGGCGGCGAACAAAAGGCATCAACCTTTTGGATTCGTGTCTATCGTGAGTTCCATGAACGCAAGAAGTTTGCGCCATACCAAATGCATAGCAAGCGTGGGTAGGTGTCCCTTTCGAAGCGACGAAGGGTGATACAACAAGAGTGCAACAAGTTTTGTGCCACCCTTGAGAGCATCAAGGCACGCCCCGTGAGCGGCATCGGCATGCAAGATATGGTATACATGCGCCCCTCTTCGTTTCCATCCCCGTTATGCTTGCATGTTCATTTGCATATCCATTTGCCCATATGCTTGCATGCTATTCATTTGTAGGCATTCCACGCTTTGGAGGCATTCACGGTCCAACATGACGGCAAGTCCTTCAACCTCTCCCATTGTTGGATGGTCATCAATGGGGAGGAGAAGTTCAAGGCGCAATATGCCGCCCTCATGGCGCGTGGGGGGAAGGCAGCCGTGGAGGAGGTTGGGGAGGGCGAAAAGCCACAGCCGCGGGGGAAGACCAACTCCAAGGAGGAGGACAAGCGGGATGCGACGTCGATCGCCTTGCTTGCAACCGTGGAGGGCATCATGAGCAAAAAGGACTCAAGGGAGGAGAAGCGCCAGCAAGACAAGGAAGAGCAAATGAACGCCTTCATGGAGATCCAAAGGAGGAGGCTTGAGATGGAGGCGGAGAAGCAAGCCAGGATGCTTGAGATGGAGGCGGAGAAGCAAGCCAAGATGCTCAAGATCGAGGCCACCAATGCCAAGACCAAGGCGAAAGAAGTGGCGGTCGCTAGCATGATGACAGGGGTAGAGATCATGAAGGTGGACCTGAACACCGTGTCGCCGAGGAAGAGGCCATGGTTCGAGAAGATGCAGGCCGACATGCTCAAGTTCGACGACGAGTGATCTATGGCGGAGAGTGCCACCCCTTTTTTGTATGCCGGCAAGTGTGCTGGCATGACCACGACAGATATGGCGTGATCAAATTCCCGCCCCTTTTTATGCGCTGGCATGTGTGAAGGCCGCTGGCAAGTGCGCCGGCATGAACTATGTGGTGGTTTTTCTGGAGACTGGCATTATATGCCGGCCGCTGGCATGGTGCCGGCATGAACTTTGGGCGACGGCATGGCCGCTGGCATGATCTATGGCCGCGGGCCTTTTAAATTTATGCGCGGACATGAAATGGGTCCCGCGCGTTGGGCGTACGGCTGACCAAAAACAAAATCAGGGCGGACGCCGAGCGGGCAGCCGACCGAAACGAACGAAAAGCGGACAAAGCACGCGTCCGTTTGGGTCGGCGCGTTGGAGTTGCTCTTACCAGAATACCACTGAGCACGAATGCAACTAGACAGCACACAGATCGGGGGCACCTATGTCACTGCGTGCTATTGGTAGGAATTGAGACACTGGAGAGATATCATTCATCGCTTCCCATTTTAGTTTCAGTTGACAATTTCACCCTTAATTTTATTGGATTTATTTGTTGGATTGGCCGTTTATGCCAAACTCTTTTGAACTACTACTACTACCTTTGCTTATGTCAGGTTGAAAGGGAAACTTCTTTTACGCGAAACGCGAAGCTAGTGCGACGTTCACGGGAGAACTCACGTGCGCCTGGTGGTCGTACCTTTTGCCGACTGCGACGCCGCCGGTACGCTCCCCTGCCCGGAGCCCTGATCCTCAGGCCCCTTTGCAGCCTTGCGCGAACCAAAAACGTCGCCCGACCCTGTCACTCCGGTGGCCGCCGCCGGCTTCTGCGGCTGCGGCGTTGGCGAGGACTGCGGCGGTTCCTTGAGTACAGCGCGCGCGGCGGCGAGAGCGGCGGCGGCGCGGTCGATGACCTGGGTGCGCTGCACGCGGTCGCGCTCCTCCCGCGGCACCCGCAGCATCTCCTCGAACCGCGCCGTCCTCCGCTCCACGTCCGCCTGCTGGGGGGCCTCCGCCTCGGCAGGCGGCGGAGACGCCTGCAGCCGGTACGCAAGCTCCGCCGAGCGCCTCTCACGATCCACCGCCTTCTTCCACATGTCCAGGTACGACGGCCCCCCGCCTCGGCCCCCATCCCCCGAGACCGCGCGGACGACGACGACACGCTGCCCAGCTCCACGTCGGGCATGGGGGAGGAGGAGGCGGCCGCGCAAGCGATGGAGGTGGGGAGCGGCGGGAATGATGGGGGCGGAGTTGGTCGCCATTCTGCTGGACTCCGAGTGGAGAGATCAGAGGAGTCGAGAAGTGTGTGCGAGAGTGTGGAGGAGAAGGAGAGGGTGGGCCCTGGTGTCTGCTTCACATGGAAGGGGAAGGGAGCGAGCGGTTCAGCGGACGAGGTCGGTTGCTGCGCGCGCCTCGGCCTCCAGGTGGCGTCTTCAGCGGGCCGCTCTCCGCCGTTGGTTCCCTCGGCTGAATGGACGGGTCGGGAGTGGCCTGTGAATCCAACGGGATTCTGCTGGATCCAGGGCCGAGCGATTCTACCGGGGAGCAGTTCACTTTCTGTTTTATTTTTTGCCATGTCTTTATTATTACTATTATTATTGCCGAGAGTTCACTTTCTGTTTGCCCTGCAATTTATGAGTTTCCTAAAAAAAAGATAATCGTGTACGTAACCATTTGGCCGGAAAGATCTGCCACGTGAAAAGACACTAAGGCTATATTTGGTTGCCGGAGAAGAAAAAGAATGGCACGATTACACGTAGGAATCCACGGGGGCTTTCCACACCGCTACTTGGTACTCCGAAAGTGAGGACGGCCACACGCCCGTCGGAGTCAGGTATGAAATGGTGGAGAGCAGCACCAAGGCAGCCAAGTGACAAAATAGTGGTGATGGTGGACAGTGGGGTGGCCCTTGTTGGGGAACGTTGCATGAAAAACAAAAAAAATTCTACGCACACGCAAGATCTATCCATGGAGATGCATAGCAACGAGAGGGAGAGAGCATCTGCATACCCTTGTAGATCGCTAAGCGGAAGCGTTTATCACGCGGTTGATGTAGTCGTACTCGTCGTGATCCGATCACGATCTAACTGATCTAGTGTCGAACGGACGGCACCTCCGAGTTTAGTACACGTACGGCTCGATGACGTCTCCTCCTTCTTGATCCAGCAAGCGGGAGAGGAGAAGTAGATGGGATCATAACCAACACGATGGCGTGGTGGTGATGGTGGTGGTGGAGCACCGACAGCACTTCGCTAAGTGTCGCCGGGACGAGGCGGTGGAACTACGGAGTAACAGGAGAGAGAGAGGGGCGCCAAGGGCTTGGTATATCCTCTTGGGGCGCCCCCTCCCCTCTATATATAGGTGGAGGGACGTGGGAAACAGCCCCTCCAAGCCCTAGGGCGCAGCTAAGGGGGAGAGGACTTGGACTCCAAGTCCAATCATATTCCTATTAGGACTCCTTTCTTTTTTTGCCTTCCCTAGCCACATGGACTTTTGAGGACTTGGTGCGCCTAGCCCAATAAGGCTAGGGCGCCTCTCCACAGCCCATGCTAGCCCTTGGGTCGTGGTGAACCCACTTGTGGACTTCCGGACCCCTCTGGAATCCTTCGAAACCTTCTGGAAGCTTCCCGGTACAATACCAAAAAAACTGCACCCTTTTCCAGAATCCAAAATATGACTTCCCATATATAAATCTTTACCTCTCGACCATTCCGAGACTCCTCGTGATGTCCGGGATCTCATCCGGAACTCCGAACAATATTTGGTTACCACTCATCAAATATCCCAATACTACTCTAGCGTCAACGAACGTTAAGCGTGCGACTCTACGGGTTCAAGAATTATGTAGTCATGACCGAGACACCTCTCCGATCAATAACCAATAGCGGGACCTGGATGCCCGTATTGATTCCTACATATTCCATGAAGATCTTTTATCGGTTGAACCTTTATGACAACATACGTAATTCCCTTTGTCTGTCGGTATGTTACTTGCCCGAGATTCAATCGTCGGTATCACTATACCTAGTTCAATCTCGTTACCGGCAAGTCTCTTTACTTGTTCCGTAATACATCATCTTGCAACTAACTCCTTAGTCACTTTGCTTGCAAGCTTCTTGTGATGTGTATTACCGAGAGGGCCCAGAGATACCTCTCCAATACACGGAGTGACAAATCCCAATCTCGATTCACACCAACTCAACAGACACCTTCGGAGATACCTGTAGAGCATCTCTAAGATCACCCAGTTACGTTGTGAAGGTATTCCTCCGGTATCCGGGAGTTGCATGATCTCATGGTCGAAGGAACATGTATTTGATATTAAGAAAGCAGTAGCAATAAACTGAACGATCATATGCTATGCTAACGGTTGGGTCTTGTCCATCACATCATTCTCCTAATGATGTGATCCCGTTATCAAATGACAACACATGTCTATGGTTAGGAAACCTTAACCATCTTTGATCAACGAGCTAGTCTAGTAGAGGCATACTAGGGACACGGTATTTGTTTATGTATTCACACATATATTTAAGTTTCCGATCAATACAATTCTAGCATGAATAATAAACCTTTATCATGAATAAGGAAATATAAAATAACAACTTTATTATTGCCTCTAGGGCATATTTCCTTCAGCCCCGTCTGGAGCGACTGGCATGATGCAGGTGGGAGTCCGACGAGAGAAAGAGGCAGAGGAAGCCGCCGGAATTCTCCCACGAGTCTGGTGTAGATTATTTTTAGCCCGGGGATTTAACTGGGATGGGGTAGGATTTCCCTCTCCCCTGCTTTAACCAAACTAGTAAGCGTGCACGTGCAATGCACTGTCTTGTTAGACTTTAAAATGTGAAATTAAAAAAAGACTTTAAAATGTGAATAATTTAAAGCTTAAATTGTCAATCCACATATACGTGCAATGATTTGGATGCATTCCATAAACTCTGCGAGTTTAAATTTCGATGAGATCTCCTGCAATGTACCGAGATTAAATACATCACCAACTATTGCCACTCGGATAGAATAGCTATAAAATTCCAAGACTCTTGTGAGGCATTACGGAATCAACATCAAAGGCATCCGACCACCTACTGGTCTCATGCACATATATGAGTTCTCAAAATTCCATATTTGAATGTTATCAAACATATCACAGCCCCTTCAAAGTTTCACCTAAAATAGTCTAAACCCCACTATAAGTTTAAAGAGACACATCAACTGAATGACATTATAGATTTTTCATTATAAGATGGCAAGGTCTCAAATCAATTCACAATTTTATATTTGTTCTTCAAGAAAAGCTAGGAAGCAACCAGAAAATAGTGAGATAAAATAATAACACCAAAAAATATGTGCCAATAAATGTGAAGATAAAGATCATAGTATTAGCTCATGTTTTTCTTCCTTCTATAGTTACCACTAAGCTTAAAGAAAAGATGATTTCAAGTTCTGAGTACATTAGTCAGCAGACCATTAGCATTAGCTCATGTTATCAATGGTAACATGCTACTGTAGCTCAGGTCACAAACCTTCAGATTGTACAGACTACAAAGCAAAGCACATCTACAATACATTGATTCAAATAATTTCATGTACATTTTGTCCCAGAAGCTTGCATTGTGATTTTGTGGCTTCTTCAGTCAGGTTGCCTCTCAGACGCAATCTGAATTTTGTTTGGTTTTCAGCACAGGAACCAGTCATAGTACCGGAACCGGGACAACACGTGGTCGATCTTCCAGATGCGCTCCACCTGTCACGCCGACTGGACTACCTGTCGGTTCTGTCTTGCCTCGACCCTCGCCTACTTCTTGGTCATGCTGTTCTTCGTCCGCGCCTTCATTTGATCGGCATGCACCTGAAATAAAATTTGTACAATTACAGTCAGCTGAGATTTGTTTCACAATTTTGTTAGGGTGCAAAATTTAGAGCAGAGCTGGCTGAGGGATGGCGTGGCGGCACCGGCCAATGCCGCTCCTTGACTGCTCCTAGCTGTCAATCGGCATCATCTCTGTGCCTACGCTTCTCATCAACACCGATGACGACGACTGCGCCGCTGTCGCCGGAGCAGCCGCCTGGGTGCGGAGCTTCGTGTCGATTCGACGAAAGTATTTCCTCTGCCGGAGATAGTCTACTTGGGAGGTTACATTCTATGTGCCATCCCCCCATTTTTATTATAGGCATCATTTCAATTGATTTTAAATTTGCATCAGGGTGTTTAATACCAGTTGGCTAGAGTTCAGAAGATATTATTACCGGCCATTAGTAGTTCAAAAATAAAACAATAAGGTTTAGTACGGAGACTATTTTTGAGTTATTGACAGGAAAAAACAAGCATGTGCCTTGTGCACTAAGTTCATTTTACAGGACAATATATTGCCTAAATCATATGTTCACTGAAACTTTCAAGAAATGTTCATTTTTCCATAGAACTATGATAGTACTATGATATATTGAGTGCCTACTTGAAAGTGCGTTATATCGACTAGAGGGGGGTGAATAGGTGATTTTTACAAATTCGTCACTGAGGAAATATTACTTGACGAATGTGCTAAGTGACAAAATACAAGCAGCGGAACAAAGGAGTCAGGTGCATGCATAACAAGACAGTAGCATAGTCATCATGATGAAATGAAACATACACAGAGCACAGATAGCATGTAAACAGGATAAGCAGGTAGAAGACAAGATGACTGAAGAATTTGGGTTGAGGAAATTGAGAAAGTCTTCAGTCAAAATCTTCAAACCGTAATGATCAAGTTCATCAAAAAGTAAATGAGGAAATGAAAGGGTTGAGGAAATAGAACCAGTAGCTCGGTGAAGACAGTGATTTGGTAGACCAGTTCCAACTGCTGTGACAATTGTACGTCTGGTTGGAGCAGCTTGGTATTTAAACCAAAGGACACACAGTCCTTACCGTATTCTCCTTGAGCTAAGGTCACACAGACCTCGCCCAATCACTCGTTGTAAGTCTTCAAGGTGACTTCCAAACCTTCATAGACCAGGTCACCCGGCGATCCACAATTACTCTTGGATGCTCTAGACCTTGATGCCTAACCGTCTGGAAGATGCACAGTCTTCAAAGGTAACAAGCGTCGGTTCCACACAGGAACAATCTCTTCAGTGATGCTCAATCACTTTGGGTGTTAGGTGTTGGGGTTTTGGGTTCTTTCCTCACTGATGATTTTCTCTCAAAGTCCTCGGAGGATGGGATGCTCTAAATGACAAGTGTCAGTTTCTCTCGGAGCAGCCAACCAGCTAGTGGTTGAGGAGGGCGGCTATTTATAGCCGGGGAGCAGCCCGACATGATAAGACATAAATGCCCTTCAATGATATGACCGTTAGGTGGATAAGATGTTTGGGACAGCTGGCGTGTAGCACAGCAACGGTCGCAAATTTGAGCTCTCAAATTCCTCAGGGCTATCATGTTCCTCACTTGTAGGCAATCCGCACTGGCGAATTCCTAACTCCTCAGTCAGAACAAATTCCTCAGAGACCAGAAGATCTTCATCTCTGTCACTGAAAAAATTGACTGAACTGTATGAGATTTCCAAAGGCTTCACTCGAAGGATTGGGTATGTGTAGGCTTTGAGATGAGCATCACTTGGAAACTTTTCCTTAGTTTTACCTCGACCCCCTTTAACAGTACGGTGTTTCCTATGACTCAAGAAAGGAAAATGAAACTAAGAAAACAAAAGTCTTCACGCTTCATAATCCTTGCATCAATATCAATATCTTCAAGGTCACACCAATTTCCTCATTTTCAAAGTCTTCAAGAAAACCAAAGTCTTCAAATGAAGACATTCATTTTTAGGCGTCAACTTTCTTCAGAAATATCAAACTCCTCAGAGACTTATAGAACCTATGTACACTCACAAACACATTAGTTCCTTAACCTATAAGTCTTCAATACACCAAAATCACTAAGGGGCACTAGATGCACTTACAATCTCCCCCTTTTTGGTGATTGATGACAAATAGGTTAAGTTTTCAACGAGGATAAACATATGAAGTGTAAATTCTGATATTGAGGAATTTGATTGCAAGATATAGAGGAACTCCCCCTGAAGATGTGCATATTTGAGGAATTTGCGTTGGACTACAAATGCACATGGTAGGATAAAATCTTGGCGATCTCCCCCTATATCTTGTAATCCATTCACGCATTTGACATATAGTATGAAGAATTAAAAATGCATGATGGAAAATGGTGTCTGACGTAATTCGGCATGCTTGGATTTAAGTAAGTTGAGGAAATAAGCATGCAGAAAGCAGTTCAAAAGTATCAGACCACCATCGGACTTAAGTTTACAACTCATCAGAACAAACACCTCAGAAGAGCGAGAGTTGTAACTTAAAGAAAAAAACCGCCCATATATAAGGCCCACTTGAAGACTAATTCAAATTTCTCCCCCTTTATCATCGAATGAGCAAAAGGGACGAAAAAATGAGGACTAACGCCCCTGAAGAATATCATCATGAGGTCGATGGAGGAGCGCCAGCGTTGTCGGGGTCGTTTATTGATGTAGGGCCTGCCGCAGTGTCGTCGAGATCCTCATCTTCATCCGTCTCACGTGATGAAGAAAATGAACTTGTGACCAACTGAGGAACTTTGACCTTCTTGAATTTCTTCGAGGGAGGATTTGACATTTGACCACTCAAAGTTCTGTTGAAAGTCCATTTGCTTGAGGTCTTTATCACTATAAAGATGAGAAAGTATAGCCCAAGTGCGATCGAAGATTTCATGCACATAGTAATGGTTCTTCTTCACAGTGTTCTGTGTGATAGTCATGTTCTGAAGAATTGAGCCAAATTGGTGCTTGACCCACTTGTGATTGCGATCGACTTTCTGGTGAAGACTTAGAAGAAGCTCATGATCAGTCATCACACGCGGGGCAGTGGCTTGAGGATTTTGCTCATTGACCTTCGCAGCAGAATCTTGAGTAGCAGAGTCATCATTGGTGGAGTAAGATGCAGCTTTATGAAACTGACCATCCAATGGACGAGTGCCTTCATCAATAACAGCAGCTTTGCCTTTTTCATCAACTGAAGAAATAGTCCTTTTGAGGACTTCAATAGGAGGCAGAAAGTGAGGTGATTCTGAGAGTCAGCCTTATATTGAATTGAAGACCTGGTTCTGATGAATTTCATTATCCAAGGTGCATAGGGCTTCAATTCAAACGGCGACTATGCAACATTTGCCAAAGTCCTCATGAAGGAATCGTGATAGTTAATGGGAATCCCATGTATGATGTTGAACAACAGATTCTTCATGATGGCAACAACTTCTTCTTCTTCAGAGTTGTGGCCTTTGATTGGACTGAGGGTTTTGGTCAAGATGTGGTATATTGTCCTTCGCACATACAACAAATCCTTCACTAGGAAGGTGGTTCTTGGAGCTTGTCCTGGCCGCAAAGGCTTCATCAGCACTTGCATGAGATGATTTTGAAGTTCGGGTTCTTCGTAGATCAGCCTTGAGCCTTCTACAGGAGGACTAACTGGGATGGCATGAAGCAATTCGGAGGCTGAAGCTTTATAGTGAGTGTTTTCAGTCATCCAGTCCAGAACCCATGAATTGACATCAGCCACATTGCCAGTGAGGTGCAGAGTTGCATAGAACCGAAGAATTAGCTCTTCATTCCAGTCACATATATCATCACAGAAATTTAGGAGCCCAGCTTCGTGAAGAACATTGAGAACTGGTTGAAAGCAGGGAATGGACTCCATATCCACATGAGGAATTTGATGGTGCTGAAAGACCTTGTCCTTGTCAAATAGAACAGATGCATAGAAGTTCATCTGGCTTGCAGTCCAAAACCTCTTGCGCCTTAATCTTGCTGAGTCATATGGATTTGCATCAATGAAGAAATGATGCTCAGCGAAGAAATCGGCATTCTTGAATTTTGGCCTCTTTGTATGAGGATATTGAGGCTTGGGCTGAAGATTTGCAGTAGCAGGCCTCACAACCTCTTGAGTCACAACTTCTAGTATAGCATACTGAGGAATTGAGGCGGCAGTTTCATCAGCAGTCTGTGTCTCCATTTCTTCAGCTGTTGCAGCTGGAATTTCTTCAGGTATGGACTGGAGAGAAGTTGGACATCCTTCAGACCCTGTTGATATTTCTTCAGTCTGCACAGGGGACTGAGGAATTGGATGCAGAGGTGTGGCAATTGGAGAGTTGGGGTGAAGATTTTCCCAATAATCATCATTCAGCACAGGGGTTGTAGAGCCAATGTCCACATCTTCTTCAATTTCTTCAACGCCCGCCTCTTCAGCAGTGAACTGAGGCACATGCGATGATACCAATGTTGTGGAAATAACATCTTCCACTTCAATTTCTTCATCCAACTGCTCTGAGGAAGCAGCAGAAGGATTATCTTCATCAATGTCATCATCAGGGATGACATATTCTTCACCAAATGGGACTAGTTCCTTTGATGGTACCATTGAAATTGGAACAACATCAATTGGTTCATTGAAAGAGCTCGTCAAAGTCCTCACTTTCTTGGGAGCTGAGGACTCTGCAGAGGTTGATGCTTTCCTTTTCTTCGCGGCTTCTTTCTCCGTAGCCTTAGTTTTCTTCACCTTTGAAGATTTTGCTGGAGGAGCAGATGAAGTTGGTGCATTTTCTTCTGGCACGACTGATGCAGTCACCCTGTGATTCTCATTTTCTTCAGGCACAGCAAATTCTTCAGCTGGCCTGAGTTGTTCTTCAGGCGCAACATTGGTGGTTGCCCTGGCATTGTCTTCAGGAGGTGGAATTTCTTCAGCAGCCCTGGTAGCTTCTTCAGCAGCCTAATTTTCATTAGTTGCGCTTTCATTTTCTTCAACAAACTAAACAGAAGCTTCAGCTTGAGGAATTTGTTGTTGCGATGGTCCTGCAACATTTGCCTTGAGGTTCTTGGCAATCTTGACAAATCTGACCTTGGCACCAAGCTAATCTGCATGATATCTGTCAAATTCATCACTGAGGTCTCTGATCTCCTTCTGCATATTTACAAGTTCTTCAGGAGACATGTTTAGAACGTTATTCTTCAGAAAGCGCTCTTTCTTGTACTGGTCTTTCTTGACTCGCTTGGCCTTTTCAAATTTCCATTTTTCCTCGCCTATGAAGGCAGTCAACATGTGACTTTGACCAGGAGTCAGATTCAGGTCAGGGAGTGGAGTGTTGGGATCCTTGTGCCATATGTCAATGAAATCTAGGATCTTCTTTGGATCCAACATAAGAGGCACAACACTGCCCTTGACTCAGGCAGCCCTTTCCAGTCTGTCCTTGATGATTTCTGATAGTTCTTCATCATCAGCTTCATCGTCATCAGATGGAACATGGAATGCCACTTGCTTCTTGTGAGGACTTGGCCTCTTTCCATGTCCAGCAGTGGTCTTGACCTTCAGCAGAGAGGGACCGCTTGAGAATTTTGGTTGAGCTGAGGAAGTTGCAGATGCCCTTGAGGCAATAAAAAAACCAGCAGTTCACTGACATGTTGCAAGGTGCACGGGTTTCAAATAGAACGCACATGAAGAATTTGTGAATAGACTGGGTTGAGTTTAGCATAGAGGGGGAACTGGTTTGATCACATTCACTTAGCAGAAAATCAACTTTGAAGAATTAGCAATAAGGGAATGCTGTTAAGGACATTGAAAACTCAAAAAAAAAAATAGCCAATGAAGAACACCAGTCGAAAAATTGAAGAAATTGCAAACTTGAGGAATTTGAAAATTTGAAGAATTTGCAAAATGATGAAAAACTCAAATTTGAAAAAAATTTAACTTTGGGTGGTGGCGTGACCCACCGTATAAGAATGATGATTTCAGACACCGCGTACAATTGTCATAGGGCTATGAGAATCAAATTCTTCATTAATTTCTTCACACTTAGAGGGCTAGTCTTCATTGATTGAAGAAAAATGTTACTTCTTGTGTTGCACATCTAAGTCATCAATTTTGCATGAGTGTTAGGATGTGTATCCTTTCAAAGAACATTCAAAGATTCTAAGATATTTAGCTCACACCGCAACTTGCTAAATCTCTTCTCATCCAAGGGCTTTGTGAAGATATCTACCAGTTGTTCTTCAGTCTTCACGTGGTCGATGGAGATGTTGCCCTTCAACACATGATCTCGAAGAAAATGATGACGAATCTGGATGTGCTTTGTCTTCGAGTGCTGAACTGGGTTGTGAGCAATCTTGATAGCACTCTCGTTGTCACAGTAGAGAGGCACATTCTTCACATTGATGCCATAGTCCTTGAGGGTTTGCTTCATCCATAACAATTGAGCACAACAAGAACCAGCAGCAATGTACTCAGCTTCAGCAGTAGAGAGTGATACACAGTTCTGCTTCTTCGAGGACCAACATACTAATGATCGTCCAAGGAAATGGCATGTGCCTGATGTTCACTTGCGGTCCACCCGATCACCAACATAGTCAGAGTCAGAATATCCAATGAGATCAAAAGCCGAGCCCTTGGGATACCATAATCCAAGTGTTGGAGTGTGAGCTAGATATCGAAGAATATGTTTCACAGCCTTATGGTGTGATTCCTTCGGTGTAGCTTGAAAACGGGCACACATGCAAACACTAAGCATAATATCCGGCCTAGGTGCACATAGATACAATAAGGAGCCAATCATGGAGCGGTATACCTTTTGATTGAAGTCTTTACCATTTTCATTGGTGTAGAGATGGCCATTTGTGGGCATAGGGATTTTGACGCCTTTGCAATCTTGCATGCCGAATTTCCTCAGTACATCTTTGAGGTATTTCTCTTGAGAAATGAAGATGCCATTGCGTTGTTGATGAATTTGAAGACCTAAGAAGAATTTAAATTCTCCCATCATAGACATTTGATATTCTTCACTCATCATATAGGCAAATTCGTCACTGTAACGTGTGTCAGTACAACCAAAGATAATATCATCCACATATATTTGGCACACGAATAATTCATCATCATAGGTTTTAGTGAAAAGAGTTGGGTCAAGGGGAATTCATCATCCCCAATAGGTTTGAAGCCTTTCTTCATGAGGAATTCCTTCAGTGTATCATACCACGCCCGAGGGGCCTGCTTGAGGCCATAGAGAGCCTTGTTGAGTCTGAAGACTTTGTCAGGATGCTCAGGATCTTCAAAACCTGGGGGTTGAGTAACATATACTTCTTCCTCAAGCTTACCATTGAGGAATGCACTTTTCACATCCATTTGATAAGATGATATTATGATGGTTAGCATAAGCAAGCAATATGCGAATAGCTTCAAGTCTAGCTACAGGTGCAAAAGTTTCATCGAAGTCAATTCCTTCAACCTGTGTGTAGCCCTGAGCTACAAGACGAGCCTTATTCCTCACCACTTGGCCATTTTCATCTTGCTTGTTGCGGTAGATCCACTTGGTACCTATGATATTGTGCTTGCGAGGATCTGGTCGCTTGACAAGTTCCCAAAGATTGTTGAGTTCGAATTGATGCAATTCCTCTTGCATAGCTTGAATCCACTCAGGCTCCAGAAATGCCTCATCAACTTTGGTGGGCTCTGTGATAGAGACAAAAGCAAAGTGCCCACAAAAGTTAGACAAATGTGAAGCTTTTGAGTGTGTGAGAGGACCTGGTGCATTGATGTCGTCGAGGATTTTGTCAATCTACACTTCATTTGCCATGCGAGGATGAGCAGGTTGACGACTTTGATTGGGATGAGCATTTTCTTCAGAGCCATTTTCCTCAGGTGCACCAGCATGATTTTCTTCATGGTCTGGAATAACTTCTTCAGCAGGTTCTTCAGTGGGCATGACATCCTCAGTAGCCTTGAGCTTAATGAATTCTTCAGGAGGTACTTCATCTAGCACAGGAGGTAGGTGCTCTCTTTGCGAGCCGTTAGTCTCATCAAACCGCACATCTACATTTTCAACAACCTTGTGGTGATTGGTGTTGAAGACTCTGTAGGTGTGCGAGTCCTTTCCGTAACAAAGCATAAAACCTTCATGTGCTTTCGGTGCAAATTTAGAATTGTGATGAGGATCTCTAATCCAACATTTAGCACTGAAGACTTTGAAATAACTCACATTGGGTTTCTTGTCAGTGAGGAGCTCATATGAAGTTTTCTTGAAGAATTTGTGAAGATATACCCTGTTGATGATGTGGCATGCAGTATCAATAGCCTCAGGCCAGAAGTGATGAGGCGTCTTGTATTCATCAAGCATTGTGCGAGCCATCTCAACAAGAGTCCTGTTCTTGCGCTCCACAACGCCATTTTGCTGAGGAGTGTATGGGGCAGATAACTCATGAGTAATGCCAAGTTCATCAAGATAGTCATCAAGACTGGTGTTCTTGAAATCGGTCCCATTGTCACTCTCGATATGCTTGATCTTCACACCAAAATTCGTTGAGGCCCTTGAGGAAAATCGTTTGAAGACTTCCTGCACTTCAGTTTTGTAAGTGATGATATGCACCCAGGTGTAACGAGAATAATCATCAACAATAACAAAGCCATATAGAGATGCAACATTTGTTAGTGTGGCATAATGAGTGGGGCCAAAGAGGTCCATGTGAAGCAATTCAAAAGGACGAGTGGTAGTCATGATAGTCTTCGAGGGATGCTTGGATCTGGTCATCTTTCTAGCCCCACAAAGATTATCTTTGAGGAATTTGACGCCCTCAATGCCAATGACGTGCTTCTTCTTCGCAAGTGTGTGCAAGTTCCTCATGCCAGCATGACCAAGTCATCGATGCCCTAGCCAGCCTTCTAAAGCTTTTGCAAGTAGACATGTGGCAGGCTGTGGTCCTGCAGAGAAATCAACAATATACAAGTCTCCTCTCCTAAAGCCTTCGAAGACTTTGGAATTGTCAGATTCCATGAGTACTATGCAGTGATATTTGCCAAAGACGACAACCATATCAAGATCACAAAGCATTGAGACACACATGAGGTTGAATCTGAGGGACTCGACAAGCATGACTTTGTCCATGTGTCGATCCTTTGAGATTGCAACCCTACCTAGACCCAATACCTTGCTTTTTCCTTTGTCAGCGTAGGTAATATGCTTCAGATGTGATGGAGATAGAGCAGAGTCCATCAGTAAGTTCTTGTCACCGGTCATGTGATTTGTACATCCACTGTCGAGGACCCACTCAGTAGCTTTGAGAGATTCATCCTGCAGATGAATTAGTGCATCTTACGAACTTATATACTTCATCAGTGAAGAATATGCCATCAAATTCATCAGATAGAATTTCATCAAGCAGTACAATAGATACAACAGTATAAGGACGTGAGAAATGAGTAATTCATTTCTTCATGATTAGCTTGTGTCCTTTCAAGCACTCTAAGGTCTCCAGCAAATTCTTCAGATGTTCAAGTTCGTCTGGAGACCTGACCCTGCATAAGAGATTAGTTCTTTTTCTTCACTACCCACATTTGGAGGGGTGGCAAAGAGTTCATCATTCTGCGAGCTCCATAAGAGAAAGGTGGCATTGAAGCCAATGCACTTCGTTTCACAGAAGAGGGGTTAGAGTATGCATATGAGTAAGCAGAGAAATTCTTTGAGGACTTATGAACATATTGATTTGAAGAATAATGCACATATTCATGACCCTTAGATTTTCCCTGCGAAACAGATGCATTAGCACGATGATGATCATATGAGGAATTTGATCCATATGAAGATTTTGATCTGGGGTTCCTGTTCTTCATAGGTGGTGTCATGAGGACATTCACCTGAAGACTTTCAAGGCACCTTTTGGGGACCCAGATTTTCTTCATAGGGGGACCATTCCTGCAGTTAGTTCCAACATATCTAGCAAATACTTCACCATTCTGATTTTTGAATAGTTTATAGTTGGAGTCAAATAACTCATCAGATGAACGTGAAGATTCACATGTAAAGCCAGATAAAGTAGATGGTTCTACGGGAGGTCCTTTTGCAGCAACCCATGTGGTTTTGGGATACTGCTCAGGTTTCTAGTAGGTTCCATCAGCGTTGAGTTTCCTCTCAAAGGCAATATCCTCTTTCCTAGGGTTCCTGTTCAAGATCTTCTTTTTGAGCACATCACAAAGAGCTTGATGCCCTTTGAGGCTTTTGTACATGCCTGTCACATACAATTACTTCAACCCTGCATTTTCATCAGTGATACTTGTGGTATCCTCAGATGAGGAATTTGTGACCACAGAGATAGTTGAAGAATTTGCAGCAATAGAAGCATTTGAACTTTCAGGTGAAGAATTAGCAGATTCACATTCAATGCATTTCAAACATGGTGGAATGAATTCTTCCTGAGCGGAACTGATCTGTTGAGCAAGTAATGAATCATTTTCCCTTTGAAGATCAACATGACTCACTCTTAGTTTCTCAAGATCTTGCTTTCTTTGAAGAAATTCATAAGAAAGCTTCTCATGATCGGCTAAGAGTGTTTCATGACGACCTTGAAGGTTATCAAACTTGTACTGAAGATGTTGAAGATCATCAGTCAGAGTTTGAGTTTGATCCATTTCCTCACCCAACAGTTCATCGCTTTTGTCTAGCTAATTTTGAACCTTTTCCAAAGCCTTTTGTTGTTTCATGGCAATATTAGCAAGCTTGGAATAGCTAGGTTTGAGATTTTCATCAGATTCATCCTCACTTGATTCAGAGGAGGGATATTTGAGTACCTTGGCACCTTTTGCCATGAAGCAATAGGTGGGAGCGAAGTCATCGTAGCCGTCGTCAGCAGTGTTGGTGTTGCCATTTTCTTCACAGTTGAAGATGGACTTGCTGGCGAAAGCAGTAGCAAGAGCTAGGCTCACCACACCAGAGTCTGACTCCTCAGATTCCTCCTCTTCCTCATTTTCTTCAGATTCAGCTTCAGAATCCATTTCCTTGCTGTCGGTGTCAAAACCGGCAAACCTCGGGGGTAGGGGGTCCCAAGCTGTGGATCTAGGATTGATGGGGAACAGGGGATGATGAACACGATGTTTACCCAGGTTCGGGCCCTCTCGAAGAGGTAATACCCTACGTCCTGCTTGATTGTATTGGATGTATAGTATGGTTACAGAGTAGATCTACCTCGAGATCAGCATGAGCTAAACCCTAAGGTGATGAGGTGATGAATATAGCTCTAACCCTAAAGACTACAACCCTCGGTTTATATAGACACCGGTAGGGTTAGGGTTACCGGAGATAGATTACAATAAGGAGTAAAGAGATCCCGCCTTTCCTTGACTTGGAGGACACACCACGGCTTCATAGATCTTCGGTCGATATATAGCTTCACCAGTCTGGCCCAGATTCAATGGGCCTGTGCCCCGAGGACCCCTTAGTCCATAACTCCCTCAGTAGCCCCCGAAATTGCCTCCAACGCCAAGGCTTGTATCCGGCATCCGCTCACCCAACAGTATTTGGCTTGCGAGGCGAGTTCTTCTATGTGCTTTGTTCATGTTCGGAGCCAAGTGATGTACGGAATCTAAAACAGCAATTTTACTTAACAACGAAGGCAATAACAAAAAACCGTTCAAGTGTGTGCCTTCATCTGACAACTTTTTCTCTTTCAACGAAGAGTCGCACCCGGCCATAATGCCGAGCGGTCAGTATTTCTCGGAGCGTGGCCCGAGGCCCACCCACGTTTGACACGTCTCATCAAGGTGGGGATCG
Source organism: Thinopyrum elongatum (assembly GCA_011799875.1). Lineage (NCBI taxonomy): Eukaryota > Viridiplantae > Streptophyta > Magnoliopsida > Poales > Poaceae > Thinopyrum > Thinopyrum elongatum. The sequence goes on from CM022300.1 coordinate 177,035,942, forward strand.
TGCCCCGCCTTTCAGGGGATATGATCAATGATTTCGATTATCCACCCCGCACATATCGTTGCGAGCGTATCGGGAAGTGGAGAAGCCAATGGCATGAAAAAAAGGAACTCGTGGCTTGTCAACAGCCTATAAAGGGGGAGCTACAACAGTCAGCATCCCACACCTTCTTCCACCTTCCACTCACGCAGATCTTCAGAGCTCCAGCGCCCCTTCTTTCCACAGCAAATCCCACCCCATCTCCTTCAACCATGGCCGGATCCGGCGCCAACGGGAAGTGGGACGTCTCCACCGTCACCGATAGCGACATCCTGAAGCTGAGGGAGGCCAGCTACTTGTTGGCCGACATCGCCCATCGGGTCCCTGAAGCGGGCCAGATCATCCCCACGCCCAGGGCGGGTGAAAGGGTCGTATTCCTCTCCCATTTCCTTAGAGGGCTTGGATTTCCCCTACACCCCTTTGTGAGGGGGTTGATGTTCTTTTATGGGCTAGATTTTCACGATCTAGCCCCCAACTCCCTCCTCCACATCTCGTCTTTTATTATCGTCTGCGAGGCTCTCCTCCGAGTCCGCCCACACTTCGGCCTATGGCTAAAGGTGTTCAACGTCAAGCCCAAGGTGGTTGGCGGCGAACACGCAGACTGCGGTGGGGCCATGATCAGCAAACTGACGCGGGTCTCGTGGCCGGAGGGCAAGTTTATCGACACTATTAAGGTGTGGCAAAAGGAATGGTTCTACATCACCGAGCCAAGGGGAGCCGCCTGGGCGGCAGCGCCCGCATTCAGATCCGGACCCCCAACCAGACTGGCCTCGTGGACCACCAAGAGCCCGGACTAGGGGTTCGCCGACGACTTGAAGGCGCTGCAGAAGCGCGTCGTCAACGTAATGGGGACCAGCGCGAAGCTGGTTAACGTGATCCAGATCATGCTCAAGCGTTTACTCCTCCCTTGTAAGGAGAGGGCCAAGCCAATGTGGGAGTATGACCCCGAAGATCCGGCCACCGTGCAACATCTTTTCGGCACGACCCACAAGAAAGTGTGGGGTCTGCTATTCAAGCCACAGAAGGACTGGCTGGTCGAGGAGGAGGACATCGGCCTCGATGCTGCGACCCCTCCGAAGAAGGTGAGCGGCATTTATCTTAACATGAGTTCGAATATTCACGCCGTATGATTTGATCCGAACCTATTTATGCAGATTTTGCAGGGCTGGCTTGCCAAGGCCGAGAAGATCAGCGGCCCAGCACTGCTGCCAGAAGGGCCTCGATTCGAACAGCTAGAGAAGCTGTTGGTCGTGGTACCTTACAAGGCGCCCGACAAGAAGGTCAAGAAGATGAAGATACCGGAGGCCAGAGAGGGCCTTCGTCGCAGAGCCCGTCCGGACAGCTGGTCCGGAGACACTGTGGCCCAATCCGCACAGGAGGGGGACGAGGACGAGGAGGGAAGTGCCTCCTCACACTAACAAAAGGGCGGCATCCAGTGATGTCGAGGAGGTTCAACCTCCTCAGGCCCGGAAGAGACAGTGCCGGCCTAAGCTGGTCGTGTCCGACAGCTCGGACTCCGACGAGGAGTCTGAAGCGTCCGAAAAGGTTCCGGAGAGAGAACCCAGGGTCAAGCCCCATGCGACCAGGTACATATTGCGACATCTTCAATTGCTTTATTCTTTTAGTAGTCCTTGGTATAACATAGATTGATCATTTTTTGGTGGTGTAGCCCTCCGCGTGGCCACCCCGCCAAGGAGACCTCTTCGGGGACGTCCCTGCCCGCCGAACTGGCGGAAAGTGGCTGACACTCCACACCTCCTCTAATCCCCGAAGAGGTTGGGGAGGTGCTGTCACCAAAGACCCCTCCTCCTCCGAACTCAGGGGAGGAGGTCGATGCCACCATGGCCGAGACCGATGCCTCGGTCATTGAAGACTAGGGGGATGCATCCCTCCTGGCCAACGCGGGGAGGGGATCCGGATCATCCAAACCCCTACCGCATTCGGCTCCCGAGCCCCCAAGGGAGCCAATTCCTCCTTTCGATGGGGAAGGTGCTGGGGGCCCGACGCCCACGCCGAACACCTCAACTCGGGGGGCGGTGGGCTGGCCGGACGTGCTGGTGGAGTTGGTGAACAACTTTGCCGTCGTCGATGAGCACCGTACTCTTGTGGGTGCGGTTGTACAGGGTGTTCGGTCCATTCATTCCGGACTGAATGACGCTGTTCGAGGCCTGCTAACAGGCTTTGAGGTAAGTCAAGTAATGCTCTTTTCTCATAAATTGGATTTAGTCCTTAGTTTGAGTATGCCATATCTGTAGTAGCCCCCGAGACTCTGCAAGGTTTGCGAAGAAAACCTGCGGAGGATCTCGTTCTGTAGGCCATTATCTGAAATGGTGTGAATTTTTTAATGTCACAGGCATCTTCTCTGGCCGCAACTGCTAATGCTGCGGTGCTAGAGGAGATGGATCGGAAGCTCAAGCATTCCGATAAAGAGCTTGACCTTGTCAACAAACGGCTTGACGAGGTGCAAGGTAAGCCCTTTGATAAGATGTGCAACTGCTTGATGCCGGATATTGACGATCCAGATTGTATGCTGATCTTTTACTGTGATGATCTTGTAGCTGCCGCCGCCGAAGTCGAGGGCTTGAGGGGGGCCTTAAAGAAAGCCGAGGCAAAGGCGGCTGCCAAGAAAACGGCCGCTGACATGGCGGTGGCCGAGCTCGAGAAGGCCAAGCTTGCTGGTGAGCAGCACGAGGCTCGAGTAACCGAGGTGCAAGTGGAGCTCCAGGATGCCATCAAGAAGCTGGAGGCCCTTGAAAGGGAGAAGGGGGAGCAATCCTCCATGCTATCCAAGGTGGAGAAAGAACTCTAGGAGGTGAGGGCCAACGTGTGAGGTGTCCGGGAGGAGCTCCGCCAAGTGGGGCAAATTGCAAATGGTAAGAAATACTTACTGCAGAGTGTGTTCGTAGGCAACAGGTTTGCCTTGCTGACGTAAGTCTGGCGCTCCGCAGGCGTCTTCGCCAAACTCCCGAAGAGTGCGGCGGCCGTAGAGAAGCACTATGCTACTCACGAGGAGGACTCCACGCAACAGCTCTTCTGGTCACAGTTTCTAGATTCCGAGCGTCCTCCCCTCAGCAATCAAATGAAGCAGCTGATGGAGATGCATCGAATGTCCGAGCTGGCCGTGAAGGACCTCTGTGTCAGTCTGTGGCCCGCCGAGCCCATTCCGGACACCTACTTTGGCCTTGTGCAGAAGCTGCGGGAGGCGCCACTCTGGATTGATGCTGTGAAGCGCTCAGCGTGCCTTGAGGGGGCGAGGCTTGCGTTTGCGAAGACGATGGTGCATTGGCCGAAGATTAATCTAATGGACATGGCCACTAGTCCTCCGCCCAAGGGAAAAGAGCGTCGCTGCCCTGAGCAATACTTTGCACAGGTGATGAATGGCGCGCGGGCGATAGAGGGCCAGTGTTCAAAAGATGTAATGCTTGAATGACTGTATTAAGTTTTTACCAATTGGACCTCATGCTTTATGATGCGTCCTCCTGATTTATTCTATATTGTCATGATTTTAATTTTGACTCCTATTCGGCCGTATGTTTATTCTGAAAGCTACCAGTCGTCGGCTTCAGCCCCCAGGTGAATGTCACGAGGGGAGTTTGATCTCCGTGCTGTTACCCTTAGCCAACGTCTTGGTACCCAGAGGCGGTAGCGCGTGAGCAAAACTAGGCAATCAGACTATTCGGTTTTACTGCTTTCACTTAGCCTTAGGAGCTTGATGATGGGGGCTAAGGACTAGCCCCCTGTGTTTTGTAATGTACTTGGGGGCAAATGCCTGCCCTTTCCGATCAGGTGGTTTGTGTTAAGACGAACCCTTCGTGTGACACGGCAAAATCACCAACGATTTTTAGAGTCAAACCTCGTCATCGGATGGCTGATCAGTTCTCACTTACTATGACGGTCAGTTTTCGTCTTTCTCCTCCTGAGGTACTTGACCGGGCGAGCCAGAAGTACAATCGCAGGGGTTCTCCCTTTGCCCTCTTAGCCGAACATGCGGAACATAAGGGGCAAGCACAGGAGCCGGGCAACCCAACTATTGACCCAAGACATACTTCGGAACTCGATGCATATAGTGCAATATCCGAGACGCCGAACACTCTGTGGAAAGCAGTGTCGGACTTGGGGTGTCGAGCTGATAGGGAAATCGAGCTCTAGGTTAGTTAACCGATCATGTTTTCATGCCGGGCTGTTCGCAGAGCGAGGGGAGAATCAGAAAGGAAATAGACAATCGCAAGATGCGGATATCTGAACACCATAATGGGTATTTTTATTATTTCTCGTAGGCTCAAGACGTCTAACCGTACAATTCGAACTGCGAAGGCATTATTTGTAGAAAGGAAAAAGTTATACAGAGTAATGGTTTACGCAGGGCCTTGACGCGTGAGTCGAAGCCTCCACTTTGCCCTGCTGCACGCCTGCGCCTTTGCTTCTGAGAGGCGAGGGTTGGGACCTTCGATGAGACCTTGAGGGGCGAGGATCCTGCCGATGAAGCTTTGTGCTTGGGGGGGGGGGGGGGGTTCCGGAATTGGACCCCGGGTCGTCCGAAGACAAGGTAATTCCGAAGTTCGGGTTAGCCGAACATATGCTTCGGATTTATTGATATATGCCTCATGGCTGCCCATGGTATTTTGAGTGCGAAATTGTGCTGACGAGGCACGTGGAGCGCGAAGAAAGTGGGTGTGCTGTGGGGCGCGCATCCCTATTTGCGGCGAATGCATGCGGGTTCCCATGATGGGGAATGGGTTTGAACCCGTTTACTGTTGTCGTCGGCCTTTACGGCGGGTCGGCATCTGGACCTGTATGGGCCGGTTTGGTCTTCGGCCGCTAGGGCCGCAGTGTGCTCTTCGGTTCAAAGTGAGTGTTTTATGTTGCCGTTGATAGTTATAACGCCCAAAGGACTAGGCATCTTTAACTTGAGGTACGCGTAATGTGGAACGACATTGAATTTGAAGAACGCTGTTCGGCCAAGGAGGGCATGATAGCCGCTGCGGAAAGGTGCAATGTCGAAGATCAAGTCCTTGCTTCGGAAGTTGTCCGGAGAGCCGAACACTACTTCAAGTGTCACAGTGCCTGTGATGCGGGCCTCCACTCCCAGAATGACCCCCTTGAAGGTGGTGTTACTGGGTTTGATCCTTGACGGATCGATCCCCATCTTCCTCACTGTGTCTTCATATATCAGATTGAGGCTACTGCCCCCGTCCATTAGGACTCTAGTGAGGTGGAATCCATCGATGATGGGGTCGAGTACTAAGGCTGCGGATCTTCTGTGGCGTATGCTGGTCGGGTGATCCCTGCGATCGAAAGTGATCGGGGAGGCTGACCATGGATTGAACTTCGACGCTACGGGCTCGACGGAGTATACGTCTCGCAGCGCTCGCCTCCTTTCCTTCTTTGGTATGTGGGTTGCGTAGATCATATTCACCGTCTTGACCTCGGAAGGGAAGGGTTTCTGGCCTCCACTATTCGGCCCGCGGGGCTCGTCATCGTCCTTGCTTCGTGGGCTTTTGCCCGAGTCTTCTGCTGTAAGCTTGCCGGCCTGCTTTATCACCCAACAGTTACGGTTGGATTGGTTGGCGGGCTTCTCTGGAGTGCCGTGGATCTGGCAAGTCCTTTCCAGGATTGCATCGAGTCTGGATGGGCCGTCACCGTTGCCTTTAGGGGCTTTCTTTCGGGGTCTGGACTTCTGATTCCAGAATCCAGCATTTACTACCGTGTCCTCGCCCTCGCCACCATTATGGCGACGTTTACTCTTGCTGCGTCGGGGCTTTCCATTTCCGTCCCGAACCTCGGAGGTACCGGGTGTGTCGGGGTTGGCGTTTTTTCGAGCGAGCCAACTGTCTTCGCCCGCGCAAAAGCTGGTCATGAGAGAAGTAAGGGCTGCCATAGTTCTTGGTTTGTCCTGGCCGAGCTGTCTTACGAGTGATTCGTCCTTGACATTATGCTTGAAAGCGGCCAAGGCTTCGGCATCCGGACAGTCGACAATCTGGTTTTTCTTTGTCAGGAATTGGTTCCAAAATTGTCGGGCAGATTCTCCGGGCTATTGTGTGATGCGATTTAGGTCGTCAGCGTCCGGAGTCCGGACATAGGTGCCCTGAAAGTTCGCTTGAAAAGCGTCCTCAAGCTCTTCCCAACGGCCTATAGAGTCTTCGGGAAGGCTATTCAACCAGTGTCGAGCTGAACCTTTAAGCTTTAGTGGCAGATATTTGATGGCGTGGAGGTCATCTCCTCGCGGCATGTGAATGTGGAGGAGGAAATCCTCTATCCATACGACTAGGTCTGTGGTTCCGTCGTATGGTTTAATGTTCACCGGCTTGAAGCCTTCTAGGAATTGGTGTTGCATTACCCTCTCTGTGAAGCACAGGGGCTGTGCGGCGCCCCAAACTCTGGCTACGTCACATCGGAGGTCTTCGGCCATCCGAGTCCGCTGCTGCTCCCGAACTCTATCATTTTGGTTCGGCCAGTCGTAATATTCTTCCTGGTGAGTGGGCGGGTATTCCCTGGGTCCGTAGATGGACCTGGTACGGCCTCCTTGAGCATCTAGATCGTGATGGAGGTCATACTCATAGGCGGGCCGCACTTGATTCTTGCCGTAACGGCGAGGTCGGGCGGCAGGGTGTTTGGCCTCATCAGCTTCTCTGTCCAGCCCTCTAGGGGCGGTCTGGCTATTCGACGCGTGTGTATGTCGGACGTGTTGGCTCTACGGCCTCGTCATCGAATTGCGGCAACAACCTTCGCTTGGGATAACTTTTGATTGGTTGTTCGCGGCCGTACCCTTCTTCGGCGGCTAGGACTTTGGTCCATCGATCGTTGAGGGTGTCCTGTTCGGCCTTGATTCTGCGCTTTTGTTTCTTCAGGCTGCGGGCGGTGGCTAGAAGCCTCCGTTTGAACTGTTCCTGCTCCAACGGATCTTTGGGGACGATGAAATCGTCATCTCCGAGACTGGCCTCTTCTTCGGAGAGTGGGAGGTAGTTACTGTCTTCGGAGTCATCCGGGTTTTGTTGGTTGAGCGGGTCCTCCTGCCCCGCAGGGTCATCCTGATGATGTTCGTTGGCTGCGGCTCCGGTGAGGTCATCCGTATTATTCACGGTGCCGTTCTCCGCAGAGTCCATGTTGCTCGCATGGCTTCGATGTGGCTTTGATCGACGACGCTGTCTTTGGCGTTTGGGCGGCTCATCTCCGAGCTTGTCTCGGTCCTGATTGGGAGTGCCATCGCCGTCCTTGGGGGTGTCTACCATGTAAATATCATAGGTGGACGTGGCCGACCAGCGGCTGGTGACCGGGGGGGGCATCGGTGTTAGCCGTGGCTCCACCATCCTCATCCATGTATTCAGCGTTTTCCGAATTATAATCTAGCATATTGGTTAAGTCATCAACAGTGGCTACCAAGTGGGTGGTGGGTGGGACGTAAAATTCCCTGTGGTACGCCTCGAAGGGTTGATGATTGTGGGCAGGGGGCAGGTCCTCCTGGATGGTCATTTTCTGGATTCGGTCTAGCGCCTCGTTTAACATAGCGATGGTTGCCGGATTCGAGGGCTCTAGGCCAAATTCCGTTGTAACGGGCTGGGGGGCAGTCAATGCCCTGGCCGGTCCTCGGTTTCCATAGGCCGAGCTAAGCTCGGGGTGCGGTGCCGAATCCTTGAGGGGGGCCGGATCATCACTAGAGATCAAGGACGAGCCTTGGTTTTTGTGTGTGGTTTCCACGCCAGGGTTCGAGATCGAGCTGCTTCGGGCCGGGGGTGACCCCTGGCCATTGGTTGCCGCTTCATCGTAAGGGCTCAAGGCCAAAGGAGCGTTGTGAAGGAAAGGTTCGGCCGAGATTGACTCTTGGCTTCCGCCTCCTGATTCTGCCTCGAAGGCTGAGGATAGGCCCTCCGCAGACATGATGGATCCGGCCGAAGGTGGAGTCTGGCCCCCGCTTGAAGCGAAGCCCTCCTGGCTCATTGCTGTTCGGAGGGCGGGGGCCGATCTATAGATCGGATCAGAAGGGGACTCTAGAGCGGGCATGGCGAGGCCTGCGAGGGTGCAGAAGGGGGTAGTGAATCCGGTGAAGACCATATCGCCCCGCGTGTCCGCAACGTATTCCAGATTACCGAATCGAATTCGGTGTTCAGGAGCGAAGTTGTTAATCTGATCCAAACGACCAGTCGGGTCGGCATGTAGTACGATGCTGCCGAACGCGAAGAGTTGTCCGGGGACGAAGAAGTCCCCGGATCCGATGCCTTCTCCTATGATCAGGCGAGCCATCGATCCTTTGGGTGACCCCACAGCGGACCTCTCAATGAAAGCACCAATGTCGGTGTCAAAACCGGCAGACCTCAGGGTAGGGGGTCCCGAGCTGTGGATCTAGGATCGACGGGGAACAGGGGACGATGAACACGATGTTTACCCAGGTTTGGGCCCTCTCGAAGAGGTAATACCCTACGTCCTGCTTGATTGTATTGGATGTATAGTATGGTTACAGAGTAGATCTACCTCGAGATCAGTATGAGCTAAACCCTAAGGTGATGAGGTGATAAATATAGCTCTAACCCTAAAGACTACAACCCTCAGTTTATATAGAAACCGGTAGGGTTAGGGTTACCGGAGATAGATTACAATAAGGAGTAAAGAGATCCCGCCTTTCCTTGACTTGGAGGACACACCACGGCTTCATAGATCTTCGGTCGATATATAGCTTCACCAATCCGGCCCATATTCAATGGGCCGGCACCCCGAGGACCCCTTAGTCCATAACTCCCTCACTTGCTGATAAAAGCCCGAGCCTTTCTGGAACTGCTTTTCTTGTGAGATGAAGATTTGGAAGATTTTGACGATGAGGACTTTGAAGATTTCTTCTTCTTTTTCTTCAAGTCATCAGAACTGTCATCCTTGTACTTCTTCTTCTTTGATTCCTTCAGCCCTTGAGGACAATTAGCCATGTAGTGACTTGGCTTCTTGCATTTGTGGCAAGTCCTTTTCTTGTAGTCGCGGGATGAAGAATCTGATCTCATGTCGTCACCTCTTGAAGATTTTCCAAAGCGGCCACACCTTGAGAACTTCTGGAATTTCCTCATGAGCATTGCTAGCTCCTGACTTAGTTGTTCAGGATCACCAAGGCTGCTGTCAGAATCTTCTTCTTCAGATGAGTAAATTGCCTTGGCCTTCAATGCGCGTGATCTTCCATAGCTTGGCCCATAGAGGTCTCTCTTCTCAGCTAGTTGGAATTCATGAATGTTCAGTCTCTCAAGGATATCAGCAGGATCTAGTGACCTGTAGTCTCCTCGTTCTTGAATCATCAGTGCCAGTGTATCAAACGAGGAATCAAGAGATCTCAGCAATTTCTTCACCACCTCATGGTCAGTGATGTGAGTGGCACCAAGTGCTTGAAGCTCATTGGAGATATCAGTGAGGCGGTCGAAGGTTTGCTAAACATTTTCATTGTTGAGTCTTTTGAAGCGGTTGAAGAGATTGCGAAGAACGTCAACTCGAGAGTCACATTGGGTTGAGACTCCTTCGTTGACTTTGGAAAACCTATCCTAGATAAGCTTTGCAGTCTCCAAAGCACTCACTCTGTCGTACTGTCCTTTACTCAGATGGCCACATATGATATTGTTCGCTTGAGAGTCGAGTTGCTTGAATCTCTTCACATCGGCAGCATTCACGGAGGGAGTGATGGAGGGAACGCCATTTTCCACAATGTATAAGAGATCGTAGTCAATTGCCTCAAGATGCATGCGCATCTTGTTCTTCCAGTAGGGGTAGTCTGTCCCATCGAAGGTAGGACACCCAGCTGAGACATTGATCATACCTGCAGTCAACATAACTAAAACTCCAGGTGGTTAAACCAAAATCACACAGAACAAAGGAGTACCTTGCTCTGATCCCAATTGAAAGTGCGTTATATCGACTAGAGGGGGGTGAATAGGCGATTTTTACAAATTCGTCATTGAGGAAATACTACTTGAGGAGTTTGCTAAGTGACGAAATACAAGCAGCGGGACAAAGTACTCAGGTGCATGCATAACAAGACAGTAGCATAGTCATCATGATGAAATGAAACATACACAGAGCACAGATAGCGTGTAAACAGGATAAGCAGGCAGAAGACAAGATGACTGAATAATTTGGGTTGAGGAAATTGAGAAAGTCTTCAGTCAAAGTCTTCAAACCGTAACGATCAAGTTCATCAATAAGTAAACGAGGAAATGAAAGGGTTGAGGAAATAGAACCAGTAGCTCGGTGAAGAGAGTGATTTGGTAGACCAGTTCCAACTGCTGTGACAGTTGTACGTCTGGTTGGAGTGGCTTGGTATTTAAACCAAAGGACACACAGTTCTAGGACACACAATCCTTACCGTATTCTCCTTGAGCTAAGGTCACACAGACCTCGCCTAATCACTCGTGGTAAGTCTTCAAGGTGACTTCCAAACCTTCACAGACTAGGTCACCCGGTGATCCACAATTCCTCTCGAATGCTCTAGACCTTGACGCCTAACCGTCTGGAAGATGCACAGTCTTCAAAGGTAACAAGCGTCAGTTCCACACAGGAACAATCTCTTCAGTGATGCTCAATCACTTTGGGTTTTAGGTGTTGGGGTTTTGGGTTTTTTCCTCACTGATGATTTTCTCTCAAAGTCCTCGAAGGATGGGATGCTCTAAATGACAAGTGTCAGTTTCTCTCAGAGCAACCAACCAACTAGATGTTGAGGGGGGCGGCTATTTATAGCCGGGGAGCAGCCCGACATGATAAGACATAAATGACCTTCAATGCTATGACCGTTAGGTGGATAAGATGTTTGGGACAGCTGGCGCGTAGCACAACAACGGTCAGAAATTTGAGCTCTCAAATTCCTCAGGGCTATCATGTTCCTCACTTGTAGGTAATCTGCACTGGCGAATTCCTAACTCCTCAATCAGAACAAATTCCTCAGAGACCAAAAGATCTTAGTCTCTATCACTGAAGAAATTGACTGAACTGTATGAGATTTCCAAAGGCTTCACTCGAAGGATTGGGTATGTGTAGGCTTTGAGATGAGCATCACTTGGAAACTTTTCCTTAGTTTTACCTTGACCCCCTTTAACATTACGGTGTTTCCTATGACTCAAGAAAGGAAAATGAAAATAAGAAAACAAAAGTCTTCATGCTTCATAATCCTCGCATCAATATCAATATCTTCAAGGTCACACCAATTTCCTCATTTTCAAAGTCTCCAAGAAAAACAAAGTCTTCAAATGAAGACATTCATTTTTAGGGGTCGACTTTCTTCGGAAATATCAAACTCCTCAGAGACTTGTAGAACCTGTGTACACTCACAAACACATTAGTTCCTTAAACTATAAGTCTTCAATACACCAAAATCACTAAGGGGCACCAGATGCACTTACACTACTGACAAGTGAAAAATGAACTTTTACTATTTTCATCCCATCAAAAGTTCAAATAACCAGATCATGACATGTAGGTCAGAAATACACAAGAAATTCAAATGAGCAACAAAGTGACAAATAAATGAATCGAATAATCTAGATAGTACCTTTAAAAGTGTGTTGTAAGCCTCTAACAAGTGGTCAGCAGCTGGATCAAACCCATGAAACCGGGAAACGTCCATCATGTGGGTCCAAGGATGGATTTCCTACAATTACAAATAACTTCTATCTTCTCACAACTCAAAAACACATGGAAAATGATAATCAGAATTACAAATGATATTCATGTCAAGGTTTCTTGTCTGGAATATAAGGAGGAGATACATGGGGAAAATTACATAACGATGCATGAGATATTCACCTCAGTGTATGTCATATTGAAGGATTTTACTGTTACGGGAAATGATTGCAACTGTTCCCTCAACTTCAGCTTTGTCTCGGCATAGTCTTCGTTCGGATTATAGTCTTACTGGGCAGCAGAGACTACCCTGTTAGTTCAAATAGTATACTGCAGTGCACTGTCAACAAACTAACTAACAGAATATGCATTGGAATTTCAGATAGAAGTGTATAAATTGATTTTAAATTTATGACCAAATCACAATAGTACGAATACAGAAATAGGATCCAGTGCTGAATTTATACCTTTGAGGCTAGCTCTTGGACCAATTTGTTGCAGATTTGGAGTCTTTTTGGTATACTCAAGAGAGCTTCAACTCTAGTTCTGCTATATTAGACCTGCAAAATGATAATCAAACATACTGAAATGCTGTTTTTCTTGTAATTGCTTGTCAACTGGGGGTCACAAGACGACAACATAGATCATACCATTTCAGAATTATATGGTTGCTAGAAATCTGCACCTTCTAAGACAAGAACATCGAATTGGGTGCACTTGCAGGGGGGTAAATTGATTGTATTTGGACATCTTCACGAAAAGGCCTGCACTCCTCTGTAAAAATCTATGCATGTTTCTCCACAATGGAACCTACAAGATGTACATCCTTTGCTAAAACATCATATAATACTTTCTGTACAACAAAGTATATTTTGAATCAAATAACCCTGTCTGCTTACAGTGCTGGAAAATGTTCGATTGAAAATAGCTACCGATTATCATAATATGACTAATGCTTTTTTATATTCCACATAGTAAAAGTATACCACAGAAAGTAAAGTTTTAAACCAACCTCCACTCTGGGTTGTGGCGAACAATGTGGATCAGGAACCTTGTGTTGGATTCTGCTGTTCTCCTCGTCGCAATTGAAGATGTTCCCCTGCCAGTTCTGCTGCATGAACAGCGATATGTCGCCCGGTAGTCTCCGGACCACAACTGCAGCATGTCAGCAAACGAAACCCTCAATTCGTAATCCTATGAGCCCCAAAACCTGGCCTGAAACGCGCAGCGGAGGACGGGCAGGACGTATATGCGGGGGTGGGCGATGGGCATACGTACCGAAAGAATAGACAATCGAGGATGCGGTAGCCCTCGACGCCGGCGAAGAGGAGGGACTGTGCGGGCACGCTGGCGCGCGAGTAGGCGAGCACCGCCAGCTTCCGTTGGATCTCCCACATCTGCTTCGACGCCACGGGAATCAATCCCCTGCTCACGGCGGCCGGACGGATCGGGACACTGGTGGTGGTTAGGTTTGGGGGGATCGAGTCATAGCGAGGGGAGGCGGGGAGGGCGGGGATGCGTGACCATGAGGCTGGCGGTGGGGAGGCCGATGGGGAGGGAGTTTTTTTTTGAACATACTGATGGGGAGGGAGTTCATTAGTCTGTTCGAGAATGCGAGAGGCATGGTGCGGATCGATAGATGGCAGAGTTTCGTCCGCTCTCGTAAATTCCTAAACGTACACAGATGAGAGTTAATTTTAACGTTGATGGTTAGATCTAATAGGTGGGTCAGTTCATGAGGTGATATTTTATGTTGGTTGTTCTATGTACGTGTTTGTAGGTGCGCTTAGGGGTGAATATGTTTGCTTGTTTAATAGTAGTAGAGATACACAGCGAGATAACCCAGAGTTAGTTTGCCACGGTGGTAGCTACCCAGGGATTGGGCGGGGATCCCTACCATTTCCCCGTAAACCAAATGAGCCCTAAAGGGTGATCCTCATCGGCAGGGCGATTCGATGCGGGATTTGGATGGCTTCATCATCGGATTCAACAAAAGGAAAAGAGGGTGCTCTCTTGGCATGGACGGTGAGGGCTCGTATGGAGCAACCAATGGAATAAAGAACTGTGCTATACAGACAATAAAACTCACATGATTCTTGCACAAGAGTAAAAATCTAGCCACACATGCATGCGAGCTAAAGGGCAACGGCCGCTTGATCCATTGGTCGTACAAAAATCGGGCATCAATATCAAATATCATGTGCCGAGTAGTAGTGGACGATCTGGACGATGGTGCATGTTAGGACCGAGAGTATATTGACCAGAGGGGGGGGGTGAATGGGAGATTCAAATTTTCTTTCGAAAGCTTTGAAACTTAACCCAAACACAGCAGTGGAATAGAGTGTTGAAGAATATATATTAAATCACTCTTCCTCGTCAGAAGCATATTCTTCGAGAAAAGCATTAATAATGGTACGAGCTTGATAGATCACAGGTTTAACTACAATGAGGGATATGCAACAAGCAAACAAATGTAACAGGATAAGACAAAACATGAAAAATATTGAATAAAATGCTACTCACAGATATCACCAGTGAAACAGAGGTACATGAAGGTAACGAATTAATACAGGTGAAGACGGTAAACAGAGAAAAGAACAGACACATGGTGATAAGGATAAAGAAGGACTGATCTAGAAATCTATCTGCACAGACCACGAATAAGAACTACTGAAGGAAATGCAGTAGAATAGAAATGACCAGTGGTGCTTGAAGGCGACAGAGGGATTTGGTAGACCAGCTCACCCTTCTGCCAAAGGGCTACGTCTGGTTGGAGGGGCTGTGACTTAACATGGAAGATAAACTCTCTTCACCCTATTCTTCTTCAACACTGAGCTGATTAGACTCAGGTTGATTTCACTCGTGGTAGATCCTTGTTGGCGATCTCCAAACCTTCGGTCAACCTCCGCAAACCAGAATCACTCTAGGTTGCTGAAGATCAGGCTCGGTGAAGACAACAACTCTTCATCACTCGAAGCTGAAACCTATCCGTCTAGAGATTGCGCAGCTCTCAAGAGTAATAGGTACAAGAATTCTCACTCAAAACTGTTGTGATGCTAAACCACTGTCTAAGTTTGGGCTCTTGTTTTTTCTCTCGATGGATCTTAAACTCAAATCACTCGGAGAGGGGTTGCTCAAATCAGTCTTCTCAAAAATCTCAAGCGGAGCAGCCAATGGACAACGTTGGAGCGGGGTGGCTATTTATAGCCGCAACCTTCCCAGATGGGAAATGACCAAATTGGACATCGGCCACAGCCAATGGCCGAACGACACGATTCCAACGGTCGGATTAGAGCACAACGATAACATTTCTTGCGGAGCAAGAAATGCTAACTCCTCGGTCCAAGGCAAATCTCTCGTAGCGAAGAAGATCACAGTCTCTTGCTGGCAAGTATTTGCTTGGAGTTCAAAGAGATTTCTATCACAACTTTCATAGGTTATGGCTAAGCATCACAGCGGATCTAAGCATCGAGAACCTATAACCCTCTTAATAGTACGGAGGTCCTATGACTCAAATAAATGAAAGAAGAACAACTAAATGAATGCTACGTCTTCACATAGTCTTCGACTTCCATCGTTGTAGTCAATTTCTTCGGACGACAGTACCGAAACAGAAGCTTTGCTTCAGCAGTAAACTTTAGAGGGGTCGATTTCTTCTCATCAATCTTCTCGACTCTATCACTTCAACAAGTATAGCTCATTCTTCTTTGCAACGCAGATGTGCTTCAGTGAAGTTCCTCGAACTCAGCACCTGAGACAGCATATTCTTCGGTTGTGTATGGACTTTTTCTCTCTGTATGCACTAGCAAACAAATTAGTCCATACATGTTTCTGTCAACAATCTCCAAAACACAAGGTAGGCAGATATTGCACCAACAATGTCCCCCTTTTTGGACGATTGTTGACAAAACAGATCACATCGAATGATAGATAAGGAATGAAATGTAATGGGAAGAATAATGAAGAGACGAGAGATAATTACGAAGATAAAACATTCTCCCCTTAAAGATATGCTTCGGTTCATGAAGGATCAAAGGGAAAACGATATTTTTCTTCGTATGAGTGTCATTGACCGCACATCATACACTTGAAATCTTTCAATGCACGCGACGGTGTCTGAGGTAGTTCCTGTCACAAAAACTTTGACAAGGGTTAGATGTGAAACAAGTGTTGAGAGACTTGTGACAAGGATAGTTCATGAAGGTTTTCTCAGAACACATTTTGAATCCACTCGATATGTAGTTTTCCTGTACGTTAGATATGATATGATTAGAGCATGATCGAATAATAATTCGTTGCTCAGAGTGGATATGCTTTGAAGGTGATTTTCCTACAATAGAGATGATGCAAATGATATTTGTGAGGCAAAACACTTCGTCAGTCATATAGATGACTTTAACTTCCTGCAAGATTAGATAATGATAGATAGCAATAAGAGCATGTCCAACCACAACAGTTATAGATCATATAGTGCTCAAATATAATATCATCATTTGATGATTCTCTGTTCTTCTTCAAGGAGCAGTTATGTGTCCCTGTAAGATAAATGATTTCCGATGATAATCAATGAAAGGATAAACAATCGAAGGCACTTGCAGACAAATATTGCGAAGCAAATGATATTGCAGGCGGGGGTTATTAAGGTTACATGACGATCGAGTTTTTTAGCACCACATGCGGTGCGATAAGGTTCTTGAAGAAAATTGCTCGAGGGAAAACCAAATGGCAAATGAAAACATGCACCCTGTAAACCCCGATAAACTATCACTCGATGTAAGTCTCCCCCTTTTTGTCAACAAGTGTCAAAAAGGAAAGGGAAGATATTCGAGGAATTACTCTGTGGGAGAATCTTATGAATCAGAATTGAAACCACTCATAGAATCAGAGTCAGAAGAATGTGGAATGGTCGAGGTAGAAGCAGGAGTCGCAGCCTTGGTCTTGGAAGGCTTGGACGGATGGACATCAGGCTTGTAAATACGAGTACTGGCAGTATCTGCAATATCATCATCATGATTAACAAACAGCAGATCTGTTGAAGCAGAACGCTGTGGGAGAACTGGAGTTTATCTTCGGATACGCGATACTTCAAGCAAGTCGAGGTGATCACATTCCTTGAAGAGGCCCTTCTTGGCTAGATCCTTGCGCGAGTAATGCTTCCGCAGCAAGGTCCATGATCGCTTTCTTGCATCCTTCTCATGCAAAAGAATTTGGCAAGTGTGATTATGAATCATATTCAACTCAGCCATCAATTCCACTTTTTCTTTTCTGTCCATCTTGATGTGTCTTTACAGAGTCTGATGCATCCGAATACAAATCTCATAAATTGATGGATTTTATTCATGAGGGATTTCAATCCTAGCTTCCTTGTCCTTCGGTGCATTTTCAGATGCAGAGACATTTGCAACAGCATCTACCAGTTCCTTCCCCTTTTTGTTATCCTTCACAATGCGCAGAATGTCATGAAAAGGTGGCATGAATACTTTCGGCTCGTAAGCCCAGAAGAATTTCTCATGTGTAAGCTTCTCAATGGCGAACATAATCCATGGAGCATATGGTTTCAGCGATTGAGGGCTATCTGCAGCACATGCCAGGTTCCGAATAAAAAGATCAGGAATGCCAAATTTGATTCCCTGAGATATTGACACAAGAGCATTTCCCTTGATGCCTTTGATGGAGTTGGGCCTGTTTGTTGGTGTGATGGTATTGCACAGAATGTGGAATAACACTTTGTTGTCATAAGCCAACTTCTTTGGATCAACATCAATGCATTTGTCGCCCACCATCGTGGGATCCATCAGGATATGGATTTGTTCATCAAACACTTCCCAGAAATGCAATCTGTGTTCTCTATCATTCTCAAATTCATAATGAGGCAAATTTAATTGGGCCAGAAAATGATCTGCCAAACATTTGATTCTCTCTCTGCCAGTCATCCACTCAAGTGTCCATGTTGAAGTATTTCCTATTTCTCCTGTGATGTACAACATGGCATTGAATTGAAGAATGACTTCCTTATTCCAGCCATGATTGAAATGCATGAATACCTTCAGGAGTGCATGTTCAATATGATCAAGGGTGTTGTGGAAGCAGGGCATTTCTTCGAGCTTGGCGAAGTTCAACATCTTATGGTTGAAAATCCTGTGCTTGCCAAACAAGATTCGAGCATAATAGAGCCTGCTCTTCTGTCCAGAACCTGGGGGATAATGAAGTCCTCTCTCCTTCATACGGGCTGACCCCAAAGAATGCATGCTTTGAAGAATGAAGCTGTTCATTGAAAGCGGGGCCATTGGGGCCATACTCAGCTGAGAATAGAGGAAATGATTCCTGAGGATTTTTCCGTAATTCTTCCTCGTTAATTTCCATCGGCTGAACATCATCGGAGGCTTGTGCATTCTCATCAATGGGCTTTAAGAGCGCAAGATGCTTTGAAGCATTTTCTGAGGCAGAGGGCTGACCGTCATTTTTCATCGCTGGAACTCCTTCAGCTACTTCCTCAGAGTCAGGCTCTAGGACCTTTTCTTTCGGTGAGGACTCAACTGTGGGTGGTACAACAACCTTTTCAGACTCTTGAGTCAAAACTTGATCTCCTTCAGTCTGTTGAGGCAATACTGGTGGTACAACTTGGTGGTGCAACTTCTTGTTGTTTCTCCTCGGGAGCCATTGGCTCTTCAAATTTCATTTCTTCCTGCTCTGGCTGTGAAGCCAAAGAGCCAGGAGCAGGATCAACCTCCATCGGAGCAGGAGCACCAGATGAGGAGACCATAGGGATATTACCTTGGGAAGCAATTTGCTCCCCCTCAACCTTCTCACCCTCCTTGGTAGTTCCAGAGGGTTCAGCATGTGTTTCCTTCAAAGGCGATGAAGTTGCCTTTTCCATCTCAATCTCTTCGTCAATCTTATCTCCGGCAGCATTTTGCTCGGGCACACATTTACTTCATCAAGATTGACAAAATATATGTCCACAACATCAGCTTCTTGTTTGACCGAGGCAGGAATGACAACTACCACGGGTTCAACTTGTTGCTCAGTAACTTCCTCGGAACGAGGGGATGGTGGAATCTATTGTAGTGGGACACTTGCATCAACCGGTGCATCAGAAGATACAAATTGGATACGACGACCCTTAATCTCTTTCGGCTTATTGGCTCTAGCCTGAGCTCTTTGACATTTCTCTTCTTTCTCTCTGCGTCGAGCAAGAGCTTCTTGACGCTTAATCTCTTCATTCCTACGATCACAGAGCTAAGAGACATTCATCTTCATCCTGGAGTGCCAATCAATCTTGTTATTTCTCATGGTGGTGAGGGCTTTGGTGATCTCAAGAATGGCCTTGTTCACATCTTTTCTTTCAGACTCAGATTTAGCTTCCCTTCGCATCTTCTCCAGAAGCTTCTTATCATCGACAGCTTGATTGAGTTCTTTGGTGATTTCTTTCAGATCAGAGAAGTGCTTTGCTACCATCTTGGTAACATCTTCTGGCAGACCCAAATTATCCAAATCAGCTGGATTGGCATCATAGGAGGCATCTTCAATGATGTCAAATATAAGATCAAAATCATATTCCTCTGTGGGAGCAGGAATGATTGTCTTCGCCTTCTTGGCAGGAGCAGTAGCTTTTTCATCAGTAATCAGCTTTTTCTTCGCCACTAGGGCAGCAGAACCCGAAGGTTTTTCTGAGGAGATGGGAGCAAGTCTTGGTGAAGATCTCACTGGTGGTGAAATCTTTGCAGGAGATGGGGTTTGGTACGGCTTGTCGAGCAGTGCTTTCTGATCATACATGGGAATTTCTTCACCAGCATTATCATCAGACGAATCCTCATCAGATGAGGTAGGTGCAACTTTTCTGGATTTGCTTGCAACGGACTTCTTCTTAGGGGCTCGAGGAGAAACAGACTTCCTCTTCTTCTTTTCTTTCCGGGCAGATGCCCTTTCCTTCTTTTCAATCACATCCTGTTGAGTCAACTCAACATTTCGCTGTTCCACTTGATTTTTCTTTGCGAGTCTTGCCTCACGCTTGGCCTTGGCCTTTTCCCTCTTTGCAACTTCTTCGGGAAAATCAGCTATGGTTTTCAAGGAATCAGCATGAGCATTGGGAGGCGGTGCTGGCCTTACTTTTTCATTGTCCTGCCCAAGGCAGCCTTCTGCAATGCAATCATTCCAGGGTGGAGTGAATGCAAATAGAATCTGGTATTTTCTTCGGACATTCTCATGATTAAACTTTTTCTTCTCCCAATGGCGGTGAATCTCTTGCAGCCTGTTGTTCCTTTCTTGAGCAGTTTCTACTCCAGGTGGAGTCTTGTATGTTTCCTGATCAGACATCTCAGCCGGAGTATTCCTTTCTCTTCCTCAGCCACCCTTTTTGGGATTTCCATTAGAGAACATGGTTTTGGAGTCTGTGACTAGCTCATCCTCTGGCTGACTTTGAGCTGAGGGAACATCATCATCTTCTTCAGCAGATTCTGATTCGGCCTTTTTCTTCGGTGCTCTTGGCGGTTTTGCAGATTTTCTTTCAACCATCTTTGCTTTGTCAGCCACACGCGGCTACTGTGGAATATCTTCCTCTGACCCAGAATGCTCATCCGAACTATTAGCCATGACCACTCCTGAGAAAACAAACGCAAATCCGAAAGAAAACACAGGAAGAGGTCACAGGCATGCACAGAGACATTTTAACTTAAAACAGATAAATTTTCGGAAGACACAAGGGATCCATGATATACAGTTGCAAGATATCGTCGAGAGAATTGCAATATGCCGTAAGACAACATAGCTATTCCTCTAATCTTTCGATGTATACATAGTGGACCCTAGATACAAGAAACTAGTATGAGGAACAACTACAAACCATACAAGTCAGGTCTTAGTGGATCCTAAAGATCTACCGCAAGAAAATAACACAGGATAAAAACCGACGGGATGAACTGCCCAAGAACAGGAAAGAAATGGAGCAAGTTCTAGATCTGAATGCCCTAAATTGGCGAGACAGATCGACTATGGCAGTACAGGAAGGAGAGTTACCGCACTGGCACGACCAACGGTGACGGAGCTCCACCAGAGTTGTACGGTGAGGCTTGATGTCGACGCTGCTTCGAGCTTGGGCTTGGTAGGAGAGTGAGAGTAGGGTTTGAGGCCGAACAGGGAAAGAGCTAAGGAAGAAGAGACCCAGAGAGGGGGTTTAAATAGCCTGAGGGACAAACCGCCCACTTCGAAATCTACGTACGAAAAACTCTGGACGTTCCACATTCAACGGACGAGATCACGATAGAGAGATCATGGGCACATGTCAGCCGTTTCCTACGAAAATCTCAGAAACTGAACTAGATGCCGAAAGGTTTGAATAAGCGCAAGCGCCAAAACAGATGAAAAATTGAAGTTAATTTCATTCGCAACCAAGGACGTAGGAGTGAAATCTTCTTTAATTCAAGTTGCATATTTTGTGACACAACGAACCGAGAATAAACCAGAAAAGGAACAGAACCGAAGCACAAAACTATCGAAAATGAACACAAACACTACGAGAGAAAACTCAGAAAGATGAGCACCAACAATAATTGATCTCAGGGCTTGAGATAAACAAGAGATATTCCTGAGAGAGTTTCCTGCAAGAGGTGGTTAGTTCTTCTTCACTACCCACACTTGTGTGGGTGGTGAGGATCTCATCTGCTTTGCCTTGCTTGGAATATTTCTTCGGTGAGTCCTGCGAGACACCTGTGCATTATGATAATAATCATATGAATAGGCTTGAAATTGTTTCCTGATGCATGAGTGTAATGATTTGAAGATGTACGCAAGTACTCCTTCTGACGTAGTATAGGGTGATAATCATTCGAGAATGATATTCGAGTAGACTTAGAACGATAATCATTTCCTCGTTGACGATTATTGTCGTGGTTTTGTCACGGTAGATGTCCTAGTGTGAGGACTTGTCGTGAGGCCATTGCAACTAGGTAGTAGCTTGAACGGGGTTGGTCGGAATCGAGAGACGCGAGGTTTTACCCAGGTTCGGCCCCTCACGGTGGAGGTAAAAGCCTACATCCTGCTTCATTGATATTGATCATGATGATGCTCATGATTACAAGGGTGCTCTTTCGCTACCTCTCCCTCGAGAGCTATTGACGTGTCTATCTTAACTTGTAAAAACTTGTCCCTCTTGGGGTGCCCTGCCCCTCCTTATATAAGTTGGAGGGGTGGGTTACATGTGGAGTCCTAGTAGGATTAGGACTATTCTATTACAAGTGGAATCCTAGTCTTGCTTCCCTTGTAAGGGGATTATTCCTTTTGCCTTCCTTCTCAAGCCGGCTCACCATAATGTGAGTCGGCCTTCCCACGGACCACCTTATGGGCCGTTGGGTCTCATCGTCCGTCTGACCCACCCACCGGGTCACTAATGAGTCACAAAGCTCGGGCGGGTTACCCGAGTCGCCAGGCCCGGGCGGGTCACCAATGAGTCGCCAGACCAGTGAGTCGCCAGTCTTCAGGTGGGTTACCGATGAAGCGCCAAGTCTTGGCCAGGTCATATATCATGCCAGGTCATACCGCAGGGTATATATCCCCGACATTAGCCCCCAGTTTAATTTGGATTTATCCATGTTAAACTGATCCTGCAAAATAAACACAAGAACAAATTTGACAGGTTGTGCTCCGGGTTAAAGGTTTTTCTGAACCGGCACCTGATCATCCTTAAATCCTTGTCATTTCCTTCTTGATACGTGTCCATGATCTCATAGCAAATCTCCTTTAGCAGATATGTTCAAACTTTGCCAATGCAAAAAATCAATCCAGGTACTTCTTCTGAGAAGTCCGGGTCAATAAGCCAGCTTAAAAATCAATTTGCTGACATTGGTTTCTTGCAGAAAAATATTATAAAGAATAATCCATTTGATTCGGGTTCCAATGCTCTAGTTTGACAAAAATATTGGTCTTGAAATACTAATCTGATTTTCAGCTGGCTTGAAAATGTAGATCTTGCTGATTTATGATTGCCAAAATTGCCGGGTTATAAAACAGATGATGCCGGGTAATTATGGCTGATGTCGGGTCAATCTTATGGTGACTTGATGCTTGCTTTTGTAAATGTAGCTTTCCAATCATTGAGTCGGCTCTCTAAACCTTTCTATGAATAGCTTAGAGGAAATAAACTTTGCAAATCCCTTCAATAAGAATATGATACCTGGTTTGCTCAAAACTGAGAATTTGAAGATGTTTCTCCCTTATATGCATATCACCTGTAGCCCCCAGGTCTTAAGAGGAGAACATAGTGATAGCTTAATACTTGCTTTAATATAAATGCTACAACTTTGGAGAAATCCGGGTTGTTCATGTAAATCAGCAATCATGAACTGAACATTTTGTACTTCCCATGTGTAGCCCCCAAGTGCCGGGTCATTATGCAATAATGAGCAGGGACTTTGCAGATCTGATTATGTAGACTTTGACAGGAGCAATTAGTAGCCCCCAAGGGCCAGCTCATCACTATGTGATGGGTTGGGTCTTTAATGAGGCGAGTTAAAATGACTTTGTATTAGCCCCCAAGTGCCATGGTGCATGCTTGCGGTGACATGGGACTTGCATACTCGATGTAATCTTGATTTGAATAATGTAGCCCCCAAGTGCCGGGTCGTATGCCTACAGCGACTCGAGACTAAATAAAACCATATCTATTATCCAGATGATGTTGCTGAAAGCCTTTGTATATCAATATTGAACCATGCTCTCTGTTGTGAACCGGTACTCTTGGATGAAAATAATAGCCATTGCTCTGAAGCGGCTTTTGAAAACCTCAATCATAATACTGGTTATTGATAACCATAATAAAAATCCAGCCATGTTGGCTATTAGATTTGAATAATATAACCCGATTGGAAAAACTCAATCATTCAATACTGGTTATAACAACCATATTGAAAATCCAGCCAAGTTTGGCTATTAAAGATTTGAATAGCATAATCCGGTATGAAAACCTCAATCATTCAATACCATAATGAAAATCCAACCAGGTTTGGCTATTAAAGATTTGAATACTTTATCTGTTGACAAGTAAATCCGAAGTTAAATACACAGCGGCTCTTGGCCGCTGGCGACTTAATGCGCATCCATTGTACTCCGGATGCAACCCGGCGGCTTATAGTCTTTGTAAAAATCAAGAACTGATAACCCTTTTGAAACACCAATTTTAATTTTTGATGATGGGCTTAAACTTAATCATTTATGTAAGCCATAGCTCTGCATGTCCTACACAAAGTTTAAACAACATATGCCCTGGTGACTTAACGTCAAAAGCCAGGGCGGGTAACAACCCAAACATAAGATAGTCTTATGCAATTATGGAAAAGACTAGAATTAAGGCCATCGAAGCCAAAATATACTGGCGACTTAAAGTCCAAAGCCAGGGCAGGTTATCAAACCTCGCATATTCGTATAATAATTAAAAACATACCTGTAAAATTGGCTCATACTGTCGGCTTACATCGCCATATCCAGTGAGGGTGACAACCCAAAGATTTGCAAGTGCCTGACTCCAATAAAGCCTGCTGGCGACTTAAAGTCCATAGCCAGGGCGGGTTACCAAACCCAAAAATACTCAAATATGAGTCATATCATCAGGGCTTCATGGCCCGAATTGTTAAAAAACATATTTTAGCAGAAAAAATCTTTAGGGGACACAAATCCCAAAATATTCAGAAGAAAAGATTCAAGTGCTTTCATAGGCCGCACAGCCTTAAAACCCAAGTGCTTTCATAGGCCGCACAACCTTAGAGTTAATCCTTGCTCACCATAAGCCAGCCCACATGTGACAAACCGCCATTTTAACCTTAACGAGTTCAGGGTCTTGAAGAAGATTGACTGTTAAGAGTACGGCGAGTCACTCAGGATTACCTGGCGGTGTAGCATCATGCAAACAGGCAGGATAACTCAGGATTCGGCATCCACGCCAGGTCAAGAGGGTATGAAAGCTAAACCCGGTGGGTTGGAAGCCCCCAAGTGACCTTTAAATTTTCACCAATGTGGTAGTAGCCTCCGGGACCGGGTTATTTTCCCTCCAATAACCCGGGGTTCTTGAATCTAGCAAAATTTGCTAAGTCATGTCTGTGTAGGCCCCGAGTCTCAAGACGACTCGAGGAGTTAGCTTGAGATTATCCATGCTTGACCGTGATATAAACCGGCATATAGCTGAAACTAGAGGCAAGGTGGCGAGTTGATGATCTTTGCAATACTCATTGTATATCCTTGGCGTTGATAACGCGATGTAAATCCACGGAAGGTTGAGGTCGACCATGGCGGGTTATAAATGATCCCGTATGATTTGTGACAGTAATCCGGCCAGTGGTTCATCCCAGCTGGTTGTTTGAAATTACCCAAACCGCAATAGCGGTGACTTGTACGCCTGTCCATTGATCCATCCGGTGTAGGCAAGGGCCATAGCTTGATGGTCTCTTTTGTAATGATGAATTGTTCTGCATAAGAAATTTCACAGTCGAGAGTAATTGTTCTCGATGAAAATAAAAATGTATCAATAGAAACTTGACAGGATGGATTTCACCTGATATGTTTTATCGAAAATTATCAGCCGTATGGTTGTAGCAATGATGACAGAGGTGGCGGCTTAAAGCGTGGCACCGGGCGGCTCAGAAGGGATCCTCCGGGTCATGTTGACCATTGGATTTTTTTTCCAGCTATAGCTCTTGATTTTTCAGTCCCCGCTTATCCTTTCCTTCAACCGGCCGGCGAGCATGCAAGAGCAGAGACGAGGCCAGCCAACCACGGGGCGGCTCAAAACATGCAACTTGTAGCAGTAGAAGATGCGCCGGCGGGTTATGGCGGTGGTTTGCCGGAACGGCTCAGCGCGGGGGCCGAAGGAGCGAGGCGAGGCGGCTCGGGGCTGCGGCAGCAGCTCACGGGTGGAGGCTAGTGTGCCCGAGGTGACCCGGCCGGGGCGGCAGTTTAATCCGCAGCGGCTCACTGCGAGGGCGGCTACGGTCGGGTTGTGCGGAGGCGGCTCAGCCGAGATGGCAAGGTGGATCAGCGGGGTGCAACAGAGCCGATGCTTGCGGGCACGCGGAAAAGACCACAAAGGGGCAGAGCGGAGGGGTCGTGGCGACTTGGCTTGTACAGGGGACCCGACGGCGGGCAGTGGCTCGCAAGGCCACGATAGCGACTTAACGGAGGCGAGGCCAGATCGACGGAGGCCCTCACGTAGGGGCGGCTCACCTGCTGCAGTTGACACGAGCGGCGGCTCAGAATAGCAGGGCAGCTTTTGCATCAGTCCGCGCACCGGAGGCGACTTGGACAGTGAAGACGGCTCAGAGTCAGCTTGGCGGCTCCAGGCGAGGCGACGGAGCCCTCGTCTGTATCCAGCGAGGTGGCTCATGAAGGTCCCCGGCGAGGCGGCGGCGTCGGTCGGCTTGGCAGGGGAGACGACGGGCGGAGCCATGCGGGAAGGCGCGCGAGGTCAGCGCAGATGGTGGCCGCGGCAAAGGGGCGGACGGCGTGGCTCAGAGGCGTCGGCAGGTGGATTAAGGGGGAGGCGGTAGCTCTATCATGGGCGTGGAGAGCAGTGACCCGCCTGCGGTGGCGGAGTGAGGCGGGCCCGCTGGCGGCGGCTTGAAATTGGCGACTTGGAGCTGGGCCGACGGTAGTCAGAGGCAGGCGGCGGCTTAGCGTAGCACGACGAGGGGGTGGCGACCGCGGAGCAACGACGGTGGCCGGCAGCGGCGGGGCCGTGGAGACGGCGGCTCAACGGCGACCGACTTGCGAGCGAGGCCGCAGCCGTCAGGGCGGAAGAGACCGGGTTGTGGTCGTCCCCGTTTGCCAAAGGGCTACATCTGGTTGGAGGGGCTGTGACTTAAAACGGAATATAAACTCTCTTCACCCTATTCTCCTTCAGCACTGAGCTGATTAGACTCAGGTTGATTTCACTCGTTGTAGATCCTTGTCGGCGATCTCTAAACCTTCGGTCAACCTTCGCAAACCAGAATCACTCTTGGTTGCTGAAGATCAGGCTCGGTGAAGACAACAACTCTTCATCACTCGAAGCCGAAACCTATCCTTCTAGAGAGTGCACCGCTCTCAAGAGTAATAGGTACAAGAACTCTCACTCAGAACTGTTGTGATGCTAAACCACTGTCTAAGTTTGGGCTCTTGGTTTTTCTCTCGATGGATCTTAAAGTCAAATCACTCGGAGAGGGGTTGCTCAAATTAGTCTTCTTAGAAATCTCAAGCGAAGCAGCCAACGAACAACATTGGAGCGGGGTGGCTATTTATAGCCGCAGCCTTCCCAGATGGGAAATGACAAAATTGGACATCGGCCTCAGCCAATGGCCGAACGACACAATTCCAACGGTCGGATTAGAGCACAACGGTAACATTTCTTGTGGGGCAAGAAATGCTAACTCCTTGGTCCAAGGCAAATCTCTCGCAGAGAAGAAGATCACAGTCTCTTGCTGACATGTATTTGCTCGGAGTTCAAAGAGATTTCTCTCACAACTTTCATAGGTTATGGCTAAGCATCACAGCGGATCTAACCATCGAGAACCTATAACCCTCTTAATAGTATGTAGGTCCTATGACTCAAATAAATGAAAGAAGAACAACTAAATGAATGATACGTGTTCACATAGTCTTTGACTTCCATCGCTGCAGTCAATTTCTTCGGACGATAATACCGAAACAGAAGCTTTTCTTCAGCAGTAAACTTTAGAGGGGTCGATTTCTTCTCATCAATCTTCTCGACTCTATCACTTCAACAAGTATAACTCATTCTTCTCTGCAACGCAGATGTGCTTCGATGAAGTTCCTCGAACTCAGCACCTGAGACAACATATTTTTCGGTTGTGTATGGACTTTTTCTCTCTGTATGTAGTAGCAAACAAATTAGTCCATGTGACGCCCCCAGCTTAATCGTGCACTAATCAGACACGCAAATGCACACGATCAGGCCTAAGGACTCACTTGAAGATATCACAACACAACTCTAAAACATAATTAAAGTCATACAAGCTTTATATTATAAGCCAACGCCTCGAGGGCTTGAATACATAGCTCGATGGCATACAAGCGTTAGCGGAAGCATCAGATATCTGGGTACAGATATAAAAGAGAAGCAGAGATAAGCCTTTAAGAAGGCAGAGCAAAATAAAACACTACGATCGAAAGGCGTAGGCCTCCTATCTAGGACCCTCCGAACCTACTCCTGGTCGTCGGCCAGCTCGTAGAAGTAACCACTCTCGAGGTGGTAGAAGTAGTCGTCGGTGGGGCAGCTGACTCAGGGGCTCCGTCATCTGGTCACGACAAACTGATATGGGGAGAAAAGAAAGCAAAGCAACTGTGAGTACTCCGAAGTACTCAGCAAGCAAGGATCTGCACTACATATGCAACATTATCAAAGGAAGGCTGTATATGTGGACTGGGCTGCAGAAATGCCAGAATAGAGAGGAAAGCCTAGTCCAATCGAAGACTAGCATCTTCAGCGGTCTTGCAGAAATAGAAGAGAGTAGAGCCGCACAGTGTAACATAGTAGTGGTTGTTGTATCAAGTAACAGTCTCGCCCAGAGATCCTTCCTCGACTCCCTGCGAGAAAGCAATCCCGGAGCGATCATATCCAGGTATCACCTCAAGTTCTAGTTGTATCGATTGGGATACAACTCCGAGTGTCCTTTACCGTAGGACCGGCTATCGATAGATGTTTTCTTCCCTGCAGGGGTGCACCAACTTACCCACCACGTTCTCTTAACTTTGGCCGGACACACTTTACGGGGTCATGCCCGGCCTCGGCCAAATGGTACACCGCAACCTTACCTACAGCCCAGCAGAGAGGTCCCTGTCGGTCTATCTCCTAAGCGCAAGGGGGTTTTGGGCCATCGCCCATCGCCCTCCGAGTCGTTGCGTGCATGGCGAACCAGGCTCCACCACTACCGGATGGTGCCGGCCCAGCCCGGCCGCTAGGCTGAACTGGACGTCTGATAGAGCTTTCGGCTGATGCTACAATGCAGAGTGCCCATAACTATTCCCACGTGATGGTTAGTGCTATCAGGCCAGAGGCCTGCTCGGATCAAATATCCAAATCGTTAGCGGATTAGGGGCTTGCGGAAACGAGAAGAGACTCACAATCGATGTGACCCCGTCGCCCCGTCTCGAGGACTTGTGGCAAGGGCTAGGAATGCCCAGCCACGCCTCGTATTCATCTCACGGGTAACCTCCAGGTCAACCCGACATCCCATCATTCGCGGGTACCCCTTAGGGTCGACCCGCCTTTCCAAGTATCAGTGGTAAAGTCATAGTAATCATAGTAACCGTGTGTCTAACACCAAGGGGAACCCTAAGGAATCACCCTCGATGGAATTCCACCTGATGTTTTCGTCAAGGTGAACGAAAGAGGAATCACCCTCGAGGTTCACACTTGAGGTGTTGCACGACTTCGTCGTTATCGGGGGTGGTGTAGGAGGAATCACCCTCGCTGACCACGGTCGATTAACTAACCTACAAGGTTATCATCAGAAGTGCTGACGAGGTATCACCCTCGGCACTCGATAGTAACCCAGTAGTGTCGAGCAACTAAGGGGGAAGTGAGGTGCGGTGCCGGGGCCTGGTCTTCGATCTCGTTGATCGGGTCTTCTGAGAATCCAGCGGGGCAGTCGGGACAAGTGGGATCACTGATGGGTTTCTACCCAGTCTATTCTAAACAGTTTAGGATGAACAGGAAGGTATCAACAGCAGGTTACAATAAAAAGGCTATGCAGCAGAAATAGGATAATAATAACAGTAGCAAAAATCTAATGCAAGCACGAGAAAATAGAATGGGTGATATCGGGATGATCAAAGGGGGGGGGGGGCTTGCCTGGTTGCTCGGCGGCAAAGGCAAGGTCGTCAGGGGTCGTCGATCTCCGGAGCTGCGTCGGTACCGGGCTCTATTGAGAGAGAAGAGGGGGAGGAAACAGATAAATACAAAGCAGTCAAGGTAACACAGAGCTTGCTATGCTAACATGCAGTGCAGGGTTGCCTAAAAGCATGTCTAGGTCATATTAGTTATTTTAGGATTTAAGTTGGATTTATTAACCAGCGTATATGCACTATTCATCTATCGAAAATAGGCTAAAAGTTGAGGGTTCACCTCCGTAGAGGGTCCCGATGGGGAAACAGAAGGCATAGTCAGCTTTGTCTCGTCGTTCTGATCAACTTTCATGTACAAAGTTTTTCGATCTGAGCTACGGATTATTTTCTATGAATTTATAAAGATTTAAACAATTTCTGGAATTTCTGGATTAATCTAATTTCGAAAATAAACATGAAAATGCTACGTGCACCTGGTCCAGTGCACCCAGCAGTGAACCAGGGGCTGACAGTGGGTCCCGTTGAGTGCAGAGTCAGCAGTCAACGGTTGACTAGTCAGCAGGTGAAATTTGCACACGGGCCCACACGTCAGTTTAGTTAAATATCTAACAGTTTTCATTAGGGTTAATTAATCAGTGTGGGGCCCAGCTGTAAGTGGGGGTTAGGGGTTTGGGTTAGTGGCTAATTACGGTGGGGGCCACTCGTCAGCGTCTCACAGCCGCATTTTAAATGCGGGCGCGCGACAGGGCATCGCCGGTGACCTCCCGAGCGGCGGCGACGCACCGGAGACGGCCGGAATCGCACCATAAGCCACCGTCCAATGCCCCGCAGGCTGGGATCGAATGCGGGCATCAAGCCGCGTCGAATGGGCGCAATAGAAGGGGAGGGGGTGGTCGGAGCTCGCCGGAGGGATGACGAAGAGCGGCGGAGGCGCTCGGGCTCCGACGGATACGACGATACGCTAGGCGAGCGGACGATCTAAAGGCCTCGACGGCATATACGGGACCTCTGGAGCGCACTGGGGCCATGTGCTCAAGCAGAGAGGGCCAGGAGCGAGGAGCACGATGGCCATGGCGGCAGCCGTAGCAACGGAGCAACAGCGGCTTCGTTCGGGCTCGGAAAATGAGCAGTAGAAGGAGGGAGGAGTAGTGGAGCTCACCTAAGTGGCTCACGGTGGCCGGCATTAGTTTAATAGCGTAGAGGAGAGGCGGATCACGGTGATGTGGTGGCGATGGCCGGAGAAGGGGATCGGGTCGCCGGTGTTACTGTGCTGCTCCCCGGCGTCGATCTGGGGTCGTAGGAGATGAGGACGAGCCTGGCGGTCCTCCTCGACAACGAATGATGGTGCGGGGAGGCTGGTGGACGCGTCGGCGATGGTGGTGCGGCGACAAGCCCGCTCGGCCGAGAGGATCAGAGGGGCAGAGCGCGGTTGGGGGGGGGGCACGTCACCGCCACGGAGGGAACTGCTCGCGTTAGGGTTTCGGGGAAGGGAGGAGAGGCGAGGGGTAGACCTTATCCTCGCCGGGAACCGACGGATGGGCGACACGGCGCCGATCGGAGCTCGGACGCGCGCGGCAGCTGACGCGTGCGGGAGGTGGGCGATGGCCCCTAACGGGCCGGGCCGCACACTGTTTCACATAAGTCCAAAGGCACAGTAGCGTATAACCGTTTTTCTTTTCTATTTCCTATTTCTTTTAAGCGCTACTGTCTTGTTAATTGTTAGGCCTCCAACTGAGTTTTGTAAAATGGGTTAGTTGGTCCAAATATTACAGTGCAATATTGCTTACCCCCAAAAATTGGTTTGGGCAGAATATGATTTCATCTGTAATTTGGATTAAATAAAATGGATTAAAAAGGTGCTGTTTGCCACTATTTGAAGTTGTTAGAGTCACTCAACTAATTTAGCTAATGTTGATCTTATTTTTATAATTGCTTTAGGAATATTTGCAACAGTAGGAACATTTTAGTTCCTGGATTTGAACAACTTTTACTTTCACTTCAAGTTTGAGTTGAAATTTGAATTGGATTTTGAAATGGATTATGACACTAATGATGATCAAGCACTGTTGAACATGATGACTTGGCAATATCAGAAGGCAATCACTGTAGCCATTACATAGGGATGTTACAGTCCATACATGTTTCTATCAACAAACTCCAAAACACAAGGTAGGCAGATATTGCACCAACAGTGTGAAGCAGTAGGGGGCACTACCTTGGAAGGTTTTGAAACGGCATGTGTTGCATATCCAAATAACTACTAGTGCTTTTGCGCCCTACATAGGGAAACCATAGAGGTATGATTGAGAAAATATTTTTGTGGTAGAATTGGAGATCCAACGTGATAGAGATCCCGTATGGGAAGGATCTCCGTGGCATGTGAGTCGACATGTTATGATCCTTGCGGAGTTTATGGAGTGCATGCGGCCATCCATTACAAAATCTGCTCTATTTAGTAACAAATACCCAGATGACGAAATAGGAAACGTCGCGAAAGATATTTTCTGTGATGGTCCATTGTCACCAGGTTTTACCCCGGGGCAGCGCCATCGGCAATTTTGACGATGTTCCGACATTAGTGTAGGCAATGCTTTTGGGCGTCACTAGGCATGTACATTTTCTAGGACGATTCGTAGTGTCACAGAAAATGTTTGGTGTCACAAAAAAATGTTCGGCGGGTTACGAAAATGATATGGCACATTGGTGTTCAAAGCGTAGTACCGTATAATTTCTGTGATGGCAGAGTGTATAACATATTAGAATCAAATTTTCAGGGTTTAGGGTTCAAACGCTCGTATCAAAATTCATTGATTATTTTTTCGTGCGTCCTCCCATTATAGTGAACTATGTGAGCACGAAAGGGAAAAATATGACCGCATAGAAATATATTACATTAAAAGTTCTAAACTTCAATTGAAATAGTGTACCGCAATAGCAAAGGGACCGTCAAGTCAGATGGCAGTACTATAAAAGGTCGTAATTTCTTAATACTACTTAATAGAACATACATGTGCATCATCATCACATCAGTACCAACAGTAGCATAAAACATGACCTACAAAGATGGATGATCATGAGGCAACACAACAGAGAGTCAGAACTACTCCTAATCTGTTTCAGTAGTAATGAAACCAAGGAAGAGAAAGCTCCCTGCACGTCCATGGTGTAGCACGAAGATCATCATGTCTTCAATATCCATGTCATACACTCGAGTACTTTGCTCCATCCATTAAGGACGATACTTCCATCTCCTTGTCCCGAAGCCAAGTATGAAATCAAACTGATATAGACTCTAGGATGAAGAACAATGGTCAACTCTCCATTTGCACCCATCTCCTTAGACACAACACTTTGCGGGAGTATCTGGTGGTAGAACACAATTTGAAAACTTTTAGCAATCTACATAAGTACCTGGACTATCTGAAGCTAATGAGAGTAGATACAATTCTAACCATGAGTTTGTCGTCAATGTTGGTCTTATTCAAAGTGTGTAGCAGAGGCACGCAGGAATGATCTCTTGGTCCAACATTGTAACCGTGTGCGAGCATCCAAATTTGATCAACAAAGCCGATGACAAACCACATCTCTTCTCAGCTTACTCTGCTCCCTTCAGTAACCTCCATATTTATCTATAAACTATTTTGTTACAATATCCACTCCGTAATAAACTATCAAAAATGTTTAAATAAGATTAGTTAAATATAGAAGCCGGATGAAATGTGATTATTCAAATCTAGTTGTAAATGTTTTTACTTAAAATTGCTGGACATTTACCAGAATACTTACACAGATGAGTTATTGGATCATTGCTAAAACATTCCCGGAGGTGACATTTAGGTTTTCCAGATAGTCGGAGGGACTTTTCCATGCATACTTCCAATTGGTACACTTTGGCAAATTCTTTCCAAGCACGTCCTGTGAAAACGGTCATATCTTTCGTTCCCGATCCTGCATAGAAAACAAAAGCCCTCTCTTCTCTTCAACTGGACATGTACAATGGTCCTGATAGATCTATTTATACTTAGCTTCTCTAGAAGTTTGTCTCTTGCAAAGCAGGGGATGCACTGGGGACAGTTCAGAGATTGCTCAAAAAAATTTAGGTTGTTTATCAAGTCGGTACCGTTTATGAGAGTGCTAAATACCATTTCCGACAGTGCTTACTAGACTTCAGGGAAGTGACAAAACATTCTTAAATAAACATTCGATATCACAAATTAGCTTCTGAATTTGTTAGTTTCAAAAAGATTTATGAAAAATCCAGTGTTGCAATAGAAATATGGTATTTTCTATATTATAATAAACATAAAAGAATTTTTCACATTATACATAGGTTACTTCTGACATCTAAAGTGGGGAATGTAACAACAAGTGGTAAATGTACCAAGGGGTACATGTTGGCATTTTACCAAATTTACTCTGGTCTACCAATGTTTAGATACTTTCCATTAGAATCATGATATGTTGAACTCGTGAGCATACTAATCTACTTATGAACCAATCATGAAATCTATCAGCATGTATGTGTTAAAATCCACATGCAGAGAATCTTCACGACTTAACCAAACACTTGAATGACATGTATGTTTGATACACTTCAAATCTAAGAACCATACCATAATTTCTTTGAATCCTTGAGGAAGCATGATGCATAGGTACTCGTCCTTATGAACATAGGGGATACTGCAAAGATTCCTAGTGTCAAAACACTTTCGGCACTGCATATCCAAACCCTCGATTATGTCATAAATAACATCTGGAGGTGATTTGTGGAGGATTAAGGTAGGAGATGTAGATGAAGACTTACCTTCATTTGGTCTGATTGCACCCGACGACCTAGGTTTTTTTGGGGGGACGAGCAGCCCTGAACCACGACAAGCATCGGCGACAGGCGGCTACCCTCCTCGGCGTGTTTGATCTACGGGGAAAGATGGCAACAATCCTCATCGGCGTGTTTCATCTACGGGGAAAGCTGGCAGTAATCCTCGTCGGCGTAGATGAAGCTGCGGGGAAGTATGGCCGTGATATGCACCGGCGATAGGCGGTGAGAGGGGGCGAGAGACTAGATTTGGGACTATAGGCGGGAAAGAGGGTGGTTTCAGTGAAGGAGATGAACAGAGACGACAAAGCTGATGGGACTATACACAACATCTCTCTGGTTTGGTCCCACTTGTTAGCTTTAGCAAAGAAATATTAGGATAGAAATGCAACATACATTTTGTAATCAAGGGATAAGGAAAATACATTAAAAAAAGAACAAGTGCAAAACACATTTTTCCTTTTTGATTGAAACTTTTGTAATTGAAATATAATCACAATGCATTAGACACGCGAGACACTTTCACCAATGTCATGCACGAAAAATCAATAAAATAACTAAAATACATTCCCAAAATTTTGAAAACAAGGACTTCGAAATTATTTTAAAGGATGTGACAGGGCCTTGTAAACTGTACACATTGTTTACAATGACTCTACCACATCTATTAAATCAACCATGAGTTATAGCCACTTCCCAGACGGTCGCCCATCCTTGGGCTACTCCAGTGAGAACACACTTAATGCTACTTGTGAGTTGCATTGGGATTTTCGCCGAAGAGGAAGGGTGAAGTAATATAGTAGCGGATAGTATTTCCCTCAATGAGAACCAAGGTTATCAAACCAATAGGAGAACCACGCAAATGCCTAGTGTACATTAACTACACACACAAGAGCAAATACTTGCACCCGACGCGGGCAAGAGGGTTGTCAATCCCCTTGAACTCGTTACTTGCAAGGATTAAATCTGGTAATGGTAGATAGATAAATTGAAAATTAAAATAAAAGTAAATAAATTGCAGCAACGTATTTTTGGTTTTTGTAATATGATAAAAGTAGACCCGAGGGCCATAGTTTTCACTAGAGGCTTCTGTCTCTCATAAAAATAGCATACGATGGGTAGACAAATTACTGTTGGGTAATTAGTAGAAAAGCACATAGTTATGACGTTATTCATGCCAATGACCATGTATATAGGCATTATATCCGTGACAAGTAGACCGACTCCTACCTGCATCTACTACTATTACTCCACTTCGAGAGCGCTTCTATGCTTGCCTCTCTACATATTAAGTTCATAACAAACAGAGTAATGCATGAAGTATGATGACATAATGTAGATAGAATAAAACCAAGCAATATGATTAAACCCCATCGTTTTACCCTTAGTGGCAACAATACAGTACGCGCCTCGCCACCCCTTCTATCACGAGGTGAGGTCACCGCAAGATAGAACCCACTACAAAGCACCTCTCTCGCTGAAGATAAATCAATCTAGTTGGCCAAACCAAACGGATAGATCAAAGAGAAACACAAAGCTATAATAATCATGCATAATAAAGTTCAGAAAAGACTCAATTACTTTCAATGAATAATCTGATCATAAACCCACAATTCATACGATCCCAACAAACACACCGCAAAAGAAGATTACATCGAATAGGTCTTCGAGGAGAACTTTGTATTGAGAGAGAAGAAGCCATCTAGCTAATCACTATGGACCTGTAGGTCTATGGTAAACTACTCACACATCATTGGAGGTGTAGCAAGGTTGATGTAGAGGCCCTCCGTGCTTGATTCCCCCTCCGGCAGAGTACCAGAAAAGGCCTCCAGATGGGATCATGGAAGAATAGAAACTTGCAGTAGCCAAAAAAATTGTTTCGGGTGGCTCTCTATTGGTTTGGAGATTTATGGGAATTTATACAAGAATAACTAGTTCAAACAGAGCTATGTGGGGCCCACAAGCTCAAGTGGCGCCCCCTGGGGGCGCGTCGTGTGAGCTTGTGGCCCTCTTGTAGACCTTCTGGCCTCCTTCCGAACCTTCTAGGGTCCTTTCTGGTCTAGAAAAAATCACCGTAAAGTTTCATCATGTTTGGACTCCGTTTAGTATTGATTTTCTGAAAAGCCAAAAATAAGCAAAAAATAGCAACCGGCACTAGGTTAATAGGTTAGTCCCCAAAAATGATATAAATTTACATATAAAGTATCTAAGATTGATAATATAATAGCATGAAACAATAAAAAATTATAGATACGTTGGAGACGTATGACTTAACATTCAAGTTTGTTTGGGAATGAGGTACTAAAAGGGAAGACACACCTTGCTGATATGGTTGTTAATCGGGCCTATGAGACCTATGAGAATGCCACATACCTTCATAAAAATTGACCAAACTCATATCACATTTTGGAAACATGTCATGAAGTAATGCCATATACGTTCTTGAATCCAACAAACATGTCTTCAAAGACCAAACAATCATTCTCAAAAATTTCAAAACAATGACTTGGAGGTTAATTTAACAGGCAAGACTGAATAGTTAACCAAAAAATCATTCTCAAAATTTTCAAACACAACTACTTCGAGGTTAATTTGTCAGACATGACTTAAAAGTTGACCAAAGTCATATCACATTTTGGAAACATGTCATAAAGTAACGCGATAGACCTCCTTCAAGCCAATTAACATGTCTTGAAAAAACAAAAAAATCATTTTGAAAGATTTCAAAACAAGGACCTTGAGGTTAACTTAAGCGATAGGACGGATCACTATACACACTTAAATGTGTATAGAATGTAGACATTTAAATATTTACAGTGAACCATCCCATCGGTTAATTTAACCTCGAGGACACTTCCCATCCGGTCACCCATCCTCACACTCCTCTGTCATGATAGAACACGGCCACCTATGGGGCCATCGGCCCCTTTGTGGTTCGGCAGGGGGGAGGTCGCATTGCACAAAGAGCGGAGGCCATGGGGACAGCACGGTAGAGGTGACGCTGGTGATTTTTACCCAGGTTCGGGCTGCTGAGAAGCGTAAAACCCTACTCCTGCTTTGGTGGATTGAAGGATGGACCATGAAGAACGCGCGATGCTCAAGCTCGGCAAGGTCGCCTTGGGGAGAGCAGCTACACACGTATGAGTACATGAGGGTCCGAATCCTTTCTAAGGTTGCCACGGTCCTCCTTTTATAGGCTAAGGGGTTACCACAATGGCAAAATGGTCATTATCCAGCGATTAGATAGCTAACAGTGCTATCATACCTAACTCTGGCAGTTAGGACAAGTGCATTAAATGCACTGCCATGTGTTGCGTTGTGGATGCGGCTGATATGTCTCCAGCGTATCTATAATTTTTGATTGTTTCATGCCATTATATTATCTGTTTTGGATGTTTTATATGCATTAATATGCTATTTTATATTATTTTTGGGACTAACTTATTAACCTAGAGCCCAATGCTAGTTTCTGTTTTTTTCCTTGTTTTTTAGCTTCGGGGAGAAGGAATACCAAACGGAATAAAATCTTCGCGATGATTTTTCTTGGACCAGAAGACACCCAGGAGACTTGGAGATGAAGTCGGAGGAGCCACGAGGCGGACACAAGGGTGGAGGGCGCGCCCAGGGGGGTTAGGGCACGCCCCCTGCCTTGTGGGCCCCCGTGACCCTCCTGACCTAATTCTTTCGCCTATATATTCACATATATTCCCAAACCACCAGAAGCATCCATGAAAACACTTTTCCACCGCCGCAACCTTCTGTACCCGTGAGATCCCATCTAGGGACCTTTTCTGGCACCCTGCCGGAGGGGGATTCTATCACGGAGGGCTTCTATATCAACCCTATTGCCCTTTCGATGAAGCGTGAGTAGTTTATCTCAGACCTACGGGTCCATAGCTAGTAGCTAGATGGCTTCTTCTCTCTCTTTGATTCTCAATACCATGTTCTCCTCGATGTTCTTGGAGATCTATTCGATGTAATACTTTTTTGCGGTGTGTTTGCTGAGATCCGATGAATTGTGGATTTATGATCAGATTATCTATGAATATTATTTGAATCTTCCCTGAATTCTTTTATGCATGATTTGATATCTTTGTAATTCTCTTCGAACTATCGGTTTGGTTTGGCCAACTAGATTGGTTTTTTCTTGCAATGGGAGAAGTGCTTAGCTTTGGGTTCAATCTTGCGGTGTCCTTTCCTAGTGACATTAGGGGCAGCAAGGCACGTATTGTATTGTTGCCATCGAGGATAAAAATATGGGGTTTACATCATATTGCTTGAGTTTATTCCTCTACATCATGTCATCTTACTTAATGCGTTACTCTGTTCTTCATGAACTTAATACTCTAGATGCAGGTAGGAGTCGGTCGATGTGTGGAGTAATAGTAGTAGATGTAGAATCATTTCGGTCTACTTGACACGGACATGATGCCTATATTCATGATCATTGCCTTAGATATTGTCATAACTTTGCGCTTTTCTATCAATTGCTCGGCAGTAATTTGTTCACCCACCGTGTTATTTGGTATCTTGAGAGAAGCCTCTAGTGAAACCTATGGCCCCCGGGTCTATTTTCCATCATATATAAGTTTCCGATCTACTACCTTCCATCATATTAGTTTCCGATCTACTATTTTGCAATCTTTTACTTTTCGATCTATAAACCAAAAATACCAGAAATATTTACTTTATCTTTTATTTAGTTTCATCTATATCTATCAGATCTCACTTTTTCAAGTAACCGTGAAGGGATTGACAACCCCTTTATCACGTTGGGTGCAAGTTGTTTGATTGTTTGTGCAGGTATACGATGATTTGTGCATTGTCTCCTACTGGATTGATACCTTGGTTCTCAAACTGAGGGAAATACTTATCTCTACTTTGCTGCATCACCCTTTCCTCTTCAAGGGAAAAACCAACGCAAGCTCAAGAAGTAGCAGGAAGAATTTCTGGCGCCGTTGCCGGGGAGATCTACACCAAGTCAAGACATACCAAGTACCCATCATAAACTCTCATCTCTTGCATTACATTATTCGCCATTTGCCTCTCGTTTTCCTCTCCCCCACTTCTAAACCGATTTTCGAAAAGATTTGCCTTTTTATTCGCCCTTCTTCCGTTCGATCTTTTGTTTGCTTGTGTCACCATGTGCCTTCTTTTTGCTTGCATCTTCGCTTGCTAAAAGTTTATGGATCCTCATCTGCTTGCTAATCTTTTTAAGAGATACAATTATGATGAACCAATTGCTAGTGAGTTTTGTGCACTAGATTATCTTTATGAAGTTTTGCTTGAAATTCGTGAATCTGAAAATTGTGATGAAGAAATTTATGAAGTGATTCACGATAGCTCCTTGAATAAAAATCATGATTGCAATGGTTTTACTATAAATTCTATTTATGTCAATTGTGCTAATAATATGCAAAACCCTAAGCTTGGGGATGCCAGTTTTGCTATGTCCACTACTTATTGCAATGATCATGATTGGGGTGATTATTCTTATGATCTTGAAAATTTATTTAAGCCTCATGATAATAGTGTTTGCAGTAATATCGAAAGTGGGTTTGGAAGAGTGTCAACTTTAGGAAATAATAATCCCACTACTTTGGAGTTTGATCAATCTAATGAAATTTTTGATAAAAGTGGGCTTGGAGAAGTAATGACTTTATTCTATGTTAATCCCACTATTTTGGAAGAGTGTCAACTTTGCATGCATGCGGATCATGAAGAGAAAATTTTATGTGATAGTTATATTTTTGAATTTTAATATGATCCCACAAGTAATTATTATAAGAGAGGAAAATATGGTCATATAAATTTTTATGTTGCTAAATTACCTCTCTTCATGTTGAGATTGTCTATGTTTTATTCTCCTTCCTTGCATATGCTAGCTTTTTCTTGTCTTGATAATTTGTTTGCTTATAAAATGCCTATGCATAGAAAGTATGTTAGACTTAAACTCATTTTTCACATGCTTTATGATTCTCTCTTTGTGCTTCAATTCTCGTCTTTCATGTGAGCATCATCGAAATCTCAATGCCTAGCTAAAAAGGCTTTAAAGAAAAGCGCTTGTTGGGAGACAACCCAATATTTTTCTTTCTTGTTTTTCAATAAATAATTCATCTAGCCTCTTGTTAGATGTGGTTTTGTGTTTTATTAGTCATTGTGCCAAGTAAGACCTTTAGGATGGCTTACGGTGATAGTTGATTTGATCTTGCTGAAAAACAGAAACTTTTGCGTCCAGTCACAGAATTTTTATTATTCACTGGAGAGTTTAAAAACCGTGAATTTTTTATACGGGATTTATATACAAATTTCCCCTTTTTTCCTAATTTTTCATATTTTTTGGAGTTATATAAGTATTATAACAATTCAGATCTTCGCAGACTGTTCTGTTTTTGACAGATTCTGTTTTCTTTGTGTTGTTTGCTTATTTTGATGAATCTATGGGTAGTATCGGGGGGTATGAACCATGGAAAAGTTGGAATACAGTAGATATTACACCAATATAAATAAATAATGAGTTCGCAACAGTACCAAAAGTGGTGATTTATTTTCTAATACTAACGGAGCTTATGAGATTTTCTGTTGAGTTTTGTGTTGTGAAGTTTTCAAGTTTTGGGTAAGGATTTGATGGACTATGGAATAAGGAGTGGCAAGATCCTAAGCTTGGGGATGCCCAAGGCACCCCAAGGTAATATTCAAGGACAACTAAGAGCCTAAGCTTGGGGATGCCCCGGAAGGCATCCCCTCTTTCGTCTTCGTCTATCGGTAACTTTACTTGAGGCTATATTTTTATTCACCACATGATATGTGTTTTGCTTGAAGCGTCTTGTATGATTTGAGTCTTTGCTTTTTAGTTTGACACAATCATCCTTGCTGTACACACCTTTTGAGAGGGACACACATGAATCGTGATTTATTAGAATACTCTATGTGCTTCACTTATATCTTTTGAGCTAGGCAATTTTGCTCTAGTGCTTCACTTATATCTTTTTAGAGCACGGCGGTGGTTTTATTTTATAGAAATTGTTGAACTCTCATGCTTCACTTATATTATTTTGAGAGTCTTTAAACAGCATGGAAATTTGCTTTGGTTATAAATTTAGTCCTAATATGATAGGCATCCAAGAGGGATATAATAAAAACTTTCATATAAAGTGCATTGAATACTATGAGAAGTTTGATTCCTTATGATTGTTTTGAGATATAGAGATGGTAATATTAGAGTCATGCTAGTGAGTAATTGTGAATTTGAGAAATACTTTTGTTAAAGTTTGTGATTCCCGTAGCATGCACGTATGGTGAACCGTTATGTGATGAAGTCAGAGCATGATTTATTTATTGATTGTCTTCCTTATGAGTGGCGGTCGGGGACGAGCGATGGTCTTTTCCTACCAATCTATCCCCCTAGGAGCATG
The DNA here is from genome assembly GCA_011799875.1 of Thinopyrum elongatum. NCBI lineage: Eukaryota > Viridiplantae > Streptophyta > Magnoliopsida > Poales > Poaceae > Thinopyrum > Thinopyrum elongatum. The sequence continues at coordinate 177,077,609 of CM022300.1, forward strand.
CGCGTAGTACTTCGTTTCGATAACTAATAGATTTTTGCAATAAGTATGTGAGTTCTTTATGACTAATGTTGAGTCCATGGATTATACGCACTCTCACCCTTCCACCATTGCTAGCATCTCTAGTACCGCGCAACTTTCACCGGTACCATACACCCACCATATACCTTCCTCAAAACAGCCACCATACCTACCTATTATGGCATTTCCATAGCCATTCTAAGATATATTGCCATGCATCTTTCCACCGTTCCGTTTATTATGACACGCTTCATCATTGTCATATTGCTTTGCATGATCATGTAGTTGACATCGTATTTGTGACAAAGCCACCGTTCATAATTCTTTCATACATGTCACTCTTGATTCATTGCACATCCAGGTACACCGCCGAAGGCATTCATATAGAGTCATATTTTGTTCTAAGTATCGAGTTGTAAGTAAATAAAAGTGTGATGATCTTCATTAGAGCATTGTCCCATGTGAGGAAAGGATGATGGAGACTATGATTCCCCCACAAGTCGGGATGAGACTCCGGACGAAAAATAAAAAAAAGAGGCCAAAAAAATGAGAAGGCCCAAATAAAAAAATGAGAGAAAAGAGATAAGGGACAATGTTACTATCCTTTTACCACACTTGTGCTTCAAAGTAGCACAATGATCTTCATGATAGAGAGCCTCCAATATTGTCACTTTCATATACTAGTGGGAATTTTTCATTATAGAACTTGGCTTGTATATTCCAATGATGGGCTTCCTCAAATTGCCCTAGGTCTTCGTGAGCAAGCGAGTTGGATGCACACCCACTTAGTTTTCTTTTGAGCTTTCATAAACTTATAGCTCTAGTGCATCCGTTGCATGGCAATCTTTACTCACTCACATTGATATCTATTGATGGGCATCTCCATAGCCTGTTGATACGCCTAGTTGATGTGAGACTATCTCCTTCTTTTTGTCTTCTCTACAACCACCATATTCTATTCCACCTATAGTGCTATGTCCATGGCTCATGCTCATGTATTGCATGAAAGTTGAAAAGGTTTGAGAACATCAAAAGTATGAAACGATTGCTTGGCTTGTCATCGGGGTTGTGCATGAATTGAATATTTTGTGTGATGAAGATGGAGCATAGCCAGACTATATGATGTTGTAGGGATAAGCTTTCTTTGGCCATGTTATTTTGAGAAGACATAATTGCCTTGTTAGTATGCTTGAAGTATTATTGTTTTTATGTCAATATTAAACTTTTTTTTTGAATCTTATGGATCTGAACATTCATACCACAATAAAGAAAATTACATGGATAAGTATGTTAGGTAGCATTCCACATCAAAAATTCTGTTTTTATCATTTACCTACTCGAGGACGAGCAGGAATTAAGCTTGGGGATGCTTGATACGTCTCCAATGTATCTATAATTTTTTATTGTTCCATGCTATTATATTATCTGTTTTGGATGTTTTATATGCATTAATATGCTATTTTATATTATTTTTGGGACTAACCTATTAACCTAGAGCCCAGTGCCAGTTTCTATTTTTTTCCTCGTTTTTTAGCTTCGTGGAGAAGGAATACCAAACGGAATAAAATATTCGCGATGATTTTTCTTGGACCAGAAGACACCCAGGAGACTTGGAGATGAAGTCAGAGGAGCCACGAGGCGGCCACAAGGGTGGAGGGCACGCCCCCCTGCCTTGTGGGCCCCCTGTGACCCTCCTGACCTAATTCTTTAGCCTATATATTCACATATATTAACAAACCACCAGAAGCATCCACGAAAACACTTTTCCACCGCCGCAACCTTCTGTACCCGTGAGATCCCATCTAGGGACCTTTTCCGGCACCCTGCCGGAGGGGGATTCGATCATGGAGGGCTTCTACATCAACCCTATTGCCCTTTTGATGAAGCGTGAGTAGTTTATCTCAGACCTACGGGGCCATAGCTAGTAGCTAGATGGCTTCTTCTCTCTCTTTGATTCTCAATACCATGTTCTCCTCGATGTTCTTGGAGATCTATTCGATGTAATACTTTTTTGCGGTGTGTTTGCTGAGATCCGATGAATTGTGGATTTATGATCAGATTATCTATGAATATTATTTGAATCTTCCCTGAATTCTTTTATGCATGATTTGATATCTTTGTAATTCTCTTCGAACTATCAGTTTGGTTTGGCCAACTAGATTGGTTTTTCTTGCAATGGGAGAAGTGCTTAGGTTTGGGTTCAATCTTGAAGTGTCCTTTCCCAGTGACAGTAGGGGCAGCAAGGCACGTATTGTATTGTTGCCATCGAGGATAAAAAGATGGGGTTTACATCATATTGCTTGAGTTTATTCCTCTACATCATGTCATCTTACTTAATGCGTTACTCTGTTCTTCATGAACTTAATACTCTAGATGCAGGCAGGAGTCGGTCGATGTGTGGAGTAATAGTAGTAGATGCAGAATTGTTTCGGTCTACTTGACACGGACGTGATGCCTATATTCATGATCATTGCCTTAGATATCGTCATAACTTTGCGCTTTTCTATCAATTGCTCGGCAGTAATTTGTTCACCCACCGTATTATTTGCTATCTTGAGAGAAGCCTCTAGTGAAACCTATGGCCCCCGGGTCTATTTTCCATCATATATAAGTTTTCGATCTACTAGTTTCCATCATATTAGTTTCTGATCTACTATTGTGCAATCTTTTACTTTCCGGTCTATAAACCAAAAATACCAAAAATATTTACTTTATCTTTTATCTAGTTTCATCTATATCTATCAGATCTCACTTTTGCAAGTAACCACGAAGGGATTGACAACCCCTTTATCGCGTTGGGTGCAAGTTGTTTGATTGTTTGTGCAGGTATTCGGTGATTTATGCGTTGTCTCCTACTGGATTGATACCTTGGTTCTCAAACTGAGAGAAATACTTCTCTACTTTGTTGCATCACCCTTTCCTCTTCAAGGGAAAAACCAACGCAAGCTCAAGAAGTAGCAGCAGCCTGGCAGGCCTGCCGTGCCGCTTAGTCATCTTCCACCTGTTTGCTTGACACGCCTCTGGACGGGTGTCATATAGAGGTGATCTTCCTTCTAAATGGCCGCCACGTGCAAAATGACAGCCACTTAGTTATCTGGGGGCTCGACACCGCACCGATGGATGACTTGCGTTGCGATGTGGTGGAGCAGTGGAGTCTTGGCGAGGATGCAGGCCACCAGCGGCCCCGACAAGCCTGCCGGGGAAGTCTTGGGACTTGTCTTCGGGATGGCCTCGGCCTGACCAGGCTCGCCTTCCTGGTAAGGGAGGCTTTTCCTTAGTGATATCTTGTTCTCTTGGCTTGTCTTGATCTCCTTGATCCGCCCCTTGATTCTTCAAAGGGCTATCTCTCTGGCTTGGTTCTGTCTTGAATGCTTGGTGGAGTTTGCATCTCTACCATCGAGCCTGTGTACAGTTCGGGCAACATACATGAAGGTTTGTTGCACCGACAGGAGCCCCCGGGCCTGGTCCAAACGTGCTGCCAAGCATCATTGGGGTAGGCCCCATCAGGTACACAGGCATGGCATTTACGATGATATTCTCCTCTTTCTTGATATTTTCCTTGCTTCTTCATTAACTTGTGCTTGGGTCAGTTTTCGGTTTTTCCGTGCGTCGTGCAAGACGTCATGGGGGAGATTTACGCCATGACCCGTGGGTCGCCCACGTCCCACGTTCATGGGGCAGTAACTGCCATTCCACTAACTCCCCTGCTCCTGCCGTTTCTGCCACGTACGCCGCATGCATTGCGCAGGTTTGGTGGCGGACGCGGGGGGGTGGGGGGGGCACCTGGACGGGGCACGGAAAGAGTGCCAAGGCAGAAAGCCAGGCACCATGGATAGGCGCAGGAGGTCGGTCTTGATTCCGTGCGTCGTTGGAGACGCAGAGGAGTCAGATCGGTGGATCGAGGCGGTTGCCCCCTGGGTGAGGAGCCAGCCCCGGCCTCATTTTCCTATAAAAGGGAACGTGGGCGAGGTGCTGGCTCACACATGTCTCTTCCTCCATCCTTCTGATATCATCTCTCCATCATGGCGAGGGGGAGAGGGCGTAGTGGCCCCCCAGTGGTGGCGACGAGGGCTTCTGCTCGACAGCGCCTCCCTCCACCTGTTTTGACGTAGGGGCGGAGCCCGCCATGAGAGGAGGCAGGAGAGGACGTGGCCGCCGTGGCGCTCGGGGTCAAGGAGGACGGGGCGGCGTTCTGATCGCACCTCCTCCAGCCGCTCAGGACCCAAACAAAAGCCACGTCGGGAACTAGCCGCTGGAGTTTATCGTCAAGCTGCGCGGGCCCCCGTGCAGCCGTCTTCGGCTTCCTACCCCATTTGCAAGGGTGATGGAGGCCGAACAGCCGCCGGTGCTGAGGCTGCACATGAGGGGCTACTGCAATGGAAGCATGCGGGCGGACATGGAGTTCCCCGCTCCTCATGTTATGCTTCTCCGGCACGGTTGGAAGACCTTCGCCCGTGCCCATAGCTTGGCGGCTGGGCACGTTCTCCATTTCAAGTTAATGGACGCCATCCTGCTCTCTGTCAAGGTCTTCGAGCGTTCAGGTGCTTGCTTAGGGTGCTGCGTGGAGAGCTCGACTGACGACGAAAGCTCCTCCTCGAGCGATAGCGACAAGGAGGATAGTGATGGCGATGACGAGGGTGCCGATGGGGAGGACGACGGCTCTGACTCCGGCTGAACGCCAACCGCACCGTCACTGTCAGCAGGGGGCCGGCGGCACCACCATCTCCACCTGCATCTCCTCCCCGGCAAGATGATTTGCCGGGGTGTTGGGTGTGGATGGTGTCTCCGGCTCCTCTAGCAGTCTTCCAGCTGGACCCCGGCAGGCTTCCCCATGGACTCCGGCTTCGTTCGCCCTGCCGTGTCCTGCTGGCCCTGGTGGCGGTGACCAGGGCATCACCTAGCCGCTCTCCCCACCCATCACCTTCGTCCGCGCCCTCTCGATCTTGTCAGGCTGTGTCCTGCGGGTCTTGACGGGGTCAGGCTGGGCTTTCACCCAGGCACTCCTTTTGCCCTCTTCGCCTCCCATCGTAGTTCCTAGGAGGAGAGGGACAAGAAAGGGATTACGAGGCACTTATCTTTTTTTCAATCTAAAATACGTAGGCACTTGCCAAACTTTAGTTTCAAATATGTAATCTCTTCTATCCATGTTTGTACTCTGTAAGCTTTGTACTCGTTTATCCGCATATTAATTAAAAAAGACGGTCTTGCCGGGTACATGTGCACGTACTACATCCATGCAGAGGAGGAGTGCCTATATACTAATAAGTAAACAAGTTTTCTCCGGCAAGCTATCCTGCCGGTGCCTTCCGTTTGTTGCCGCGGGACCTGCCGGGCTCAAAACTATGGAAGGGGACCGGCCCCTCATTGAACCTTCTCTGCCAAAAGCCACTACAACCATCTTGACCGAAGAAATGTTCGGGTCAAAGGATGGGAGCACAAATGCTTCGAAGGTGACGAGGTTTTTCTATGCACAAGTTTTCTTCTTACAGAGACATGTATGGATAAGAAGGAACTTATCTATTTGGCTTGTCGGGGATCGATATGTAGGCTTGTTTTCGTTTCTTGTTTTTGGGACTGGGTCCGCGACAAGAGCCCTGCAGTTAGTGCAGAGGAAAACAAAGCAACATATGACTCGTACTACCCGGTAAGGGCCTTCCCACTTCGGCTTCAACTTGTTTGCACCCTTGGAGGACTGAACACGCCTAAGGACAAGGTCACCTTCCTCAAGGCTCCGGGCATGAATCCTACGGCTGTGATAGCGATGCAGGGCTTGCTGGTAGCATGCAGCACGCGTAGCAGCCCGGAGACGGTTCTCCTCAAGGAGCGCGACATCGTCATGCCGGTGCTACTCTTGCTCTACTTCATCGTAGGCAAATACTCGAGGTGACCCGTATATGAGTTTCGTGGGGATCACTGCTTCTGCCCCATTGACTAGGGAGAAGGGAGTCTGGCCGGTAGCTCAATTTGGTGTCGTACGGAGGGACCAAAGAACCACCGGCAGCTCGTCGATCCAGCGTCTGCCGCACTTCTGCAGCTTGTCAAAAGTTCTTGTCTTGAGTCCTCGCAGCACTTCAATGTTCATCCTCTCAGCTTGTCCATTGCTCCTGGGATGAGCAACAAAGGTGAATGAAACCTTGCTTCCGAGGGTTTGAACGTATTGCATGAAGGCGCGGCTTGTGAATTTGGTGCCGTTGTCAGTGATGACTCTGGCGGGTACTCCGGAGCGGCATACCAATCCCTTCAAGAACTTGATAGCTGATTGTGCGGTCACCTTTCTCACAGGCTCCACTTCCGGCCACTTTGTAAACTTGTCGATTGCAACGTACAAGAATTCAAAGCCCCCGGTAGCATGGGGGAAGGGGCCCAAGATGTCGAGCCCCCAGACCAAAAATGTCCATGACAAAGGGATCGTCTGGAGAGCTTGAGCAGGTTGATGGATATTCTTGGAGTGGAACTAGCAGGCTTCACATCTGGTGACTAGCTCAATTGCATCTTGGAGGCCGTGGGCCAGTAGAAACCTTGCCAGAAAGCTTTTCCAAACAAGGCTCTTGATCCAATATGGGAGCCGCACATGCCTTTGTATATCTCTACCAACAGTTCCTTCCCCTCTTCCTGGCAAATGCACTTCAATTTCACACCGTTGGGCCTCCTTCTGTATAGCGTGTCATCGATGAACTGATACATACTGGCCCTCCGGGCTACTTTTTCAGCCTCTTCTTGCTCTTTGGGAAGTTCTCCTATTTGGAGGTAATGGACTATGTGCCATGCCCAAGTCGGAGCCTGAGGCTCGGCAACGAGGATCAACGGCACCTCCTTGTTCGTGGGAGCGCATATCTCAACCGCAAGAACTGGTAGTTCGACGGGAGGGTGCTGCTCACCAGACGAAGTGGAGTTACTCCCGTCAACCTCTCTGCCGGGGGCTTCGGGAAGCTCTGTCGGGAGAGGCTTGCTGGAGTCCAGTTTCCTCCTCTTTCTGGCCATCGTTATCGGGGATACTGAGGGTTGAGTCAGGTGGAGAACAAAAGTCCTAGGTTCCACATGAAGCTTTTGCGCAGCGCATTTTGACAGATGATCAGCAATGCTGTTTTCCACACGTGGCACGTGCTCTGTTTGCAATCCATAAAAATGCTCCTCCAGCTTGCTCACTTCCTCCACATATGCCTCCATCAATGGACTCTGGTAATCCTTGTTCACTTGTCTCACCACGAGTTGTGAGTCTCCATGAATGATCAACTTCTTAATTCCCAATTCCATTGCGATCCTGAGCCCGGCAAGGAGTTCTTCATATTCTGCGGTGTTGTTGGTAGCTTTCTCCCGGGGAAAATGCATTTGGACCACATACTTGAGGTGCTCTCCAGTGGGTGCGACAAGGAGCACGCCAGCTCCTACACCTTGCAGTGAGAAGGCACCATCAAAGTACATGATCCACTCTTGGGGGGCCTCCTTGCCGGGGATAACTGTTTTCGGTGTCTCCTCATCTGGGGTTGGCATCCATTCCGCGATGAACCTCACCAATGCTCTACTCTGAATGGTTGACGTACTCTCATACTTCAGACCAAAGCTTGAGAATTCCAACGCCCATTCCACTATTCTGCCAGTGGCCTCTGGGTTCCTCAGTATGCATTGCAAAGGGAAACGAGTGACAACTATGATCTCGTGGGCTTGGAAGTAGTGCCGCAGCTTCCTCGAGACCATGATGAGGCCAAAGATCAACTTTTGCATGCCAGAGTACCTTGATCTAGCCCCCTGCAGCAGGGAGCTGACAAAGTACACTAGCCGCTGCACCACCATCTTCTTTGCCGCGGTCTTGGAATTGTCTGTGTTATCCTTCTCTTCTTTCTCCTGATCTGCACCGGACCTTGCCGGGATAGGTTCACTTTCTTCTCCGGAGGGGACAGTAGCTGCGGCTTCTTCTTCATCTATTTTCCGCTGCGCCACCAGCACTGCACTAACCACTTGATTGGTTGCCGCTAAGTACAGCAGCAACAGCTCTTGTGGTTTAGGAGCGACCAAGGTGGGAGTAGAGGAAAGATAGGCTTTCAAGTCTCGCAGAGCTACTTCTGCTTCCGGGGTCCACTTCATTGGCCCTGCCTTCTTCAAAAATTTGAAGAACAACAAGGCACGCTCAGCAGACATGGAAATGAACCTACTCAGCGCGGCAACACATCCGGTTAGGCGTCTCACGTCTTTGACTGTCTTGGGTGCTTGAATCTACTTGATCGCCTTGATCTTGTCGGGGTTGGCCTCTATCCCCCGGTGGGACACAAAGAAACCAAGTAGCTTGCCGGAGGGAACGCCAAACACACACTTCTCAGGGTTTAACTTCAAGTTGATCTTGCATAGATTCGCAAAGGTCTCTTCCAAGTCCTAAATGAGAGTTGATTTGTCCTTGGTCTTGACCACTATGTCGTCCATGTAAGCTTCAATATTCCAGTGCAATTGAGATTCAAAACCAATTTGCACTGCCCTTGCAAAAGTGGATCCAGCGCTCTTCAACCCAAAGGGCATCCGCACGAAGCAGTATGTGCCGCACGGGGTTATGAACGCGGTCTTCTCCTCGTCCTCCTTGGACATGAATATCTGATGGTACCCAGAGTATGCATCCAAGAAGGAAAGCAGATCACACCTGGAAGTGGAATCTACAATCTGGTCGATGCGGGGCAAGGGGAATGGGTCCTTCGGGCATGCTTTATTCAGATCCGTGAAGTCTATGCAAAGCCTCCATTTCCCATTCTCCTTGTGCACCACCACCGGGTTCGCCAACCATGTTGGGTGCAACACTCCTTTGACCAAACCAGCGGCTTCAAGTTTCTTGATCTCCTCGATAATGAACTGTTGCTGCTCCAAAGCTTGCCTCTTGACTTTCTTCTTGACAGGCCGGGCATGAGGGCAGATAGCTAGGTGGTGCTTGACTACCTCCCTAGAAACATCGGGAATGCCAGATGGTTGCCAGGCAAACACATCTACATTCACCCGCAGGAAGGCAACGAGCGTGCTTTCCTATTTGTCATCGAGGGTGGAGCTGATGGTGAACGTACCATCAGTGCCATCCAGCCCTGCTGGGACCTTCTTCACAGCAGGTGAGGCAACCTTGGGTCTCTTGCTAGTGGAGCTCTCCGGCAAATCATCGACAGGTGCAGCACAATCTGAAGAGGTGCGCTTCCTGGATTCCTTGCCGGTATCTTTACTAGCTTTCTTCCCTTTCTTGTTTTCCTTGGTGGGAGCTGCAGCTTCCGCAGCCTCGGCAGTGACTGCGTCTCGGTACATCTTATCCACGCATATGATCACATCCTTTTTGTCTAACGGAATGGAAATGGCGCCCATCGGCCCTGGCATCTTTAGTGTGTTGTAGGCATAGTGGGATGCCGCCATGAATTTTGCCAGGGCTGGACAACCAAGGATTCCATTGTACGGCAGGGTGAGATCAACCACATTAAACACAACCTTCTCGGTCAGGTAGTTTAATTCTCCTCCAAACGTCACCGGCAGTGTGATCTTTCCCGTAGGACGACTCCTGCCGGGGTTGATCCCTTGGAAAGTGCTAGTAATCTTGAGCTCTTCATCTGATATTTGAAGCTTGCTGAGTACCTTGGGGGAAATCAGATTCAACCTAGCCCCGCCGTCAACCAACATCTTCGTGACCTTGAGGTTGCGGATTGTTGGTGAAACCAACAACGGCAAGCACCCTACCGCGGTGGTGCGGTCAGGGTGATCCTCTTCGTCAAAGATGATGGGCGTGCGGGACCATTTGAGCGGTTTTCGGGAGTCTACCGCTGTCTCTACAGTGTTGACCTCACGTGCCCACTGTTTAAGCTGGCGGTGAGAGGAGTGCAAAGATGCGCCTCCGTCAATGCATAGGGCCTCAGTGGCCTTCTGGAACTCTTTCTCACTGGTTTCCTCTTCATCCCCTTCGTCACTTTCGTCATCGCCTTCTTTTTTCTCACAGCCTCTTGCAGGTTTCTCCCGATGCTGGGGAGCCTTGCCGCGGCGGCCTCCTCTGCTGCCACGGCCCTTCTCGCCAACACCTTCTTGGTCTTTTTCTTGGTCACGCTTCTCGTACTCAGCTCTCTGCTTCTTGACAAGTTGTTCAACTTGCTGACACTCTTGGAGATCATGGCCCTTGGTCCAGTGGATCTTGCAGTATGGCGCGTCAGCCTTCCCAGCCTTTTCGGCCACCGCAGCTTCCCGGCAATCAGTGCACGCGGCAACTTCCTTGTCGGGTGCTTCGGTCTTGGCCTTCTTGCCGGTACTAGGAGTGCCAGAGCCCTCAACAGCCAATACTGCCTTTTCCTTGTGCTTCTTATTGCGTTTCTTGTTCTTCCTCTTCGGGTCAGCGGCATCGTCATCATCCTCTGAGTCAACTTCGACGCCGTCCTCTTCTCCGGGGAGCCGCCTCCCTTCCTCTGTTCGGGCACACTTATCCGCCAAGGTGTATAGCTCATTCACAGTCTTGAGCAACCGGACGTTCATCTTGGAATGTATCCTCCTGTTGCGCACGTTGGACTGGAACGCGGCAATCACAGCTGCCGGGTGGATGTCTGGAATGTTCCTGTGCACCCGGCTAAACTTCTGCATGTACTTCCGCAAGCTCTCCCCTTCCTTTTGTGGAAGGAGCTGCAGATCGCTGGGCCGTCCTGGTTCTTGATGGCCGCCCGTGAAGGCGCTAACAAACTCATGGCACAGGTCAGCCCATGATGAGATGGAATTCTCCGGAAGGTGCATCAGCCATGACCTCACATTTGGCTTGAGTGCCAAAGGGAAGTAATTGGCGAACACCTTCTCATCTCTTCCTCCGGCGGCTTGAACAGCGATAGTGTAGATGCTCAAGAATTCTGCCGGGTTCAACCTTCCATCATACTTCTCTGGTATTTCTGGCTTGAAAACGCGAGCAGATGGCTAACGGACTTGCCGCAGCTTGCGAGTGAAGGCAGGGCACCCAACCTCAAAAGGGAAGTATCCGCCTTCACTTGGCGCGGGTTCATCCACATCAGGGCCATTGCGCCTGTCAGATTGGCGGCAGGTTTCACGGCGTCGTTCTATAGTGACGCGCGCATCTTCCCTCCGTCGATCTTCAGGAACCTGCCTCTGATCTTAACGGGCCCGGGGGTCAGATGAAGCCATCGATACCTTGTAGGGCTCCCGGTTGCGCAGTTCTGGTTGCAGCCTTTGTGCTGGCTGTCATAGAGGGGATTGCACTGTTGGAGTGGCCCCCTCAACTTGGCCAGCAGCTTGGACTGTGGTTATTGCTTGTGGGCACCGCAGCAGATCCGCCCGCTACGATCCTCCCGCTTCAGCAAAACCGATCAAACTCTGGATGGTGGCTCTCCACTCATCCATTTGATCGGCCGCTGGTGGGAATCTTAGCAGGAGTTGGACTCATGCCATGGCTTCCAAAGCGTGCTTGGCATAGACGACGACCCAGACCACGACGTCGCTCGGCTCCTGCCAGTACCAGTGGCGGCAGCACCGTGCTCTCGTTGCCGTGAGCCAGCCGCCACGGTTGTACGGTGGCGAGAAGGGGTGCGCCTGGGGGTTGACGACCCCGCCCGACACCTCATCTTGGTTACCCCGCCCTAGGGAATGTGCTTGCCCCACCGTTGCACCCATTGCAGGGACAGCCAGGGGGCCGCGGTTCATGCCAGAGCGAGCGTTGTCGCTGTGGCTGCGTCCTTCGGCATGGTGGGGAGGTGGAGACTGAATGTTCTCCCTACCCACGCGTTGTGGAGCATGGCCGTCGGAATGCGGTTGATGCCGCCCTCCTCCGGCGTCTTCTGCTCCCGCCTCAGCCGCGGGGGGAACGATAACAGCGCCGCCTGCGCCGGTCATGTTCCCCATGGCGCCCGCGTCCCCCGACGCCGCTGCAGCCCCCACAATATCAGTGGCTGCATGCGAGGGGGCCTTCGAGGTGGAAGGATGAGCAGTTGCGCCGGACTTCTTCTTGGGCGCCATGGATGATGAAGCCAACGATGAAGAAGATGATGATGAAGACTGACGCGCTGTTCACAACCTCGGGTTCGCACAAGTGCTCCCCCTACCTGGCGCGCCAAAGATGTCGTGATAGAACACGGCCACCTATGGGGCCATCGGCCCCTTTGTGGTTCGGCAGAGGGGAGGTCACATTGTACAAAGAGCGGAGGCCATGGGGACAGCACGACAGAGGTGACGCTGGTGATTTTTACCCAAGTTCGGGCCACTGAGAAGCGTAAAACCCTACTCCTGGTTTGGTGGATTGATGGAGGGACCGTGAAGAACGCGCGGCGCTCAAGCCCGGCAAGGTCGCCTTGGGGAGAGCAGCTACGCACATATGAGTACACGAGGGTCCGAATCCTTTCTAAGGTTGCCACGGTCCTCCTTTTATAGGCTAAGGGGTTACCACAATGGCAAAATAGTCATTATCCAGCGATTAGATAGCTAACAGTGCTATCATACCTAACTCTAGTAGTTAGGACAAAGTGCATTAAATGCACTGCCATTTGTCATGCTGTGGATGCGGCCCGGCAGGCCTGCCACGCCGCTTAGTCATCTTCCACCTGTCTGCTTGACACGCCTCTGGATGGGTGTCATATAGAGGTGATCTTCCTTCTAAATGGCTGCCATGTGCAAAATGATAGCCACTTAGCTATCTGAGGGCTCGACACCGTATAGATGGATGACTTGCGTTGCGATGCGGTGGAGCGGTGGAGTCTTGGCGAGGATGCAGGCCGCCAGCGGCCCTGGCAAGCCTGCCAGGGAAGTCTTGGGACTTGTCTTCGGGATGGCCTCGACCTGACCAGGCTCGCCTACCTGGTAAGGGAGGCTTTTCCTTAGTAATATCTTGTTCTCTTGGCTTGTCTTGATCTCCTTGATCCGCCCCTTGATTCTTCAAAGGGCTATCTCTCTGGCTTGGTTCTGTCTTGAATGCTTGGTGTGTCAGAGTTCTAGGAACCAGGGTACCCAGACTTGCCTGCTTGTGGCCCACGGCGTGGCTCCATTGACGGCCTGGTACGGCCCATCTACAACACCTTCAAGACAAGACCCTCGCGTGGGGCCAAGCCTCGCGAGGCGGACGGCGTCAAGACCTCCGGAGGGAGCGGCCTCCCTAGGCTGGCTCCCGAGGAGCGGAGATTTCTATGCAGGTACCCATCTCATGAGGTGAAGGTGATGCAAGCCTGCCAGGGAAGTCTTGGGACTTGTCTTCGGGATGGCCTCGACCTGACCAGGCTCGCCTGCCTGGTAAGGGAGGCTTTTCCTTAGCAATATCTTGTTCTCTTGGCTTGTCTTGATCTCCTTGATCCGCCCCTTGATTCTTCAAAGGGCTATCTCTCTGGCTTGGTTCTGTCTTGAATGCTTGGTGTGTCAGAGTTCTAGGAACCAGGGTACCCAGACTTGCCTGCTTGTGGCCCACGGCGTGGCTCCATTGACGGCCTGGTACGGCCCATCTACAACACCTTCAAGACAAGACCCTCGCATGGGGCCAAGCCTTGCGAGGCGGACGGCGTCAAGACCTCCGGAGGGAGCGACCTCCCTAGGCTGGCTCCCGAGGAGCGGAGATTTCTATGCAGGTACCCATCTCATGAGGTGAAGGTGATGCAAGCCATGACGACCAAGTCCAGGCGGGCGCCAGCGGGCGCAGAGCAGCAGGTTTCCTCTTTGGTGGTAAGGAGGCAAGCACAGGCGCGGGGTCCCGAGGAATCACCCAAAGGTTTTCATTCCCATGCAACAAGACCAGGACCGCCAGGGCGGCAGGACGGATGTCATCACCGAGCCCACCGCGACGTCATGACCAGAAGCTTTGCAGGTGAAGACCACCTTTCGTTAGGATAAGATGTACTACTTGTCCCCCTTCAAATTTGGCCGTTGTGGAATCCCTTTCCGCCATCATTTTCGGGGAAGAGGACCAAGGCCACTATAAATAGGTTAGCCACCACCTTGGGAGGGGGGTCGAACCCAGAACAACACATCCTCACCAGAACAAGCCTCGCGAGCTTGTTCACCCTTGTACTAGTTCCTCCTCAGCCCCTCGTGAGGCAAATCCACGACAAGCAGGAGTAGGGTATTACACTGCAAGGTGGCCCGAACCTGGGTAAATGACCGTGTCCTTCTTCTTCCCTGTTCTTTGAGCTAGGCTGTAGGGCGGCACGTTCGGTTGGCTGGTTAGGTTGAGTTCTTCACACACGCCCCAAAGTTTGAACCTCCTTTGGGTCTGCGGAGCCCTGAATCCGACATTTGGTGCGCCAGGTAGGGGCGTGTCGAAGTCTCTCTTCCACCGCTCGTTCCACCGCCGTTCCGCTATCTCGATGGCTGATGCTCGCCATGTTCCCGTCGAGCGCCGGGCCGCTGGTGTCACCCAGACGGCACCCGCGAGCAATGGCGTCCCTCGCCGCTCTGCCTCCTCGGCAGCTAACGCCGCCACCGACCCTGCTGCCCGCGAGCAGCAGGACTCGTCGCTGCCGCCGTCCGCGCAGCGCGACGGCCGCACCGCCACTCCATCACCCACTCCAGCCACGGCGTCGTCCTCCCATGGTCATCGCGGGCCGGCGAATGCACAGCCCGCGCTGCTCATGGCGCGCGAGCTTCTGCGCTATCGTCCGGCCAACGACCTCTACGACGATTGGCTGGCCCGCATCACCAAGCTCGTCAACGCCACTGGCGAGGCCCCTACACCGACTCGTTCGCTTCGCCCTCCGCCGTCCCACGTGGGCGATGTGGCCCACGGCGCACCTCTTCCCCCTTCGCTGCACGGCGAGGGCCCTGAGCCGAGGCGTGAGGCTCCCCGGCACGACCCGCCACGCAGGGCGTTAACGCGCGATGAAGAAAGCTGCCAGGTGGTGCAGCGGCCCCAAGGAGAAGCGCGTGCGCTCCCAGCACCGCCACGTCAAGACCGCATACCGCCAGAGGTGGCCGCACGTGGGCATCAAGATCAGGCTCCTCCCCGGCGGGTGGCCCCGGTGAATGCGGCAGGGTGCCGTGCTTTCACTTCGGAGCCGTGCCGCGTTGTCTGGCCTGGCAAGTTCAAGCCAGATCTGCCCCCACGCTACGACGGCACTCCCGACCCTGCTGAGTTCCTCCACCTCTACGAGCTGAGCATCGAGGCGGCGAATGGCAATGAGAAGGTCAGGGCAAACTGGTTCCCCATGGCCCTCAAGGACGGCGCGCGCTCCTGGGTCCTGAACCTTCCGGTGGGCTCGATCTCCTCCTGCGACGAGCTCCGCGAGCGCTTCATCGCCAACTTCCAGGGCACTCGTGATCGTGCTCCCAGTGCAGGCAACCTGCGACGCATCAAGCAGCAGCCAGGCGAAACCTTGCACAAGTACATACAAGGCTTCACCAACGTTCACCTCAAGATCTCGAAGGTGTCGGACGAAGTCATCATCACGGTGTTCTCTGAGGGCGTCCGGGATGTCAAGATGAAGGAAGAGCTCGCCATGCATGAAGATTTGTGCTCGGCTCTGGAGATGTTTAACATGGCCACCAAGTGCGCGAGGGCGGAGGAAGGTCGCCTCTCCCTCCTGGAGCTTCCGGAGGTTGATCCTGAAGACAAGAAGGCCAAGGCTAAGGACGTGAAGCGCAAGGGTCCTGCTATGCTTGCGGCTGAACCTGAGATGAAGCGCGGCTGCGACCACCACGAGTCATCCAAAGGTAGCCGCCCGTTCTGTGTCTTCCATAACGTCCACAGCCACAACACCAATGACTGCCAAGAGCTCAGGTGCTTCGGCCGCCGTCCCGAGCGCAGCGACCGTGGCTATGGCCGCGGAGGAGGCCGCGGGGGTGGCCGCTGGGACAACCATGACCCCCGCCAGGACTGGCGTGATTAGCCTCGTGAGACCGCTGGCAGGGCCAGCCTCGCGACGGCCCCTGCAGCACCAGCCTCGTGAGGACCGTCCTCAGGGCAACGCCGGTCTCCCTCCGCTACCACCGCCGCCAAGGAGGAACAACGACCACCGCCAAGACGATGGGGCCGGGGGCTTCCAAGAGCCTCGTGCCATTGCCTACATCCTGGGTGGCGCTCAGGCCCCCGCTTCTCATCGCATCTTCAAGCAGTTCACTCGTGAGGTGAATGTGGCCCTCCCCAAGCTCGAGGCGTCGCGCCCTCTTAGGTGGTCCAAGTACGCCATCACCTTTGACTCTACAGACCAGCTCAAGTGCTCAGCCACCGCTGGCGCGCTCCCAATGCTCTGCTCACCAACCATCAGCAACGTCCTCGTCACCAAGACACTCATCGATGGCGGCGCGGGACTCAACGTTCTCTTCGTCAAGACATTCGAGACTCTCCAGGTGCCGTACGACCAGCTCCTCCCCACCAAGCCTTCTCAGGAGTGACCGATGGCTCCACCACCCTCATAGGGCAGATCCGCCTCCCTGTCACCTTTGGTTAGCGAGACAACTACCACACCGAGCTCATTGACTTCGATGTCGCCCACATTCGCCTCCCGTACAATGCCATCCTCGGGTATCCAGCCCTCGCCAAGTTCATGGTGGCGACTCACCTTGGCTACAACATCCTCAAGATGCCAGGAAGCGGCGGTATCATCACGGTCGCCTGCGACGAGAAGGCAGCGGTGTGCTCCCTTGAGTGCGCCTACCAGGTTGCGTCAGTCAAGAATTCTAATGACAAGGGTGCAGTTCAGCCTCCTGAGGCCATCCCCAAGAAGAAGCAGCTCCTCCCCAAGAGCCGCCAGGAGGCTAGTGCATCTAACGACCGTGCCTCAGGCCCCGCGCCCGCAGCTGGGGCGCCCTTCCCCCTCGCATAGGAAGGAGCGCCCCTCTCAGGACGGGCTCGGGGGCTCTCCTCTGGAGGGCCTCTGACCTGACCAGCGTCACAAGGGAGGCGTTCGGGCACCATGTGGAGGCGTGCTTCGACGCGCGCCTCCGTGAGCAGGGTGCAGGGCGCGAGGCGCCTGGCGCTCAGGAGTTCATCACAAGGGCAATCGGGGAGCTCCAGGAGGCGCGAGCCATGCGTGGGGAGCGTGGCCCTGCACCACCTGGCGCACCTGCCGCCCCTAACGAGGGTGGCGAGCTGCGCGTCTGCGTGAACATCCCAGGTCTCAACAGGGCCGCTTCTCAGGAACTCTACTGGCCGTCCCGCGTTGGACGGAGTGGGGGCTGCCCCAGCAGCTACATCCGCATGCCGTTCGGCCTGCTGAACATGGCAGCCTCGCACTAGCGCTACATGCAGGGCGTCCTGGCAGCTCGCGGGGCCCGGCGTCAGGCGATCCTGACAGAGGATGTGCCGGACCCCCAAGAGCTTCCCTGGCCTCCAGAGCCTCCCGAGCCTCAGGAGTCAGCCGGCTCATGAGGATCGGCCTCTGCAGCGTGTGTCTTCAGCTACTCCAATGCTTCTACAACGATGATGCCAGGTGACTTTTGGGTTTGTTCAAATTGAGGGCGCCCCTCGGGCTACGTTATCCTCGAGCTGTCAGGGCCTGCTGTCGGCGTCCTGGGACCGGGGGTGCCCAGACTTGCATGCCTGCGGCCCATGGCGTGGCTCCATCGATGGCCTGGTACGGCCCAGCTTCAGCAACAACAACTCAAGACCCTCGCGAGGGGCCAAGCCTCAGGAGGCGGACGACACCAAGACCTCCATGAGGGGCGGAGATATCAATGCAAGCCCCACCTCGCGAGGTTCACCTGACGTGAGCCATGACGACCAAGACCAGGCGGGCGCCAGCGGGCGCAGTGTACCAGTTTCCTCTTTGGTTCCAAGGAGGCAAGCACAGGCACGGAGTCCTGAGGAATCAAGCAAAGGTTTCCATATCGGTGCAACAAGACCTGGACCGCCAGGACGGCAGGACTGAGGTCATCGCGGAGCCCACTGTAGCGTCACCTCCAGAGGCTTTTGCAGGCAAAGATTACTTTTGTCAGGATAACTTGTACTAGTTGTCTCCCTTCGAATTTGGCCGTTGTGGGATCCCTTCCCGCCTATATTGGGGAAGAGGACTAGGGCCACTATAAATAGGACTTAGCCACCACCATAGGAAAAGGCTGGACCTGAACCTCCACCTTGAACGGGAGGGGAGCTGGATCAGATCCGTTCCGACCTCACCACCTCACTAGCTCATCGAGCTCAAGAACACCTCACCTCCTGAGGTCATTCCACCTCTATACTAGTTCATCCTCAGCCCTCCGAGGCAATCCACCACAAAGCTGGAGTAGGGTATTACACCGGATGGTGGCCCGAACCAGGATAAACTGCTGTGTCTCTTGTCCCTTGGGTTCGTCGAGCTAGGCCGTGGAATCGTTGAGCAGGCAGACTGGGGAGGGAGAGTTCTTCGTACGCACCCCAGAGTTCAAACCTCTCAAGGGTCTGCGGAACCCTGAATCCGACATTTGGCGTGCCAGGTAGGGGTGCGTCGGAGCCTTTCTCCCATCGGTCGACCCGCCGCTGCTCCATCGCTTCCATGGCTGACGCCCGTCGAGCCCGTGCTGACCGTCGGGCCGCCCTCGCCGCCCAGACGGCGCCCGTTGGCGGGCCTCCCCGCCGTTCTCCATCGCCTGCTGCTAACGCCGCCATCGGCCTGGCGGGGCACGAGCAGCAAGCTTCGTCACTGCACCCCTTCGTGCGGCGTGATGGCCGCACGGCCACTCCGTCGCTGACTCCGGCTGGTTTGTCGTCTCACGCTCGTCGCAGGCCGGCGGACGCGCAAGCTGCGTTACTCATTGCGCGCAAGCTCTTGCGCTACAGCCCCGTCATCGACTTCTACAAGGATTGGCTCGAGCGCATCGCCGAGCTTGTCAGCGTCGCAGGGGGCTCGCCTGCGCCGTCTCTCTTGCTGCCTCGCCCGCCACCTGCCGCGGGCGACGTAGCCCACGGAGCGCCTCCACCACCTCCCCATCAAGAGGTCGCCCTCGCACCAAGGCGCGCGGCCCCACGGCGTGACCCGCCGCGCAGGGCACCCACGCATGAAGAAGCATGCTGCCGGGAGGTCCAGCGGCCGAAGAAGATGCTCCTGCACTCCCAGCACCCCCACGCCAAGACCGCGCGCCACCTGTGGTGGTGGCACGTGAGCGCCAAGATCAAGCTCCACCTCCACGTTGGTCTCTTGTAACCACCGCGGGCTGCCGAGCCTTCACTCCCAAGCTACACAGCGTCGTCTGGCGGGGGAAGTTCAAGCCCGACCTGCCTCCACACTATGATGGCACCCCCGACCCCGCTGAGTTCCTGCAACTCTACGAGCTGAGCATCGAGGCGGCCAACGGCAACGAGAAGGTCATGGCGAACTGGTTCCCCATGGCTCTCAAGGATGGCGCGCGCTCATGGCTCCTGAACCTGCCCGCAGGATCGATCTCCTCCTGGGGCGAGATGCGTGAGCGTTTCATCGCCAACTTCCAGGGCACCCGCGACCGCCCGCCTGCCGCGGGCGACCTGCGACGCATCAAGCAGCAGCCAGGGGAAACCCTGCAGAAGTACATCCAGTGCTTCAACATCGTTAGATCCCCAAGGTGTCGGACGAGGCCATCATCTCAGCATTCTCTAATGGCGTCCGTGATGTCAAGATGAAGGAGGAGCTCGCCATACACGAAGACCTGTGCACGGCTCTGGAGATGTTCAACATGGCGACCAAGTGCGCGAGAGCTGAGGAGGGACGCCTCTCCCTCCTCGAGCTCCCAGCGGCCGACCCAGAAGACAAGAAGGCCAAGGCCAAGGATGTCAAACGCAAGGGGGCGGCCGTGCTTGCGGCTGAACCAGAGATGAAGCGCGGCTGCGACCACCCAGAGTCATCCAAGGGCAGCCGTCCATTCTACATCTTCCACAACGTACACAGCCACAACACCAACGACTACCATGAGCTCAGAGCCATCCGCAACGGGCGCCTCGGTCGACGCCCTGAGCGCAACGATCGAGGCTACGGCCACGAAGGAGGCCGAGGCGGAGGACGCTGGGACGACCGCGAGCGTCGCCAGGAGTGGCGTGACCAGCCTCATGAGGACCGCTGGCAGGGCCAGCCTCGCGAGGGCGCCTGGAGGGATCAACCTCATGAGGACTGTCCTCAGGGCAACACTGGCCTCCCTCTGGTGCCACCGCCACCAAGAAGGAACGACGACCACCACCAGGATGAGGGGGCTGGGGGCTTCCAGGAGCCTCGCGCCGTCGCTTGCATCCTGGGCGGTGCTTAGGCCCCAGCCTCTCAGCGCATCTTCAAGCAGTTCGCCCGTGAGGTGAACGCAACTCTCCCCAGGCTCGAGGCCACACGCTCGCTCAGGTGGTCCAAGTGCATCATCACCTTTAGCTTGTCAGACCAGCACAAGTGCGCGGCAACCGCCGGTGCCCTCCCGATGCTCTGCTCTCCTGTCATCAGCAACGTCCTCGTCACCAAGACCCTCATTGATGGCGGTGCGGGGCTCAATGTCCTTTCCATCAAAATGTTCGATCGCCTCCAAGTGCCCTATGATCAGCTGCAGCCCACCAAGCCCTTCTCAGGAGTGACCGACGGCTCCACCACCCTGATAGGGCAGATCCGTCTCCCTGTCACCTTTGGCCAGCACGACAACTACCGCACCGAGCTCATCGACTTCGACGTCGCCCACATCTGCCTTCCATACAATGCCATCCTTGGGTACCCAGCCCTGGCCAAGTTCATGGCGGTGACTCATCATGGCTACAATGTCCTCAAGATGCCAGGGAATCGCGACATCATCACGATCGCCTACGAGGAAAAGGACGCGGTGTGCTCTCTCGAGCGCGCCTACCAGGCCGCGGCGGTTGAGGACCCAGACAATGAAGGCACCATCTACCCTCCTGAGGCTATCCCCAAGAAGAAGAAACAGCTGCTCCGCCAAGAGCCTCAGGAGAACGGTGTCTCCACCGGCACCACCTCAGGACCAGCGCCCTCGGATGGGGCGCCCCCCTCTCTCACATAGGAAGGCGCGCCTGGCGCCCCTCTCAGGCTGGGCTCGGGGGCTCTCCTCTGGAGGGCCTCTGAACTAGCCAACATCACGAGGGAGGCGCTCGGGCACCACGTGGAGGCGTGCTTTAGCGTGCGCTTCCGCCAAGAGGGCACAAGGCATGAGGTGCCTGGTGCTCAGGAGTTCGTCATCAAGGCAACCGAGGAGCTTCAAGAGGCAAGAGCCATGCGCGGTGACCACCGCCCGCCACCTGGCTCGGCTCCTTGTCCTGGCGAGGACAGTGAGCTACGCGTCTGCATCGACTACCTCGGGCTCAACAGGGCTGCATCTCAGGAGCGCTTCTGGCCACCGCATGTTGGTCAGTGCGAGGGCCCCCCTCACAGCTACGTTCGCATGCCGTACGGCCTGCCAAACACGGCTGTCACCTTCCAGGGCCACCTGCGGCGCGTCCTGGCGGCTCAGGAGACCAGGCACCAGGTGGTCCTGGTGGAGATGGCGATGGTTCTCCGCGAGCCCCCTGAGCCTCCAGAGCCTCCCGAGGTTCAGGAGCCAGGCGACTCTTGACGAGCGACTTCTTCAGCACACATCTTCAGCTACTCCAACATCTCTTCAGCAACGGTACCAGGTGACATTTTCCAGTTTATTCAGTTGGGGGCGCCCCTCGGGCAGCATTATCCCCAGATCGCATGGGCCTGTCCCTGCGACATGTATCCTTTTGCATCTTGATTCACTCCATTGGGGGCGCCCCTCGGGCTGCATCATCCCCAGGCCGCGTGGGTCCGTCCCTGTGGCATGTATCGCTTTGCATCTATCAGAACTAGCTCTACCTTACCTATGGGTTGATTTATGTTATCACCTGCTTGCCTGGTATTCTATCGCCTCCGCGGCCTCCTGCATTGCTGACCAGCCTCTTGCTCATCCTGCAACGGGGGCTACACATGCTGGCACAGCGCTTGTGCTCGGGTCCGTCCCTGCAACGCTGGCAAATCTGAGAGATCGAGCTCTGGCTCGCGGCTTGCCCCGCGCACGTCACCTCACCAGATCCTCAGTGCCTTCATCTTCTTGCGGAAAGATCAATGGCAGGACAGTAGGCGCCTCTATGTGCTATGTTCTCTTCCCTCGACTAACTCGCAGGAACCTCCGTGTCCTCTACATGTCCAGCGAGCCCTCTCCCCCGGAGGAGGCCCACAGCCCACTCACCACCGCTCGCGTGCCCCCTTGCCCCTTGGTCTTGTTCTGGTTTCCGGACGCCCCAACGGTGGCCGGGGGATGCGCGGAGTGGGGTTCCTGCCCAAGGGACGAGGAGTGTTCCTCAACTCGCTGGTGAGTGCAAGCCAGAAGCGGGTCTTCTCCTGGGGAAGGCACCAGCGAGCCCTCTCCCTCGGAGGAGGCCCACAGCCCCCTAGCCACCGCTCGCGTGGCCCCTTGCCCCTTGGTACTGTCCTGGTTTCCGGACGCCCCAACAGTGGCCGCGGGATGCGCGGAGCGGGGTTCCTGCCCAGGGGGCGGGGAGTGTTCCTCAACTCGCCCATGACCAAGGCCATGCGCCCGTGAACATCTCCGCTCGTGACACTCTCACGTAATAATGAGTTGGGGCTGTACATGCCCCGGAGTCTCCTGAGTGTCGCCCGCGGGCCTCACGGGGGCTCCCTCCCACGTCCTAGTGGCAGCACTTAGCTCCGCGCTGGTGAGAAGACTAGAGTAGGTGCCGGACGCGGCTGTTCTTTTGCTTGCTTTCTGTAGTTGGTTTGCAACTTCTTGAATGGAATTTGAGATTTTTCGCGTTTCATTTGAGGGTTGGGAAATTTCTTCTCCTTGCACCATTCGCTCTTCCAGCTCTTGCCTCAGGAGGAGTGGCAGTTGCCCGTCGCTCCTCCTCGCGCGTCCCGCGCGCGGGGGCTGGGCAGGTGTGTGCGCTGGGGCCCGCCCATGAACACACCTCACCAAAGCCTCAGTACCCTAGCTTCGGCGCCTTAATCCTCGAGTGACGCCCTCAAACGTTCTCATGGGCATGCGCACCCTCTTAAGTCCATGCCTCTGGGCATCGCGACGCGGTGTACTAGCTACAACCAACCCACGCTCAGGGGCTCGCGCGAGGTAGGACGAGACACCTCACGAGATTTTCTAACCCTGCAGCTACATGACGCCTCCCGAGGCTCAACGACTCCCGAGTTTTCAAGATGGAAGCCTTTGGAAGATGCCCCTGGAGAGGCACACCCTCGCGAGGCGAGAAACTACAGCAAGCATATCAAGCTAAGTTATTCTAACCGCACTTGATCGGAATATCGGTATCCCTGCACAATATCAAAATAACAAACATAGCATAATGGCACGAGTGCCTTGGTTCATTACACGCCCCAGCAGGGCCCTCAACTTTTTTCAAGAGCAGGAGAAAGGAAAGGTTAAACAAAAGTGGCCCGCACAACTGCAGCAGCTCCTGAGGACAGGCTCCTGCGGCCCCCGGGCTCAGTCTGAGTCTTCCTCCCACTTCACCGGAGCGCGGCGACGAGACGACCTGTCGCCTTCCCCGATGTGAGCCCGGCGGCGTGGTGGTTGGTCGTAGCTTCCGCTGTTGGTGCTCTCGCCGGAGGAGGAGCCGCCGCTGCTGAAGGAAGAGCGGCTGTCACCAAGGGCAAGCTCACCCTCGTCGCCGTCGCGGCAGTCATCAAGGCCAAGCTCATCGTCGTCGCTGCCGTCTTCTGGGTAGCTCCCCACACGACGGCCGTCCTCCTGATCGGCGCCATGGATGCTATTGCAAGATGGGTCTCGTCAAGTCGAGCAGCTGCCGAGGCAGCATGGGGAAGCGGAGGCGCCCATGCCCCATCAATAGCCACGCGGCAACCGAGGCCGTAGGCGGTTAGGGCCCACGGCGCTCCGCACTTGCCCTTTGGCTTCGCCTCGAAGCCAAGTTCGAGCGCGCCTTCGGCCCGGGGGCTACTGTCGGCGTCCTGGGACCGGGGGTGACCAGACCTGCCTACCTGCGGCCCATGGCGTGGCTCCATCGATGGCCTGGTACGGCCCAGCTTCAGCAACAACAACTCAAGACCCTCGCGAGGGGCCAAGCCTCGTGACGCAGATGACACCAAGACCTCCATGGGGGGCGGCCTCCCCAGGCTGGCTCCCGAGGAGCGGAGATATCAATGCAAGCCGCACCTCGCGAGGTTCACCTGACATGAGCCATGATGACCAAGACCAGGCGGGCGCCAGTGGGCGCAGTGTACCAGTTTCCTCTTTGGTGCCAAGGAGGCAAGCGCAGGCGCGGAGTCCCGAGGAATCAAGCAAAGGTTTCCATATTGGTGCAACAAGACCAGGACCGCCAGGACGGCAGGACGAAGGTCATCGTGGAGCCCACTGCAGCGTCACCGCCAGATGCTTTTGCAGGCGAAGATTACTTTTGTCAGGATAACTTGTACTAGTTGTCTCCCTTCGAATCTGGCCGTTGTGGGATCCCTTCCCGCCTATATTTGGGAAGAGGACCAAGGCCACTATAAATAGGACTTAGCCACCACCATAGGAAAAGGCTGGACCTGAACCTCCACCTTGAACAGGAGGGGAGCTGGATCAGATGCGTTCCGCCCTCACCACCTCACCAGCTCATCGAGCTCAAGAACACCTCACCTCCTGATGTCATTCCACCTCTATATTAGTTCATCCTCAGCCCTCCAAGGCTATCCACCACAAAGCTGGAGTAGGGTATTACACCGCAAGGTGTCCCGAACCAAGATAAACTACTGTGTCTCTTGTCCCTTGGGTTCGTCGAGCTAGGCCGTGGAATCGTTGAGCAGGCAGACTGGGGAGGGAGAGTTCTTCGCACGCACCCCAGAGTTTGAACCTCTCAAGGGTCTGCAGAACCCCGAATCTGACACCTGCCCTTGCTGCCCCACCATTTTTTATTCATGTACTCCGAACCTGCTATGTGTATCTGAGTTATCATAGTTGTTGGCATTACTCCTGACGTCTCGTTATGTATGGAGTTGCCCCTCGCGGCTTCCGCGCATTGCTAACCTGCCTCTTGCTCATCCCGCAACGGGGGCTACTGGCACGATGCCTATGCTCGGGTCCGTCCCTGCAGCGCGGATAAACCTAAGAGACCGAGCTCTGGCTCACGGCCGGCCCCGCACACGTCACCTCACCGGGTCCTTAGTGCCTTCGTCTTCTTGTGGAAAGATCACCGGCAGAATAACAGACGCGGATGCATGCCCTGTTTCCTTTTTCGGCTAACTCGCAGGAATCTCTGGAGCCGGGACCATGAGCGGCCTCACCAGCACCTTGGAGCGCAGCCCTCCCTAGGCACCTCCTCTGAGCTGGCTGTTTCTCCTCACGCAAATCGCTTGCGCATTAAAGGGGGGCCCTGAGCATCGCGCCTCAGGGGCTCCTACTAGCTCTCGATCCCTCACCCCTGGCCTTGACCACGGCATCGCGACCTGGCATACTAGCGGCGGCTGAGTGTCGCTCGAGGTCCGGGACCCGAGGACGCAGAGCGCCCCGGCAAGCGGGAGAAGCGGAGGCGGCAGGAGCCTTGCGGAGGGGGCATCGCCTGGGGGATGGCATGGCCCAACGTTCCATGAGAGGTCCGTCCGCATAACAAAGGATCGCCACAGGCTCGCTAAGATAAGTCACCGCACGCGCATGGGCGTGAACCTCTTGATCAGTGCTTCATCTCTAGTGATCTTGCTCGGGCAAGAGCTCTTCCTTGTCAGTTTTTCGGGAGCCGCTTGTGCGCCAAAGGGGACCCCCCTGAGCATCGTGCCTCAGGGGCTCTTACTGGACCTTGGGCCACTCACCTCCTGGCCTTGACCACGGCATCGCGACCTGGCTTACCAGCGACGGCCGAAGCTTGCCTGGGGACTGGGTCCTGCCGGCGTAGAGCACCAGGCTACCGTGGGAATGAAAGGGGGAACCATGCCGAAGCGAGAGGCGCAAACGCGACACTAACGGAGAATGATAACATTAAAGGCGGGCGTCATAGTTATTTACACACCCCCACGGGGCCCGTCATGATTTTCGCGTAGGAATGAAGCAAAGGAGAAACACCTCAGGACTACGGCCTCGGCAGCGTCGCCAATGACGTCAGGACGGCGCCCCTTCACCTCCTAGGCCCGGGCGTGGCGACACGGCGGCTCGTAGCTGTCGTCGTCGCTCGAGCTTGGTCCAGATGAGGCGCTGCTGCTTCCGGAGGAGCTGCGGACAAGGCCAAGGGTAAGTTCATTCCCGGTGGCCTCGCCGTTTTGCTGGCCCGTGGGGGAGCCGCTGCCTCGATCTCCTTCCTTGGGGAAGCACTCCACGTGTCGGCCGTCCTCTTCGAAGACCTTGAAGAGGAGCGTCGAAGCCCCGTCGTACTCGAAGTGGATGGCGTGACCGCCCTCCGAGCGGCAGGCGCGAGCGATCGCGCCCCATCCATGGGTCATGAAGATGTCAGAGTCGACGGCCTCGATTTCCGCCTCTGACGCTTGGCTGCAGCAGCCGTCGTGGTGCAGCCACAGCTCGACGGGCCCCCGTGGTGGAATCTCTCTTGCCAAAGACCGCGGGAACCAGATCCAAGTACGTGGTGGCATCGCCGCCCACACCACAAACTCGTGGGCCATGCCTTCGGCATGGGTCTGCGGGCAGGGTGGCCGTGCAGTCACCGCTTGCTCTCCTCCACGGTTTTGCTCCTCGTGGCACCAGTGGCCGCTCTCATGGACAGGGCTCTGCGTGCGAGCGTATGCGCGGACCGGGAAGCCCGGCGGAGTGCGTTCATGCCAAGGCCGCATTGTCATGGGCGCCGCGGCGGCGTCGCGAGGGCAACCGTGCCTCTTCTTTGGCAAAAGCAGCTCGGGGTCCACCTGAGGAGCTTTTCCCTTCTCTGCGGCCGAGAACTTCCTCACTGGCGCCATGGAAGCTTTGGCAAGATGGCGGGGGAACTAAAGAGAAAGAAGGGCAGGCGACTAGAATATGAAGATGAGCTGGGGGCTCCGTCCCCGCCTCATTTATAGGCAGAGGGAGGCCAACCGCCGGCCTCTGACATTCCAAGCAATGATGGTTCTTCTGTATGCATCACGCAGTTGTCAAGTCATGCATTTGCCGAGGCAGCGTAGGGAAGTGGAGACGCCCATGTCCCATCAAGCGCCACGTGTCAGCCTTGTCCGCAGGAGATTGGGGCCCGCGGCGCTTCGCCCTTGCCCTTTGGCTTCGCCTCGAAGCCAAGTCCGAGTCCGCCTTGAGCCCGGGCGCTACTGTCGGTGTTCTGGGAACCAGGGTACCCAGACTTGCCTGCCTGTGGCCCATGGCGTGGCTCCATCGACAGCCTGGTACGGCCCATCTACAACACCTTCAAGACAAGGCCCTCGCGAGGCGGACGGCGTCAAGACCTCCGGAGGGAGCGGCCTCCCTAGGCTGGCTCCCGAGGAGCGGAGATTTCTATGCAGGTACCCATCTGATGAGGTGAAGGTGACGCAAGCCATGACGACCAAGGCCAGGCGGGCGCCAGCGGGCGCAGAGCAGCAGGTTTCCTCTTTGGTGCTAAGGAGGCAAGCGCAGGCGCGGGGTCCCATGGAATGACCCAAAGGTTTCCATTCCCGTGCAACGAGACCAGGACCGCCAGGGCGGCAGGACGGATGTCATCACCGAGCCCACTGCGACTTCACGACCAGAAGCTTTGCAGGCGAAGACCACCTTTCGTCAGGATAAGATGTACTACTTCCCCCCCTTCAAATTTGGCCGTTGTGGAATCCCTTCCCGCCTTCATTTTCGGGGAAGAGGACCAGGTCCACTATAAATAGGTTAGCCACCACCATGGGAGGGGGATCAAACCCAGAACAACACATCCTCACCAGAACAAGCCTTGCGAGCTTGTTCACCCTTGTACTAGTTCCTCCTCAGCCCCTCGTGAGGCAAATCCACCACAAGCAGGAGTAGGGTATTACACCGCAAGGTGGCCCGAACCTGGGTAAACGGCCGTGTCCTTCTTCTTCCCTGTTCTTCGAGCTAGGCTGTAGGGTGGCGCGTTCGGTTGGCTGGTTAGGTTGAGTTCTTCACACACGCCCCAGAGTTCGAACCTCCTTTGGGTTTGCGGAGCCCTGAATCCGACATGGTGGATTTTGCATCTCTGCCACTGAGCCTATGTACAGTCCGGGCAACATACGTGAAGGTTTGTTGCACTGACATCCTCCAGCCCCAACACACTTAAATTTGGGTTGTTTTAGGATGAGCAATCAGTAGGGAAGCTGCTCCATGCTGATATGGGATTCCTCTTCGCATCCTTTATGGCGTACCCGGATGACCGCACGTTGCCGGCCGGATGCCACATCGCCGCGAATCAAGAAGCTTCCCTCCCTCGTCTAGCTACTTCCCATGTTTTCCCCTGTTTTTTGCTGCCCGCCCAACTATAGAACCGCCTCACGCTGGCCAATTCCGGTGAGCAAACGCTGCATGTACCAGCTCCCGGCCATGGTTCGTTTGAAAATCACCACCCGCAACAACATCGACGCCAGATGGAATCACCAATATTGTTCGCAAAAAGGCATATCACTAATATGAATTAACGCCACAGGATATAAGCTAGCCTGCTACAAAATATATTAAAATAGGTAGTAGTAACCAAACATGCATGTTTCACTAATTTTCATATAGCAGCGGCAATCTAATGTTTTTTGTGACGTTTCCCTGTGCCGCTCTTGCAGTCTGACTACTGCCCTCTGCCATGCTTCCTATTCGGCTATGGCGCTGGTGCCGCTGTCGTCTGCCGCTGCTCGCGTGACTTTTCCATTGTCGGAGTCGCGTAAGCCGCCTACTGCCCACAGCCACCACCGCAACGGCCACCAAAACCACGACCACGACCAAGACTCCAGCTGTACCATGGTAGCGCACTGCTTCCGGTGCGAGCTCATGCCCGATAGGATGCACGCATGCCCAAACTTCTGGTACTGCTGCTTGTCTTCCACGTGACCGATGAAGTCATGCATTTCGTCCTCCAGCTCCTCGCAATCAAGGTTGTCATAAGCGCGCGCCGAACCCTCCATAGCCTCCAGTCGTCTCTGCAGTATCCGTCCGCCCTCGGCATGTTCTCCGCGATCAGCTGCCTCGCGTGCCACCGCCATGTCTTTGGTTGCCGCCACTTGAAGGTGCTCGCGCACTATCGGTGTACTAAGTATTGGGCCACTAGTACCCCGTACCTGTGCATGGGCAGTTGTAGCTATCCTCGCGGCAAGGCTTGCCAGGAACAGTTCGAGGTTGGTTCAAGCCACCAAAGAAATCATCAAGTCAGAGATCTGAGGATCAGCAGATAAGTAGAGCTGGAATCCGAAGGCCAGCTTCCCCGGCAAGATCCTTGCCGGGATGGCCTGTGGAGCCCGGCAAGGCTTGGCATCTGGCAAGGCTTGGGGCCCGGCAAGGCTTGGCGTCCGGCAAGGCTTGTCGCCCGGCAAGGCTTGGTGCCCGGCAGGCTTCGGCGCCCAGCAAGATTCTACCACTGTGCCACCGCTTCGGCAGAGTAACAAGTCTGACATTCTGGGTCCTTCTCTGGATGCGTGGCGATGCGCCAATGGAGGAGAGCTTAAGCGGTGCTGATGGGATGGCCCCTTTTTCCATCCCCAAGAAAGTGAGGACACCTAAACGGACACCTCACGGTGCATTAGATGCGCTTGTCCTAATCCGTCAGGGGTTAGGTATGATACCCTGTAGCTACTTTACACCTCAATGTATGTACATTTTGCCACTGTGGAGACCCCTTTGAGCATATAAAAGGAGGCCCAAGGCAACTACTACAGAGGAGGAGGACTTCTGGCCCATTCTGCATGCGTAGCTGCTCTTTGAACATACTGTTCATTGCGAGCGCTCCTGAAGGCTGGGCTCAAGAACATCAATAAGAACACAAAGCAGGAGTAGGGTTTTACGCTGATCAGCGGCCCGGACCTGGGTAAAAACATCCCGCATCGATCGTTGGTTCTGCTCTTTGCGTATACCTCTCCCCCCGTCGAATCGTAAAGGGATCTCTTGGGATCCCATAGGTGTCGTACCCCGACATCTTTGGCGCGCCAGGTAGGGGGATTGAAGGTTGCGTGAACCTGATCTAGTGATCTGCGCCTCAGTTTCTTCATCATCATGCCGCCCAAGAAGAAGAGCGCTGTGACGGCGCAACCATCCACGTCCGTTTTGCCTACGCCTTCGCGTACGGGCGACGGCGTGGGTGCGGAAGGAAGAGGGCAAGAACCCCCATGGCGTTTTGGTGATTTGAGCCAGGCGAGCGGCATCGTTCGCAGTGGCAGTGGTAACCTGCATGCCGCTGGATCTAGAGATGGCGCTGTGTTGCCTACGGGTGGCACAACGAACTCCAGAGATCGAAGGGCGCCTGCTGGAGCTCCCGCGCCGGCGCAAGCCTCACGACCTACCCAGGTCGTGCATGATGAGCGACGTCATGGCGCTGGTGGTTCAGGGCTTCCCCATGAAAAGGTTTCTGTGCATAGATCCCAAGATGCGCGGGACCAGCATGCACACCGAGCTGCCGGCGGAGGTGGCACACGGTCGCGTGACCGTGGTGGTGCTCCTTCTAACATGGTTAGGAGTCAGAGCACCTCACGTACCTCGCACCTGTCGCCGCCGCCTATGCCAGCGGAAGCCTTGGCACGTGCGCAGCTGCTCCTCGATTTCCCTCCTGCCCCGGAGAAGATGGAGGAGTGGCGAGCTACTATCCAGAGCCTTATGGGCTTCGTCAACAAGGATGGACTGCAAGAGGCAGGGCCCTCGCAGCGGAGGCCCATCAATCCGGCGCGAGCCGATGTAGAGAAAACCGGAGGTGGTGCAACCACAGTGCACTCCCCTCCGCGGCACCAGCGGCGGCCGACAACCCAGCAAGTCGACCGCCCTGAAGAAGTTTCCACGGCGTCATCCGATCCACGGATGCGCCGCGATCAGCATCAAGTTATCCAGGAATGAGGCAAGGAGGACGCTCGAACTACCATCGAGCGGCAACGAGAAGCGCGCTATCAGTCTGATAAGCGCGCGGGGCCGGCTGTCGACGAGCCTGCACCAGGGGACGTAGGAGACTTGCCTTATGAGGTAGGGACTCTAGCGTTTACCCGTGAGCTGCGGCAAGTCCGGTGGCCCAATTCCCGAACCTTCAAGCCGGAGGTCCCGGAGAAATATGACGGTAAGACCCATCCCTCGGAGTTCCTGAGCATCTACACCATTGCGGTGCAGGCTGCCGGGGGCCGAGATGACAAGATACTTGCCAACTACTTCCCGTTGGTGCTCAAACCCAACGTCAGGTCGTGGTTGATGCATCTGCCGGAGAATTCTATTTCTTCCTGGTCAGATCTGTGCCAACAGTTTGTTGGCGCCTTTGTTGGAGGCCACCAAGCTCCTGGCCAAGAGAGCGATTTACATATCATCCCTCAGAAGGAGGGCGAGTCCCAGCGCAAGTTTATCCAGAGATTTAGCCGGGTGCAGTACAATATTCCTGACGTTCACCCTGCCGTTGTCGTTAGCGCGTTCCACCAGAACGTGCGTAACCGCAAAATGTGGGAAGAGCTGGCAATGAACAAAGTCAGGAGTATTGCCGAGCTTTACGCTTTGGTAGACAAGTGCGCTCGAGCTGAAGAGGGGAGGAAACTCCCTGGCGAGGCTGTTGGCGCGGCGGGCGAGTCCGAAGAGGAAGATGCCGCCGCCCCGTCAAGGAAAGGCCGACGGCGGAACAGGAAGCGCGGAGGCAAGGCCGTGCTTGCTGTCGAGGAATCCGACAACCCCGGCGCCGCCAAGAAGGCCAAGGTTGGTGACCCCGGCAAGGATCTTGCCGGGTGTCCTTCCTGTCAGGCCTTGGCGGCTGCTGACAAGTCGGAGAACTCCGGCAAGCAGTATTGCAAGATCCATCGCACCAAGGGCCACGATCTCCAGAACTGCCGGCAAGTTGAGCAGCTTGCCGAGAAGCAGAGGGCCGAATACGAGAGGCGAGATAAGGAGAAGGCCCAAGATGGTGCAAATGGATCCGGCAAGAAGCGCGGTGGCCGAGGGGGTCACCGCGGCAAGGCCAAGCAGCAAAAGGATAGGCCCGCTCGGGGCCGGGACAAAGAAGAGGATGATGATGAAGAAGATGATGAATCCAGTGAGCAAGAATTCCAGAAGGCTACGGAGGCCATGTGTATCGATGGGGGTGCCTCGCTGCATTCTTCCCACCGCCAACTCAAACAGTGGGTGCGCGAGGTCAATGCGGCAGAGCCATCCCCAGATGCATGTAGGCCCCTGAAGTGGTCCAACACGCCTATCATTTTCGACGCCGAGCATCACCCTGATCGCACAACTGCGGTCGGGTGCTTGCCATTGTTGGTCTCGCCAACGATTCGCAACCTCAAGGTGACGAAAATGTTAGTTGACGGCGGGGCCGGCCTAAACTTAATCTCACCGGATGTGCTTAAAAAGCTCCAAATTCCCGACGAGAACCTCGAGGAAACGGGCACGTTTCAAGGGGTCAATCCGGGAAGAACTCAGCCTAAGGGCAAGATTACGCTGCCAGTGACATTTGGTAGCGAGCTCAACTTCAGGACTGAGAAGGTGGTGTTTGATGTCGCCAAGATCCCCATGTCATACAATGGGATCCTTGGTCGGCCAGCGCTGGCTAAGTTCATGGCGGCATCACACTACGCGTACAACGTTCTGAAGATGACTGGGCCGTTGGGCGTCATCACTATCCATTCCGATAAGAAGGATGCGCTCATCTGTGCCGACGAACTTTACCGGGAAGCAGTTGCAGCACCTGCCATCAAGGCACCTGCTCCTGCCGCTGGAACTCCCAGGGGGAAGAAGAAGACCGGCAAGAACCTTGGCACGAACTCCGGCAAGCACACCTCCTCGGAGTGCTGCGCTTCCGTCGAGGATGTACCAGAGAGTTCCACCAGCAAGAACAAGAAATCCAAGGCTGCTCCGCCAGAGACCAAGAAGGTGCCCGTCAGAGAGGACGGAACGGGGGGAACTTAAACCATAAGTTCCACCCTAGATGACGAATAGGAAAGCGCGCTCGTTGCTTTCCTGCGGGCGAATGTCGACGTGTTTGCATGGCAACCGTCTGACATCCCCGGTGTTCCCAAGAAGGTAATTGAGGACCACCTTGATGTCTGTCCTCATGCGTGGCCCGTCAAGCAGAAGGTCAGGAAGCAAGCCTTGGAACGGCAAGAATTCATTGCCGAAGAAATCAGAAAGCTGGAGGCGGCAGGACTGGTCAAAGGAGTACGTCATCCAACCTGGTTGGCCAATCCGGTTGTAGTGCGGAAAGCGAATGGGAAATGGAGGCTTTGTATCGATTATACAGATATCAATAAAGCTTGTCCAAAAGATCCCTTTCCCTTGCCGCGCATCGACCAGATTGTGGATGCCACCGCCGGTTGTGATCTCCTGTCCTTCCTTGATGCCTATTCAGGGTATCATCATATTTTTATGGCAAAAGAAGACAAAGAGAAGACCGCATTTATCACCCCATGTGGTACGTATTGTTTCATACGAATGCCTTTCGGGTTGAAAAGTGCCGGTTCGACATTTGCCAGAGCAATCCAAATTGGTTTTGAGCCCCAACTCCATAGAAATATGGAGGCGTATATGGATGACATAGTGGTCAAAACCAAAGACAAAGCCACACTCATTCAAGATTTAGAAGAAACATTTGCAAACTTGCGCAAGATCAACTTGAAGCTCAATCCTGAGAAGTGCGTGTTCGGTGTTCCTTCCGGCAAGCTCCTCGGATTTTTTGTATCTTGCCGGGGAATTGAAGCGAACCCCGACAAGATCAAATCTATTGAGCAAATTGAAGCGCCGAGACGCGTCAAGGATGTGCGTCGTCTTGCCGGCTGTGTTGCTGCTC
Source organism: Thinopyrum elongatum (assembly GCA_011799875.1). NCBI lineage: Eukaryota > Viridiplantae > Streptophyta > Magnoliopsida > Poales > Poaceae > Thinopyrum > Thinopyrum elongatum. The sequence goes on from CM022300.1 coordinate 177,111,273, forward strand.
TAAGCAGGTTTATTTCCAAATCTGCTGAGCGCGCCCTGCCCTTCTTCAAAATTTTGAAGAAGGCAGGTCCAATGAAATGGACTCCAGAGGCGGAGGCTGCGCTGCAAGCTTTGAAGAAATACCTTTCCTCTCCGCCGACGCTAGTCGCGCCTAAACCACAAGAGCCGTTGTTGCTGTATCTGGCAGCAACAAATCAAGTGGTTAGCGCTGCGCTAGTGGCGCAGAGAGAGGCTGATGAGGAAGCAACACCAGCGGCAGGACCGCCAGATGACACGACAAGATCTTCCCCGGTAAGGGTTGATCCCGGCAAGACAGGATCTGCGCAAACAGAAGAACCCGTGCAGAAGAAGAAGATGGTGCAGCGCCCAGTCTATTTTGTTAGCTCTCTTTTACAAGGAGCTAGGTCAAGGTATTCTGGTGTGCAGAAGTTCTTTTCGGCCTTCTTATGGCCTCGAGGAAGCTGCGTCATTACTTTCAGGCACATGAAATCACCGTCGTCACTCGCTTTCCGTTGCAATGGATTTTGCAAAATCCAGAAGCAACCGGCAGGATCGTGGAGTGGGCGTTGGAATTGTCCAGCTTTGGCCTCAAGTTTGAAAGCGCTTCGATGATTCAAAGTAGGGCCTTGGCAGAGTTCATTGCAGAATGGACCCCAACGCCAGATGAAGAAGTTCAAGAAACAACTCTCCCTGGCAAGGAAATCAATCAGCAATGGGTTATGTACTTTGATGGGGCTTTCTCGCTGCAAGGCGCCGGTGCTGGCGTGCTGCTTGTCGCACCCACCAGAGAGCACCTCAAGTACGTAGTCCAAATGCACTTTCCCCGAGAGAGTTCAACTAACAACACTGCAGAATACGAGGGTTTGCTTGCCGGTCTCAGGATCGCGGCAGACCTTGGTATCAAAAAGCTCGTCATCAGAGGCGATTCGCAACTTGTCGTCAGACAAGTTAACAAGAGTTATCAAAGTCCATTGATGCAAGCCTACGTGGATGAAGTGAGGAAAATGGAAGAGCGCTTTGACGGTCTGCAAATGGAGCACGTTCCCCATGCCGAGAACAGTGTTGCTGACGACCTGTCAAAGCGTGCTGCCCTCAAGTTGCTTGTGGAACCAGGAACTTTTGTGCTCCAATTGACTCAACCATCCGTGGCGCCATCGATGCGGCAAGAAAAGAGAAGAAAGTTGAACTCTGGCCAGTACTTCCCGGCAGAGCTCCCCGAAGCCGCTGGCAAGGAAGTTGCTGGGATCAACATGCCTGCCGAGGAACAATGTGCTCCGGCAGGGCCTCAGGCCCTTGTTGTCGAGACAAACGTTCCCCCAGAAGAGGAGATGCCTTTAGTCCTAGCTGTCGAGCCTCAAGCTCCAGCGTGGGCGTACCACATTGTCCATTTCCTTCAAACAGGAGAACTCCCTGAGGAACAGGAAGAAGCAGAAAGAGTAGCCCGTCGGTCTGTTATGTACAAGTTCGTCGATGACGTCCTGTACAGAAAGAGACCAAACGGTGTAAAATTGAAGTGCATTCCTCGGGAGGATGGACTAGAGCTGTTGGCAGAGATACATGGAGGCATATGTGGCTCTCACATAGGGTCAAGAGCGCTTGTCGGAAAGGCATTCCGACAAGGTTTCTTTTGGCCCACCGCTCTCCAGGATGCAACTGCACTAGTCACCAAGTGTGAAGCGTGCCAGTTTCATTCAAAGAAATTACATCAACCAGCTCAAGCTCTTCAGACAATCCCTCTCTCCTGGCCATTTTCGGTCTGGGGGCTCGACATACTGGGCCCTTTCCCCCGTGCTACCGGGGGCTTTGAGTACTTGTACGTTGCTATCGACAAGTTCACAAAGTGGCCGGAGGTGGAAGCAGTGAGGAAGGTGACAGCACAATCAGCCGTCAAGTTCTTTAAGGGAATTGTTTGCCGTTTCGGTGTGCCCAACAGGATCATCACCGACAACGGCACGCAGTTCACAAGTCGCACCTTCATGCAGTACATCCAAGACCTTGGCGGCAAGATTTGTTTTGCCTCTGTTGCTCACCCGAGAAGCAACGGCCAAGCGGAGAGGGCCAATGCTGAAGTGTTGCGCGGTCTCAGGACCAGAACCTTTGACAGGCTGAAAAAGTGCGGAAGACGCTGGATTGATGAGTTGCCGGCGGTTCTTTGGTCAATCAGAATGACACCAAATCGAGCCACCGGCCAGACGCCCTTCGCTCTGGTCTATGGAGCGGAAGCAGTTCTCCCCACGGAACTCACATACGGATCTCCTTGAGTGCTCGCTTATGATGAGCTTGAGCAAGAGCAACTACGGCAAGATGACGCTGTGCTCCTTGAGGAGAATCGTCTTCAGGCTGCTGTGCGAGCTGCACGCTACCAGCAAGCTTTGCGCCGCTACCATAGCCGCAAAGTTCATGCCCGAAGCCTTGAGGAAGGCGACCTTGTTCTTCGGCGGATTCAGTTCGCCAAGAATTCAAACAAGTTGATGCCAAAGTGGGAAGGCCCTTATCGGGTAGTACGAGTCACCAGGCCCGGCGCTGTCCGCCTGGAGACCGAAGATGGCGTTCCAGTGAGCAATTCCTGGAATATCGAACATCTTCGCAAGTTCTACCCATAAGGTGCGGTTGCCGGGGGCTCCCGGCAACCACCCTTTTGTACAAGTCTTGCCGGCAAGGCATGTGATCCTTTGTACAAAGCCAGGCGCAGACCCTGAGCGCAGATGAATAAATTTAAGTGTTGTACATTCCCTTATTGATTCCCATGTTCATATTTATATATGCATGTTTGTCTAAGATGTTGTATGACACCTACATCCGGTAAGTTCTAATGAACCGCCAAGGTTTCATGTCTTTATTTTCTCTTCTTTCTTTTTAAAAGACAGAAGGATTCCTCGTGTGCACATTTGCCGGGGGGAGAGGGGAAGGGAGATATGAATATCAATTGGCGACGTTCGGAATCGACGCTTGCCGGAGGAAGGACAAAGACAGGAAGCTAAGTCCTAAAAACTCAGAGCAAGTTTTTTCTTGTATTACAAAGTTATTTCCTTGGACGATTCCGACTCTTGTATGGAAAATCTGCACGCGAAGGAACCCTTGTTGTAATCGGTTATGCCCTTATTTTGTTTCGAGCCCGCTGAACAATTTAAGTGGCTGCACTGAGAACACCAAGGAGTCTTGCCGGCCGCTGCGCCTCCAGCAGGCTGATGAAGTCCCGCACCCAGCGCTCGCGGCAGGTTGCGCGCCGGCAAGTTTTTCAGTAAGCGTAGGGTGAACTCCATACATAAGGGAATCAGACAAGGAAAATAGCAAGCATGAACCTAAACATAGGCGAATTATATTACATCCATGAGTTGCCGCAATTCTAACTTGAGACTTAATTGTCTTTTACATGGAATGACGACGGCAAGAAAAAGGGGAGCACTCAATCCCTGCGCTGGCCTTCGAACCTTTTGATGGAGTCCACCTTCTCAAGGATAGGCGCGATGTACTCTTCAAGCGCCTCAACATTTGCATCCCTTGGCAGATGGCCGAGCGCGTTGGAGAGGTCGATGCCGGGATTGGTGTGCACCACCTTGATGAGCACCTTGCGGAGGACGGCCCGGCAAAGCCGGCGAGTCTCGTTGGCCAATTGGGTCGCCCGGCTAGACTGGAGCACCCTCAAGGCGTTGATGATGCTTTCAAAGAACGTCGTCAACCTGGCACTTGGAGATATTCTTTCCTCGGAAGAATACTTGAAGTTCGATAGGCCCATGGTTGACAGTTCTGTCGTAAGCTTCTCCGCGGTGGCGATGAGACGTCCAGTCCAGATCTCCCCTCCCTTTTCGTAATCAGCTTGGGCTTCGGCGGCGCTCTTGAGCAGGTTCCTCTCTCCTTGGAGATCCTTGAGTGGAGCCTTCTCACGGGCCCTGCCGGCCTCGAGAGACTTCTGCAGCGTGGTCAGCTTCAGCTCCAGAACCGCAATGTTATCAGCTGCAGAGGAGAGCTGTTTGGTTTTGTCGGACAGGGCAACTTGCATCTCCGCCAAGGAGTGGAGGGTTTTTTCCCTGTCACCCTTGAGCGTCGAGAGCTCCTTGCCGTGCTCTTCGAGATCTGTTTCCAGCCTCTTCACCTTGTCGCTCAGCTCGTTCTTGGCGGCCTCCGCAGCTTCGGCAGCATCGACGGCCTCCTTGAGCTTGCCGGCGTGACTTGTAGTCAGAGCTTCGAGCGCCTCCTTATGTTTTTGCTCCAGCTCCTGGGTCCGCCGCGCGACAAGATTCTCAATATCTTCATCTTTGCTGCGAAGCTTGGCGGCGAGCACCTGCTCACGTGCAGTGAGATCTTCCTCATGAGCATCAAGAGCAACGCGGTGCCCCGTCAGGAGGGCATCTTCGGCAGCAATCCTTTGAGCAGCTTCATCATGCGCCTTCTCCATATCGGATTGCTTCAGGAGGATCTCAGTCCACTGTTGGCTCACTTGTTCCCAGCCGGCAACCAACTCTTGGAGGGCCTCGGCGTGCCAGATCTGCATTTGTGCGACGCGCCTTTGAAAATCTACTTCGGCCGCCTCGACAACTGCCATTCTGGAGTCCGCCTTGTCTTTCCGGGCGCGATGGAGAGCCTGGAGCTTGCGGAAATTCTCGCCCATGGCCTGAAGAAGCTGATCCTCTTCAGATTTGCCGCTGCTAGTGCTAGGGTCGTCAACAACTTCGAGCCTGGCAGCAGTGATGATTTCTTCAAAAACTTCTCCTTCGGCTGGTGCCCCAGTGCTTGCCGTCCCCGGCAAGTTGACGAACAGGTTCTCGCCAACCTTGAGGTATTTGCTGGATGAGGGGCCCTCAGATGTTGACGGCTGGTCTTCAGTGACCGCCTCACTAGTGGCAGGGGGCTCTATGGCCGGTGCAGCGCCTGGCGCTCCTGCGGCAGGAATGCCGTCAGTACGGTCATCGGCCTCCCTGTCACCCCCTTCAGCAGGTTCCTTGGCGGGTTCCTCTTGTGCAGTCCTGGCGGCTTCCCCGTCAAGAGCACCACCAGCCTCGACAGTGTCATCCTTGGTGGCCTCGCTGACAGTGATCCTGTCTGCTTCGGCAGCAGCGTCCCTGGCGGTCTCCTTGATGACAACGTCGATGTCCATGTGTTCCATCACAGGGAACTCTGAAGGACGAAGGAGGAAATTAGAATAAGATCGAGATTGAAGTTTGAAGCGACTAAAGACAGAGAGATAAGGGAAAGAGTAACAAGCACTCTTGAGGCAATCGAGTACCTGCATCGAGCTGTTGGGAGGTGGCCTCGCCCCTCCCGACAACTTCGGTTGCCGGGGGTGGGTTGCCGGGGTCCGTGCTTGCCGGCTCCTCCTCAATTAAGGTAGGCTCGTCGGTAGGATCTCTTGCCGAGGACGTGCTTGTGGGCGGCGTGGTCGATGGAGGTGGCACGACGGGGATGTCTTCCGACAACTCTCCTTGTTGCCGTTCTTCTCCTGCAAGCCCAAGAATATCAGCGGCAAGAATGGAAGCCTCAGCACCCGCCAGCGGAAAAAGAACAGTAAACATACGCTGGGGGCTGTGCTGGGGGCTGCGTTGAGGACTTGGCTCCGGGCTGACGACTATGGTTTCTGGCACGCTCGTGGAGCCTGTCGGGGGCTAATCGCCCGTAGAAGTCTTTGACCTCTTCGCCATCCTCTCCAGCAATGTTTTTGTGTCACTGCAGAGACAATACAAGCAAGTTAGTAAGATCGATCCAAAATTGGAATATAAAAGCTGTGGCAAAGTACTCACTCTTCTTCCTCTCGCTCCGGGCTAAAACCGGAGATGTCGAAGTCGACCTCCACTGCGATGTCTGAGTGGGGAGGCGGAGGAGGAGTCCTAGGCCGCTTGGCTATGGCAGGCGCCGGGGCAGCTTCCGGTGCGGTAGTACGAGACCCCCCTGCCGCCCCAGCAGTGGCCGCTGGTGTGGGTCTCGCGCGCCGTGCAGGCTGTCAACGAGACCCCTGCCGCGGTCCAGTCTTGCCGGCCACTTTCTTGCCGAGAGCCTCGCTGCTCGAAGAAGGCTGGCTTGCCGGGATGCCAGATGCAGCCTTCTGAAGAACACGCTTCGTCTTCTTCGGGGGTGGGAGCTCTTCTTGCGTTTCTTCTTCGGCCGTGTCCTCGCCGGACGAGCTCTCAGCGGCTGCGCTGCTCTGTTCCCCGGCAACTTTGTCCTCCCCGGCATGTTTTACCTCCTCTACTACTTCTACGTCGCTGGCTTCCCACTCTGTGAAGCCGACGCTGCCGGCCTCCGCGGCAAGATTTGCCTCCTCCACCCTAGTAGCAATGTAAGCTACTTCTTGGTCGGTGGTGGCTCGGATGAAATCTGACTCTTGCCGGACAGGTCTCTCCGTCAAGTTGTCAAAAAACTTCTGCGCTTCCTCCTCGGTTGGCTCGGCCCAGGTCGGGTCAAGACCGTGGGTGTTGAACATCGGCAGGAAGGCGATGATTGACCCCAAGGCAGAATTGTTGCACAAGGGGACAATCCTTGCCGGCAGCCGGTGCTTGTCTTCGCGCTGGAATAGTTTTTGATGGAGAGCGCCAAGCTGCATAGTGGTCAGATTGTTGTTCAGCCCGGGGCGCAATCTCATGACATCTGCCGTGTTCCTGTATTCCCAAGCTGGCCTTCCCCTGTTCTGCAAAGGGGCGATGCGGCGGCGGAGAAAGTCGAAGCCAATCATCTCCATCGTCAGCCCGGCAGCCTTCAGGCGGAGGATCCTAGTGGTGGCGATTGTGAGCCTCTCGTCCTCCACGGCGAGATCGCTCCACTCCTTGCCGCGGATCACCTTCTGTTGCCGGGGAAGACAAAACGGATGGGGATCTGCTTCCTGGATCCAGCACCATTCAGCCCGCCACTCGTCCCACTTTTCGCGGTAAACTCCTTCTGGGTATATTTCCTTATTCCAAGCCCTTGGAATCCAGGCAATAGAACCAGAGAGGGCCTCTCCTTTTTGGATGCGAGGGAAGAAGTAATGGCGAAAAAGAGCAGAATTGGGAATCACGCCGATGAAGTTTTCACAGAGATGGGCAAAGATGGACATGCAAAGTACCGCATTCGGCGTGAAATCAAGAAGACGAAAGCCGTATGTGTACATGATATCATTGAAGAAGACGGAAAAGGGGGGGCAGAGCCCGCAATAGAAATACGCAGTGAAGAAAGGGTATCTGTCCGATCCACCTTTGGAACAAGCACCTGGGATTACGCGTGTGGCGGAATGAGCTTGCGTCTCTTTCGCCCACATGCACTGGTATCGCCCCTTCAGAGCTTCAGCATCGAGCGATGGGGGAAAGACGACAAGCCTCTTCCGCATCTTCACCAGTTCGCTCTCCGGAACATCAGCTTTTGCCTCCTTGCCCTTGCCTTTGCTGGCCTTGGGCGGCATGGCGGCTGTGAGGGCGGAAGCCGGGGGTGGAGCGAGCGTGGAAGCAGCGGGCGGAAGAGCAAAAAGCTTCACTCTGAGCTCGAGAGGAGGAAGGCGATGGCAATGGCCAGATTGAGAAGAAAAAAGGGGGTAAATATGCTTGTGCCTCTGCGGCTTCTCCTTTTTATGGGGAAGGAGCGGGGCCGCCTCTTTTATTCCCCAATGTGAATGCGCCTCTATAGGCGCGAGGCAGTTGCAGCCTTTTAGGCACGCTTCCCACGTCGTGTGCTCGGTGCGTGTAGTGGGGGGCACGGTAAAACAAGATATTTACGAGCAGTTAATCCCTTGCCACGCGTGCCCGTGCACTGTTTGGGCCTAGCCCAACAACGCCTCGCACTCATGTATGGCCTAGGCCCAGGGGCTCCTGTCGGTGTACTAAGTATTGGGCCACTAGTACCCCGTACATGTGCACAGGCAGTTGTAGCCATCCTCGCGGCAAGGCTTGCCGGGAACAGTTCGAGGTCGGTTCAAGCCACCAAAGAAATCATCAAGTCAGAGATCTGAGGATCAGCAGATAAGCAGAGCTGGAATCCGAAGGCCAGCTTCCCCGGCAAGATCCTTGCCGGGATGGCCTGTGGAGCCCGGTAAGGCTTGGCGTCCGGCAAGGCTTGGGGCCCGGCAAGGCTTGGCGTCCGGCAAGGCTTGTCGCCCGGCAAGGCTTGGTGCCCGGCAGGCTTCGGCGCCCAGCAAGATTCTGCCACTGTGCCACCGCTTCGGCACAGTAACAAGTCTGACATTCTGGGTCCTTCTCTGGATGCGTGGCGACGCGCCAGTGGAGGAGAGCTTAAGCGGTGCTGATGGGATGGCCCCTTTTTCCATCCCCAAGAAAGTGAGGACACCTAAACGGACACCTCACGGTGCATTAAATGCGCTTGTCCTAATCCGTCAGGGGTTAGGTATGATACCCTGTAGCTACTTTACACCTCAATGTATGTACATTTTGCCACTGTGGAGACCCCTTTGAGCATATAAAAGGAGGCCCAAGGCAACTGCTACAGAGGAGGAGGACTTCTGGCCCATTCTGCATGCGTAGCTGCTCTTTGAACATACTGTTCATTGCAAGATCTCCTGAAGGCTGGGCTCAAGAACATCAATAAGAACACAAAGCAGGAGTAGGGTTTTACGCTGATCAGCGGCCCGAACCTGGGTAAAAACTTCCCGCCTCGATCGTTGGTTCTGCTCTTTGCGTATACCTCTCCCCCCGCCGAATCATAAAGGGATCTCTTGGGATCCCATAGGTGTCGTACCCCGACACGCACCACCACCATGGACGGCTCCACCTCGGTCACCTCGACCGGCCTTTAGACCACAGCGTCATCTCCGTCAATGGTGGCCGCCTGCCCTATCACAGCATCCTAGTACGTGCTGCTCACCTTGACCAGGCCGGTGACATCTTCAACATCTTCAGCTCTGGGCACATCCATGAGTATCAAAAAGCGTCTCTCGTCGTCTGTGTACAGCTCGCTGACGTCCACCGAGGACACATGGCCATCTGCGTCCACGTGACTGTCGTAGCGGCTGAACTTGACCTCGCGGACGCGCATGCCCGAATGCAAGCATGTCATCCAGCCGTGCATCTCCATGGCCCAACCCCTCTCCACCTCGCTCCCCATATGGCCCATTAGATCCTTCTTTGGAGGAGCTCGAAGCTGTGCAAAGTGAGATTGCACAAGAGGAGGAGTTGATGGAGGAGGACCGTGCGCCCATGGAGACTGATGACGAGGATGAGGAGATGGAAATGGATGGCGAATACTACGAGTACTATGACAATGAGCCGGTGGTCAGTGATTTGCTTTATGCCAATGTGGCGCAGCTACCTCCGATGGTGGAGGAGGAGCTGCATCTATCCACCACCTTGCAGGCATCGTTCGAGAGCCTCATCACTGATCAAACTGATCGTGAGATGGACTCCACCATCCTTCGCCAGTCCTGGGAAATTGCCTTGCAGGACTTCCTCGGCCCTGACGAAGCAAGGCGGTAGTTCTATGCCAACGAACAGCGCGCCCTCCAGGAGATCTGCGACATCGCTGATCGGGCTCGCTGGGAAGAGAAAGTGACAGCGATGAAAGCGGGTAGAGCACCAAAGTAGTTGCAGATGCCGGCGACCAGTATAAGTGCTGGGACACGTTTTGAGTAGATGATAAATTCCTCTCTAATGTAATTACCTTTCATCTTCAGATTTGTGCCCAAAAAGTTTGAGGGAATGAATGTGTTATCTCTTCGAGTGCTTTAGTTTGAAAATTGCGTGCAAATGTGTTGCAAATTCATGCAAAATTGACGTGCCGACCGCAGTGCGATCTGTTTGTTCTGAAGTAGGCATGTTCACTGTCTGAAATAGAAACTGAACTTTATGACAAAAGAATTTATCTTCCCGTCCATAATTTAACCTGTTTTATTCAATCATTTGCAGAACACAATGCCATATGATTTCTACAAATCAACAAGCAATTGCAACAAATTCTTTCCAAATTTATCCAAAATTGACGTGTCGACCAAATTGTCATCTGTTTGTTCTGAAGTAGGCATGCCCACTATCTGAAATTGCAACTGGATCTAATAAAACAATTGATAGTTAGGTTCAGACTTTCACTTGATTTATTCATTCATATGCAGAGCACATTGACATATGATATGTTCAAACCAACAAGCAATCGCAGTGAATGATAGATGTATCTGACAATTAGACATGGCAGATTTAACATGCATCTTACTTATACTTGTGCACACTACACACATATTTTGGTTCATTCATGTACACGTTATGAAACAAACCACACCCAAAAAGCTCACATTTTCTTGTCTACATTTTGTACATGTTTATTATGTCGATATTAATACGCCATACAAAAAGCTCAATTTTTGAACCATGATTAGGCAGGAAACCACTTTTTGCCATATAATAGTTGCAACAGTAAGTTTTTTTAATCAAGATAACACGTGTGCACTAGGGTATAAAAGTAGTGTTACTAGTGGGTATAAAAGGTCGTAGCAATTAGATCTTGAAATGGTTATGAGTGCATGGAAATACTATGAAATACCACATTGAATGAGAAAACACATCTACAATAAGTTGTTTGAATCAAGGGGAACATGTGTGCACTAGGGGTATGGAAGTAGTGTTAGTAGGAGGTACAAAAGGGCGTAGCATATTGATTTTAAAATGGTTATGAGTACATGGAAAATGAAAGGAAATACCACATTGAATGAGAAAACACATCTACAATACGTTGTTTGAATCAAGGAGAACATGTGTGCACTAGAGGTATGGAAGTAGTGTTAGTAGGAGGTACAAAAGGGTGTAACATCTTGATTTTCAAATGGTTATGAGTACATGGAAAATGAAAGGAAATACAACATTGAATGAGAAAACACATCTACCATAAGTTGTTTGAATCAAGGAGAGCATGTGTGCGTTAGGGGTATGGAAGTAGTGTTAATAGGAGGTACAAAAGGGCGTAGCATCTTGATTTTCAAATTGTTATGAGTACATGGAAAATGAAACAAAATACCACATTATATGAGTAAACACATCTACAATAAGTTGTTTGAATCAAGAAGAACATCTGTGCACTAGGGGGTATGGAAGTAGTGTTAGTAGCAGGTACAAAAGGGTGTAGCATTCTGATTTTCAAATGGGGAGTGAACAACCATCAGGAGATGTCAAGTGGTCACGTCAGTTTAAATTTTACATGGACAAAGATCTATTATATGATCTAATCTAATTTATTGCTTGTTTGTCATGTACAAGGAAAAGAATGACTCATTGCAAACTTACTCACTGGACCTTAGCATGACAAATAAACCTCTTCTAAGCTAAACAACACCAAGTTGTTTGCCATTTTTTGTAAAACTTTTTGTCGAACGTAATACATCCATAATGAGAACACATGCCAAGTTTCACAATTTTTTGAACGTATTGATGTTGGATTATATATTTTGTATGGAAAATGCAAGAAATGTGTACATGTGTGCGTGCACGCAAATTAAGTTCCACCTTCGTTTTACTCAAAAAAGGTTCCACCTTCCTTTAATATTTTCATTCGCCACAAAATATTGGTTCCGTCTACCCTTTCATTCCCTGTATTTCTTTCTTCCCTCCAACTATTTTAAATGTTGCGCTCATTTTCCCCACCCACCATATAAAGCTTCTTCCCTATTCATCAAATGAACCCACAAACTCATTTGCACCGTTCACTCATATATCTCTTCTCCCCTAGATCTAGTCCACTTGTGATGGCCAAATGGATCCCTCCCCAGCGTCCGACATGGCCGGCGTACTTCGAAGCGGCAAACAACATAAACTTCCCCCATCGACCCCAAAACCTATTCCTAGACTACCAGGTAACAACTCTACCCTCTCGCCCACCGCCCCTTTTATGATTTGCACGTGCTTGTACATTTTCACATGTTGCTCTTTCAAAGTTGTAATCAAATTGTAGGCTCCGTACAACAACTAATTCTATCTAGGTTTACACCAATTTAGTATGTAGTTTCTTAATAAATTAGCCATATTATATGGGGTACTGCACCTAGTTCTGTCTAGGGTTACAGTAATTTAGTATGTTGGTTCTTGTAAAATCTTGTGTGTTGTTTTCATAATTGAATGATTATTTCTTCTTAAGATAACATGTTATACTGCATCAAAATCTATCATCATAAGTTGTTCTATATTTGGTAGTGCATTACTACCTCTTATTCTTACTAATACAATCTACTTATGGAGTATGTGGTACCCTTTGAATCTTTGTTCACATTATAGATGACCGTGCATAGTAACAAGTTGTGTCTGACTCTACAGTTGATGCTGCCAAATCAGCACATATGTACTGCAGGATTAAAGAAGAAACACTAGAGGATAATTATCATATAGCTAAACGCATGCTGACAAAAGATGTTGTCTACAAAATTGATATGGATTCACAGGGTTCAGATGATGCCAGTCAGCCTGGTAGTCTTCAAAAACCTACTTCTCAGGTACAGATTTCTTGTACATCAGATTAGTACCACTTCTAGATTTTTGTTTCTAAACTATGTCTTCGAGTGCATTTGGCCAGGTAATTAATGTATGGTTGTACACTGGCACTACGGAATAAGCGCAGCATAGCCGACATACCTTCATCTTCAACTTCAATAAGGTCTATAGGGAATGACCCATCTATTCACATGGTTAAACTTTCTTTCCTGATTTCTAATTCATCTACAACTTGAACTTGTGATATCAAACATTTATTAAAACTAGACATGCATATGTTGTATCCTAAATGGGTGTATATTTTCTGTAGGGAAAGGTTCATACTGGCCCAAAGAATGCATTTTTCACAGAAATGTGCATTGGTATTTTGACGAAATGTCGTTGTGATATTCCAGATAGGAACAATTACTGGAACATGGTAAAAAACACACCCCTGAGCATGCTATATCACTGAAGCCTGAGTATATAAATGAATAAAATTAGGAGAAACTTGTGGACCAGTGGTTCAAGGATCACTCCAATGTATGTAATACACACTCTTTGCTCTTCAACTTGTCAACTGGTACTTTTGGACATGTCATACTAAATTTGAGCTTCATATCATAGGCACTTCATGCCAAGAAACAAGGAAAACCATCTACTATGAAGCTAAGCCATAACACTGCACCTACAAAATGTGATTCCCACTTCAGACATACGATAAGTATTTGTACTACCTTATTGCAAATGCTTTATATTGGATTACTATATGACTTCCACTATTAATATTTACCAATTGATAAGTCTGACATAAGCCTAAGGACAACATTGATTATCAATCCGGTGGAGACTTGCTACAATGTATGTGCACTACAACGAAAGATCCTACATTTAGTCTAACTATACAAAAACAAATCATAAATACTGCCTAATTTGTAGAATTTAAATGTATAGTCTGACCATAATTATTCAAACTATCAAACACTCACTAGTGTAGGCGGGTCCTATATAAACGGTTTTTACTCCCTTTCCGTGACATCATTTTAAACCATCGCCTTGCCTGTGTGTGCGATCGGGCGGGTCCATCCCATATGACTCAGAAATCGTCGGTGATAGCTCCTCTGATCACACACGTGGTGCAAAAAGAGATCATGTGCGATCGGGTGAGCCATCGTAGACAATTATACAGGCCAAATCATGTGAGATGTTCTTAGCATCCCACACAGTGAATCCTGAACAAACATTTCCGTTCGTACGGTACATCACACACAATTGTCCGCATCACATCGTTTGTGATAGGGGTGACCATCACAGACGATACTTAATTTTACCGTTTGCGTTATTGAATGCTTCACGCATGGTGCCTAGAAGAAACTATATGGCATAGGGTTGTCCATCACACACACTTCTTATGTGGAAATGTTTGTGCAAGGTGGACTAACGCGAACATTTTTTTTTGACTGGACACTGTAGGGAAAACCCCCACAACCTTTGCAATTTATTAAAAGCTTATATAGTATGTACAAAGGTTACCAAGAGTAACCGGGAGTGGGAAAGAAAAGAAAAAGTTTACCTAATACAAAGTAATGCACATGTAATAAGCTCATGGGGGGAGGAAAGATACCCATATAACAAGTTCATCTTTATGCCTAGCCTTAATTCTGTGAGAGAGAAGATACATATCATGAATAAAAGCACCTCTCCAGTGGTTAAAACTAGGCCTCTCATGTCTGAATACTTTCCCATTCCTAATGAGCCAAATATTCCAGCATGCTGTGAAAACCACCTCTGCAATAAAAGGTTTTCCAAAGTCCATTCTAGCATCATGAGCAATCTCTCCCATGCCATTGCCTGCAGACCAATCAATCTGTAAGAAGTTCCAGACTCTCCGACTGAAGTTGCAATTGAAGAATAGATGATCTCTATCCTCCCTGGAGCCAGTGGGGCACAACACACAATTGACCGCATCATCAATATGCCAGTGCCTTCTTTCCACCATATCTTTGGTGTTTAATCTATCCATTATAAGCATCCATGCAAAAACCTTTATTTTCATAGTACAACAACTCTTCCAAACCCATAAAAGAAGTGGGTTGAAGGTGAGGTTAGAATGCATGAATGTATGAAAGCATTTAGAGGTGAAAGGCTTGCAAGTGCCATGCCAGAGCAAAACATCCTTCAGGTCAGGATTCCTCTAATGGGACTAAAGCAAAGCTTGAAGTGTCAGAAGTTCCTGATAGGCTTGACCAGAGAGGGGCAAATTAAACCATGACAGAATATTTTGGCACTCCAGGCCATCTTTGACTGACACCAGGGTATCCTTGGCATATGAGAACAACCTTCGAAATCTATTCTGCAAAGGCAAAACTAAATCTCCAATCTTCCATTTGTCCAGCCAAAACAGAGCAGTGTCCCCTTGATTAATTTCCACCCAAGAAACTTCCCTAAACTGATCAAACAACTTCAGGATGTCCTTCCATCAAAAAGATCCACAAGAGGCTGTTCCTTGGGGCACAAGTCCATGATAATAGGAGTTCCAAATGAGTTGTGCCCATGGAATATCTACTTTGTTAAGAAATTTATTAACATGCTTCATTAGCAGTGCTACATTCTGAATCCCAAGATTTAGGATGCCCAATCCACCCTTATTCTTGGGTCTGCAGGTCAACTCCCAGGAGGCCAAAGAGGGGCCAGGTTCAAGCTTGTTTTTTTCCTCCAAAGACAGTGCCTCTGTATTCTCTGTAGCTGTTTGAGGATTCCAGGAGGGATGAACAAACTGTAGAGAAAAAATTGGCAGAGATGAAAGAGTGGAATTCAGATATTGCAGCCTACCACCCTGAGCAAGAAAAGAAGAACTAGCTGTCATTCTCCTCTCCATGCAGTTTACTAGTGGCATCAAATCATTGATTGTTGGTCTTGTAGTACCCATAGGAAGTCCCAAGTATGTAAATGGCATCTTGCCCACTTGACATCCAAACACAGAAGCAAATCTCTTAGTTTCCTTCCGAGATACATTGATGGGGACCATTGATGATTTATGATAGTTTACATCCAGTCCAGTTGACTGTGAGAAGACCAAAAGCATTCTCTTCAGTGCCAGTAACTGTTGCTCATCTGCTGGAACAATGATCAAAGTATCATCTGCATATTGCACAATTGGGTAATCCCTATCATGACAAGGAATAGGTAATTGTAATTCCCCTCTGTGGTGCATGTCATTAACCACTGACTGCAATATATCAGTAGCCAGAACAAAAAGGAGTGGGTAAACGGGATCACCCTTCCTAACCCCTTTTTTTGCATGAAAACTACTTTCCAGGTACCCCCATTAAGAAATATAGATGAGGTCCCAGTAGACAACAGTTCCTTAACCCAACTCATCCATTTTGCATTAAAACCTTTGTATTTCATAATTTCAATGATGGTAGAGTGCTCAATGGAGTCAAAAGCCTTCTCAAAATCAAGCGTGAGAATTAGGAAGGGCCTTTTAGATTGGTGACATTGATGCAAATACTCCAGAGTCCAACCAATAGAGTCCTGAATGGTTCTAGACTTAATGAAGGCATACTGATTCTTATGGATGCAGTCCATGATCAACTCTTGAAATCTGTTAGCAGCCATTTTTGACAAGAATTTAATTCCCATTCCAGTCAAAGAAATGGGCCTATAATCACCTACTATTTCAGGTGAGAGCTTCTTACGAATCAAAGTGATATAGGACCCATTAATGTTCTCCAGCTTGGCCTTTCCTTCATAAAAATCCCGGGCTAGAGAATAGAATTCCTTACAGATGATGGGCCAACACTTAAAAAAATACCATTAAAACCATCTGGTCCAGGAGCTTTGTCAATAGGCATATGCTTAACCACTTGATCCATTTCCTCTACGGTAAAAGTCTTAGTGAGAGCATCCAAACCAGGCACAGGTTTTAACAAGCTTCTCAAATCAAATCCCATGTGAATACCTCTAGAAACTCCCATTCTCCCTCTGAAGGCAGACCAAATCATCCCTTCCATTTGAGAGTGCTCAGATATGATAGTTCCATTAGGTTGCTGCAAACTAGCAATAGAAATCCTTCTGAACCTCTTAGTTGCCATGGCATGATTTTTTTTAGTATTTTCCTCTCCTAGTTTGATGTATCTGATGGTGCATCTCTTCTTCCAGTAGAGAAACTGTAAGTTTAGCAAGTGTTCCACATGAAGCTTATTTTTTTCTAAAGTTAAGCTCCTGCCTGAAAAGGGCCTAATCTCCTCCAAATTATCGAGAAGCATAATAACCTTGTTGCACTTAGCAATAAGCAATTTCAGTTTAGAGATGCCAAGCTTCCATTTTGTGAGGTCTTGCCTTAGGGTTTTCAACTTGTTAGCAATGATAGCAGAAATGTGTGTTTTGTGAGAATGTTTTCTCCAAGATGTCTAAACACACTCATAGAAACCCTCCAAATGGACCCAATAGTTATCAAATCAAATTTTTTTGCACTTGGGCATTGATGTTTTAATGACAACCACACAAGGGGCATGATTAGAAGTTGTCCTCGATAATGGAAGCACCTCAGTCATGGGATAGGCAGAAATCCAGTTAGTGGAAGTGAAAAACCAATCCAATTGCTCTAACAGAGGGGAATCTTGCATGTTTGACCATGTGAAAGATCTACCCTTGAGTGGTAATTCCAGAAGACCAAGGTGGCCAATAATCTCATTGAAGATAAATATATCATTAATGTCCCCTCCTGGCATATTTCTATTGTCAGTAGATCTAATAAAGTTAAAGTCCCCAATGATCAACCAATTATCATCCACTGGGATGTTTAAATTATATAACCAAGAAACAAAATTATCCCTCAGTTCCCCTTGACAGGGGCCATAGATTGATACCAAAGTCCATTGATCATTATTCCTCCTGGAAATAAAGTGGATGGTGATAGCAAATGACTGGACATCAACAAGCATTCCATAAAGGACAGCAGAGTTCCAAACCAGAAGAATTCCTCCAGAAGCACCCACAGCAGGTGCAAAGGCAAAAGTATCAAACTGTTTAGGGCAAAAAGCTCTAATTTCTCTAATGTCAAAATTTTCACATTTGGTCTCCTGGAAACAGGTCACCTGACACTGACTTTCCTTAATTTTCTATTTGATAGTATGTTTTCTAGCTTGGGAGTTGAGCCCCCTCACATTCCAACAAAGAACACTCCAGCTTTTGTAGTTGGTACTACTCATGATAAACAATGCAAAGCAAGACACAGAGAAGTGCTACATAACAGTACTTCAGACATTGCAGGCACATAGGACACAAAGGTTCACAACCTAAATTATTGCAGAATTCATAGAGTGCCATAAGATGAAAGCAAAATAATACAGCCAATTTATAGGCTTGCTAGACCCATAGAACCATAGGTGAACTAAACGTCACTGCCAGATGTCTTGTCATCATCAGCAATGGCCATAAGCCTCTCCACAGTAAGCTTCTCAGCTGGAATCCCAAGATCCAGACCAACCTCTTGGATTTGCTTGATAGGAGTTGGAGGTGGCACCTTATCTGAGCCTGCTGCTTCCTGACCCTCTTCAGAGAAGGATGAACTCAGGGGCTTGCATCTTGGTTTCTTCAGCTTAGGTTGTTGCTGCAGTTCATGAAAGACAGGTTTATAACCATCACGCTTAACTAGTCCTCTAGTGCATCTGGAACTGAAGTTTCCACAATGGGAGTTGGAGCTAGTGTCTTGCGACGTCTTGCCTACTTCTTCTCACATTCCACCGTGAATGAAAAAGCTTCCTCAGGCCTAGGTTGAGCAGAAGAGATGCCTTCGAGTTGCATAAGGCCATCTTTAGGAAATTCAATCTGACTGTCGAGAGAGCCAACAATTGTTCCAGACTGTCTGTCCAACGGACAAGGCATAGCATCTTCAGAGAACAAAGCATGAGCAACATGTCATGCCTTGATAGGGCTTATCACCTAGGCCTCTACCCACTGTAGCTTGGACAACACTTGGACATCATCAAAGTCTAAGACCCCAACTGCGCTTCGACAGCACAATGGGCTTCATCTGCACTGCAGGCAACTGTGGAGGAATGTCTGTGGCAGGGCAGAACTACATCAGCGTTTCAAAAGATCTTCTCCAGGCCAACTCGGGTGGAAGAACTGGCCCATAAACAACCCTAACAAAACCAACAACAATTATTTCACACTGAATAATTGGCGGCTAATAAGGAACAATTGCCCAGGCATTAGCATCAAAGACCTGCTGCGGTGAAACAGGCATTTGAACTTCAGAATCTGATTGCAAAGACTGATCGATAATCATGGACTCCTAGTCTTGAACAGCTGAATCATCCAAATGAGGATGGTTATTCTGTTGAGCAACATGATCATCGCCCCAGTGTCCATGCCCCCAATTATCAGGGTCGACATGGTCATGCATGGGTGGCTGCACCAGAGGGAAATCATTCCAACCCAGAGCAGGGTATGGTGGCAACACAAAATTATGAACATCCGAAACAAAAGCACCTGGCATAGGGTGCGGGTTTCCATCTAGTGTCATTGGATCCTTGTCTGTAGGCATTTGATCAGCAAAATTTGCCCCCAAGATGTAACACGACACAGTCCAGGAAACCTTAGCACCACCATATGCAGCATAACCAGTAAAGACCACGTCTCAGGGACCAGAATGTCCTCAGGAAAAGATGCAAACACTATGGATCTGACTAAGTAAGGATCATCCTCCACCCAGTGCTGGAACTGGCCAAAAGTGTTAACCACTGCCCTAATGTTCTCAATGTTGCGCAAGTCAAGAGGTATGCCCAGAAACATAAGACAACCATCACAAAAGCCATGAGTGCCCCTAAAACCAATTCCTTCGCCATGCTTGTGGAAGCAAACGAAAGTATCATTGCCTAACGGCTGTGGTGGAAGTTGAAAGAGACTAAATCTGACACCAGCATCACGAAGCCTAAAAACACCCACACCACAAAACCATGGCTAAATAGAGCAATCCCGAACACCTCTTTTCTCCAAGAAATCCACCACAGCTTCTCGGGCAGGCCCCACCTGTTGCAGCGGCGGCAATGGCATGACCTCGGCCACCATATACTCCTCATGGCGCCGCACAATCGGTGAAGGGGGAGTGACGAATGTCCGAGGAAGGCAATTATCTCCACCATCAATGATGTGATGCCCTGCAGGCACGTACCAATGGGGGTCAATGGTGAAAACCGCCATGGGCTCAGCTGCAGGTGCCGGAGAGAGCGACGGCGGTTGAGGAATTGCCCCAGGACTGCCAAGGTTTTTTTTTGGAAGAGAGGTAATGAGACTTGATTGGACTTCTCTGTCAGAGGAGCACGCAGGGTCTTTGGCTTGAGGGGAAAATGGAAAGGCACTAGCCTCGAGACCGGTATTGAGAACCAGAAGTTGTCGGGCGGAACTTGTGTGTGATTGTTCATTGATCCAACACACCTAGTTTCTAGAAACTATGTGCGTTGTCTGAGGTCATCGCCTACGGTGTTGCCTCAATAACCGTGGGCAATAGAAAAACCCAATAACTAGGCTAATTGGCCTATTATTTTGAATCCATTTAGTAATCAAATTGACATTTCATATCAAACACACAATGTTTCATCAAGAGCTGAATGAAATACTTTTTGCCTAGATAGTAGAAATTAAAGAACTCAGGAAGAAACAACTACAAGAGATTGAAGATTTTAAGATGGATCAGCAGAAGAAAACGATTGTCTTGAAAAATCAAAATACATATGGAGGCAATGATTAGTCGACGTCACCCGTTAAGGAAATCCACTGAGTTAGCACAAGGGAACGACTAAAAAACACCGATGTCCCCATGCTTATAGTCAACTTAATTTTCCTTTGTCTAAGCACTATCCAAGACTATGTCCTCTGCTTCTCCTTGTAAAATGTCAAGTTTCACTCATAATGGAAGATCTATTACCAATGTTAGAATTCTCATATTCCAATGATTCAAGCCACGTCACTAACTACTGGCCCCACTTGTTAGAATCTTTGACCTGTCAAATGCACGGACCGAGCACTGGTGATGGATTATCGTCACCAAAAATGATATTAGGCGGCAGATTGGCCTATCATAGGTGACATTATGGGTCGTCATCGAAAACGGCCATGAGTGGCATTTTTGGGTTCATCACCTAAGATGCGATCTTGCGTGTCGGAGGAAGTGGTACCGTCAAGATTTTTTTTATGATGGCGCTTCGATGACGGTGGGGGTGACGATCGGAAAATGTCACCATGAAGATTTTTTTACATGACACTACTGAAACATCGCAAAATAGACTAAATGTTGTAGCGATCAGAATTGAAATTTGATAAGCTACAACTATGGGCTTGGTTTCTTAACCTACCCTTTAATCTGAGGAATGACCCATGGGGCTAGGAGGTGGCCAAGCAAATCGATGAGAACGCATCATCAATATACTTTGACCCCATTGGTAGTTATTTG
This sequence comes from Thinopyrum elongatum, assembly GCA_011799875.1. Lineage (NCBI taxonomy): Eukaryota > Viridiplantae > Streptophyta > Magnoliopsida > Poales > Poaceae > Thinopyrum > Thinopyrum elongatum. The sequence continues at coordinate 177,132,089 of CM022300.1, forward strand.
AGAGCCAGTGTTACTATCGATGTGCAGAAACCCTTGTGTAAGTAGATCTTAATCGACTTGGTTGTGAGAATAAGCAATGGCTGGTATGATATCTTGTTTGAACATGTCCAAATTGCTGCTTCTCATGTGGTCGGTTGGGTCATTTTGATTTGTTTTCTCTAACCCCTGGTTCATGTGATTAGAATGGCAATGTGCCATTTAATACTAGTCTAAGTGCGCCAAATGAGAACAAAAAAGTGGTGTTGAGTTAGAGTTGGTCCAAAGAGCAACAATTTACATAGTACGACCAAAAATATGCTCATGGATCGAGCGCCAAAGCGAATGCAAATCCAAAGGTCACATCTCCTCTAAAGAAGAAAGGTGCACATAACAAAGAAAAGGAGGACCTCAGGTTCTAAAGCAAGTTAAAGAAATGGAGCTACAGTCGGTGGGTACAGTCAAGCAAGCGAAAGATATTGAGACCAACAGTGCTTTGGTGGTCTTTGATCATGCGATGAGGGATAAATCAGAGGGTGGAGGTGGGGATTTGGAGATAGAGCGAGCATAAAAAAACATGAAACCCATTCCCAGAAATTCTCAGAATTCTAAAACTTGACAGCAGTTCAGAGCAACCCTACCGGGGACAATGAGTTGCTTGAGCTGAAACTGCCGGGGCTTGGGAACCCTGAGGTAGGTCATGAGCTTTGCAAAATTATGAAGCAAGAAGGACCCATGCTACTCATTGTTATGGAGACGAAGATCAGGGCGAAACAAGTTGAGAGCCTACAACATTCTATGGGATTTGTAGATGTCTATGGGGTTGATAGTGAAGGATTGAGTGGGGTATTGGCCCCATCTGGTCCAATGATGTGTTAGTGGAATTGAAAAACTATAGTTCTGGCCATGTTGATGTTATGGTGCAAATTGCTGATTATTCTTCTCCCGCATGGAGATTACTGGTTTTTATGGAGGTCCAAGATTGAAACATGGACATCATAGTTGGGGGTTTATATGTACGTTGCATGCAATCAATCAATAAGCCTGGATGCATTTTGGTGACTTTAACGAGACTCTTTATGGGTCAGAACACTTCGACCATGCAACGAGGCCGGCATGGCAGATGTGTGCATTTCAAGAAGTTGTTAAGGAGTGCTCCTTTCAAGATTTGGGTTGGTCGGGTATACCGTTCACTTGGGACAATCGACAGTAAGGAGAGGCTAATGTGAAGGCCCGAGTTGATAGAGCTTTAGAAAACGATGATTTTAGACAAATTTCCAACATGTGTGTGTTAAACATGTCAGTTCCATGGGGCTTGATCATTGTTTTGTTTTAGTAGAATTTCATAACCATGAGAATGTACAAAGAGGACAAAACCAATTCAGATATGATTTTTTAGCAACCACATTCTGACTATGACCAGCTTGTTGCTGATGCATGGTAACGACATTATAATGGGACTGGATTGTCGGGTACAGCTAGCACACTAAACCAGCTTCAGGTGGAACTGAGAGTGTGGGGGGTTAAGGAGTTTCTTTGCCTTGTAAAGAAGGTGCGCAAGCTCTAGCTGAAACTTGAAAAATGAGGCGCCTTTCTATTGGTTATAGTCCATCAGAGGAAGAAAAAAGTAGAGTGAAACCGTTGGGCCATTGGGACTAGGGGTACCCAGGCCCGTCTGCCTGCGACCCAGGGCACGGTGCCAGCAGAAGGCCCAAGCTGCCCCACCTCGGAATCCATGATCAAAGCCCTTGTGAGGACCCCCCCCCCCTCATGAGGCATGCGCCGTCAAGCTTCATCAGGGGCCTCGCGAGGCCCCTTCATGAGGCGGCTTCCCGAGGCTGCGCCCCGAGGCCCCTCGCAGAGGCGTGCAGATCAAGGATCATGCAGAGTAGTCACGCGTCCCTGCTGCTTCACATGGGTGACGAGCGTGATGACGAGCGGAGCCAGAGAGACACCAGCAGGCGCAGATGAGGTGGCTTTCCTCTTTCGTGCTAAGGGAGCATGGACGGTGCGTCAGTTCCTGAAGTAATCCCCAAAGGTTGGCACTTTGGTGCAAGAAGACCGGGATAGCAGGCTCGCCAGGACGGAGGTCATCACCGAGCCCACTAGCGCGTCACGGTAGGGAGCTTTAGCAGGCAAAGACCACCTTTAGTCAGGATAAGTTGTGCTCCTTTTCCCCTTCAAAATTGGCCATTGTGGCAACCCTTCCCGCCTAGAGTTTTTGGGGGAAGAGGACCATGGCCAGTATAAGTATAGGCTAGACTCGACCATAGAGAGGGGTCAAAACCGGGGGGATCCCTCGAGCCATCCGAGCCTCCCGATGCAGTTCATCCTCCTTATACACAAACACTCATCCTCCCTAGCAAGGCAATCAACCACAAAGCAGGAGTAGGGTTTTACACCACAAGGTGGCCCAAACCTGGGTAAACTATCGTGTCTGCTGTCCTTCTCCCTTCTCGCTCGAGCACGCCGGAGTATCTCCGTGAGGTAGTGGGTAGCGAGCTAGGGCTTAGCAAAGTTCATTGAGCACACCTGTCGGTGCAACAAACTTTCACGTTTGATTGCCTGGACTTATACATAGGCGTGCTGGCGTCGCATGTCCTGCAGCAAACTACAAAGCAAGACCACGCCAGAGGAACCGCTCTTCATGAGATCAAGGAGCGGATTAAGAAGACCAAGTCAGACAAGACAGCAGAGCACCACCTTGGGGAGACCTCCCTTGCCGGGCAGGAGGGCATGGTCGGGTCAAGGCTGCCCCAGGGATAAGTCCAAGATTTCCCCGGCAGGCTTGCCGGGTCCGCCAAGGGCGAGGTCTCCCGCCAAGGCTCCACTGCTCCACCGTGCCATAACGCAGATCACTCAATGCGGTGTCAAGCCTCCAAGTGATTAAGTGGCTACCACCGAGCACGTGGCAGCCCATTAGAAGACAGATTACTCTCATGTGACACCCGTCCAGAGGCGTGTCGAACAGATAAGCAGAAGATGATTAAGCGGCATGACAGGTTTGCTGGGCTTCACCCTCAGCACGACACCTAGCAGTGCATTTAATGCACTTTGTCCTAACTGCCTGAATTAGGTATGATAGCACTGTTATCTATCTAATCACTAGATAAAGACTATTTTGCCACTGTGGTCACCCCTTGTGCTATAAAACGAGGTCCAAGGCAAACTAGCAAAGGATTCTGACCCTTGCACACTTGTACGCGTGTAGCTACTCTCCCCGAGGCCACCTTGCCGGGCTTGAGCGCTGCATGTTCATCGTGTGCTCCCATCTAATCCACCAAAGCAAGAGTAGGGTTTTACGCTTCCCAGCGGCCCAAACCTGGGTAAAAACCACCAGTGTCACCACTGTCGTGCTGTTTCATGGCCTTCGCTCTTTGTGCAACGTGACCTTCCCCCTTGCCGAACCACAAAGGGGCCGACGGCCCCATAGGTGATCGTGTTCCTCCACGACATCTTTGGCGCGCCAGGTAGGGGGAAAGCGCTTGCGCAAACCCGAGGTTGTGAGCAGCGGGTCCATCATCATCATTGTCTTCATCCATGGCGCCCAAGAAGAAACCTGGCGCTACTGCGCACCCTTCCACTTCAAAGGCCCCCTCACTCGCGGCCACGGACACCGTAGGCGCCACGGCGGTGTTGGGTGAGGCAGGTACCACGGGAGATGCGATCGGCGCAGGTGGCGCCGTCGTTGTATCCCCTGTGGACGAAGCAGGGGCGGGAGGCGCCGGGCGAGCGCAGCATCAACAACATCCCAACGGGCATGACCCACAAGCTACGGGTGGAGGGAACGTTCAGTCTCCACCACCCCGCCGCACTAACGGGCGCAGCCGCAGCAACGACACCCGCTCTGGTGCGAGTCGTGACCCTCTAGCCGTGCCTGCCACGGGCGCGGCTACTGAGCACACGCCTCGCCCAGAGCGGGGCGAACAAGGCGGAGTGCCGAACGGGGTTGCCGATCCCCGAGCGTAGCCCCCTCATCACCAGACTGCCTTGGCGACCTGTTCATGATGGCATGAACGCGGCGGTGCCCCTGCTGGTACTACCAGGAATCGAGCGACATCGCGGTCTGCCTCATCAGCTATGCCGAGCACAACTACAGAAGCCATGGCATGGGCCCAACTCTTATTGAGATTCCCGCCAACGGCTGATCAAATGGATGAGTGGAGAGCCACCATCCAGAGTTTGATCGGCTTAGCTGAAGCTGGAAAATTGCAGCAGGCAGAGCCATCGCGGCACCCATGAGCGGCAATAGCAGCCTCGGGCTGATGGCCGTGTCGAGGAGGCCACACCAATGGTGCAGTCTCCTCTGTGACAGCAGACCCAGAGGCGACAGCAGCAAGATCAGCATGTTCGCGAACCCGACGAAGTATCGATGGCCTCTTCTGATCCACGAGCCCACCGGGATCAGCGGCAGATCCTGGAGGATCGGCGGAGGGAAGATGCGCGCGTCACTATAGAGCGATGCCAGGAGACCCGCCGTCAATCTGACAGACGAAATGGCCCAGACGTTGATGAACCCGCGCACAGTGATGGTGGGTACTTGCCTTATGAGGTTGGGTTACCTGCCTTCACTCACGAGTTGCGACAAGTCCGTTGGCCGTCTGCCCGCATCTTCAAGCCCGAGTTACCAGAAAAATACAATGGGAAGTTAAACTCGGCAGAGTTCTTGAGCATTTACACAATTGCCGTTCAAGTCGCCGGTGGCAGCGATGAGAAGGTGTTCGCCAACTACTTCGCTTTGGCACTCAAGCCAAATATGAGGTCGTGGCTGATGCACCTGCAAGAGAATTCCATTTCATCATGGGCTGACTTGTGCAATGAATTTGTTGGCGCCTTCACGGGTGGCCACCAAGAGCCCGGGCGGCCCAGTGACCTGCAAGTCCTTCCACAGAAGGAAGGGGAGAGCTTCCAGAAGTATATGCAAAGGTTCAGTCGAGTGCACCGTAACATCCCAGAGAAACATCCAACAGCTGTGATCGCTGCATTCCATTCTAACGTGCATAACAAAAGGATACGATCCAAAATGAACGTCCGGCTACCCAAGCCCGTCAATGAGTTGTATACGTTGGCAGATAAATGTGCTTGAGCTGAAGAAGGAAGGCAACTCCCCGGGGAGGAGGATGGCGTCGAGGTTGATTCAGAGGACGACAACGAGGCCGTTAACCTGAAGAGGAGGAGCCAAAGACACAACAAGAAGCGCAAAGATAAGTCAGTATTGGCCGTTGAGAGCCCTGGCGATCTCAGCGCCGGCAAGAAGGCCAAAACCGAAGCCCCGACAAGGAAGCTGCCGCGTCTGCTGATTGCCGGGAGGCTGCGGCAGCAGAGAAAGCTAGGAAGTTCGATGGGCCATACTGCAAGATCCAACGCACTAAAGGTCACGATCTCCAAGAATGCCACCAAGTCGAGCAGCTTGTCAAGAAGTAGAAGGCAGAATATGAGAAGCGAGACAGGGAGAAAGACCAAGACGGTGCAGGCAGAAAAGGCCGTGGCAGTAGAGGGGGCCACCGCGGCAAGGCCCCACAGCAAAAGGAAAACCTGCTAGAGGCCGTGAGAAGAAAGAAGGGGATGGTGACAGTGATGAAGGGGATGAAGAAGAAACCAGCGAGCAAGAGTTCCAAAAAGCAACTGAAGCCATGTGTATTGACAGAGGTGCATCTTTGCACTCCTCTCACCGCCAGCTCAAGCAGTGGGCACGAGAGGTCAATGTTGTGGAGCCAGCTGCAGACTCCCGGAAGCCGCTCAAGTGGTCCCGCACGCCTATCATCTTTGATGAAGAGGATCAACCCAACCACACTACCGCGGTAGGGTGTTTGCCGTTGTTGGTCTCACCAACAATCCGCAACCTTAAGGTCACAAAGATGCTAGTTGATGGCGGGGCTGGGTTGAATATGATCTCCCCCAAAGTGGTCAGCAAGCTACAGATCCCTGATGGAGAGCTCAAGGCCATGGGTACATTTCAAGGAATCAACCCAGGCAGGAGCCGGCCCAGGGGAAAGATCACGTTACCTGTGTCATTTGTTGGGGAACTGAACTACCAGACCGAGAGGGTCTTGTTTGACGTTGTTGAACTTCCCTTGCCATACAATGGAATTCTTGGTCGTCCAGCTTTGGCGAAATTCACGGCAGCATCCCACTATGCTTACGACACCTTGAAGATGCCAGGGCCGTTGGGTGTCATTTCCATTCCATCAGATAAAAGAGGTACAATTATATGTGTGGATCAGATGTACCGGGACGCGGTAGCAGCTGAAGTTGCAGAAGCCACGGCTCCCACGAGGGAGGTGAAGAAGTGAAATAAAGCTAGCAGAGATGCCGACAAGGACTCTGGGAAGCGCGCCTCTTCGGAGTGCGCCGCACCTGTTGAGGATCTGTCGGAGAGTTCCACTAGCAAGAGGCCCAAAGCTACTCCACCTGCTGTGAAAAAGGTCCCGGCGAGGCAGGATGGCACTGACGGTACATTCACCATCGGCGCCACCCTTGTTGACAAATAGGAAAGCGCGCTCGTTGCCTTCCTGCGGGCGAATGTCGATGTGTTTGCTTGGCAACCATCTGACATCCCCGGTGTTCCCAGGGAGGTAATCGAGCACCATCTTGCTGTCTGCCCTCATGCTCGGCCCATCAAGCAGAAGGTTAGGAAACAAGCTTTAGAGCGGCAACAATTCATTGCCGAGGAAATCAAGAAACTTGAAGCAGCTGGTTTGGTAAGAGGAGTGCTGCATCCAACATGGTTAGTGAACCCAGTGGTAGTGCGCAAGGAAAATGGGAAATGGAGGCTCTGCATTGACTTCACAGACTTGAACAAAGCGTGCCCAAAGGACCCTTTCCCCCTGCTGTGCATCGATCAGATTGTAGACTCCACTTCCGGGTGTGATCTGCTTTCCCTTTTTGATGCGTACTCCAGGTACCATCATCTATTCTTGTCCAAGGAAGACGAAGAGAAAACCGCATTCATAACTCCATGTGGCACGTACTGCTTTGTACGCATGCCTTTCGGGTTAAAGAGCGCTGGATCCACTTTTGCAAGAGCAGTACAGATCGGCTTCGAACCACAGCTGCAAAGAAACGTAGAAGCGTACATGGATGATATAGTGGTCAAAACCAAGGACAAATCAACACTCATTCAAGATTTGGAAGAGACCTTTGCGAAATTGCGCAAGATCAATTTGAAGTTAAACCCCGAGAAGTGTGTATTTGGTGTTCCCTCCGGCAAGCTACTTGGTTTCTTTGTGTCTCACCGAGGGATAGAGGCCAACCCCGACAAGATCAGTGCGATCGAGCAGATACAAGCACCCAAGACTATCAAGGATGTGCGGCGCTTAGCTTGATGCGTTGCCGCGCTGAGTAGGTTCATTTCCAAGTCTGCCGAGTGTGCCTTGCCTTTCTTCAAAATTCTGAAGAAGGCAGGTCCGATGAAGTGGACCCTGGTGGTGGAAGCAGCTGCAAGACCTAAAAACCTACCTTTCCTCTGCCCCCACCTTAGTCGCTCCTAACCCACAAGAGCCGTTGCTGCTATACTTAGCAGCGACGAACCAAGTGGTTAGTGCAACGCTGGTGGTGCAGTAGGAAGTGGATGAAGAAGCAGCCGCCGCAACTGTCCCCTCCGGAGATGAAACTGAACCAGTCACGTCAGGATTGGGCATAGATCAAAGGAAAGCAGAGCAAGTTAGAAAAGGCAGTCCCAAAACCACGACAAAGAAGAAAGTGGTGCAACGGCCAGTGTACTTTGTCAGCTCCCTGTTATAGGGGGCTAGGTCAAGGTACTCTGGAGTGCAAATGCTGATCTTCGGCCTCATCATGGCCTCGAGGAAACTACGCCACTACTTCCAAGCCCACGAGATCACAGTTGTCACTCGTTTCCCACTGCAACGCATACTGAGGAACCCCGAAGCTACCGGCAGGATAGTTGAATGGGCACTAGAGCTGTCAAGCTTTCGCCTGAAGTAGAAAGTACCTCAACCATTTAGAGCAGAGCGTTAGCGGAGTTCATTACAGAATGGACGCCCACTCCAGATGAAGAAATACCAGAGACAGTTATCCCTGACAAGGGGGCGTCTCAGGAGTGGACCATGTAATTTGATGGGGCTTTCTCGTTGCAGGGCGCTGGAGCTGGCGTGCTTCTTGTTGCGCCCACCGGAGAGCATCTCAAGTATGTAGTTCAAGTGCACTTTCCCCGGGAGAAGGCCACCAACAACACTGCTGAGTATGAGGGGCTCCTTGCCGGGCTGAGAAATTGTGATGGAGATGGGAATCAAGAAACTGATCATCCGTGGAGACTCGCAGCTTGTGGTGAGATAAGTTAATAAGGATTACCAGAGTCCGTTGATGGAGGCATATGTAGAGCATGTGACAAAGTTGGAGGAGCACTTTGATGGATTACAAACAGAGCATGTGCCACATGCGGAGAACAACATTACTGATCATTTATCAAAGTGCGCTGCACAAAAGCTCCCTTTGGAACCAGTAACTTTTGTCCTCCACCTAACTGAACCATCCGAGTCCCCTTCAATGATGGCCAGAAAAAGGAGGAAGTTGGACTCCGCAAGTATCTCCCGGCAGGGCTTCCTGAAGCCGCTGGTAGAGAGGCTGTCGGGAACAACTCTACTTCGGTTGGTGAGCAGCACCCTCCCATGGAATCCCAAGTTCTTGCGGTCGAGGTGAGCGCTCCCACGAATGAGGAGGTGCCATTAGTCCTTGATGATGAGCCTCGGGCTCCTACTTAGGCACATCACATAGTCCATTTCCTTCAAATAGGAGAACTTCCCAAAGAGCAAGAAGAAGCTAAAAGAGTAGCCAGAAGGTCAAATATGTACCAGTTTATCGATGATACATTGTACAGGAAAAGGCCGAATGGTGTGAAATTGAAGTGCATTTGCCGGGAAGATGGGCAGAAGCTGCTAGTAGAAATACATGGGGGTATGTGTGGCTCTCATATTGGATCAAGAGCCCTGGTTGGAAAAGCCTTTTGGCAGGGTTTCTACTGGCCCACAACCCTCCAAGATGCAACTGAGCTAGTCACCAAATGTGAAACCTGCTAGTTCCACTCCAAGAACATCCATCAACCAGCTCAAGCTCTCTAGACGATCCCTTTATACTGGCCATTTTTGGTCTGGGGGCTCGACATCTTGGGCCCCTTCCCCCGTGCTACCGGGGGCTTTGAATTCTTGTACGTTGCAATCGACAAGTTTACAAAGTGGCCGGAAGTGGAGCCAGTGAGGAAGGTGACCGCGCAGTCAGCTATCAAGTTTTTGAAAGGGTTGGTGTGCCATTTTGGAGTACCCGCCAGAGTGATCACCGATAATGGCACCCAATTCACGAGCCGCGCCTTCATGCAGTACATAGAAAACCTTGGGAGCAAGGTCTCTTTTGCCTCTATTGCTCATCCCCGGAGCAATGGACAAGCTGAAAGGATGAACGCTGAAGTGCTGCATGGGCTCAAGATAAGAACTTTGGATAAGTTGCAGAAGTACGGCAGACGTTGGATCGATAAGCTATCGGTGGTTCTTTGGTCCCTCCGTACGACACCGAATCGAGCCACCGACCAGAGTCCCTTCTCCCAAGTCTATGGGGCAGAAGCAGTGCTCCCCACAGAACTCATATACGGGTCACCTCGAGTACTTGCCTACGATGAAGTAGAGCAAGAGCAGCTTCGGCATGACGATGCCATGCTCCTCGAGGAAGATCGTCTCCAGGCCGCTATGCGTGCTGCACGCTACCAGAAAGCCTTGCGCCACTATCATAGCCGCAGGATTCATGCCCGGAGCCTTGAGGAAGGCGACCTTGTCCTTAGGCGTGTTCAATCCGCCAAGGGTTCCAACAAGTTGACGCCGAAGTGGGAAGGCCCTTATCAGGTAGTGTGAGTCACCAGACCTGGCGCAGTCCATCTAGAGATCGAAGATGGCATTAAGGTGCAAAACTGATGGAATATTGAGCATCTTTGCAAGTTCTACCCGTAAGGAATGGTTGCCGGGCTCAGCCCCGGCAACCACCTTTTGTACAAGCCTTGCCGATGTGCATGTAACCCTTTGTGCAAAGCCAGGCGCAGACCCTGTGCAAAGATAATAAAATGAAGTGCTGGCACCTAAAACTTGCATGCATGTTTATTTTAGCACGATTCTGCCATGGTCATTTAGAAGGGGTCATATGCTGCTGTTTTTCCCTTGCGCTAACTATAGGGGCCCCTACCGTGGATAAAATTCCAAGGAGGAGAAGAGAGAACAAGCTTGCATATCGGCCCCCGACAACCCAAAGCAGATAAGTTCCCTTTAAGACATCCATAGTGTACCTCTGTGAGGAAAACTTGTGCGTAGAAAAACCTTGTCACCTTTAAACATTTGTGCTCCCATCTTTTGATTCGAAGATTACTTCACTCAAACTGGTTGTAGTAGCATTTGAGAAAAATGGTTGACAAGGGGCCAGTTCTCTTCCACGCTCCTAAAACATGCCAGGCCGAGCCTCGCGATAGCAATGGAAGGGATCGGCAAGATGTCTTGCTGGAAAGCCTTGTTTACTTGGAAGTATAGAGGAGTCATTCCTCTGCATGGGTATGATACATGCACAAGTGCCCGGCAAGCATATCGTTTTTCATTAATACACGGATAAACAAGTACAAAACCTTACAGGGTACAAATTTGGCTGAAAAGATTACATAATTTAAGATAAAATTTGGCAAGTGCCTACATGTTTTAGATTAAAAAAAGATAAGTGCCCCGTAATGCCTTTCTTGTCCCTCTCCTCCTAGGAGCTACATTAGGAGGTGAATAGGGCAAAAGGAGTTCCTGGGCAGAAGCCCAGCCTGACCCCGTTAGGGCCCGCGGGACGTAGCCTGACAAGATCGGGAGAGCGCGAACGAAGGTGATGGATGAAGGGAGAGGCTAGGCGATGCCCTGGTCACCACCGCCAGGACCAACGAAACGCGGCAGGAGGGACACTGGCAGGGAAGACGAAGCCGGAGCCCACGAGGAAGCCTGCCGGGGTCCAGTTGGAGGAGGCGGAGACATCCACACCCTACACCTCGGCAAATCGCTCTGCCCGGGAGGGGAGAAGACCCAGGTGCAGATGATGGTGCCGCCGGCGCCTTACTGACGGTGACGGTGCATCCGGCGCTCAGCTGGATTCCGAGCCGCCGTGCTCCCACTCGGTGCCGTCGTCATCACTATCACTGTCCTCTTCGTCGCTATCGCTCGAAGAGGAGCTTTCATCGTCGGTCGAGCTCTTCGCGCAGCACCCTAAGCAAGCACCTGAATGCCCGAAGACCTTGACGGAGAGCAGGTTGGCCTCCATTAGCTTGAAATGGAGAACATGCCCTGCCGCCAAGCTATGGGCATGAGCAAAAGTTTTCCAGCCACGCCGGAGAAGCATGACATGAGGAACGGGGAACTATATATCCGCCTGCATGCTGTCATTACAACAACCCCTCATGTGCAGCTCCAATCCTGGCGGCTGTTCTACTTCCATCACCCTTGCGAAAGGGGTAGGAAGCCGAAGACGGCTGCGCGGGGGCCCACGCAGTTTGACGATGAACTCCAATGGCTGGTCCCCGATGTGGCCTTCCATTGGGGCCAAAGCGGCCAGGGGAGGAGCAACCAGAGCACCACCACGTCCTCCTCGGCCCCGAGCGCCGCGACGGCCATGCCCACCTCCTGCGGCACCACCTTGTGCACTGGATTCTGCCCCTGCATCCCCAACAGGGGGAGGGAGGCGCTGCCGAGAAGAGACCCTCGTTGCCACCGCTGGAGCACGACCGTGTCCTCTTCCCCTCGCCATGGTGGAAGAAAGCACAAGAAGAAGAAGGAGGAGATGTGTGTGGGTGAGCCCTCCGCCCGTGCCCCCTTTTATAGGGGAGTAAGGCCGGGGACTGGCTCCTCACCACCCGGAAGGCAACCGCACCCACTCCACCAATCCTGTCCCTCTACATCACTAACGACGTCCAGGATCAACGACCCCCCTCCATCGCCTATCCACGGCTCTGATCTTTCTGCCATGGCACTCATTCCCGCACCCTACGCGTCCGCCACCAACCATACGCAATGCATGCAGTGTACGTGGCAGAAACGACAGGCGTAGTGGGATGAGTAAAATGGTAGTTACCTCCCCGTGAACATGGGCAGCCCGCGAGCCATTATGTGGGTAACCCCGCGTCGCTCCACATGACTCGCAAGAAAACCGGAAACTGATTCAATCACAGGTTAATGAAGAAGCAAGGAAGGTATCAAGAAAGACATGAACCCCATTGCGGTTTGGCCAAAGTGTGCGCCTGTGTATTTGTTGGGGGCCTACCCCAACGATGCGAGGCGGGACATATGGGCCAGGCCCGGGGGCTCCTGTCGGTGCAACAAACTTTCACGTTTGATTGCCCAGACTTATACACAGGCGTGCTGGCATCGCATGTCCTGCACCAAACTGCAAAGCAAGACCAACCCAGAGGAACTGCTCTTCATGAGATCAAGGAGCGGATCAAGAAGACCAAGTCAGATAAGACAGCAAAGCACCACCTTGGGGAGACCTCCCTTGCCGGGCAGGAGGGCCTGGCCGGGTCGAGGCCGCCCCAGGGACAAGTCCAAGATTTCCCCGTCAGGCTTGCCGGGTCCGCCAAGGGCGAGGACTCTCGCCAAGGCTCCACCGCTCCACCGCGCCACAACGCAAATCACTTATCAATGCGGTGTCAAGCCTCCAGGTGATTAAGTGGCTACCACCGAGCACGTGATAGCCCATTAGAAGATAGATTACTCTCATGTGACACCCATCCAGAGGCGTGTTGAACAGATAAGCAGAAGATGATTAAGCGGCACGACAGGCTTGCCGGGCTTCACCCTCAGCACGACACCTAGTAGTGCATTGAATGCACTTTGTCCTAACTGCCAGAGTTAGGTACGATAGCACTATTAGCTATCTAATCACTTCATAAAGACTGTTTTGCCACTATGGTCACCCCTTGAGCTATAAAACGAGGTCCAAGGCAAACTAGCAAAGGATTCAGACCCTTGCACGCTTGTACGTGCGTAGCTGCTCTCCCCGAGGCCACCTTGCTGGGCTTGAGCGCTCCGTGTTCATCGTGTCCTCCTATCTAATCCACCAAAGCAGGAGTAGGGTTTTACGCTTCCAAGCGGCCCGAACCTGGGTAAAAACCACCAGTATCACCACCGCCGTGCTGTTTCATGGCCTCCGCTCTTTGTGCAACGTGACCTTCCCCCTTGCCGAACCACAAAGGGGCCGACGACCCCATAGGTGATCAACACCCAGAGTTCAAACCTTTCTTGGGTCCCCGGAGCCCCGGTTCCGACATTTGGCGCGCCAGGTAGGGGTGTGCAGATGTTCTTCCGCTCCGCTTCCGTTCCTGCTCCACCGTCCCCTTGGCCGACACTCGACGTACCGAGCACCGCGCGGCTCGTGTCGGCCAGACGGAGCCTGCAGGCCATGGCGAATGCCGCCACTCCACCTTGGCCGCGGCCAACGCTGCCGCTGACCCTGCCGCCCGCGAGCAGCAGGATTCCTCCATGCACCCTTCCGTGTAGCCGTACGGCCGCACCGCCATGCCTTCGCTCACCCCGGCTACGGCCTCATGCTCCCACGCCCGCCACGGGCCGGTGAATGCATAGGCCACCGCGGGATAGTGTGGATGATAGTTGACCTGATTCTGTGCAAAAACAGAAACTTTTGCTTCCAGTAACAGAATTGTTGAAATTCACTGGAGCATCGAAAAACTCTGATTTTTTTTACAGATGATCGGTATACAAATTTCCTATGCTTTCCTAAATTTTTAGAATTTTTGGAGTTACAGAATTATGACCGTAATTGAGATCTTTATGTACTGTTCTGTTTTTGACAGATTCTGTTTGCAATGCATAGTTTGCTTGTTTTATGGTTTCTATGGCTTATATTGCTTAATATAAATTGTGGAAATTGTAGGGTACAATGGGAATTATGTGGAAACAATTATGAATATTATCTTGACAGTACCAAAGTGAATGATTTGTCTTTATCATACTAACCCATCTCACAAAGTTCCATAAGTTTTGTGTGATTGAAGTTTTCAAGTTTTGGGTGAGATATCGATATGAGGAGAATAAGGAGTGACAAGACCCTAAGCTTGGGGACAACCAAGGCAACCCCAAGGTAATATTCAAGGAAGATCCAAGCAACTAAGCTTGGGGATGCCCCGGAAGGCATCACCTCTTTCATCTCCGACATTATCGGTAACCTCACTTGGAGCTACATTTTTATTCGTCACATGATATGAGTTTTGCTTGGAGAGTCATTTTATTTTATTAGGATTTTCTTGCTGTTATTTAGAATAATGTTTTGCATCTCTTACTTCAATAAAAGTGGCAAGTATAGCCTTTGTTATGCTTATTTTGCTAGTCTATGAGTTGCTGTTTCAAAACAAAAAGCTTGTCGCTGTTGCAAAAATTCCCGTGAAAAGTCAGAATGTGATAAAATGTTGAAATTTTTTGCACAATAAGCTATGATAAATTTTCTACAGTGTGGTAAATTTTCAGAATTTTTGGATTTAGGGAAGTATGAATAACATTGCACTCTTTACAGACTGTACTGTTTAGACAGATTGCTGTTATGTTTGCATTGTGTGCATATGTTTGCTTGTTTAATGATTCTCTTTGAGGATAGGAGTATTAAATATGCAGAGGCATTTAGTATGCAATGTTAAATAATAATTTTAGTGATTTGCTACAGTAGAGAATGATAAGGTTTTTGCATTGATTTATACTAACTTATCTCACGAGTTCTTGTTGAGTTTTGTGTGGATGAAGTTTTTAAGATTTAGGGAAACCGTGATATAAAAGGAATTAAGGAGACACAAAATCTCAAGCTTGGGGATGCCCAAGGAACCCCAAGATAATATTTCAAGAAGTCTCAAGCATCTAAGCTTGGGGATGCCCCGGTGGGCATCCCACCTTTCTTCTTCAACAATTATCAGTTAGTATCGGTTGAGCCTAAGTTTTTGCTTCTGCACATGATGTGTGCTATTCTTGAAATGTCATTTTATTTTGTTTAGCTTGCTGTTTTAATAAAATACTTAGATCTGAAAGTTTTTAAATAAGAGAGAGTCGTCAAATGGCTACCCATTTATTTAACTACTCGTTTGATCTTCACTTATATCTTTTTGGAGTAGTTTGCCATTTACTCTTGTGCTTCACTTATATCCTATGAGTAAATTGTTGAATGAATTGAATATCATGCAGTTGAAATTATATGTTCATGTCATGCCTAGTAGTAGCTTCACATTGGGTGTAGAAAGTGAAATCTTTTGAAGCTTGACAATCACAATATTGGTCATACAAGCAATTCATGAATGATTAGTATAAGGAAGAGAACTTTCACATGCAAATATATTATCTTGGAAATCTTCTATGATTGTGAATACCCATTAATTATTTTCAAACTTGAGCAAATTAGTTGAAGTTGGACAAGGAAGACAACGTAATGAGTTATGTTTGGGTATATTTGCATAGAAGTTATATTGTCATGGATCCTCCAACATGTGGTGTTTGCCTAGGATCTTTTGCTAGCCAAAAATTCGTACTAAGTAGAGATACTACTTGTGCATCCAAAAACCCTTAAAGCCAGTTTCTTGCCATGAGTGTACAGCATACCTACCTACGGATTGAATAAGATCCCTCAAGTAAGTTATCATTGGTGCATAAAGCAATAAAAATTGCTCCTAAATATGTTTGATCTTTTATTGTAACAAAAAATTGAGCGTTGTACGAACTTGTGATGGCAAAGTAATAAAAGCGACAGACTGCATAATAAAGGTTGCTATCATAATGGGCAATATAACATGACGTTCCTTTGCATTAAGATCTTGGGCATCCAAATAAAAAGCGCATGACAACCTCTGCTTCCCTCTGCGAAGGGCCTATCTTTTACTTTTCAGTATTTACTTTTATGCAAGAGTCAATAGAATGCATTCTCATTTCAACCTCAATTATTCTCTAGTTGGCAAGCATCATGTGGTGGGGAAAGATCTAGGCAAATATGACCAGTAAAATATATTTGATCATGAATTATTATTGTTGACAATTATCTCTATGATAAATGGGTTGGGAGGCGAAACATTAAGCTCCTATCTTTCTCTATGTTCGATGGATGCCATTTGTTCTAAGAATATGCTTTGAGTACTAGCAATCATGGAAGACTATATGATGATTGAGTATGTGGTGCTCTTACTTAGACTCTGTTGAATAAGTTGAATTGCAATTGTTTGGTGACTAAGAATATAGGTTGTTGAGTTTCAAGAGAATTCATTGTTTGAACCTTAACATGTGAATTGGTTGCTACTTTAACAAGAGAAGTTTTATGAGAAAGAGTTGTTGTTATGATGCTAGGAAAAGTGGTTGAAATTATCATTGATCAAACTTATGCAGTTTGCTAGCATTCACACTTCATAAAATATTTCTTTTATCATTTACCTACTCGAGGACGAGTAGGAATTAATCTTGGGGATGCTGATACGTCTCCAACGTATCTATAATTTATGAAGTATTCATGCTGTTATATTATCATTCTTGGTTGTTTTACAATCATTTTGTAGGAACTTTATATCATTTTTTGGGACTAACCTATTGATATAGTGCCCAGTGCCAGTTGCTGTTTTTTGCTTGTTTTTACTTCGCAGGAAATCAATATCAAACGGAGTCCAAACGCAGCGAAAATTTTTGGAGATTTTTTTTGGACCAGAAGACCCAGGATGGACTAAAAAGTACCAGAGGGGAGGCCCGAGGTGGGCACAACCCACCTGGGCGCGCCCAGGGGGTTGTGCCCCCTCTGTGACCTCCCGCACCGCCTCTTCCCCTATAAATTGCCAAATATTCCAAAAACCCTCGGGGTAACCCTAGATGAGAAGTTCCGCCGCCGCAAGCCTCTGTAGCCATGAAAAACCAATCTAGACCCTGTTTCGGCACCCTGCCGGAGGGGGAAATCATCACGGGGGCCATCTTCATCATCCCGGCGGCCACCATGATGAGGAGGGAGTAGTCCACCCTCGGGGCTCAGGGTTTGTACCAGTAGCTATGTGTTTAATCTCTCTCTCTCTCTCTCTCTCTCTCTCTCTCGTGTTCTTGTGATGGCATGATCTTGATGTATCGTGGGCTTTGTTAATATAGTTGGATCATATGGTGTTTCTCCCTCTCTATCTTGTTGTGATGAATTGAGTTTTCCCTTCGAGATTTCGTTCTTATCGGATTGAATATTTTTATGGATTTGAGAGCACTTGATATATGTCTTGCATATGAATACCCATGGTGACAATGGGGTATTATATTGATTCACTTGATATATGTTTTGGCACTCAACTCGCGGATTCCCGAGGTGACATTGGGGTAATCTATGCATAGGGGTTGATGCATGTTTTCGTCCTACTTTCTCCGGTATAAATCTTGGGGCACTCTTTGAGGTTCTTTGTGTTGGATTGAGTATTATGAATCTGAATTTGCTTTGGTGTTATTTTAGTACGAACTCTTGATAGATCGATCGGAAAGAATAACTTAGTGCTATTTTATTACGAACTCTTGATAGATCGATCGGAAAGAATAACTTGGTGTTATTTTAGTATGAACTCTTGGATAGATCGATCGGAAAGAATAGCTACAAACAATTTCTTCTTCTATTCTCTGCTAGATAAGAACTTTGGAGTGATTCTTCATCTCACTTTGAGGGATGGTTATATGATCCAATTAGATTAGCATTGTTGAGAGATTGCACTAGCGAAAGTATGGACCCTAGGCCTCATTTTCAAGCATTGCAATACCGTTTGTGCTCACTTTTGTTACTTGCTACCTTGCTGTTTTTTATTGTTCCTATTACAAAAATCAATATCTACTATCATTACTACACTTGTATCACCATCTCTTCGCCGAACTAGTGCACCTATACAAATTACCATTGTATTTGGTGTGTTGGGGACACAAGAGACTCTTTGTTATTTGGTTGCAGGGTTGTTTGAGAGAGACCATCTTCATCCTATGCCTCCCACAGATTGATAAACCCTAGGTCATACACTTAAGGGAAAATTGCTACTATCCTACAAAACTCTGCGCTTGGAGGCCCAACACGAGTCTACAAAGAATAAAGTTGCGTAGTAGACATCAGGT
Organism: Thinopyrum elongatum; assembly: GCA_011799875.1. Lineage (NCBI taxonomy): Eukaryota > Viridiplantae > Streptophyta > Magnoliopsida > Poales > Poaceae > Thinopyrum > Thinopyrum elongatum. The sequence continues at coordinate 177,150,172 of CM022300.1, forward strand.
GGCGGCTGGATCGGGAGGCAATCACGGAGGTTGGTCGGGGTGGAAATTGAGGAGGAGTTGTGGCGGCTGCGGGTTTTGATCGATGAAGATCCCGACGGAGAGGGTGGCGGTGGATGAGGGGATGGATGGGACATGAGGCCTAGGTTTTAGGGATTGGTCTAGGGTTATCCACTATTTATAGTGAGTAGGCTAGGTTTGGGATATTTGAACCCTCCGATTTAATCGGACGGTCGAAATAAATAGGTTAGGGGAGTCCAACGAAGAAATCAAAGATATTTTGGGGATGTTTGAGGTTGATCCGGATACAACGGCGACGACTGAGCAGTTCCTGTTCGGGGACGAGTTTCGGACGTGCACGCGAGGGGGTCTGTGTACTGTGCAGAGAGACTCCGGCTTAGGCAAGAGAGAAAACAAAGATCCAGGTTGCAAAGCACGGTTGGCCTCAGAACGGACAACGGCGACACAGGGAGGAATGACCACTATGAATGGATGCAAGTTTTATGAAAACATGCGGATGCAATGCACATGATGCCATGATGAAATGCAACAAACAAATGAAACACACGGCGACAACGAAAAATAAATGGAAGGCATCTGGAGCGTCGGTCTCGGGTCGTTACACGAACGAGAATCAAACGAAGATGATGAAAGTGACTAGATGAAATTCCCGTGTGTCCTCGAGAACATTTTACTTAATATCAGAGACCGTTCCGGCCTATTCTTTGCTACAAAAAGGATTGGGCTACCTTGCTGCACTTATTGTTACTATTGTTACTCGTTACTTGTTACAAATTATCTTGCTATCAAACTATGTGTTACCGACAATTTCAGTCCTTGCTGAAAACCATTTGTCATTTCCTTCTGCTCCTCGTTGGGTTCGACACTCTTACTTATCGAAAGGACTATGATTGATCCCCTATACTTGTGGGTCATCACCCGCGTCCCCGTGGAGCCGCCCCAGGCATGACGACTGTGGTGCGGGGGCGGCCCCGCCCCCTCGCTGGCCTGGGTGGCTCCACCTCTTCCAGTGCTGCCTTGCCCTTCTCGGCGACGGAGAACCTTGTCAAAGGTGCCATGATTGTGGCAATGGCGGACGAAGTAGAGAGGCAAGAGGAAGGAGATTGGCCAAGGGGTCCGTCCCCTTGCCCTTATATAGCACTAGGCAAGGAGCCTGCCGCGCCTTCTCGCCTTCTAAGCAGAGCAATGATGGCCCTGCACAGCGCCTGCCAGGCTTTATGTCAGCCCGGGCGGTTGCCAAGGCGTTGTGGGAGGAGTGGGGCCACCCCACGCCCCTTCATGTGGCACGCATCAAGCTTGGCCTGCAGGCGGTTGTTGCCTGCACCCTTTCGCCCCCTCCCTTTTTCGCGGGTGGAGTCATGCACGCCGCGGGCACAGGGGCTACTATCGGGCCAGTGGGACTGGGGGTACCCAGGCTTGCCTGCCTGCGGCCCAAGGTGCGGTGACAGCAGAAGGCCCAAGCTGCCCCACCTTAGACTCCATGAGCAAGGCCCTCGTGAGGACCCCTCCCCCTCGCGAGGCACGCACCGTCAAGCTTCATCAGTGGCGTCGCGAGGCGGGTTCCCGAGGCTGCCCCCCGAGGCCCCTCGCGGAGGCGTGCAGATCAAGGATCAAGCAGAGGTGTCATGCGGCCCTGCTGCTTCACGTGGGTGACGAGTGTGACGATGAGCGGAGCCAGAGAGGCGCCAATAGGTGTGGATGAGGAGGCTTTCCTCTTTCATGCTAAGGGAGCATGGACGGCGCATCGGTTCCCGAAGAAATCCCCAAAGGTTGCCACTTTGGTGCAAGAAGACCGGGACAACGGGCTCGCCATGATGGAGGTCATCACCCAGCCCACCAGCGCGTCACGGCAGGGAGCTTTAGCAGGCGAAGACCACCTTTAGTCAAGATAAGTTGTACTCCTATTCCCTTCAAAATTGGCCGTAGTGGCAACCCTTCCCACCTAGAGTTTTCGGGGGAAGAAGACCAAGGCCAGTATAAGTATAGGCTAGACTCCACCATAGAGAGGGGTCAAAACCGGGGGGATCCCTTGAACCATCCGAGCCTCCCGCGGCAGTTCATCCTCCTTGTACACACACACTTATCCTCCCTAGTGAGGCAATCAACCACAAAGTAGGAGTAGGGTTTCACACCGCAAGGTGGCCCAAACCTGGGTAAACTGTCTTGTCTGTTGTCCTTCTCCCTTCTCGCTCGAGCAGGCTGGAGCATTGCCGTGAGTTAGTGGGCAGTGAGATAGGACTTAGCGAAGTTCTTTGAGCACACCCAGAGTTCGAACTTTTCTTGGGTCCCCGGAGCCCCGATTCTAATAGAAACAACTTCATGAAGCATTGTAACAAGAGGAAATGAGGATTCTATAGCGATCATGTGTACAATTTTAATGAGAGGAGATCGCAATTCAGGGTACTTTCATGCACAAGCAACACAGAGAAAACGTACGTACCATATTTATAATCTTCAGAGATCCGACGGATCAGTGTGTATGAATCTAGAGGAACATGAAAATGAAGTGCATGCATTTTATGAGGCTCTTTATTTATCTCAAGGATATAATGATACGAATGAGATGCTACATTATGTTCCAGAACGTGTGACTCAGGATATGAAGCATGCACTAGATAAAACCTTTGAATATGAGGAAGATTTTTCTACATTATTTGATATGGCTCCTTAGGATGCTCCGGGAATAGATGGGTTTACAATAGAATTTTTCTAGCGACACTAGGGTATTATAAAACATTATCTTATGTCAGCTATGCTGGATTTTGTCAATGGTGGAGGGATTCCCCAGGGTTTCAATGATACTTCTATCACGCTCATTCCCAAGTTCGCAACCCGCAGCTGATCTCGCTATATCGACCCGTATATCTATGTCATGTTGTACACAAAATAGCAGCCAAGATGATCACTAACAGTCTTAAGGTATGGATGGATTTGATCATTAGTGAGGAGGAGACTGCATTCTTCCCGGCACACCTCATTACAGATAATGTTGTTGTTGATTTTGAAAGTGTTTATGCCATGATAAGGAGGAAGAAAGGGAAGAATTTATAGTGGAGTGAAACTATCTCGAAACAATCATGTTGAAATAGGGCTTTAGCATCACTTTTGTCCGACCGATTATCAAATGTGTTTCTTTCATCAGATTTTTGGTACGTGTGAATGGTGGGATGCTCCCATATTTGACATCCTCCCAAGTGTTGCAACAGGGTGACCCCATGTCACCTTTTCTCTTTGCGCTCTATGTTGAAGGCCTCACATCGTGCCGAAGGCGTATGGTGGTGCATATGTTGACAGGGGCATTTGTGTTTCAGTTAGATCACTTGTGTAAGCCATTTACTTTTTGTGGGGTACTTATCTTTATCAATGCAAAGACTAAAAGTGCATACATGCTCAATGAGATTCTTCAAATATATGTGTTTGTTCGGATTAGAAAGTGAATAAATATAAAATTGCAGTGTTTTCAACCCTAAAGGTCAACATCCAAGAAACATTCTATGAAGCAAAGGTTGGGAATTTTGTGGAAGCTTTTAGTGACAAATATCTTGGGCTCCCAACAGTTGTCGAAAGGATCACTAGTGATACATTTGATCATATTGGCGATAGGGAGAGAAGTAAGATTCAAGGGTGATCGAAGAATCTATTAGCTTGTGCTGGAAATGAAGCTTTGCTCAAATCGGTGATCTAGGTGATTCCCGCTTTTAGCATGAGTTGTTTTTAACTGACAAAGAAAGAGTGTAAGGGTATCACATTAAGTATAGCAAAATATTGGTGGAGTAGCTCCCGGGATGGATGATCCTTATATTGGGTATTGATACTTCTCAATTGTATCTACAATTTTTACTTTCGTCATGCTATTATAATATCACTTTTGTATACTTCTTATATTATTTTTTTGGACTAACCTATTAAATATAGTGCCCAATACTAGTTGTTGTTTTCTGCATGTTTTTGACTTTACGGAAAATGAATAACTACAGATGTAAAAAATCTAAGGATTTAATATTTTTTTCGGGGCATGAAGGTTCCAAAAAGCACCGGAGGGACACGAGAGGAGCCATAGGGCCCCCACACGGCCTGGTGGGGCGGTCAGAGGCTTGGCCATGCCCCCATGGCCATGTGGTGTTCACCTACATTGCCGTGCATCCATTCCTCCGCCTATAAATTCCCTATTTCGCGAAACCCTCCGCAAGATTTTTCTTTGAAATTTTTTGCCGCCGCAAGTTTTTTTTCTGAGAATATCTGATCTAGAGGCCTATTCTGACACTCTACCAGAGGGGGGATCCATTGCTGGAGGCTTCTTCATCAACCTTCTTGCCTGCATGACCATGTGTTGTAGTAGTTCCCTTAGGACCTGAGGGTCCATATTAGTAGCTACATGGTTCTCTATCTTTTTGATCTTGAATACCAAGTTCCAATGAGTTGCCTCACATGACCGGTATCAATTCGATGTAAGGATGTGTTTGTTGGGATATGATGAATTGTCACTTTATGATCAGATTGTTCATCGAATTAAATTCAATCTTTTGAGGTTTATTTTTTGGATAATTTGTTGTGGGAAGCCACGACCACCTATGGGGCCATGAGCCCCTTTTGGTTCGGCGGGGGGATGGGCACGTTGCACAAAGAGCGGTGAAGCGTCACGCCGCACGGCAGAGATCACACGGGCAGTCTTTACCCAGGTTCGGGCTACCGCGAGGCGTAAAACCCTACTCCTACTTTGGTGGATTGATGGTGGATAATGGTGGTGAACGTAGCACACTCGTCCGGCAAGGTCGCTCTGGGGGCAAGAGTGGCTACGCGCGTATGGATATGCGAGGGTCCAAGCCTTTCTACGGTCGCCATGGGCCTCCTTTTATAGATAAAGGGGTCACCACAGTGGCAAATCAGTCTTTGCGTACTGATTAGATAGCTAACAGTTCTATCATATCTAACTCTGCATGCTGACAGAGCGCATTAAATGCGCTGCTCAGTGTCACATCACAGCTCGCCCGGCAGGCCCTGCCGGGCTGTTTTGCCAGCTTCGCGCCTGCTCGGTTGACACGTCTCAGGACGGGTGTCATATGGAGGTGTTTGCTATAGGAAGTGGCTGCCATGTGGCAGGCAACAACCGCTTAGTCACCTTGGAGCTCGACACCGCTTTGATTAATGACTTGCGTCGCTTGTGAGGTGGAGCTATGGAGTGGTTTGCCTCCGCCGGCACCGGCAGGCCTGCTGGGATGATCTGGGAGCTTGCTTCCGGGGCAAAACCCAACGCTGCCGGGCTCGCCTGCCCTACAAGGTAGGTCCTTCCCTTAGCGATGCCTTGTTCCTCTGGCTCACCTTGGCCTTCTCGACTTGCACTTGGATCCTTCAAAGGAATTGATCCTCTTTGTTTGGTCTGATCTTGGTCTTGTAATCTTGTCTCTGGCCTGTGCACAGTCCATGCAATGGACCCAGGGTCTGTTGCACCGACAGGAGCACCCGGGCCTGGCACGAACACGCCGCCGGGCGTCGTCGGGGTAGGCCCTAACCAGTGCATAGGCAGAAACATAAGGATAGCTCCACCCTTTGTGATCTTCTTTGCTTCTCCATTAACCTGAGCTTGGGTCAGTGTCCGGTTTTCTCGCGTGTCGTGCAAAACGCTTAGGGGAGAAACTGAACCACGATCTGCGGGCAGCCCATGCCCCATGATCACGGGGTAGGAAACTGCCATCCCACTTGCCTCTGGACGACGGGTGGCCTCCGCCATGCTCTCCGTCGACGTCTTCGTCCACGCCCTCCCGCCCCTGCCGGGCATCCTCTCCTGGAGGCCAACAGGGTCAGGCTAGGCTTCTGCCTAGGCACTCGTTTTGCCCTCTTCGCTTTCTACCACCATGCCTAGGAGGAGAGGGATAAGAAAAGGCATTACGGGGCACTTATCTTTTTTCAGTCTTAAATCTATAGGCATTTGCCAAATTTTAGTTCAAATAATGTAATTTCTCGTATCCATGTTTATGTTCCGTGAGATTTGTACTTGTTGATCAGCATATTAATGAAAAAGATAAGCTTTGCCGGGCACTTGTGCATGTATGATATCCATGCAGAGGTGAAACGCCTCCATACTTTCATGTAAACAAGTTGATCCCGGTAAGCTACCTTGCCGGTACCCCATAGGACTGCTGCCGTGAGGCTGAGCCTGCCGGGCGCAGAACCCATTGGGAGAGACCAGCCCCCCGCCAACCCCTTTCAGCCAAAGGCCACTACGACCATCCTGACCAAAGCAGCGTTCGTGTCAGTAGATGGGAGCACGTTTGTTTTCGAGGCGGCGAGGTTTTCATATGCACAACTCCTACTCACGGAACATCTATGGATAAGAGATGGAACTTATCTGTTTGTCTTGCCGGAGACCGCAGTGCTGGCTTGTCTTCGCATCCTCTTCCTAGGACAAAGTCCACGGCAGGAGCCTACAGTTTATGCAAATGAAGATGATGCCAGATGCAATCTATCTACATGATCATGCAACCTATCTACATGAATCATGCAATGCTTATGAAATGCTTATGCATTCATGCAACTTGTCGGGGGCCCCCAGTGCTTCATTTATTTCTCTGTTGCTCAGGGTCTACGCCTGGCTTTGTACAAGGGGTTACATGCAGCTGAGGCAAGGCATGTACAAAAGGGTGGCTGCCAGGCATGGCCCGACAGCCGCGCCTTACGGGTAGAACTTGCGGAGATGCTCAATATTCCATGAGTTTTGCAATTGAATGACATCTTTGGTCTCCAGACGGACTGCGCCAGGTCTGGTGACTCTTACTACCCGGTAAGGGCCATCCCACTTCGGCGACAGCTTGTTTGTACCCTTGGCGGACTGAACGCGCTAAGGACAAGGTCTCCTTCCTCAAAACACCAGGCATGAACCCTGCGGCTATGATAGTGACGCAGGGCTTGCTGATAGCGTGCAGCATGCATAGCAGCCCGGAGACGGTTCTCCTCGAGAAGCACGGCGTCATCACGCATGTGCTGTTCCTGCGCTACTTCATCGTAGGCAAGCACTCGAGGTGAACCGTAAATGAATTCCGTGGGGATAATTGCTTCTGCCCCATAGACTAGGGAGAAGGGAGTCTGCCCGGTAGCTCAGTTTGGTGTCGTTCTGAGGAACCAAAGAACCACCGGCAGCTCATTGATCCATTGCCTACCGTGCTTCCGTAGCTTATCAAACGTTCTTGTCTTGAGTCCCCGCATCACTTCAGCGTTTGCCCTCTCAGCTTGTCCATTGCTTCTGGGATGTGTGACAGAGGCAAATGAGATCTTGCTTCTGAGGGCATGAACATATTGCATGAAGGCGCGGCTCGTGAACTGGGTGTCGTTGTCGGTGATGATCCTGGTAGGGACCCCGAAGTGGCACACCAACCCTTTCAAGAACTTGATAGCTGACTGAGTAGTCACCTTTCTCATGGCATCTACTTCTGGCCACTTTGTAATCTTGTCGATTGCAACGAACAAGAATTCAAAGTCCCCGGCAGCTCGAGGGAAAGGGCCGAGGATATCGAGCCCCCAGATCGAAAACGGCCATGACAAAGGGATTGTCTGGAGTGCTTGGGAAGGCAGATGGATATTTTTGGAATGGAACTGACAGACTTCACACTTGGTGACAAGCTCAACCACATCTTGGAGGGTTGTGGGCCAATAGAATCCTTGCCAGAATGCTTTCCCAACCAAAGCCCTTGATCCAATGTGGGAGCCGCACATGCCTTTGTGTATCTCTGCCAGTAGTTCCTTGCCTCCTTCCCGTCAAATGCACTTCAATTGCACACCGTTGGGGCTTCTTCTGTATAGTGTGTCATCGACAAACTGATACATACTGGCCCTCTGGGCTACTCTTTCAGCTTCTTCTTGCTCTTCGGGAAGTTCTCCGGTTTGGAGGAAATGGACTATGTGCCTTCCCCAAGTTGGAGCCTGAGGCTCAGCAACGAGGACTAGCGGCACCTCCTCATTCGTGGGGGCGCATCCCTTGACTGCGGGGACCAGTGGCCCGGCAGGAGGGTGCAGCCTGGCAATCGAAGGGGAGTTGTTCCCGGCAGGGTCCCTGCCAGGAGCCCCGAAAGGCTCTACCGGGAGAGGCTTACCGGAGTCCAATTTCCTCCTCTTTCGGGCCATTGTTGTCCGGGATACGGAGGGCTAAGTAAGATGGAGAACAAAAGTCCCTGGTTCCACAGGAAGCTTCTGCGCAGCGCACTTTGATAGGTGATCAGCAATGCTATTTTCCGCATGGGGTACGTGCTCTGTTTGCAACCCGTCAAAGCGCACCTCCAATCTTCTCACTTCCTCGACATATGCCTCCATCAATGGGCTTTGGTAATGCTTGTTGACTTGTGTCACCACCAGTTGTGAATCTCCTCGAATGATCAGCTTCTTGATTCCCAATTCTATAGCAATCCTGAGCCCGGCAAGAAGCCCTTCATATTCTGTTGTATTGTTGGTCGCCTCCTCCCGGGGAAAGTGCATATGGACGACGTACCTCAGGTGCTCTCCAGTGGGAGCCACGAGAAGCACGCCAGCCCCTGCACCTTGTAGGGAGAAGGCACCATCGAAATACATGATCCATTCTTGGGGCGCTTCCTTGCCAGGGATAACTGTTTCTTGTACTTCTTCATCAGGGGTTGGCGTCCATTCTGCAATAAATTCTGCCAACGCCCTGCTCTGGATTGTTGATGTGCTTTCAAACTTCAGGCCAAAGCTGGATAACTCCAATGCCCACTCCACTATCCTGCCGGTGGCCTCTGGGTTTCGAAGTATCCTTTGCAACGGGAAGCGGGTGACAACTGTGATCTCATGGGCTTGGAAGTAGTGGCGCAGTTTCGTTGAGGCCATGACAAGGCCAAAGATCAACTTTTGCATGCCAGAATACCTGGATCTAGCCCCATGCAACAGGGAGCTGACGAAGTATACTGGGCACTGCTCTGGCGGGAGGAAGGAGGTGACTGGCACTGGGCCAGCACAGTGCTGGGCCGGCCAGTGGGCTGCCAGGTGGGCTGTGCCAGGTAAGTCTCTCTTTCCTTTTTATTTTCTGTTTTCTAATTCTTCTGTAGCTTCAGGGCTTTATTAAAAATACCTTGACATTCTAAAAAATCATGAAACTACTCATGGCTACTATTTAGAGTATATCCAACAGTAAACATTTTAGTTTATGATTATTTGGACATCTAAAATATTTAATAGCATTTAAATGTCCAAATGCAAATAACATAAGATTTAATTCAGTGACCCAATGATGTCCTAGAAAATTGTGCACCATTTTTGTCAGAGGTTCTAGACCAAGGCAAAGATGATGAACATTTTAGAAGGGCATTTCAGGTTCACTGAAAAAGATTTTAGTAAACCCTAGTTGTTTCCAGGGGGGTGCTGGGGGTTCTATCATCCCCATTTCAAGTTTTTGGAAAAGTTTAAACATGATGCAACACTCTAATGCATGAACTAGCTTAGGGTGTGACAACTCACCGCCACTCAAAAGAATCTCGTCCCGAGATTCAAGCGTAGGGTAAGATGAAGGGGGAACGCAAACTAAAACAATCTTCACAATCCAGGTTGCATCTCATAAGAACGTTGATTCGATCACCATCTTTGTCTCGATGTCTTGCTCTGAGAACTCCAACTAACATGACAACGAGAGGAAAGGGAAAACTCTAGAAGGATTGATCTTCTCGAAGATCGAACAACTCAGGATCAACTCACGGAATGAGACATAGCAACATCTCTCGAGCTGAGACACGAAGCACACATCCAAAGGGATGGAGTGAAGCAGATGACGAAGGTTCACTAGGTAGACAACAATTTCACGCTTAACAAGGTGGTGAACGGTTGTCAACGTAGCGAGGATTTGAGTTGCCATGATACCATAACTAGACACCTTAGAGGAGGTGACTCATAGAGTTATTTCCTTAAGTGGCAAAAAGAATTACTTTTGATACAGAGATCAATAAAATTCTCTAAACCAGCCTAAGGCAATCACAATCGAACATTTGAAGGAGTTCCAGAGAATGACATAGTCGAACTAGGATGAATGATGTGGACTACCTTGTTGAAGACAACGCAATGGATGATTTTTGCTTATGACCAGAAATGGGTGGAACCCATGGTAGGATGGCACCACGGCAGGTGCAGGCTGGGAACAAAATGCAAATGCTGGGAATGATTCTAGTAACTGGGGAGAAGCTCATCAGAAGAAAGTGGTTCCACTATTTGAATGATTATAGCATAATCGAAGGAACTGTGAGCACATGAATTCCTAGGGAGCAACTTCTAGAATAAGTCGCACGAAATCCTCATGGAGAAGATGGTAAAATTACTCAATCAAGATACTACAATGATAAATCTCCCGGCTAGGTGTGTCAGCCAGAACATCAACCTTGTCGGGACCTACATCATAGATCTTGGAATAGCTCCAACCATAATATCTGCCTGAGATTCAGATCTGGTTGGTAACGGAATATTTCCAGACTCATCCAGTCTAGAGAGAAAAATGAAAGTTTGCAACACAAATCGACGAGATGGCGTTGTGAGATTCTCGGGGAGTGAACTACGATAGCAAGCTCCAAAACATGAGCTGGTTCTGCTACATACATGTGAGCACGTTGTCCAAGACAAGCATGACCACGTAGTAGTCTTACAACGAAACACTATCGAGTTCTGGTTGGGAACCATCATTGCGGAGAGCGAAGTTCTGCGCATGTACCTTTGGGTCCTTAAGGATTAGCACTTAAGAACTTCTTTTCTTTGAACAAATCAATCAGTGGCTTTGTGTGCTAGGAACACATATGGAGTGGAGGCGGCCAACCTATAGAACCATAGAGCACTTTGCACGTGCATGACTAACTTGGGATGATTCCAGAGGAGGCAAAACAAACTTTCTCGAATTCACTGCGGCAACTTGCATCGAATGCACATGAATTAGAGGAAGTCACTTCTTTCATCCAAACATATGCTCCATGAGCTAGCATGAAGAAATGCTTACAAAAGTTTCCAATACTAACTTAAATGTTCAACATGAATCATGGACAAGATAAGGATGTTGTCGATGGGCTCAACAACAATTTATCAAGATTCCCATAAGATGGGGTTACATGATTATGTGAACAAGATGATAGCATGGGTCAGACCAAAAGATATAATGGTGTATGCCCGAGGAAACAACCACGGATAAGACAACATTATGAACATCGTTGGTTCTGATTTGATGATAGCCCATACTCAAATCAAAGTTTGGATAAGATAATAGGTCCAACAATTGATCACAAGGATCAATCAATGAAAGTATCATCTTTCTTCAACACACACACACACACGAGGATATCCCTTAGGAATGAACTGAGTCAGACAAGCTCTCATCTTCCAACTCTCCAAGTTGTTGTTTAGCTTAACCAACTAGCTCAGGGTATCCGACACAGATTCTTGGAGAAAGGGTGGTTTACAAGAAACCAACTTGATCATGAACTCAACATAGCGGTCAGGTGACAACCTGGTAGCACTTCCGAGAAGATATTCGGAAAGTCACGAACCACCGATATGTAACTAAGCTTGAGAACAATCTTGCTTTTCAGGGCAAGACGATGTGATCAAATAAGCAAGGGATTGACATAATCCTAACTCATTGATCGAAGGGTGCACCAGGAATATGGACTAGGTGGCACGATCAACCTTAGGGTGATGATTCAACAATCAACACGCTAAGAATGAGATTATTATCCATTAACTACCAAGCAACGGGGTTGCTAGGAGTGTTTATTTCACACATCACGATTCCCTTGTCGGTATTCCGGTTGCAACAACACGGAGACCGAGGAATGAAGAACTATGGCGAGAAGTATCACTTCGTCAAGAATTCATAAGAGGTTGTGCAATTTTCATGACATTCTTGACATAAGATGGTAATACTTCAGGGTAGAACAAAATCAAAAGCTGGTTTGGCATTTTGATTTGAGGGGAGCACAACTATTTTGACCCAATCAGGGATATGGATGAGGTACTGGAGTTTGTTTCTCCTAGTCATTCCAGAATAGAACGGCTTGACGGACCACAAGAATAATAAGCATTGATAACACGAATGCACAATTACTCCTGACTATCAATTGATAGACGAAGGTCGGAATACAACTGAAAAAGGACAACTCAAAGGAACATATCACTTTCTGAGTTGTTGATGCATAGATTAGTATGTCAAACCGAGTTCAACATATTTCTTCCGGATAACCCATGCAGAAAGGTAGAACTGGCAGAGTCACAATTACGAATGGAGAACTCCTCAAGAGTACTCTGATTGTGATCTTTCGGTTCAACGAGGAACTTCTGCCATAAGTAGTTCATGGTATTTGGAAGAAGGATATACCACGAACCTCAAGGACTATCACCAAGGTTACTAATATCTTAAGGGAACTAGCAAACACTAACAACATGAAGTAGGGTGAATCTCGGGTTCAGAAACCCAGGAATAGAATGCCTACTAACTAAATAGCATCACGGGATGCTTTCGAGAATGACGGCCATAATCATCACACTAGGAATATAAAGCATTACTAGATTACTTGGTGGTTCTCTAGGATGCCTAGGGTCATAATACTAGCTCCAACACATATGTCAAGGCAATGGAGTACCTCAACAAACCGTTAGTGTGCTTAAACTGGCCCAAAGGGACGCGGAAACAGAGGGAAAGGATTTTGCAAATGCATCAGATTGTTTGGAAACCTGGGATGACTCGGACAGCATAACGGCTGTAAATGCTCAAAAAGATTTGAGACATCCTGCAAAAGGGTGGCATAACCACTTAACATCACAATATCAAGGTTCTGAGATCACCTAACAACACACGGAAGTAGTAGGAACTGAAATGAGGCTTAAATCCAACAATCCTATGAGTCTACGGATTAGTAACATGTGATCCTGATAGATAGATGAGAAGGCCTAGTTCTTAATCCCCGTAGAAAAGAAGAGGTTGACTCAGATCAGAAGGCATAAGGTAAAGGAGTAAAAAGAGTCTTACGTTCCATCCACAATCAATTCCCTTATATAACTAAAGCATTTCTAGACTCAACTTCGACCAGTTTGGCTTGGTAATCCTACAAGCAGTCAGGCTCTGATACCAACGCTGTCAGGACCCCGATTCTAAGTCACACCGATCTAGCCTGTAACACCTCATATCACTTTGCGGCCTCACGCACGGTATTCCCACGGGTGTCGCCTTACCATGGCCCGGGACCGTTTGCGCCTTTTGGCTCACGTATATGATAGTGTCGCTAGCATCCATATGACAAAGAACCTGGGCCGACATGGCTAGTCGTGAACCCAAAGTGGCACTAATTTACAGGGACAGGCATACATGACCCAGCAACGAATGTGTCGGTCATCAGCGAGTGAATTCGGGCTGTAGCAACTGGGCTAGCAGGACTCTGGGAATCCGAGCTGTAGCAGGCTAACAGGACTTCGAAAGACACCACGTGACGTTTCCCCGAAGGGACAGACACAGGATCAAGGAAGGACACATGCCGGCCAGTTTAAGTGTTCCGGAGCAGTAGCAAGCTAACAGGACTCCGGTAAACCGGGCTGCAGCGGACTACCAAGGCTCAGTGGAAGCACCAGACTACATTTCCCCATAAGAGAGGCTACCAAGGATAAACAACTAGGTTGTCGGATCCCACACATACCAAGCATTTCAATCATACACACAATATGCTGGATATGGGCAAATACAACATGGCATCACAACAAGACTCTATGACTCAGAGTACTTTATTTAAAGGCTCCGGGGAGCCAAGTATTACAAACATGGGTCTCATGACCCAACATTCAGAGCATACAAGTCAAAGCACATGCGGAAGCCTATCATGTCTGAGTACAGACATCTATAAATGAAAAAGGCTGAGAAGCCCGACTAACTACCAGATCCTGCCGAGGGCACAAGATCGTAGCTGAGGTAACAAGCTAAACGTCAAAGTCCACGTGGAACTACTAGCGAGACTGAAGTCTCTCTGCAAAACATAAAACAGGCAAACGTGAGTACAAATGTACCCAGCAAGACTTACATCAGAACTATCTACATATGCATCGGTATCAACAAAGAGGGTGGTGGAGTTTAACTGCAGCAAGCCAGCTTTGACTTAGTGGCTATCCTGAACTATGAATGCTGGTAACTCTTTTGAGGTGGCGCACACGAGTCCACATATTCACCATATCAATACACCACTATGGATCCGCTCCCGTCTCCCTACGAGAACGCCATCCATGGCACTCATGCTTATCTTGCGAGTTTTAGAGTATCCACTTTCACTTGTCTATGAACTGTACAGGCAACCCAGAAGTCCTTTACCGCGGACACGGCTATTCGAATAGATCATATTAACCCTGCAGGGGTGTACTTCTTCACACACGTTCTCGCCACTTACCATCATGTACACATCGTGTATCTCGGCAACCTTCAAGCGGAAGCCTGGTGAGGGAGTCAGCCACGACCTGACTAACCACACAAGTCTCTAGTCCAGGTTTATCGCCTATTCGGGTTCCATCCGTGAGGAGATCCGGCCGGAGTTTCGCTCACAGCCCCAAACGATGTGTGCAGGGTTCCCGAGACACCAAACGGGCGCCCGGTACACCGTGCCACGGTGTATGTACCGCGACATAGCCCACCCCTAGGGTCAGCGCTACGCACGGCCCCCAACACATATCCTACAAACACCAGAAACTAGTTGCAACTCCTGGACAGAGAACAAGGGCGGCTAATAAGTCGAGAGAGTCAATTAAGGATCCCAATGTGTGGTACTAGCTGTTCATGGATCACAAACACAGAACTCAGTTCCTGAGGACGGCTTCAATGAGACAACCCACCATGTACTCCTACATGGCCTCTCACCAATACCTTTACCAAATCGTGTTCACACACTTAGCTCTCAACAGCAGGACATGTTCACACACGTCTGAATCATCCCCGATGAATCAGACCTGACTCAACTCTAAGCAGTAGCAGGCATGACAAACAAGCATAGATGAGTAGGCACATCAGGGCCCAAACAACTCCTACTCATGCTAGTGGGTTTCATCTATTTACTGTGGCAATGACAGGTCATGCAGAGGAAAGGGGTTCAACTACCGCAGCATGTAATAGTTGAATCATTGTTGTCCTAATGCAGTAAAAGAGAGCAGAAGCGAGAGAGTGGGTTTGTATCGGAATGAACAAGGGGGTTTTGCTTACCTGGCACTTCTGAAGATAGTATAGTTCTTCATCGGTGTCATCGATCACATCATCGGTAGGTCGTCTACTGAGAGGGGACAATTACCAGCAACAAGGAAGAACACAATCAATGCAATGCAACAATATGATGCATGATCATGACATGGCAATATGTTGTGGTTTGAGCTAATGCAACTAGAAACCAGATTGAATGAAGTTGGTTTGAACCAAGGGTTCAAATTCAAACTCCATATGTGCTTAGTTAAATGCCAATTATGCATATTGCCATATACAGCAACCTTAGGTTGTTCAAACATGCATGCAAATGGTATAGATGGAAAGATTGGATTTTTCTGATCCAAAAACATATATAAATCTTTGCATTTGGAGTTACAGATTAATTTCTATGAATTTTTGAAGTTTTGGGCATTTTCTGGAATTTTCTGAATTATTAAAAACAAGAAAATGATTAACTGCGTCAGCACTACATCACTGTGATGTCAGCAGGGTCAACAGGGCCGCCCAGGTCAAACCTGACGCTGGGGCCCACATGTTAGTGTCTAACTAGCTAACCTAAGTTAATTAGTACTAATCTAATTCTAAGCTAGATTAGTTAAGGCCCTGGGCCCACACGTCAGTGACCCAGGGGGAAGTCAAATAGGGTCAACCCGGGTCAAACTCGCCGGAGTTGACCCGGGGCTCGTCGCCGGCAAGGCCAGAGACAGTGGAGGGGCTCGGGATTCCTCCTCCGGCGACCAAATGGCCGGCGGAGGGCATCTACGCGACGAGGAGGCTCGTCCGCGTCGAGTGGTGCACGCAGCAGCGGCTCCGGTGGCCTAAGTCGACGGCGGCAGCGACTTGCGCGGCGGCCAGAGTTTGAAAGTGCTTGGAATCGGCGTTGTGGTGCACGGTGGGACGAACGGGTGGGCTAGTTCGGCTCCTGGGAGCAGCACGAGCGCGATGACGTGCTCAGGGGCAAGCTGAGCTTGCTCTAGCCACGGTGACGACTTCGCCGGCGGCGTGAATTTCACGGGCATGGCGGAGAGAGATGCTACGGCGAGCTACAGGCCACGGGGTTAAGGGGAGACGGTGAAGGAGCTCACTGGGAGTTCGAAGAGCAGCTCCGTGGGCTCGGGGAGGCGCCCGGGGCGGCGAATCGACGACGATGATCTTTGGTGGCCGACGAGGGAAACGGCGGTGGTGGCGGCGTTGCAGCGCATCGGGGGCCTCGTGGCTCGTCGAGGAGGTCGGTGACATCGAGACAGAGCTCGCCGGCACTGTGAGGGTTCGAGGTGGAGGCGCTGGACGCGGTGGCAGCGAACGGCGGCGACGGCTGCGCTCGGCATGAGAGGAAGAGAGAGCAGAGGAGGGGGAAGAGCTCGAGAGAGAGTGAGAGGTGACCAGGGGGGTGCGTGGCATCGCGAGGGAGGTCCAGGGCGACGAGGGGGCAGCCAGGCAGGGTGGAGGTGGCCGCACGGTGGTCCACGCGCGTCGACAGGCAGCAGCCTGCCTGCTCTGGCGGGAGGAAGCAGGTGACTGGCACTGGGCCAGCACAGTGCTGGGCCGGCCAGTGGCTGCCAGGTGGGCTGTGCCAGGTAAGTCTCTCTTTCCTTTTTATTTTCTGTTTTCTAATTCTTCTGTAGCTTGAGGACTTTATTAAAAATACCTAGACAATCTAAAAAATCATGAAACTACTCATGGCTACTGTTTAGAGTATATCCAACAGTAAACATTTTAGTTTATGATTATTTGGACATCTAAAATATTTAATAGCATTTAAATGTCCAAATGCAAATAACATAAGATTTAATTCAGTGACCCAATGATGTCCTAGAAAATTGTGCACCATTTTTGTCAGAGGTTCTAGACCAAGGCAAAGATGATGAACATTTTAGAAGGGCATTTCAGGTTCATTGAAAAAGATTTTAGTAAACCCTAGTTGTTTCCAGGGGGGTGCTGGGGGTTCTATCATCCCCATTTCAAGTTTCTGGAAAAGTTTAAACATGATGCAACACTCTAATGCATGAACTAGCTTAGGGTGTGACATGTACTGAAAATGCCAGGGCCATTGAGCATCATCACTGTCCATTCTGACAAGAAGGATGCGCTCATTTGTGCCGACCTACTTTACCGAAAAGCAGTTGCAGCATCTGCCGTCGAGGCATCTGCTCCTGCCGATGGAACTCCCGGGAGGGAGAAGAAGAAGACCGGCAAGAACCTTGGTGCAAACTCCGGCAAGCGCACCTCATCGGAGTGTTGCGCTCTTGTTGAGGATGTACCAGAGAGTTCCACCGGCAAGAACAAGAAGTCCAAGGTTGCTCCGCCAGCGACAAAGAAGGTGCCCGCCAAGGAGGATGGAACGGGAGGAACTTTCACCATAAGTTCCACCCTCGATGACAAATAGGAAAGCGCGCTCATTGCCTTCCTGCGGGCGAATGTCGATGTGTTTGCATGGCAACCATCTGACATCCCCGGTGTTCCCAGGGAGGTAATTGAGCACCACCTTGCTGTCTGTCCCCACGCGCGGCCCATCAAGCAAAGAGTGAGAAAGCAGGCTTTGGAGCGGCAAGAATTTATTGCCGAAGAAATCAGGAAATTAGAAGCGGCAGGTTTGGTCAGAGGGGTACTTCACCCAACGTGGCTAGCCAACCCGGTTGTAGTGCGCAAGGCGAACGGAAAGTGGAGGCTATGTATTGATTATACAGATATCAATAAAGCCTGTCCAAAAGATCCTTTTCCCTTGCCGCGCATCGACCAGATTGTGGACTCCACCGCTGGTTGTGACCTACTGTCGTTCCTTGACGCTTATTCAGGGTACCATCAGATTTTCATGGCAAAAGAATATGAAGAAAAGACCGCATTTATCACCCCATGTGGTACGTATTGTTTTATACGGATGCCTTTCAGGTTGAAAAGTGCTGGTTCTACATTTGCGAGAGCAATCCAAATTGGTTTTGAGCCTCAACTGCATTGAAACATGGAAGCATACATGGATGACATAGTGGTCAAGACCAA
Organism: Thinopyrum elongatum; assembly: GCA_011799875.1. Lineage (NCBI taxonomy): Eukaryota > Viridiplantae > Streptophyta > Magnoliopsida > Poales > Poaceae > Thinopyrum > Thinopyrum elongatum. The sequence goes on from CM022300.1 coordinate 177,168,377, forward strand.
GGACAAAGCGACGCTTATTCGAGATCTAGAAGAAACATTTACAAATCTGCGCAAGATCAATTTAAAGCTCAATCCTGAGAAGTGCGTGTTCGGCGTTCCTTCCGGCAAACTTCTCGGGTTCTTTGTATCTCAGCGGGGGATCGAAGCGAACCCCGACAAGATCAAAGCTATTGAGCAGATTGAGGCGCCAAGACGTGTCAAGGATGTGCGTCGTCTTGCCGGCTACGTTGCTGCCTTAAGCAGCTTTATCTCCAAATCTGCTGAGCGCGCCCTGCCCTTTTTCAAAATTTTGAAAAAGGCAGGTCCAATGAAATGGACTCCGGAAGTGGAGGTTGCGCTGCAAGATTTGAAGAGATACCTCTCCTCTCCGCCAACACTGGTCGCGCCTAGGCCACAAGAGCCGTTGTTGCTATACTTGGCAGCAACGAATCAAGTGGTTAGTGCCGCACTAGTAGCACAGAGAGAAGCTGATGAGGAAGCGGTACCATCGGCTGGACCGCCAAGTGACACGCCAGGATCATCCCCCGCAAGGACTGATCCCGGCAAGACAGGATCTGCGCAGTGAGAAGAACCAGTGCAAAAGAAAAAGATGGTGCAGCGCCCAGTTTATTTTGTTAGCTCCCTTTTGCAAGGAGCTAGATCGAGATACTCTGGTGTGCAGAAGTTGCTCTTCGGCCTTCTTGTGGCCTCAAGGAAGCTGCGCCATTATTTTCAAGCACATGAGATTACCGTCGTCACTCGTTTCCCGTTGCAGCGGATTTTGCGAAATCCAGAGGCAACCGGCAGGATTGTAGAGTGGGCGCTGGAGTTGTCAAGCTTTGATCTCAAGTTTGAGATTACTTCAACGATTCAGAGCAGGGCTTTGGCAGAGTTCATTGTAGAATGGACCCCAACGCCAGACGAAGAGATTCAAGAAACGACTCTCCCCGGCAAGAAATCTGATCAGGAATGGGTTATGTACTTTGACGGGGCTTTTTCGCTGCAAGGCGCCGGTGCTGGCGTGCTGCTAGTCGCACCCACCGGAGAGCACCTCAAGTATGTGATCCAGATGCATTTTTCCCAGGAGAGTTCGACAAACAACACTGCGGAATACGAGGGGCTGCTTGCCAGTCTTAGGATCGCGGCAGACCTTGGTTTCAAGAAGCTCATCATCAGGGGCGATTCGCAGCTTGTTGTCAGGCAAGTTAACAAGGATTATCAGAGTCCATTGATGCAAGCCTATGTAGATGAAGTGAGAAAAATGGAAGAGCACTTTGATGGTCTGCAAATGAAGCACATCCCCCGTGCCGAAAACAATATTGCCGATGACCTGTCATAGCACGCTGCCCTTAAGTTGCCTATGGAACCAGGAACTTTTGTGCTCCATTTGACTCAACCGTCTGTGGCACCATCGATGCGACAAGAAAAGAGAAGAAAGTTGAACACTGGGCAGTACTTTCCGGCATAGCTTCCTGGAGCCACCGGCAAGGAACTTGCCGGGGTCAGCGACAAGCTTGCTGGGGAACAACAGGCTCCAGTGAAGGCTCAAGCCTTTGCCGTCGAGACAAATGTTCCCTCGGCGGAGGAGATGCCTTTAGTCCTAGCTGTCGAGCCCCAGGCTCCAGCATGGGCATAACACATCGTCCATTTTCTTCAGACAGGAGAACTCCCTGAGGAGCAGGAAGAAGCGGAAAAAGTAGCCCGTCAGTGTGCTATGTACCAGTTCATCGATGACGTTCTGTACAGAAAGAGACCAAACGGTGTGAAATTGAAGTGTATTCCTCGGGAGGATGGACTAGAGATGTTGGCAGAGATACATGGAGGCATATGTGGTTCCCACATAGGATCTAGAGCGCTTGTCAGAAAAGCATTCCAGCAAGGTTTCTTTTGGCCCACTGCCCTCCAGGATGCGACTGCACTAGTAACCAAGTGTGAAGCGTGCCAGTTTCATTCGAAGAAATCGCATCAGCTAGCTCAAGCTCTTCAGACAATTCCTCTCTCCTGGCCATTTTCGGTCTGGGGGCTCGACATACTAGGCCCTTTTCCCCGTGCTGCCGGGGGCTTTGAGTACTTGTACATTGCCATCGACAAGTTCACAAAGTGGCCGGAGGTGGAAGCAGTGAGGAAGGTGACATCACAATCAGCTGTCAAGTTCTTTAAGGGAATAGTTTGCCATTTTGGCGTGCCCAATAGGATCATCACTGACAACGACACACAATTCACAAGTCGCACCTTCATGCAGTACATCCAAGACCTTGGCAGCAAGATCTGTTTTGCCTCTGTTGCTCATCCAAGAAGCAACGGCCAAGCAGAGAGGGCTAATGCTGAAGTGCTGCGCGGTCTCAGGACCAGAACTTTCGACAAGCTGAAAAAGTGCGGAAAGCGCTGGATTGATGAGTTGCCGGTGGTTCTTTGGTCAATCAGAACGACACTAAATTGAGCTACTGGCCAGACGCCCTTCGCTCTGGTCTACGGAGCGGAAGCAGTTCTCCCCACGGAACTCATATACGGGTCACCTCGAGTGCTCGCTTATGATGAGCTCGAGCAAGAGCAACTGTGCCAAGATGATGCTGTGGTCCTTGAGGAGGATCGTCTTCAGGCTGCTGTGCGAGCTGCTCGCTACCAGCAAGCTTTGCGCCGCTATCATAGCCGCAAAGTTCATGCCCGAAGCCTTGAGGAAGGCGACCTTGTTGTTCGACGGATTCAGTCCGCCAAGAATTCAAACAAGTTGAAGCCGAAGTGGGAAGGCCCCTATCGGGTAGTACAAGTCACCAGGCCCGGCGCTGTCCGCCTGGAGACCGAGGATGGCATTCCAGTGAGCAACTCTTGGAATATTGAACATCTTCGCAAGTTCTACCCGTAGGGTGCGGTTGCCGGGGGCCCCCGGCAACCCCCTTTTTTTGTACAAGTCTTGCCGGCAAGGCATGTGATCCTTTGTACAAAGCCAGGCACAGACCCTGAGCACAGTTGAACAAGCTTAAGTGTTGTACAGTTTCTTGTTGACTTTCATCTTTATATATATATATATGCATGCTTGTCTGAGATGTTGTATGACACTTGATTCCGGTGAGCATTAACGAATCGCCAAGGTTCCATATTTTTATTTTCTCTTCTTTCTTTTTCTCAAGAGATAGAAGGGCTCCTCACGCGCACGTTTGCCGGGGGGGAAGGAAGATATAGATACCGGTGGGCGACGTTCATAATTGACACCTTGCCGGAGGGGAACAAGAAATACAGCAACAGAGAGCTAAGTTGCTGAACTTAAGCAAGTTTTTCAACTTTTATTACAAGGTTATTTTCTTTGGATGATTTCGAACTTTGTATGGAAAACCTGCACGCGAGAGAACCCTTGTCATAATTGGCTGTGCCTTTATTCTATTTCGAGTCCGCTCAATAGTTTAGATGGCTGCACTGAGAACGCCAAGGTGCCTTGCCGGCCGCTGCACCTCCAGCAGGCTGCTGAAGTTCCGCACCCAGCGCTCGCGGCAGGTTGCGCGCCGGCAAGTTTTCAGATAGCGTACGGTGAACTCCATACAATAAGGAATCACACAAGGGAAATAGCATGCATGTACCCAAACATAAGCAAGTTATATTACAATGATAAGTTGCCGCAGTTCTAACTTAAGACTTAATTGTCCTTGACATGGAATGGCAACGGCAAGAAGAGGTGGAGTAGCTAATCTCTGCGCTGGCCTTCGACCCTTTTGATTGTATCTATCTTTTCAAGGATGGGCGCGATGAGTTCCTCAAGTGCCTTGAGGTCTGCATCCTTCGGCAAGCATTCAAGCACGTTGGTGAGGTTGATGCCAGGGTTCTTGTACACCACCTTGACGAGTACCTTGCTGAGGACGGCCCGGCAAAGCTTGCGGGATTCATTGGCCAGTTGGGTCGCTCGGTTGGCTTGCAGCAGCTTCAGAGCTTCGATGACGCTTTCAAAGAATATGGTCAGCCTGGCGCTGCGGGATACCCTTTCTTTAGTGGAATACTTGAAGTTTGGCAGGCCCATGGTTGACAGCTGTGCCGTGAGCTTCTCCGCGGCATCGACGAGGCGTTCAGTCCAGATTTCCACCCCCTTTTCATAGTCAATTTGGGCGGCGGCGGCGCTTTTGAGCAGGTTCTTCTCGTCTTGGAGATCCTTGCTCAGGGCCTTCTCGCGAGCTCTGCCGTCCTCAAGTGACTTCTCCTGCGTGGTCAGTTTCATCCTCAGATCGGCAATGGCATCATTGGCTGAAGAGAGCTATTTGGTCTTGTCGGACATGGCAACTTGCATCTCCGCCATGGTGTGGAGGGTTTTTTCCCTGTCACCTTTGAGTGTCGAGAGCTCCTTGCCATGCTCTCCAAGATTCACTTCCAGCCTCTTCACTTTGTCGTTCAGCTCATTCTTGGCGGCCTCTGCAGCCTCGGCAGCATCGACGGCTTCCTTGAGCTTGCCGGCATGATCTACAGTTAGAGCTTCGAGCACCTCCTTATGCTTCTGCTCCAACTCCTGGGTCCGCAGCGCGACAAGTTTTTCAATCTCTTCGTCCTTGCTGTGAAGTTTGGCGGCGAGCACCTGCTCACGCGCGACAAGATCTACTTCATGAGCATCGAGCGCGATGTGGCGCTCCGTCCAGCTTTGGGTCACTTGCTCCCGATGGGCGGTCAGCTCTTGATAGGCTTCGGCATACCAGATTTGCGTTTGCTCAACGCGCCTTTGGAAATCTGTTTCAGCTGCCTCGACAACTGCAGCTCTGGAATCCACCTTCTCTTTTTGAGCACGCTGGAGCGCTTGGAGCTTGCGGAAGTTATCGCTCATGGCTTGGAGGAGCTGATCTTCTTCAGATTTGCTGCTGCTGGCCTTTGGTTCATCAACGATCTCAAGCCCGGCAACAGTGATGATCTCTTCGTCAAAAGTTCCCCCTTCGGTCGACGCTCTAGTGCTTGCCATCCCCGGCAAGTTGATGAACAAGTTGTCGCCAACCTTGAGGTATTTGCTCATTGGAGGGGCCTCGGATGTCGATGGTTGATCCTCGGCAACTGCCTCACCGGTAGCTGGGGGCTCTGTGGCCGGTGCAGCGCCTGGCGCTCCTGCGGCAGGAATGCCGTCAGTGTGGTCACCGGCCTCCTTGCCAGACCTCTCAGCAGATTCCTTGGCGGCCTCCTCTTGGGCAGCCTTGGCAGCCTCGTCGGCAGCATTCTTGCCGGCCTCAGAAGTGGTATCCTTGGCGGCCTCGCTGGCGGCGATCTCGTCGGCTTTGGCGGTAGCATCTCTGGCGGTCCCCTCAATGACAGCGTCGACGTCCATGTGTTCCATCATAGGGAACTCTGAAGGGCGAAGGAGGGAAGGACAAAATAAGATCAAGAATGAAGTTCAAGAAGACAAAAGAAAGAGAGATAAAGGAAAAATAGCAAGTGCTCTGAGGCAAATAATTACCTGCATCGAGCTGTTGAGAGGTGGCTTCGCCCCTCCCGGCAACCTCAGTTGCCGGGGGAAGGTTGCTAGTGCCCATGCTTGTCGGCTCCTCCTCAACCAAGATAGGCTCGTTGACGAAGGGTCTTGCCAGGGATGCGCTTGCAGATGGCGTAGTTGACGGAGGCGGCTTGACGGGGGCATCTTCCAGTGATCCTCCCTGATGCTGTTCTTCCCCTGCAAGCCCAAAGATATCAGCGGCAAGAATGACACCTCAGCATCTGCCAGCAAAAATCAAATAGTAAACTTACTTTGGGGGCTGTGCTGGGGGCTGCGATGAGGGCTAAGCTCTGGGCTGATGGTGATAGTTTCTGGCGCGCTCGTGGAGCCTGCCGGAGGCTCGTCGCCCGTGGAAGTCTTGGCCCTCTTCGCTGCCCTTTCCACCAAGGTCTCTGTGTCACTGCAGGGACAAGACAAAGCAAAATGATAAGATCAATTGAACTCAAAGTTTGAAAGATAGAAGCGTTCACAGGGTACTTACTCTTCCTCTTCATGTTCCGGGCTAAAGCCGGAGATGTCAAAATCGACCTCCGTTGCCGTGTCCATATGAGGAGGCAGAGGAGGAGTCCTGGGCCATTTGGCTGTGGCATGTGCATGGGGTTGGCGCGGCTCCGCTGCCTCAGTTCCTGGCATGGTCGTATGAGACGACCCCGCCGCCCTAGTGTCTGCCACGGGTGTCTGTCTCGCGCGCCGCACGGGTTGCTGCCTAACGCCTTGCCGCGGTGCAACCTTGCCGGCCGCCTTCTTGCCGGGAGCTTCGCTGCTCGAAGAAGGCTGGTTTGCCGGGATGCCAGAGGTGGCCTTATGAAGGACGCGTTTTGTCTTCTTCAGGACTGGGGGCTCCTCCTGCGGCTCTTCTTCGGTTGCGTCTCCATCGGATGAGCTCTCAACGGCTGCGCCGCTCTATTCCCTGGCAACTTTGCCCTCCCCGGCAAGATTTTCTTCCTCCACAACTTCTGCGTCACTGGTTTCCCATTCTGTGAAACCAACGCTGCCGGCCTCCACGGCAAGGGCTGCCTCCTCTGCCCTAGTGGCGATATATGCCATTTCTTTATCAGTGGTGGCCCGGACGAGGTCTGCATCTTCCCGGACGGCTCTCTCTGTCAGGTTATCAAAGAACTTCTGTGCCTCCTCCTCAGATGGCTCGACCTATGTCGCGTCAAGACCGTGGGCATTGAATGCTGGCATTATAGCGATGATTGACCCCAAGGAGGAGTTGTTGCACAAAGGAACAATTCTTGTCGGCAACTGATGCTAGTTGTCGCGTTGGAATAGCCTTTGGCGGAGGGCGCCAAGCTGCATAGCAGTCAAATTATTCTTTAGCCCGGGGCGCAGCCTCAAGACGTCTGCAGCATTCCGGTACTCCCAAGCTGGTCTCCCCCTGTTTTGAAGAGGGGCGATGCAGCGGCGGAGGAAATCGAAGCCGATCATCTCCATCATGAGCCTGGCAGCTTTCAAACAGAGGATTCTAGTGGTGGCGATCGTGAGCTTCTCGTCTTTAGCAGCAAAGTCGCTCCAATCGTTACCACGGACCACCTTCTGCCGCCGGGGCGAACAGAACGGATGGGGATCTGCTTCCTTGATCCAACACCACCCGCCTCGCCACTCATCCCACTTCTCGTAGTAAACTCCTTCTGGATAAATCTCCTTGTTCCAGGCCCTTGGAATCCAGGCGATGGAACCGGAGAGGGCTTCCCCTTTTTGGATTCGGGGATAAAAGTAGTGGCGGAAAAGAGCAGTATTGGGAACTACTTCAACAAAGTTTTCGCACAGATGAGCAAAGATGGACATGCACATTATGGCATTCGGAGTGAAATCGAGAAGACGGAAGCCATATGTGTACATAATGTCATTGAAGAAATCAGAAAATGGAGGACAGAGTCCGCAATAGAAGTAAGCGACGAAGAAGGGATATCTGTCTGGTCCGCTTTTGGAACAAGAACCTGGAATTACGCGAGTTGCGGGGTGAGCTTGCGTCTCCCTCGCCCACATGCACTGGTACCGGTTCTTCAGGGCTTTCGCGTCGAGGGACGGGGCAAAGACGACGTACTTCTTCCGCATCTTCACCAGCTCGCTCTCCGGGACATCGGCTTTCGTCTCCTTGTCCTTGCCTTTGCTGGTCTTGGGTGGCATGGCGACTGTGGGGGCGAAAGCCGGGGATGGAGCGGGTGTGGAGGCGATAAGCGGATGAGGAGAAACTTTGCTCTGAGCTCGAAAGAAGGAAGGCAATGGCGGATTTCAGATTGAAAAGAAGAAGAAGAGGGGGGTAAATAGGCAGCGCCTCTGCAGTTTCCTTTTTATGGGGAAGGAGCGAGGCCGCCTCTTTTACTGCCCAATGTGAATACGCCTCTACAAGCGCGCTGCGGCCGCGGCCGTTCAGCGCACGCGCCCCACATCGCGCATTCAATGCGCGTAGTGGGGGGACACAGTAAACGAAATCATCACAAGCAGTTAATCCCCTGCCACACGTGCTCGTGCACTGTTTGGTCCTAGCCCAACAACGCCTCGCGCTCGTGTATGGCCTAGGCCCGGGGGCTCCTGTCAGTGTACTAAGTGTTGGGTTTTTAGTACCCCATACTTGTGCACGGGCAGTTATAACCAAGCCCGCGGCAAGGCTTGCCGGGGGAATATTTGGAGATTAGTGCGAGATCTTCAAGGGAGCGCTCAGATCAAGGATCAAAGGATCAGGAGTTAATAAGAGCTGAAGGCCGATGTCCAAGACCCCGGCAAGATCTTGCCGGGGTGACTCACGAAACCCGGCAAGGCTTGGGCCCGGCAAGATTTGCGTCCCGGCAAGATTCTACTACTGTCCCACCGCTTCGGCACAGCAATCAGCCTAGCATTCTGGGCCCATTCCTGGATGCGTGGCAGAGTATCAGTGGAAGAGAGCTTAAGCGGTGCTGATGGGACACCACCTTTTTCTATCCCCAAGGAATGAGGACACCTAAACAGACACCTCACGGTGAATTAAATGCATTTGTCCTAAATCGTCAGTGGTTAGGTATGATAACCCTGTAGCTACTTTACACCTCAATGTATGTACATTTTGCCACTGTGGAGACCCCTTTGAGCATATAAAAGGAGGCCCAAGGCAACTGCTACAGGGGAGAACACTCTCGGCCCATTCTGCATGTGTAGCTGCTACTTGAACGTACTGTTCATCGCAAGCGCTCCTGGAACTGGGACGAACACCCAAAATAACAAACTAAAGCAGGAGTAGGGTTTTACGCTGATTAGCGGCCCGAACCTGGGTAAAAATTCCCTCGCGTTGGTCGCTGGTTCTGCTCTTTGTGCACGCCTCTCCCCTCTGCCGAACCGTAGAAGGGCCTTAACTTGTGAGGTGTGCATCATCAAGTGTCACTGTGAGCCTAGCGAGGCCCTCTCGTGGGGTGGCTTCCCGAGGCTGCCTCCCGAGGCCCCTCATGGAGGCATGCAAATCGAGAGCTGTTCAGCGGAGTCACGACCCTGCGTCTTCATGTGGGTGACACACGTGGCGACGAGCGAAGCCAGAGGAGCTCTAGCAGGCACAGATGAGGAGGATTTCCTCTTTTGTGCTAAGGGAGCAAGGACAGCGCATCGGTTCCCAAAGCAGTCCCCAAAGGTTACCCGTTCGGTGCAAGAAGACGAGGACGACGAGCTCGCCAGGATGGAGGTCACCACTGAGCCCACCATCACGTCATGATAGGAAGCTTTTGCAGGCGAAGACCGCCTTTAGTCAGGATAAGCTACACCCCTGTCCCCCTTCAAACTGGCCATTGTGCCAACCCTTCCCGCCATGTGTTTTCGGGGGAAGAGGACCGAGGCTAGTGTTGACATCAGATTTTGGCACGGCATAAAAATAAAATTAGATGGTCTCGAGAGATAGGGTTTTCAGCGTGAAAAGTTTCATGTCGTCGAATGGAACAACTTTGATGTTTAGGTTATTATCATCCAACCCTATATTAGGGGCCGAAACTGTGCCCCGAGCGGCAGAATTTAGTGTTTCGAGTGCTTTTCGGCCGGTTACGCCTTCAAGACGACCTCAGATGAACGAGCACTATACATGTATTGTCTTCGTCTCATCGAGGCGATCTATTTACATATATAAATCATCTCAATCCGAGTTCGTATGCAAAAGTTAGAGACAATACACTGCAGACTGAACCAAAATGGAAATATGGCGCGAGGTACCAAACACCCTGTCTGATGGGTCACGTGAGTCATTAGGCCATCAAGTTGGCCTTGAATAAAAAAACCTTCAACACGAGTAAACTTTGTCTCGTCGAGCCAATCGATTTTCATATATAAATCGTCTCAATCCAAGGTCGTATGCGACCTGGAGAGGCAAATCAAGATCAGGCTATATATTCAGTCGAGAAATCCGAGTAAAAAACTTGCCAGCAAAAGGAAAAGCTTGCCGGCATGGAAAACTTGCCAGCATGGAAGCTTGCCAGTGTGAAAGCTTGCCGGGATGGAAATCTTGCCGGTGTGAAAGCTTGCCGGGGTGGAAATCTTGCCGGTGTGAAAGCTTGCCGGCGTGGTGGCTTGCCGATGTGAAAGCTTGCCGGGGTAGAAACCTTGCCGGGGTGGATACCTTGCCGGTGTGAAAGCTTGCCGGGGTGGAAACCTTGCCGGTGTGGAAAGCTTGCCGGGGTGGAAACCTTGCCGGCGTGGAAAGCTTGCCGGAAAAAAGCTTGCCGGGAAACTGGAAGCTGTCAAAGTCAATCCGACCAGAAGTTGGAGATGGGCTTGAAATATTATTCAGATGACCTCGGATAGAAAAGTGTTCTACACAGAGTTGTGCGTATCATCGAAATGGTCAACTTTGCTTTTGGAGTCATCATCATCGGAGATAGTATACGGCCTGCAAAGTTGTTACAAAACTCAAACAGTTCAGAAAACTGCATAATTGAATCCGACCCACAGTTAAAGATGGGCCCTAAAAGTCATAAAGACGGCCTTAAAAGGAGAAGTGGGTCACGTAGCATTATGCAGATCATTGATGCGAACAAGTTTGATGTTGAACTCGTCTCCATCCGAGTTAGTATGCGATTTTTACAGCCCACGCAAGAAGCGGGACAGAAGTATGGGACAGATTCGGGCAGAATCCGAGTTGGACTGAAACTAAAACTGTAGGACGTGAATTGATGTAATTTTCTTGTAAGGAAAGCCTAGATGAATCCTTTACTTGTACGGGAAGTCCAGCCGCCTCTTATATATGTTAGGGGTAACGGCCGATTGAAACAACACACAATCGAACAAATCAATATACTACTTTTTCAGTCTACGTTTTATCCCTCCATCGTTTTTCTCTCTCGTTCTTCGCTGTTCCTCGAGTTTGAGAGCTGCGAATCCCGAGGCTCTAGGGGCGAGCGAATCGACCTAGGGCAGCCCATAGCCGCCGCACTCCCTGACGGGTTCCCTCCCGGGCGTGTGGGGTTTCGGGTCTCAAAAGCGCCCGCCGACTGTCTTGCGTATCGCGGTGTCGGTCGGGTCTCCTTCGACATGAGCTGCGGTGCATCACCCCCGGCGTCGAGGGTACACGTGACGTGTTCGTGTGTCAACACACTTTTTGGCGACTCCACTGGGGATTGAAGATCAATCATCATCATCCACCATGTCCGATCTTCCCAAGCCATCTGAGGTAGACGCCGACAACATCATTAAGCCCAGTCTTGATGAGATATTGGCCGATAATCGCCAAGTCTATGAGGAGTACAAGAAGGCGCGTGAGGAGAAGGAATTGCAGGAGTTCCTTGCAAAGTTCATGAAGGATCACCAAGGCAACATCACTCCGATTGAAGAAATCAAGTTCCCTTCTCTTCAAGCCGAGCAGGTTAAACCCTCTGTAAGTACTGCCTTTTCTCTTGAGCAGTGGGCTGAGATTGAGAGTCGAATTGCTGATGGTAACAATCTGGTTTATCAAACTTTCCTAGAAAATACTAATGCTCAGAAGAATATATCTCAATCATCTAGTGGTAATGGTGGTATAGCTGCTAGTGTGCAAAACCCTAATCTGGCTTTACCTATTTCATCGGCGCCTTCCGTGCCGATGACTTATTATCCTACCCAAACCAATCAGATTGTGGCCACACCCATTAATCCTATCATGAGCATGCCAGGTTCGGTGGCAATGCCGAACCAAACCCTACCTACAGGTACAACCACTCGGCCACTACCGAACTATGGTTCGACATACATGCCACAATTCCTACCTACAGCTTGTAGTCCTACTCCTCCTATGCCACTGCAACAAGCTTCATCGTCTACTATAGATGATGCCGTAGCTAATTTTAGAGATGAAATGGCTAAGATGCTTAGAGATAATTTTGGAGTTGAGTTGCCTCGGAGTCGGATTTACCAAAAGCCGTACCCCGAGTACTTTGATGCCATCCAATGCCCTCCGGGATATAAAATTCCAGATTTTGTTAAGTTTAACGGAGAAGGCACAAAAACCACATGGGAGCCAGGCCCCCCAGGCGCGCCCTGGTGGGTGGTGGGAAGCCCAACCCACCTTTGGTGCCCATCTTTTCGTATATAAGGTCTTTTGACCTAGAAAAAATAAAGGGAGGACTTTTAGGACAGAACGCCGCCGTCTCGAGGCAGAACTTGGGCAGGAGCACTTTTGCCCTCCTGTGGAGCGATTCCGCCGGGGGAACTTCCCTTAGTCAATATTTAGCACAATTAGGTGAGGCAGGCTCGCTAAATGAATTGAAAGTGCGTTTGTTTCCTTTATCATTAACTGGTACTGCATTTTCATGGTTTTCTTCTTTACCACATGGTTCCATTCGGGTTTGGTTGCAGCTAGAGCAGAAATTTCATGATCACTTTTATAGCGGCGACAATGAACTCAAGTTGTTACATCTAACATCGGTTAAACAGAAGCATGATAAATCAGTCTCCGATTACGTTAAGAGATTTAGAGAAACAAAAAACCGGTGTTATAGTTTGGTGATAACCGAGAGAGACTTGGCAGACCTAGTGCTGAGTGGTTTGAGAACTCCCATTAGAGAAAAGCTAGAAGGCTATGAGTTCTTAAATATCAACCAAGTCTTACAAAGGGCTTTGGCTCACGAAAGCCGAAGCAAAGATCTCAAAGAAGTGCATAGATATAAAGCTGATCATCCTAAGATGAACAAGGTTGAATATGATAGTGATCACTCGGACGATGAGGGTGATATCTATGCTACTGAATGTTTTTGGCCATCTAAGGCCAAACCCTGTACTTGCAATGATCTAAAACTGATTCACAAGAATCGTGATGAAGAGATGAAGTTTACTTTTAACATTGCCAAGTGTGATAAAATATTTGATGCTTTGCTGCAAGCCAAAATTATTAGAATATCTCATACTTTACCGCCGTTTGAAGAGCTGAAATGGCGCGCTTATTGCAAGTATCATAATTCTTTTTCTCATGCTACTAACGATTGCAATGTTTTTCGACGGCAGATACAATCAGCCATTAATGATGGACGATTGAACTTTTCTGAGATGCAAGTTGATAAACAGCCCTTTCCAATGAATACCATGGAGTTGGAGGGGAAGAAGCTACTCATTCGGCTGGAGGTAGCCGAATCTGCTAATAAAGCTAATATCATTGTTGGTGAGCCTAGGAAAGACAAGGAGGGCGGCAAGGTCTTGGGGAGACAGGTTGTGCTTGATAAGCAACCCAATGGCAAGGAGGTGATCAAAATCATCATCAAGAATCCTGCACTCGGGGGGCAACCGCAAGTGCAAAAAAATACTCGTGTTAAATTTGTCAAGTCCAAGAGTCCAGAAGTTGGCAAATGGAAGAGGAATGAAGCTAAAATGCGGCACAAGCGGATCAAGCCAACTTTTGATATGTTGTTGTCCAAGTATGCCAGTCAAGCGGCCGGTTCTAGCTCTAACCGGTCATCAAATTTGAAGCGCTCAAGGTCACCTCCTCGGGAAGAATGTCAGCATCATGCAAGGCCATATGGGTCGTGGGCACCGGGACCATGGATGCCGTGACCCCCCTATGCGTCATACTACATGGGAGACTTCAATGGAGGATGGTGGCAGCCCCCAATGGCCCCTTATGCTTTTCATCCGGGTTGGGCAGAACCAAGGAGGCCCCATCATGAGAGACTTTCTTATCCCACACGAGGCCGTTTGAACAATGGTATCAATCGGCCAATGCAAGATAATCAAAAAAGGGTTGGCAAGCAAGTGTGGCGTGCTAAATCACCAAGTGCAAAAATTTCAAAGCCTAGCAAGAAAAAGGAGAAGAATACTAGTGCTGAAACTATTATGATAGGCACTAAAGAATTGACAATCAAAGGGCCGATTATTGTTGAAAAACTGGCTAGTTCCAATAAAGATGTGGCTGTTGTCCAGCAAGGTCCCATGGCTAATGATCATGAAGCTAGCACAAGCAAGGCCAAGTCGAGGGATCCAAAATATACTCAGCCTAAGTGGTGTCCTTCCGGTCTAACCAAGGCACAAAAAAGGAGACTGCAGCGCATGAGGTGTCAAGAGATGGCAGAACAGGAGGCCGAGAAGCAAAGAGATAAATTGTTCAATGACATTCGGCCCATGGTACCTACAAAACAAATATGGATGCCTAAACAAATACAAGGTGCAGTGGCTTCTACATCTGTCACAACAACACCTACACCACCAAAGGAGGACGATGCCACCACTATTACATCGTCCGCAACACCTATTGATTCCACTTCGCTCGGACAGATTTCAGAATCGATGAACACACCCGGGGAGGAAGTTGATATGTTGGATTATGAGCCTACACTGGTCCGCGACGGTATGGATATCAATATGGTGTATTACTTACCCACTGAATTTCGTGCTATAGATGAAGAAGGGGAAGTGGCTCAGCTAGATTTTGGTCCTAAAAATGCTATATTCGAGAACCCAAAGAACCGGTGACACACTTGAAGCCATTGTTCCTTAAAGGTCATATTAATGGATCGCCGGTTGCTAGAATGCTTGTCGATGGTGGTGCTGTGGTGAATCTTATGCCATATTCGGTCTTCAAAAAATTGGGGCTGCGTGATGAAGAGTTAATAAAGACCAACATGGTGCTTAATGGATTTGAAGGAAAAGAGAAAACTGAAGCCAAAGGTGTAATGTGTGTGGAGCTTACGGTGGGAAGCAAAACTTTGGCTACCGCATTCTTTGTCGCCGAGGTGCAAGGTAACTACAATGTGATATTAGGCCGCGATTGGGTTCATGCAAACCAATGTGTGCCGTCTACTATGCACTAGTTTTTGATTCAATGGGTGGATGATGAAGTGGAGGTCATTCATGCGGATAATTCGGCTTGTGTTGCTTTGGCCGATGCATCAATAGATTGGCAACATCCCAATGCTACTTGCTTGACAGGACGCGACTTATCAGAATTTGATTTTCTTAGCGCCACAAAAAGTGGTTTCGTGCCCGTTTCTTTAAAGCCGATTGGTGGTAATCGGCTCCAAGGTATGATGTATTTAAATGGATTCTAACTCATATTGGTTGCAAAAGCGTCTTGTTGAATATTGGTCCAATGAGAATGATATGTATGAATCTATAGAGGAGTTAGATGATATGGATAAATTAGGACAAGGTTTTACGTTGGCCGATCCATTAAAAGAGATAGACATAGGAGATGGTTCAATTCCTAGGCTGACATTTGTAAACGAAAATTTAAGAGCCGATCATAAAGCTAAGTTGATCGAGCTTTTGAAAGAATATGTTTGTTGCTTTGCATGGGAATATCTTGAGATGCCAGGTTTAAGCCGAGAGCTAGTGGAGCATTGGTTACCTATAAAGGCTGGTTTTAGACCATACAAGCAATCGGCCAGAAAGTTTAATCCAAAAATATATGACCGGATCAAGGAAGAGATCGGTCGTTTGCTTAAAGCTAATTTTATTAGACCTTGCAGGTATGCCGAGTGGATTTCTAACATTGTACCAGTAGAGAAGAAAGGCTCCGGCAAGTTGAGGGTGTGCATTGATTTCAGAGATTTGAATAGAGCTACACCTAAAGATGAGTATCCCATGCCAATAGCCGTTATGCTTATTAATGATGCTTCTGGACATAAGGTCATTAGCTTTCTTGATGGTAATGCGGGGTATAACCAGATTTTTATGGCCGAAGAGGACATGTCCAAAACGGCTTTTCGATGTCCTGGTTTCCTTGGTTTGTTTGAGTGGATAGTGATGACCTTTGGATTAAAAAATGCCGGTGCCACGTATCAAAGGGCTATGAATTTAATTTTTCATGATTTACTTGGCGTTATACTTGAAGTTTATATTGATGATATTGTTGTCAAATCGGATGCTTTTGAATCTCATCTAGCCGATATGCGTTTAGCTTTTGAAAGAATGAAAAAATATGGACTGAAGATGAATCCTTTGAAGTGTGCATTCGGCATGTCGGCTGGAAAGTTTTTGGGTTTCATTATTCATGAAGATGGCATAGAGATTGATCCCAAAAAGTTAGAGGCCACACAGAAAGTGGAGGCTCCAACATGCAAGAGAGATATGCAAAAGTTCCTTAGCAAGGTCAATTATTTGAGAAGGTTCATAGCTAATCTGTCAGGGAAAGTTGATGCATTTACTCCTATCCTTCGGTTAAAGAACAATGCTGATTTCTCTTGGGGGGCAAAACAGCAAGAAGCATTTGATATGATCAAGAACTATTTGTGCACTCCTCCGGTGATGAAAGTGCCCAAGCATAGGGAACCCTTTAAGCTTTACATTGCAGCAGAAGAAGGTGTTATTGGTGCTGTTTTGACTCAAGAAACCGAAGGAAAAGAGCATGCTATTACATATTTGAGCAGGCGTTTATTGGACGCTGAGACAAGGTATACATTTATTGAAAAACTATGCCTATGCTTATATTATGCTTGCACAAAATTGAGACATTATTTAGTACCGAGTGCTTGCATAGTAGCTTGTCAAACCGATGTCATTAAATACATGTTGCATAGGCCAATTCTTAGTGGTAGAATTGGCAAGTGGGCTTATGCTTTGATTGAATATGATTTGGCTTATGAATCTCTAAAATCCATGAAAGGCCAAATCATTGCTAATTTTATTGTTGAGCATCGGATTAATGACAAGCATGATGTTGATATAAACCTTGTTTCATTAGTACCTTGGAGATTATATTTTGATGGTTCAGTTTGTAGCAATGGCCAAGGTGTTGGTATTGTTTATATATCTCCTCATGGTGCTGTTTTTGAAGCCTCATGCCGTTTAGAATATTTTTGCACAAATAATCAAGCCGAATATGAAGCATTGTTATTCGGCTTAGAGATGTTGCTTGCCATAGGTGCTACACATATTGAGGCTTTTGGTGATTCGTTATTAGTAGTGCAACAAATATCCAAAGTCTTTCAATGTTTTGACGAATCACTTAATGTTTATCTTGATAAATGTCTAGATATAATTTCTACTTTGGATTATTTTAGCATTGCTCATATATCTAGGCATGACAATTGGAGAGCAAATGAGTTGGCACAACAAGCATCCGGCTATCATGTTGATCATGGCATGTTTCATATTTCTCAAAGGCCGATGTCTAGTCTTGCCAACATAGGGGAGGCCGAACCGGAGCCCACCGTTTTGGCCACTAATGAAATATTCAATGCAGGAGAAAATCAAGACTGGAGGAAACCCATCATTGATTATTTGTGTGATCCTAGTAGAAGGGTGGACAGGGTTGTTCGGCGTATGGCTTTTAAATATACGATGAGGGATGATGACCTTTATCGCCGAACAGTTGACGATGTTCTTTTAAAGTGCTTGGATGAGGACCAAGCAAGAGTTGCATGGGAGAGGTACATGAAGGCATTTGTGGCACAAATCAGTCGGCTCCCAAGATGAAGTGTTTATTGCGACGTGCTGGGTTTTATTGGCCGACTATGATTAATGATTGCTTCAGATATTACAAGGGGTGTGAAGCTTGCCAAAAATTTGGTGATATTCAGTTGGCTCCTGCTGCTATGTTACATCCTATTATCAAGCCGTGTCCTTTCAGAGGATGGGGTTTAGACTTTATTGGAGAAATTCATCCATCTTCCTCAAAGGGGCATCGTTTCGTATTGGTGGCAACCGATTATTTCACTAAATGGTCTGAGGCAGTACCTCTCAAGAACATGACACATACAGAGGTAATCCAATTCATAACTGAGCACTTTATTCATAGATTCGGCATTCCCCAAACATTAACTACAGATCAAGGTTCATCTTTCATGTCACATCAAGTCAGAGAATTTGCCGAATCTTATAACATAAAGTTGCTCAATTCCTCTCCGTATTATGCCCAAGCTAATGGACAAGTTGAGTCCATCAATAAAATTTTAATCAAGCTTATCAAGAAGAAGATTGAGGATAATTCGAGGAGATGGCATGAGTTGTTCTCTGAAGCTTTGTGGACACATAGGATCTCAAGGCATGGTGCTACGAAGGTGACTCCATATGAGCTAGTATATGGTCAAGAGGTTGTTTTACCGGTGGAAGTAAATTTGAATGCTTTGAGAATAGCCAAACAAAATGATTTATCGGCAATAGACTTTTATAACTTGATGATAGACAATATTGATGAGGTTGCCAATAAACGTTTGGCTGCTTTAAAGGCCATAGAGAGAGACAAGTTGAGGGTGGCAAGAGCTTACAATAAGAAAGTTAAGTAGAAGAATTTTCAAATTGGCGATCTCGTCTGGAAAGTGATTCTACCGATTGGTTCAAGAGATAGAAAATTCGGGAAGTGGTCTTCGAGTTGGGAAGGTCCTTTTAGGATTACAAGAGTAGTTCCTGGAAACTCTTATTTGGTGGAATCTGTACAAGGGGCATTGTTACCTAGAGCTCTCAATGGCAAGTACTTGAAGAAATACCACCCAAGTGTGTGGCAAGAAGCCTAAGTAGTCAATGGCCGATATATGATTATCGCACTTAGCACACACATGGCCGATACATAATTATCGCCCTGAGATATATAAATGGCCGATGGAGTGTTGACATCGTCCTTAGAACAAATACCGTGCATATTACTTTTTAGCATGCAAGCTTTGCCGAAAAACAGGGGGGCATGTGTTGACATCCGATTTTGGCACGGCATAAAAAGAAAATGAGATGGTCTCGAGAGAAAAGGTTTTCAGCGTGAAAAGTTTCACGCCGCCGAATGGAACAACTTTGATGTTTAGGTTATTATCATCCAACCCTATCTTAGGGGCCGAAACTGTGCTCCGAGTGGCAGAATTTAGTGTTCCGAGTGCTTTTTGGCCGGTTACGCCTTCAAGATGACCTCGGATGAAGGAGCACTCTACATGGATTGTCTTCGTCTCGTCGAGGCGATAGATTTTCATATATAAATCATCTCAATCCGAATTCGTATGCAAAAGTTAGAGACAATACACTGCAGACTGAACCTAAACGGAAATATGGCACGAGGTACCAAACAACCTGTCTGATGGGTCGCGTGAGTCATTTGGCCATCAAGATGGCCTTGAATCGAAAAACCTTCAGCACGAGAAAACTTCATCTCGTCAAGCCGATCGATTTTCATATATAAATCGTCTCAATCAAAGGTCGTATGCGACCTGGAGAGGCAAATCAAGATCAGGCTATATTTTCAGTCGAGAAATCCGAGTAAAAAGCTTGCCAGCAAAAGGAAAAGCTTGCCGGTGTGAAGGCTTGCCGGGATGGAAATCTTGCCGGTGTGAAAGCTTGCCGGGGTGGAAATCTTGCCGGTGCGAAAGCTTGCCAGCGTGGAAGCTTGCCGATGTGAAAGCTTGCCAGGGTAGAAACCTTTCCGGGGTGGAAACCTTGCCGGTGTGAAACTTTGCCGGGGTGGAAACCTTGCCGGTGTGGAAAGCTTGCCGGGGTGGAAACCTTGCCGGCGTGGAAAGCTTGCCGGAAAAAAGCTTGCCGGGAAAGTGGAAGCTGTCAAAGTCAATCCGACCAGAAGTTGGAGATGAGCTCGAAAGATTATTTAAATGACCTCGGATAGAAAAGTGCTCTACACAGAAGTTGTGCGTATCGTCGAAACGGTCAACTTTGCTTTTGGAGTCATCATCATCGGAGATAGTATACAGCCTGCAAAGTTGTTACAAGACTCGAACAGTTCAGAAACTGCATAATTGAATCCAACCCACAGTTAAAGATGGGCCCTAAAAGTCATAAAAACAGCTTAAAAGGAGAAGTGGCCCACGTTGTATTATGCAGATCATCGAGGCGAACAAGTTTGATGTTGAACTCGATTCCATCCGAGTTAGTATGTGATATCTACAGCCCACGCAAGAAGCAGGACAGAAGTATGGGATAGATTCGGGCAGAATCCGAGTTGGACTGAAACTAGAACTGTAGGACGTGAATTGATGTAGTTTTCTTGTAAGGAAAACCTAGATGAATCCTTTACTTGTACGGGAAGTCCAGCCGCCTCTTATATATGTTAGGAGTGACAGCCGATTGAAACAACACACAATCGAACAAATCAATATACTACTTTTTCAGTCTACGTTTTATTCCTCCATCGTTTTTCTCTCTCGTTCTTCGCTGTTCCTCGAGTTTGAGAGCTGCGAATCCCGAGGCTCTAGGGGCGAGCGAATCGACCTAGGGCAGCCCATAGCTGCTGCACTCCCTGACGGGGTCCCTCCCAGGTGTGTGGGGTTTCGGGTCTCAAAAGCGCCCGCCGACTGTCTTGCGTATCGCGTTGTCGGTCAGGTCTCCTTCGACGTGAGCTGCGGTGCATCACCCCCGGCGTCGAGGGTACACATGACGTGTTCGTGTGTCAACAGCTAGTATAAGTGGAGGCAGGGCGCCACCGTAGAGAGGGGGTTTCAAGAGCCATTCACCTTCACCCAGTACACTCATACTCATCCTCCCTCGCGCGGCAATCTAACCACAAAGCAGGAGTAGGGTCTTACACCGCAAGGTGGCCCGAACTTGGGTAAACGGCTGTGTTCACTGTTCTCCATTCTTAGCTCGAGCATCCCAGAGCATCGTCATGAATTTGAGGGTCGCGAGGTTGAACGGAACGTAGGCAGCGAGCACACCCCAAAGTTCGAACCTTCCTTGGGTCCCCGGAGCCCCAATTCCGACATTTGGCTTGCCAGGTAGGGGTGTGCCACTGTTCTTTTGCTTCATTTTGACTTCAGCTCCGCCAACTCCATAGCCAACGCTCGCCGTGTTCGTGCTAAGCGCCGGGCGGCTCTCTTCGCCCAGACGGAGCCCGCAGCCGTTTAGGGGGACATGGACCAGGGGGGTCCTTGGGCCCCTGTCTCATCTTTCATGGGCCGGACAGTTGGGACGCACTACAACTACTGGAAGGTCGAACTACGAGGCAACTTCGTATCCGTGCAGGAGATCTTGGGTGCCTTGGTGTGTCCTCCAAGTCATGATAGATGATTTAGCTTGTTTATTCCCTTATTGTAACCAACCATATGTAACCCTAGTACTCCTGGTGCCTATATAAATAAGAGGGTTTAGTCCGTAGAAGCTAGAACAAGAACCATCGTCCTACTCGCTTAGGGTTTAGTTCATCTAATCTTGTGGTAGATCAACTATGTAATCATCCTATACACTTCAATATAATCAAGCAGGACGTAGGGTTTTACCTCTTAGAGAGGGCCCGAACCTGGGTAAACATCGTGTCATTCATCCCTTGTTCCCCATTGATCCCAGGTCCACAGCTCGGGACCCCCTACTGGAGATACGCCGGTTTTGACACTAACATTGGTGCTTTCATTGAGAGTTCCGTTGTTGGGTCACCGAAAGGATTAATGGCTCGCCTGTTCATCAACGACGCCATCCACGCCAGGGACATCTTCGTCCTCGGCCAAGTTTTTGCTTTTGGTAGTGTTGTACTGTGCACCGATCTGACCGGCCGCCTCGGCTAGGTTGGAAACTTTGCCCCCGGCCAGGAGATTAGGTTCGGGAACCTAGAGTTCACCGCCGACTCTCGTGGAGATCTCACTCTATCAAAACCTTCAGCTCCCCTCAAAAAATTCACTGATCCCGATGCTTTAACTTCGGGAGTGGTAAACCAGACGGGGACTGATGTTACATGGAGCCTAGCCTCAAAGCCCAACCCCATCAGTTCGACCGAGCTAGTTCCGGCCGAACACCGCCTGGGCACAACCTCAAACGTCCCTAGAGCGGCTGTACTACAGGTCAGTCCTGAATATTCGGAGGGCATAGACCCATCAGACCTTTCATCATTGAACGATCTACTAGACCGGATCCGAGCCATGGGAATCTCCAACGGCCAATCCTCGATCTATGATCAGATTGGGCTCAAGCCCGATAATACGGAAATTTATATCCCACCCATCACACACCTCGTCGCCACCATCGAGGAATTGGCCGAGGGCTCGCAATCGCCAAAGCTGAAAACAAGCTGCATCCGGGTTGGCAATTGTCTCGCCCAGGCTTCTGGCCCGGAGTCAGATGTTTGCCCCGAAAAGAGCCCGAAACCAAGCCATGACTTGAAACATGGCCTCGAATCTGTGTCGTAGTATGCAGACAGTCCGGATTCAGAACTCGACATACCAGATATCCCGGGGGTGCTTTACACCGGCGCCAAAGTTCCGGATATGCAACCCGCTAGAACGTGAAGTTTTTTCCCACCCACCCCCACGTCAAGTACTCCCCAAGTTACTCGGGAAACCCTAACGTATGCGATTTGATGTACGTCAAGAAGCAGCTCAGAGAAATGATCCATCATTACTGGGCTTGATTCCTCTTGGTCAAAGACAGGATGACGGATTGCTGCGATCAAGAAATAATAGCGACTTTTTGGTTCAACTGCGAGGACGAAGGAATCTTGAATGCCCTTGCCTGCCGCCATGTGCAAAGCTTCACCAAATTATCAGACCTGGTACGCAAATATTGCGCCATAGAAAGCGCCTGGAAAGCACAACAAATGCTCATGGATTCAACCCATGCCGAGGAACCCAAAAAAGCTCAGGCAAAACGCGTATACCAACAGCTGTCGCGCGAATATGAGGCCGCCAAAAAGAAGAATAGATCCCTCGCTGGACCCAGATTAGTCCTGGATGAGCTAGTGGACAAACCATGCCCCATACACTCGGCCTTGCTGAACACAAATCCAACCCACAGGCGTCGAGCTTGTTGGGTGGTCTGGCAGGGCGCCAAGAGCGGCGAAACTATCCTTGGACTCACCCCCCAGTAGACGATCAGCAACACCCCCATATAGCAACAATGATATTCTGACCATCTACAAGACATTCTCATCAAATAATCAAAGGAAAAGAGCCCTTCAAGAGCTCGGCCAAGTCCACCAGGTTACAACCGCAAACTCATGGATGGATACACCAATCACCTTCGATGAAGAAGACAAACCAAGTGCCCGACCCGTCCGAGCACCCGCCGCACTAGTCCTCGACCCTATAGTAGATGGCTTTAGACTAACCAAAGTACTTATGGATGGAGGCAGTGGTCTAAACCTCATTTACGAGGACACCCTTGACAAAACAAAGCTATACTACCTTTCGAGGAATTATCCCCGGCAGAGAGGCGCGCTGCGCCGGATGAGTCACTCTGGACATAGTGTTTGGCACTCCAGAGAACTACAAGCCCAAAGAATTAATCTTCCACATTGTGCCTTCCATAGCGGATACCACGCCCTATTGGGGTGTGAGGCATTCTCCACCTTTCAGGCCATACCACATTACGGGTATATGAAACTCAAAATTCCAGGGGCCAATGGCATGATCACACTCGCAAGCGATCCAGATAGAGCCCTTCGAGCCGAAAGCAAAACAACATCGCTTGCACTCGAAGCATTATCCGAGGCTCTCGCAGCCAAGGAATTAACTACACTTCATGCAATGGTGGACACGGACGACGTAGTCCTCAGTAAAAGGTCCAAATCCACATCGTTCAAACTAGCTGATGAAATAGTCAAATTCCAAGTGCATCCAACGGATCCCAACAAAATAGCATCCATTGGAGCCAGTTAGCACTGCGGACATTCCTGCGTGAGAACTGGGACATATTTGCCTGGCATCCTTTCGATATGCCAGGAATCCCATGAAGACTAGTGGAGCATAGCTACGACCGGGTCAACCGTGTATGTACCTCAGACGGGTGAAGCTGAAAGCTAGCATTCTTAAGAAAATAATGGGTCGGCCACGAGGGAAGTGAAAATAATTAGGTGTTCACCACCAAAATCTTGGGGTCAGTTCCCGACATGACTAATACCCACATACTATAGGCATCCGGATGCAACGTATGTGGTCAACATGATAAACCCGAAGAAAGGAACCCATGGAGGAACTATTTTCTTCAGAAGATGTTTCTTACGTTAAAAAGTAATATAACATAACTCTCCACACGCACTTTTGTCTATTTACACCAAATGGCCGGATTGCCTAGTTACCCGAAGTGATTTTGTGTTTCTTAGGTCACATAGTACGGAACACTCCCCGACCACTAGCCAGGGAGGCGGAAGCGGATGTCTGGTTAAGACATCGTTTACAATGCGGATCGAGAAGGCTTGATGTACAGTACATAGATACACCGAATCAAGCACCCTACTCCTTGCCATTATTGTCTATCAAGTTATCCAGGGCATAGTCCTCTTGGGAGTACCGAGCAGCAGGCATCACTTGGTCGTACACCAGGCGAAGCGGTATTTCTTGCCCGTCCGGCCCCGCCGGTCCAACACGAGCCATATGCTCTGGCTCGAGTTTGGTAAACCGGGCTTCACCATCACCCAGGCCTCGCGCGCTCCTTCCTGGCAAGCCGATATCTTCCACAACTCAAAATGACGCCGAGCTCCTTTGAAACGATTGGTGAATTTAGCCATCCCTTATGGAGGTGTCTCGGTCGGCCATAACACCCTGACCATGCTCTTCATGGCTTTCCGAGCTCTCTCGTGCACAATCACTGGTACCGTAACATGCTATACAATTGGTTTTTAACCCCTTTCCACGACGGAGTTTTAAACCATCGCCTAGTGAGTGTGGGCGATAGGGGGGTCCTTCCCACACGATCCAGAAACCGTCGTGGATAGGCGAGCGTCTACTGACGATCGCCATAGAATAAACGTATGAGAAGTCACCCCAGTCCCACATGTTATGTCTCGATGTTACTTTCTGATCCAAGAGACATCCGACACGATTACGCCACTATAGTCATGTGAAAAAGGTGGACATCACATACATTTAATCTACCGATGTGTTTGCGATAGGTACATTATTGCACACGGTTCAAGGATGTAAAATGTGTGCGGTGCCTCTACTAACGCCAACATGTCCATTTTCATAACTGTGTGCGATAGGTATTCCTATCACACAAGCACACAGGTTTGAAACGTTTGTCGTAATACCATGAATCGCACACGCATATGAGACGAAACTGTGTGTGCGTCCGTCGGGCATCGCAAATGTTTCACGTCAAAGAACCGTCTGTTCTCTATTTTTCACCGCACACGTTGTTTTCTTTCTAACCGTGTACATTATTTTATTTGCTCCTATTTAATTTTATTTTTCCCTGTAATTTATTATTCGAATTGGAAATTTTGAAATATGAAACATGGAATTCAAATTCTCAGCACAATGGTTCAACAACCAATCCATAAATAAAATTCTCAGTACAATATGTTCAGTAATTACAGGATTAGGCAACAATTAACTATGATGAACCAAAAGATTTAGAGGCGGTAAAGGTGAAGAGACAAGTGTAAATCATTTTGGCTGCCGATGGTGTTGAAGAAGCGGAATGCCCATAATGTGCCCTCCTGGATCCCATAGGCACAAACAACTTTTGTCCAACCCCTTGTGACGATCACCAGCCCATCCTTCACCGCCTTCAGGAAGACTTCTAGAGCATTATCATGGTAGCATGAATTATATATACTTTAACCTTAGTTGCCTCCACTCCGGTCATGTAGTTTGCAAGGTAATCATCAGTAAATTGCTCCGGAAACCACTGAAAAGAGAAAACTTTCAGATACTCAGGTCTAATAGGGTAACTTGTTGTGGGAAGGGGGAAAAGGCAACACATTACTTGCCATCCTAAAGTTCACTGTTGTCTTGGACAAAGTGTAAATAAAGAGCTTAATTCCCATCACCCGTTTCTTTTGCCTAACAATCTTTCTTAGTTTCCTCACTTGATGCTTGTTCATGAATATCACAATGCCCCATACGTAAAAGGGATCAAAGCATGGATCAGTACCGCTTATATATGTACCTACAAGTAACCAGAAAATGTTACTCCCTCTGTCCCATAATGTAGGATGTTTTTTTGACTCTAGCGTAGTGTCAAAAAACGTCTTACATTATGGGATGGAGGGAGTAGAAGCTAAACTGAGATTGCACAAATGATGTAAAATACAACTACCTACGTTCCTAAGTACAAGTATTTTTAGAGATTTCAATATGAACTACATACAAATGCATATAGACATGATTTAGATTAGAATCTAGATTCACTCATTTTGCTCCGTATGTAGTCTATATTGGAATCTCTAAAAATACTTATATTTAGGAACAGATGGTGTATAAGACATGAGATGCAGCTAACCTCGACGGCAAACAATAGCATCGCTCATTGTAGCCCTGTGTAAGTACATGGAAAGGCAATGTTAACTACAACAGGGTTAACATCCACTAAAAATAGCAAATGGTAATAAAATGGCAGCATCTGTAGTGATATCTTCATTGTGAAAGAGTAGGCCGGTAGCAAAGGGACGGATTAAAAAATGGATATAATTGTTTACTACAACAAACAACCTAGTATAGCCATTGAAACTAGTACTGATAGAAATAAAATTGACAGAGTTAAACATCGCAAGGCAGGTGCTGCTAGAGCAGAGAATGGCCCTGTTGTCTATAAAAAGGTAGGGAAAATAGATAAGATGGGCTAGGCGTGTTTACTACAACTTGCTTAATACATGAACTGTACAAAACATGGCCATTGCAAATGGTATTGGTAAGATTCAACTGGTCAGTTCATACATGTAAGTCCTTAGGGGTAGTTGCTAGGGCACTTCATATGGACAAGAGCCTGCCCCAAGTCAGCTACAGCGGAGGCAAGGTGTTCGTCTAGGTCGAAGCGTGGATGAGTGCCGCTAACATGTGTACCTACAAGAAGCAAGTAAATGTTAGAAGCCAAACTGCAATTGCACAAATGATGTAAAATACTATAAGAGATGGATGCAGCTAACCTCGACGGCAAACAATAGTATCGTCCGTTATGGCCCTGCGTAAGTACATGGAAAGGCATGTTAACTACAACAGGTAAGCATCCACTAAGAATAGCAAATGGGCAACATCTCTAGTATATCTTCATTGCGGAGGGTAGCACGGTAGCAAAGGGACAGATTAAAAAATGGATACAACTGTTAATTGCAAAAGGCTTAACAACATCCTAAGTCATGTTTTGTAAGTTTGTAGCTGCTATTGGTGAAATTGAGCTGGACAGTTCATACTTGAACATCACACAGTGTGCAGTACTGAAAATAACAAGGCACGTTTAACTATATCCAACCTAGTATAGCCATTGAAACTGGTACTGATAAAAATGCAATTGGCAGAGTTAAACATCGCAAGGCAGGTGCTGCCAGAGCAGAGAATGGCCGAGTTGTCTATAAAAAGGTAGGTAAAATAGCTAAGATATGTTAGGCATGTTTACTACAACATGCTTAATACATCAACCATACAAAACATAGCCATTGCAACTGGTATTGGTAAGATTGAACTGGTGAGTTCATACTTGGTAAGTGCTGAGAGGTAGTTGCTGGAGCATTTCATCTTGGCTAGAGCCTACCCAAAGTCAGCGGCGGCAGAGGCGTGGTGTTCCTCTGGGTCGAAGCATGGATCAGTGCCGCTGACATGTGTACCTACAGGAACCAATAAATGTTAGAAGTTAAATTGCAATTGCACAAATGATGTAAAATACTGTAAGACATGGGATGCAGCTGACCTCGACGGCAAACAACAACATCGCCTATTACGGCCTTGCATAAGTACATGGAAAGGCATGTTAACTACAACAGGGTTAGCATCCACCAAAAATAGCAAATGGGCAGCATCTCTAGTGATATCTTCATCGCGGAGAGTAGCACGGTAGCAAAGGGACAGATTAAAAAATGGATACAACTATTAATTACAAAAGGCTTAACAGCATCCTGAGTCATGTATTGTAAGTTTGTTGCTGGTATTGGTGAAATTGAGCTGGACAGTTAATACTTGAACATCACACAGTGTGCAGTACTGAAATAAACAAGGCAAGGACATGCTTAATACATCAACCATACAAAACATAGCCATTGCAAGTGGTATTTGTAAGATTGAGCTGGTCAGATCATACTTGGTAAGTCCTAGCGGGTAGTCGCTGGGGCACTTCATCTGGGCCAGAGCCTGCACCAAGTCGGCGGCGGCGGAGGCGAGGTGTTCCTCCGGGTCAACACGCACAACGGCCATTGCGCCATCGACCGCCATCAGCTCCTCGACCTCCACATGATATGTGGTTGGGTTTGCACGGCGATGCTCTGGAGGTAGGGGTGGTGGGGAGTTGGAGGCAGGAGGATGTTTCGCAGGCGCCATTTAAGGAATTAGGCCGTGGCCGTGATAGAGATCGGTGGGTTACCTGACTGGATCGATAATACTTGGGCAAAACGTAGATGTTGTTGAAGCTGTGGTTGCGGCGGCGGCGGTTTGAGCTGCCGGGAGGGGGGCGTGGGGGGAGATACTACGGAAATTTGATGGGTGGGGATGTGGTGGGACGAATAAATTCTGAAATCGTGCGCCTAATGGAAATTTTGCTGCGAAACTTGAAACTTGGGCGGGGGAAACACACAACACAGACAAAGCGCGCAAAATACTCGTGTGCGAGAAAAGAGAAAATTGGCAGATCCCGTCTCCAAAAAATGTACATGTGTAGTTGATTTTTTCAGTCAATGGTACGCTTGCTTTATTAGGAAACATCGCACATATAACTGACTTATGGATCATTAACGCAAAAAAATGCACACGGGTACGCCGTAGAAACCGTGGGTTTTGTGATCTTCTAATAATTCTTATATCTATCAGCATCTCCTGCCGCACCTAATTTAAAAATCTCTTTCACTGTAGCAGGATTATTCAATGTACACGAATGAGGCAAAGGTGACACCCGATGAACAATCATCGGTTTATGAAATGCAATCAAGTGTCAACATGCCTCGCTAGAATTGATCCAATGCCACAAGAGAGATGCTTGCTGCCATCCGCCAGTGCGGCTATTTAAGCCGGTGTAGTCCCAACTCACGCGGCGAGGTGGGACTAAAAATCCAGCTGCGGCCAGCTCTAGCCTCCGGTGGCTTCCGATGGCTGCGGGCAGATGTTTCAAGAGTATTTAGGGCCGGGGTGCGGCTACAAAACTTCAGTGAACACATGCTAATCAATGCTCAAAGCCCTCAAAGGATGCACTTACCGACATTGTACGTTAATAATAGATAGTACCAACTTAAAGTACTACTGGTAATTTGCTCTAAAACTAGTACGTATGTAGTACTAGTAGATGCTCGTAATTAATTATACAAACTTACGGGCGACACACGCACTAACTACTTTTGACATGCTAGCATCGGGGCATGCTGGCCAGACGCTGTCGTTCTCCTTCCTAGCCTTGTCGGCGGCAACCCATCATGCTTCGATATCCGCCGAGCTCTCCTCAGCACTGCGTGCGGCCTCTTCTTTCCTGCGGCGGCGGGACTCTCTTTTCTTGTCTGTTTTCTGCCTTTTCCGCTCCTTCTATGCGGCTTTGGCCGCCTCTAGATCCACCGCCCATTCGGTTATGGCAGCATCAAAGTTCGCCCACGTACTTGTGTGGCCGCGAGCGGCGATGAACTCGGCGCGGCGGGATGCCATCGCTACCTTACCATGTGTGAGGTCACGGGCGGCGAGGAACTCGGCGCGGTGGGATGCCATCGCTTCCTTATCAGTTACTGTGCGCCATGGTGCCATGATCGACGCTTGGACAGAGCTCTAGGACGGAGTGGCCGGACAGCCGTACAGTGCGGTGGTTTTTAAGAGCTCAACGACAAACGACGAAAGAAATTTGGCTTCCCTTACAATCTTGCTCATTCATTATCGCACATGGTTCATCTCCGTCGCCTCCGGAAACAGTGTGCGCTGAGCCTATTGTGTGTTGTGTTATGATTGCCTGGAACCCCAGCCACGCGGATCGTGCGTGTGCACCATAGGATGTGCCGTGATCGAACGACAATCCACGCCCCTCTCATCACACCCGTGCAGCTATAGCTGGATTGGATTTATATGCGCTAAATGCCTAGAAAATGCACATAATCCCCTAAATATGGTAAATGGGCCTGGAAAAGTGCCAAATTTGAACATGGTGATTTGCAGGGTGTATGTTCATCGTAGAAAAAACTCAAGGACAAAGAACGAAGGAAATTTGGATTCCCGTTCAATCTTGGTGATTTCCCTCTTGAAACCATGGAACTTCCTCGGAGATGGTTTGATTTAGGAAGGGCGTGCATGATGACATAAGCCAAACCTTCTCAATTTTTTACCAGGGCATGGTGAGGCCATACCTTGGCACCATGCGAGGCGTCATGTTTTTCAAGCATGTATTTCATTTTTCTATAGTTGAAAAACCAATAAACGAACGTTTGTGATTGACTATTGCCACACATTTTATCAAAATCTCTGCCCATTCCTTGTAAAAGGCATGAGAATTTACAAAATAGCACGAGCATGTTTTTCCAGACCGTTCTTGTGCACCTTTTCATGCACCGATTGTTTGAATTTGAGTTATGTGCATTAATGCCTAGAAAATGCACATAATCCCCTAAATATGGTAAATGAACCCAGAAAAGTGCCAAATTTGAACACGGTGATTTGCAGGGTGTATGTTCATCATAGAAAAAAACGGAATGACAAACTAGGAAGGAAATTTGGATTCCCCTTCAATCTCGGTGATTTACTATCGCACATGATTCATCTCCGTCGGCTCTGCGAATCATGTGTGTTCACCCATGCATGCAAAACGAAAAAGAAAACCCTCGTTCCCGCTGCTCACTTCGTCCCCACCCACTCGCCGCGGACTCCTCCGCAACTCTGCACCTCATCAACTTCTATCTCAAACGCCATCCTAAGCTCGACGACTGTCGTCGGCGGGCGGAGGTCGCGCTCCAAACGGCACGGGATTTCGCCCCTAGCGCTTGTCACCGCCTATCTGCACTGACTTGCACTGACATTCTAGACTCTGGTCGATTGGGGTTTTCTGCGGGATTGGGCCAGGGATTTTCTCATGGAGAAGGTAATCAATTTAGCTAAATATTCACTCATCTCTTATCGTAGTCCGTCCATCGCTCTTAATCAACCGACAGAAATCGGCGTGGATTCATTTTTCTTTAGCTGATTCGAGGGTTTTCATTCATGTGTCCACAGTGCAAGCACAAATCGGGCAAGTGTGGTGGTAGCCAGTCGGAAATGAAGTTCTATCTCACCATTTCGGATGACTTCAGGGAGGGCTTGGTATGTTCAATCTCACCCTACCATGGTCGGCATGGCCTAAATTTGTGAACACATGCCGTCTATTGCTACATTTGGATAAAAGTTACGGTGCCACATGCAGCCTAGACGTTGAAGCCCATTTTTCCCTATATTAGGCAAATTAATGATGTATTGTTCATTCAGTTACTCTCATATTTGCATCAAATCTTTGTTACATTATCTATTTTTAATTATACATTTTTGTACTTTGCTTTCAGCTATATATTGTTCTGTTCTATCAGTTACTCCCATATTTGCATCTTGCTCTGTTATTTCAATATATCTAATTTACGATCTTAATTTTCATTTCAAGCAGGTTATCCCTTGCTTTGCAAGAACACAAGTAGTAGGAAATCTTGGGCTTTACTTTGTTGATGACTCCATGGATGTCATATTGACAACGCAACATGGATTTACAATGACAGTTAGCGCACAACTTGATAAAAATGGTTACTCCTATTTTGATGCGAACCTTTGGAGAAAAATTTCTAAGTTTTATGAATTGAAAGCTGGCAATAAAATTCTAGTGCATGCACCACAGCCTAGTCTAATTAACATGGATGTTTACTTCCCCAATGTCATCAGCCAATCAAAGTCTGATCGAGGTTAGTGTTCTTTCAACTTTCTCCATGCATGCATATTACTTAGAAAAATCGGGGTATTTGTTCTGACTAACTGATCACTATTTAAGCAACCAATTGTGATTTCATTTTTTGACTTCATTCCTAGGCACTAACAAATTCTATTTACCAATTTATGCGCACTATATATTCTTCTGCCATGTTCTGAATAAATAATACCTTTCCATCTTTTAAGCAGGATATGTTGGATGCATAGTTAATGATCTGTATGTTACTTAGCATACCAAATTTCACTGGAAAGACTTGAAGCATGTCATAAAATCTGTTGATAATCTGACAAAGATAGCGCAGCGTATGAACGCTAGATTTTGGATGGGATTAATTATACCTATGGTGCACACATTGAACAAGACCAATTGTGTGCACAAAACACTGGTACAAAGTCTTATTTTTATGTCGATGTTCATAAACTATATATATCTTCAACGGTATGTTGCAATTGGTTTTTATTTTACATTTCAACAGAAATTGCCCGCTGCAGCTGTTCCTGAATCGATTTCCCGGCGTGGTTGAATTACACTTGTGCCTGCTAATAACGCTAAAGTGATTGCAAGGTACTGCATTTCCCGCAGAAATGGAACCATTCAAATTAACAAGTTCTGACTTGTCGTGGCAATGCATTCATATTGGAAAATTGGAGACATTGTTCTACTCATGCTCTACGAAGGCACAGGAGGTTTCTTCCTTTTCATTGACGAGATGCCGAGTCGCCGTGATCACGCTGCTTCTAGCAGATAATTGTGGTTGTTGGCTCTCAGCCTCTTAAAATGTGCTAGTTGTTACTATGTTAAGTATGTAGATATGGACCATATGGTTGTTGGCCCTCAGCCTCTTAAAATGTGCTAGTTGTTACTATGTTAAGTATGTAGATATGGACCATATGGTTGTCAAAACCGTGTTGCGAAGATCCTCCTTTTGTCGAATAGTGTCACCACTACATATATGTTACTCAAATGTCATTAGCCAAGTTCTTAAATTTTCATGGAAAGTATTAGTATCATACATAGTTCATTCAGTTTAAGCGTGTGCCCGGTAGAGTAGAGGATGTCCATGTTTTTGACGTGGCGATCAGCACCGATGTCCAGAAGGCATTTGCATATTTATTGTCCATATTGCAAATTCAGATAATATACAGACAGGCCAGCCCGTATAATTGACATATTTGACATGCATGAAGAAATCAATTTAATATATATATATTGCTAATTTACAAGAATATAACGATCCGCGCGGGCACAAAAGAGCTACACTGTGCACCAGACACTGACCCAGCACGCACAACAGTCATCGTCCATCAGGGTGTCGATCATGGGCTCAATGGGAGCGGAGGCCACCAAGCCGATGACCTACACACCTTGATCGATCGATGCTGGGGCAGACTTGACATCAGGAATTGCCGGTACTGCCTCGGGCGAAGCGCTCACCAGGGCTACCGTGACCGCCGGGTCTGCACCGGCGACGTCCGGTGAGATGACGTTGGCTCTCGCCAGGGCTGCCATGATGGCCCCCACGCATGCCCCGGCGATGTCCCGCGCTGCGCCCTCCTGCTTCTGGGACATAAGCCTGCGCCTCATACGGTGGCCGCTACTGCCGCAGTTGTCCTTGCGTCATCAAGGTCCCTCTTCCGCCGCACGCACCATCCGCCGCACTCTGCACTGAGCCAGCAGTATCGCCCACTTGCGATCCTTGTCCGCTTTTAGGATGACCCTAGCTAACCTGGCGGCTTGCTCGTATCGCGTTTCCTGCTTCCTCTGGCTGTCGTCGGGAGAGGCGGCGGCATGGCCGTCGAC
This sequence comes from Thinopyrum elongatum, assembly GCA_011799875.1. Classification (NCBI taxonomy): domain Eukaryota; kingdom Viridiplantae; phylum Streptophyta; class Magnoliopsida; order Poales; family Poaceae; genus Thinopyrum; species Thinopyrum elongatum. Next base: position 177,201,708 of record CM022300.1, read on the forward strand.
CGCCAAGCCGACCATCGTGCCTTCAGCCTCAATTCTGCCATCGCGCGACTCCATCCCGTTGTCGGCCATTGGGGGTATGCTGGTATGTGTGGGTAACTACCTAGCAACTGGATCAATAGCGAGTCATCGCTGGCGGCCATTGCTATGGTTATTTATAGCTAGCAACTGGCTAGGGTATTGGGGATTTTACAATTCACCTCTGTGGAGCGCAGGAAGCCTTCGATGGAGCGCGGGAAGACTAAGTGGAGCACACAACCCAACAACCGTATGCGGTGTCACGTGTTATCACACATGTGTTATCATAAGGAAACATATGTGTAACTTACTAATCATCGCACACGAGTACTCGCACACACATCGTGTGAGATACTCCTAGACATCGCAAGCAACTACTTTGCAGTTTTCAAAGTATTTTCTACACACGAAATCGCACACGAATTAACTCTAGTAACCGTCTGTGTTATATATTCTCATCGCAAACAGTTCTTCCGAGTGGGATGTTTGACACCGACAGCCATGGCGATCGCCGCCACTCCGCCTCGGCAGCGGCCAAAGCCGCCACCGACCCTGCTGCCCACGAGTAGCAGGACTCCTCCATGCACACTTCCGTGTAGCCTTACGGCCGCACCGCCATGGCCTCCTCCTCCCTAGGCTGCCGTGGGCTGCCGAGCGTGCAAGCCGTGCTGCTCATGGTGCACGAGCTGCTACGCTACCGCCCGGCCGACACTGGCTACGATGCCTGGCTAGGCCGCATCACCGAGGTTGTCAGCACCGCCGGAGAAGCCCCGACAGCCTCCCACTTGCTCCGTCCACCAACATCTTGTGCTGGCGACGTGGCACACGACGCGCCTCCGCCTCCTCCCCTGTGCGGTGACAACGCCGAGCCCCGACGTGACACATGGCTGTGCGACCCACCGCGCGGAGCACCTCCACCGACCCGAGATGAAGCTAGCTGACAGATTGTCCACCGCGCACCGCTTGACGCACGTGTGCTCCTCGAGCAGCAGCGCCAACGCCAGGACCGGATCGTCCAAGAGGTCGCGGTGGTAGGGCACCAAAACTGCGTCGTCCACGCCCGCAGCGCGCCCACGAGCACCGTCGGCTGCCGGGCCTTCACTCGCGAGCTCTGTCGGGTGGTTTGGTCCGTCAAGTTTAAGCCTGAGTTGCCCTCGTGCTACGATGGCATCCCCGACCCCACGGAGTTCCTCCAGCTCTATGCGCTGAGCATCGAGGCGGCAAACAGCGATGACAAGGTCATGGCGAACTGGTTTCCCATGGCCCTCAAGGACGGCGCGCGCTTCTGGCTCATGAACCTGCCTGAGGAGTCAATCTCTTCATGGAGCAAGCTCTGCGACCAGTTCATCGCCAACTTCAAGGGCACCCACGATCGCGCCCTCATGGTCAAAGACCTACGGCGCGTGAAGCAGTGCCCTGGGAAGACCATCCACAAGTACATTCAATGCTTCAGCCAGGTACGCAACAGGATCCCGCATCCCTCGGACGAAGCCATCATCTTGGCATTCTCCAATGGCGTAACGGACGTTAGGATGTGCAAGAAGCTCTCCTCCAACGATGACCTGAGCACGGCGCTGGAACTATTCAACATGGCCGATAAGTGTGCCAAGTCTGAAGAAGGCCGCCTGTTCATCCACAACGACCCTGACACCGAGCCCGACCATATGAAGACCAAGGCCAAGGAATTGAAGTGCAAGGGCCATGCCGTGTTGGCGGCGGAGCCTGAGCAGAAGCGCGGCCGCGACCGCAACGAGCCCTTCAAGGATGGTCGCTTATTCTGCTTCTACCACAACGTGTGCACTCACAACACCGACGACTGGCAGGAGCTCCAGGTGCTCCGCGGTGGCGGCCGTGGTGGCGGCCGGTGGGACAACCACAACGGCAACCCCCGCCAGGGCTGCTGCGACCAGCCTCACGAGGGTGGTTGGTGCGACCAGCCTTGCGACGGCGCCTGGCGCGATCAGCCTCGCGAGGCGCGCGCTGAGGACAACACTTTCATTCCGCCGCTACCACCACCACCAAGAAGGAATGACAACAACTAGCAAGGTGAGGGGGCTGGGGGCTACCAAGATCCTGACACGATATCCTGCATCCTCGGCGGAGCTCAGGCCCCCGCGTCCAACCGCCTCTTCAAGCAGTTCTCTCGCGAGGTGAACGCTGCCCTCTCGAAGCTTGAGGCCGCATGACCCCTCAAGTGGTTGCAGTACGCCATCACCTTCGACTCCAAGGACCACCTCAGGTGCTTGGCCACTGTCGGTGCACTCCCCATGCTGTGCACTCCCTCCATAAGCAACGTCGTTGTCACCAAGACCCTCATCGACGGGGGTGCCGGCCTCAACATGATCTCGATCATGACCTTTGAGACGCTCTAGGTGCCCTATGACCAGCTGATGCCGACCAAGCCCTTCTCTGGGGTGACGAACGCGCCCACCATCCCCCTCGGACAAGTATGCCTCCCTGTCACCTTCGGCACGCGCAGCAACTACCACACCGAGCTCATCGATTTCGACGTGGCCCACATCGGCCTCCCGTACAATGCCATCCTGGGATACCTCACACTCGCCAAGTTCATAGTGGCAACCCACCACGGCTACAACATCCTCAAAATGCCTGGCCGCAGCAGCGTCATCACAGTCGCCTGTGACGAGAAAGATGCGGTCTGCTCCCTCGAGCATGCCTACCAGGGCGCTGCGGCTGAAAACTCCGACGGCGAGGGTGCCGCCACGCTTCCTGGGTCCGCCCCCGCAAAGAAAAAGCAGCTCCTCCCCAAGGACCACCCTGAAGGAGAGACGTAGTCAGCTGGTGGCGACGCCCAGTGCCTCGCCCTCCTCCCGCATAGGAAAGGCGTGCCCGATGCCTCCCTCTGGGTAGGCTCAGGGGCTCCCACCTGGAGAGCGTCTGACCTGACCAGTGTGACGAGGGAGGTGCTCGGGCACCACTTGGAGGCGTGCTTCAATGCGCACCCCCACGAGTAGGAAGCACAGCGCCAGGCGCCAGGAGTACAGGAATTCATAGCTCAGGAAACTTACAAGCTGCAAGAAGTGCGGACCATCCGCGGTGAGCGTCGCCGCACGTGCCTCGCTTGTCCGGTTGTAGCCCCCAAGGAGGACAGCGTGGTGCGCGTGTGTGTTGACATCACGGGTCTCAACAGGGCGGGGTTCCAGGACCTCTTCTGGCTGTCGCGCGTCGATCAGAGCAGGGGCATCGCCACCAACTACACCAGCATGCCCTTCGCCCTGATGAATGCTGGTGCCACCTTCCAAAGTTTCACACAGCTCGCGATGGCGCCTCGTGAGGCCCCAGCCCCTCGTGAGCCCCCAAGGCCTCAGGATCCAACCAGCCCCTGAGAGGCGAACCTCGACGACACACTTCGCCATCCACCCCGACCCTCCCGCAACAGTATGATCGCCAGATGACTTTTTGGTTTGTTCAGATTAAGGGCGCCGCTCGGGCTGCATTATCCTCAGGCTGGCCAGTGGCCGCCCTTGCAGCCAGTTTGGTTTTGGCCGTGTACCAGATTTGGTTATGCTTTGATGAAATTATCTTACTTGCTTAACCCTATGTTTGGTGCCTCGCCACCATGGAGGCCGTCGTGCCCTCGCGACCCTCCTCCCGACAGCCCCATGACTGGGGGCTGGGCATGACGTCTGTGCTCGGGCCCGTCCCAGCAGCGTAGATAAATCCAAGTGATTGAGCTCTGTCTCGTAGGCCTGCTCTCATGTAAGTCACCTCACAAAGGTCCTTGGTGTCTTGCCCTCTCATGGGACCATCGTGAGAAGGCGAGTGAGGGCACGACTGTCGGTGTCAAAACCGGCAGATCTCGGGTAGGGGGTCCCAAGCTGTGTGTCTGAGGATCGATGGTAACAATGGACAATGGGGACACGATGTTTGCCCAGGTTCGGGCGCTCTTAATGGAGGTAAAACCCTATGTCCTGCTTGATTGTATTCGATGAGTATAGGGGTTACAAGAGTTGATCTACCTCGAGATCGTAATGGCTAAACCCTAGCTGTCTAGCCTATGATTATTCTGATTGCCTCTACAGACTAAACCCTCCGGTTTATATACACACCGGAGGGGCCTAGGGTTGTACAGAGTCTGTTTACAGAAGAAAGAAATAATACATCCGAACACTAAACTTGCCGTCCACGCATATAGGAGTCCTACCCGGACACGGGGGATGGCCTTCTTCTTTATCTTCACAGCCCATCAGTCCGGCCCATATCGAATAGACCAGACACCCGAGGACCCCTTAATCCAGGACTCCCTCAGTAGCCCCTGAACCAGTCTTCGATGATGATGAGTTTGGCACGCGGATTATCTTCGGCATTGCAAGGCGGGTTCCTTCCCCCGAAAATTTTAAGTTAGCTCCATGCATAAAGAAACTGTATCCGGCTCTGCATAATCAATACAACCCTTAGCCACGAAGGCAAGATGTAAGAACAGGAACAGTGTCTTTTACTGACAACTTTTTTGGCGAAGCATCACACTTGACTCTTTAACATTTCGAACCGTTTTCACGCCTCCCATTTCGTGTTGCAAGGTCTAGCCTTCATTGGCACGTCTTGTCAAAACAGAGATCATGCCCGCCCATTACGGGATTCTCATCAATATGGTTTGGGTAATCCAACCGCACCTTACGCATGATTTCGTTGGGAACAGGCGAGGTTTATGGCTTGAGAAGGGGACGTTTGGTATTTTTACCGTCTATAAGGGGATAAAGATCCCTCCTTTTTCCCCACGCCTTCCTCTAGCTTCTGTCTCCCAATCTCCAAGTTCGAGTGCCCATAGCTCCAATCTCCTCCACCACTGCCACCCATCCCAGCAATGGTCGGGTCCGGCTCCAAGGGCAAGTGGGAGGCCTCCACCATCACTGAAAAGGACGTCAAGGAGCTCTGGAGCGCAGGCTATTTGTCCGCGGATATCGCGCATAGGATCCCTGACAAAGATCAGGTCATTCCTACTCCGGAGCCCGGTGAGAGGGTCGTCTTCATCCCCCATTTCCTCCGGGGGATAGGGTTTCCCCTCCACCCCTTCGTCCGGGGTCTTAAGTTCTACTACGGTCTAGATTTCCATGATCTAGCCCCAAATTCCTTCCTTCACATATCGGCGTTTAACGTCATGTGTGAGGCTCTTCTCCGCATCCCCCCACACTTCGGCCTATGGCTCAAGGTCTTCAATCTGAAGCCGAAGGTGGTCGACGGACAGCATGCAGACTGCGGCGGGGCTATGGTGAGCTAGCTCCCCAATGCCGTTTGGCCCAAAGGGGCATTCGTGGAGACGGTCAAGGTGTGGCAGCAGGAGACGTTCTACATCACCGAATCCTGCGACGCCAACTGGGTGGCCACGCCTGTCTTTAGATCCGAACCCCCCACGAGACTCACCTCATGGACCGCCAAGGGTATTGATTGGGGGTCCAAACCGGAGGTGAAGGTGCTCCAAAAATGCATCTCTGACATATTGGGTGAGAACACTAGTCTCACAAACGTGCTTCAAGTGATGCTTTTCCGCCGCATCCTTCCTTGCCAGCTCCGGGCCTCTCCCATGTGGGAGTTCAATCCGGCGAAGCCACAGACCTTGAAGCACTTCTTCGGCACCATGCACGTACATATATGGAAGTAGCTCTTCAAGGTTCAGAAAAAGTGGCCGAAGAAGAAAGAAGACATCGGGCTCGACATCGAGAACCCAGCCACGGCGGTAAGCATAGTCTTTTCGAAGACCTATGTCGGCGTCCTGGGACCGGGGGTGCCCAGACTTGCCTGTCTGCGGCCCATGGCGTGGCTCCATCGACGGCCTGGTATGGCCCAGCTTTAGCAACAACAACTCAAGACCCTCGCGAGGGGCCAAGCCTCGCGAGGCGGACGACACCAAGACCTCCACGAGGGTCGGCCTCCCTAGGATGGCTCCCGAGGAGTGGAGATATCAATGCAAGCCGCACCTCGCGAAGTTCACCTGACGTGAGCCATGATGACCAAGACTAGGCGGGCGCCAGCGGGCGCAGTGTACCAGTTTCCCCTTTGGTGCCAAGGAGGCAAGCGCAGGCGCGGAGTCCCGAGGAATCAAGCAAAGGTTTCCATATCGGTGCAACAAGACCAGGACCGCCAGGACGGAAGTCATCGCGGAGCCCACTGCGGCTTCACCGCCAGAGGCTTTTGCAGGCGAAGACTACTTTTGTCAGTATAATTTGTACTAGTTGTCTCCCTTCGAATTTGGCCGTTGTGGGATCCCTTCCCACCTACATTTGGGAAGAGGACCAAGGCCACTATAAATAGGACTTAGCCACCACCATAGAGGGGGATCGGATCCATTCCACCCTGACAACCTCAAAAGCTCATCGAGCTCAAGAACACCTCACCTCCTGAGGTCGTTCCACATCTGTACTAGTCCATCCTCAGCCCTCCGAGGCAATCCACCACAAAGCTGGAGTAGGGTATTACACCGCAAGGTGGCCCGAACCAGGATAAACTGCTGTGTCTCTTGTCCCTTGGGTTCGTCGAGCTAGGCCGTGGGATCGTTGAGCAAGTAGACTGGGGAGGGAGAGTTCTTCGCACGCACCCCAGAGTTCGAACCTCTTAAGGGTCTGCGGAACCCAGAATCCGACATTTGGCGCGCCAGGTAGGGGTGCGTCGGAGCCTTTCTCCCGTCGGTCGACCCGTCGCTGCTCCACCGCTTCCATGGCTGACGCCCGTCAAGCCAGTGCTGAGCGTCGGGCCGCCCTTGCCGCTCGCGTCGCCCAGACGGTGCCCATCGGCGGGCCTACCCGCCATTCTCCATCGCCTGCTGCTAACGCCGCCACCGGCCCAGCGCGGCAGGAGCAGCAAGCTTCGTCGCTGCACCCCTCCGTGCGGCGTGATGGGCGCATGGCCACTCCGTCACTGACTCCGGTTGGTTCGTCATCTCACGCTCGTCGCAGGCCGGCGGATGCGCAGGCTGGGTTTCTCATGGCGCGCGAGCTCTTGTGCTACCGCCCCGTCGACGACTTCTATGAGGATTGGCTCGAGCGCATCGCCGAGCTTGTCAGCGCCGCAGGGGGCTCGCCTGCGCCGTCTCTGTCGCTGCCTCGCCCACCACCTGCCGCTGGTGACGTAGCACACGGAGCGCCTCCACCACCTCCCCGTCAAGACATCGCCCTCGCACCAAGGCGCGCGGCCCCATGGCATGACCCACCGCGCAGGGCGCCCGAGCGCATAGAAGCAAGCTGCCAGGAGGTCCGGCGGCCGCAAGAAGATGCTCCTGCGCTCCCAGCACCCCCATGCCAAGACCGCGCGCTGCCTGTGGTGGTGGCGCGTGAGCGCCAAGATCAAGCTCCACCTCCATGTCGGGGTCCCGTAACCACCGCGGGCTGCCGAGCCTTCACTCCCAAGCTACGTACCATCGTCTGGCCGGGGAAGTTCAAGCCCGACTTGCCTCCACGCTACGACGGCACTCCCGACCCTGCTGAGTTCCTGCAACTCTACGAGCTAAGCATCGAGGCGGCCAACGACGATGAGAAGGTCATGGCGAACTGGTTCCCCATGGCTCTCAAAGATGGCACCCAGTCATGGCTCCTGAACCTGCCCGCAGGATCAATCTCCTCCTGGGGCGAGATGCGAGAGCGTGTCGTCGCCAACTTCCAGGGCACCCGCGACCGCCCGCCTGCCGTGGGCGACCTGCGACGCATCAAGCAGCAGCCAGGCGAAACCCTGCAGACGTACATCCAGCGCTTCAACAGCGTCCGTCTCAAGATCCCCAAGGTGTCGGACGAGGCCATCATCTCAGCTTTCTCTGATGGCGTCCGCGATGTCAAAATGAAGGAGGAGCTCACCATACACGAAGACCTGTGCATAGCTCTGGAGATGTTTAACATGGTGACCAAGTGCGCGAGAGCTGAGGAGGGATGCCTCTCCCTCCTCGAGCTCCCAGCGGCTGACCAGGAAGACAAGAAGGCCAAGGCCAAGGACGTGAAACGCAAGGGGGCGGCCGTGCTTGCGGCTGAACCAGAGATGAAGCGCGGCTGCGACCACCCAGAGTCATCCAAGGGCAGCCGTCCGTTCTGCGTCTTCCACAACGTACACAGCCACAACACCAACGAATGCCATGAGCTCAGGTCCATCCGCGACGGGCGCCTCGGTCGATGCCCCGAGCACAATGATCGAGGCTATGACCACGGAGGAGGCTGAGGCGGAGTTCGTTGGGACGACCACGAGCGTCGCCAGGAGTGGCGTGACCAGCCTCATGAGGACCGCTGGCAAGGCCAGCCTCGCGAGGGTGCCTGGAGAGATCAGCCTCGTGAGGACCGTCCTCAGGGAAATGCCGGCCTCCCTCCGCTGCCACCGCCACCAAGAAGGAACGACGACCACCACCAGGATGAGGGGGCTGGGGGCTTCCAGGAGCCTCGCGCCGTCGCTTGCATCCTGGGCGGTGCTCAGGCCCCAGCCTCCCAGCGCATCTTCAAGCAGTTCGCCCATGAGGTGAATGCGGCTCTCCCCAGGCTCGAGGCCACACGCCCGCTCAGGTGGTCCAAGTGCATCATCACCTTCAGCTCGTCAGACCAGCTCAAGTGCGCGGCAACCGCCGGCGCTTCCCGATGCTCTGCTCTCCCATCATCAGCAACTTCCTCGTCACCAAGACCCTCATTGATGGCGGTGCGGGGCTCAATGTCCTTTCCACCAAAACGTTTGATCGCCTCCAAGTGCCCTATGATCAGCTGTAGCCCACCAAGCCCTTCTTAGGAGTGACCGACGGCTCCACCACCCCGATAGGGCAGATCTGCCTCCCTGTCACCTTCGGCCAACGCGACAACTACCAGACCGAGCTCATCGACTTCGATGTCGCCCACATCCGTCTTCCGTACAATGCCATCCTTGGGTACCCAGCCCTGGCCAAGTTCATGGCGGTGACTCATCATGGCTACAATGTCCTCAAGATGCCAGGGAACAGTGACATCATCACGATCGCGTGCGAGGAAAAGGACGCGGTGTGCTCTCTCGAGCGCGCCTACCAGGCCGCGGCGGTTGAGGACCCAGATAACGAAGGCACCATCTACCCTCCTGAGGCTATCCCCAAGAAGAAGAAACAGCTGCTCCGCCAAGAGCCTCAAGAGAACGGTGTCTCCACCGGCACCACCTCAGGACCAGCGCCCTCGGATGGGGCGCCCCCCTCTCTTGCATAGGAAGGCGCGCCCGACGCCCCTCTCAGGCTGGGCTTGGGGGCTTTCCTCTAGAGGGCCTCTGAACTAGCCAACGTCACAAGGGAGGCGCTCGGGCACCACGTGGAGGCGTGCTTCGGCGCGCGCTTCCGCCAAGAGGGCACTAGGCACGAGTTGCCTGGTGCTCAGGAGTTCATCATCAAGGCAACCGAGGAGCTTCAAGAGGCAAGAGCCATGCGCGGCGACCGCCGCCCGCCACCTGGCTCAGCTCCTTGTCCTGGCGAGGACAGTGAGCTGCGTGTCTGCATCGACTACCTCGGGCTCAATAGGGCTGCGTCTCAGGAGTGCTTCTAGCCATCGCATGTTGGCTGGTGCGAGGGCCCCCCTCACAGCTACGTTCGCATACCGTATGGCCTGCCGAACGTGGCTGTCACCTTCCAGCGCCACCTGCGGCGCGTCCTGGCGGCTCAGGAGATCAGGCACTAGGCGGTCCTAGTGGAGATGGCGACGGTTCTCCGCGAGTCCCCGGAGCCCCCAGAGCCTCCCGAGGTTCAGGACCCAGGCGACTCGTGAGGAGCGACTTCTTCAGCACACATCTTCAGCTGCTCCAACATCTCTTCAGCAACGGTACCAGGTGACATTTTCCAGTTTATTCAGTTGGGGGCGCCCCTCGGGCAGCATTATCCCCAGATCGCGTGGGCCTGTCCCTGCGACATGTACCCTTTTGCATCTTGATTCACTCCGTTGGGGGCGCCCCTCGGGCTGCATCATCCGCAAGCCGTGTTGGTCCGTCCCTGTGGCATGTATCGCTTTGCATCTATCAGCACTAGCCTTATTCTTGCCATCAGTCGCTTTATGATTATCACCTGCTTGCCCATTGCCTTTTGCGGCCTCCCGTGTTGCCGACCAGCCTCCTGCTCATCCTGCAATGGGGGCTACACATGCTGGCATGGCGCTTGTGCTCGGGTCCATCCCTGCAACGCTGACAAATCTGAGGGATCGAGCTCTGGCTCGCGGCCTGCCCCGCGCACATCACCTCACCAGATCCTCAGTGCCTTCATCTTCTTGCGGAAAGATCAGCGGCTGGACAACAAACGCGACTATAAGTTATATCCTCCTCTTGGACTAACCCGCAGGAATCTCCAGAGCTTAACTACAGGCGGTCCCGCTGGCCGCCCCTTTTTTACGCGATTCGCTTGCGCGTTAAAGGGGGGGGGGGGTCCTGAGCATCGCGCCTCAGGAGCTCCTACTGACTCTCCAGCCCTCACACCCTAGCCTTGACCATGGCATCGTGACCTGGCATACCAGCGGTGGCTGAGGCTCGCTCGAGGGTCGGGACCCGAGGACGCAGAGCATTCACATTAGCGAGAAAAGGGGAGGCCGGCGCGAGCCCTACCTGATAGCACCACCGCCAAAGCGCAGATCGGGCGCTGCACGAAGGAATCACCTCAAGTTCATCAAGATAAGTTACTTATACGAATCGGCGTGAACCCGCTGCCTAGAATTTTCAACTCTCGTAATCTCGCTCCGGCAATGCCACTTCCCTTTTCGGCCTTTAGGGAGCTGCTTGCATGCCAAAGGAGACCTCTTGAGCATCGCGTCTCAGGAGCTCTTACCGGACCTCGGGCCACACACCTTCTGGCCTTGACCACGACAACGCGACCTAGCATACCAGCAACGGCCGAAGCCTGCCTGGGGACTGGGACCTACCGGCGTAGAGCGCAAAGCTACCGCGAGAACGAAAAGGGGAACAATGCCGAAGCGAGACATGCAGCTGTAACCTTATCCCAGGAATAATAAACATTGAAGCAAAAGCATTAAAATTTCCTTACATACCCCCACGGGGTTTGCCTTGACTCCTCGCAGGGGACAAAAGAGGAAAAACCTCAAGAAACCCTGGCAGCGGGCATCGCCGTCGACGCTGTCATCAACAGTGGGCCACGTGACGCCAACGCCAACCCCATCATCATCGATGTCGAGCGGACGCCGCTGCCGCGCTCCGGGCACAGGGGGAGCTCGGTGGCACGTAGCTGTCGTCGCTCGACTCCGAAGACTCCCTAGGCTCGGGAGAGTCGCTGGACTCCCAGGAGCCGTCGCTGCTACTGGAGGAGCTGTCGGCAGGCCCGGAGGCGGGCTTGGCGCCCGCAGCCGCGCCACGAAGGCCGCTTCCTCTAGGGCAGCATTCCAGGCGGCGACCCTCGTCGTCGAAGACCTTGAAGAACAGCGTGGAGGCGCCATCGTACTCGAAGTGGATGGCGAGGGCTCCCTCCACGCGGCAGGCGCGGGCGACCTTGCCCCATCCTCGGGTCATGAAGACCTTGCCAAGGGGAGGCCGACCGCCAGCCTCCACGATCGCACGTAATGATGATTTTTCTCTGCATGCAGCAGGGTCTCGTCAAGTCGAGCAGTTGCCGAGGCAGCGTGGGGAAGCGGAGGCACCCACGCCCCATCAATCGCCACGCGGCAATTGAGGCCGCAGGTGGTTAGGGCCCGCGGCGCTCCGCATTGCCCTTTGGCTTCGCCTCGAAGCCAAGTTCGAGCGCGCCTTGGGCCCGGGGGCTTTTGTTGGCGTCCTGGGACCGGGGGTGCCCGGACTTGCCTGCCTACGGCCCATGGCGTGGCTCCATCAACGGCCTGGTACGGCCCAGATTAAGTAACAACAAGTCAAGACCCTCGCGAGGCGGACGACACCAAGACCTCCTTGAGGGGTGGCCTCCCCAGGTTGGCTCCCGAGGAGCGGAGATATCAATGCAAGCCGCACCTCGCGAGGTTCACCTGACATGAGCCATGATGACCAAGACCAGGCGGGCGCCAGCGGGCACAGTGTACCAGTTGCCCCTTTGGTGCCAAGGAGGCAAGTGCAGGCGCGGAGTCCCGAGGAATCAAGCAAAGGTTTCCATATTGGTGCAACAAGACTAGGACCGCCAGGACGGCAGGACGGAGGTCCTCGCGGAGCCCACTGTAGCGTCACCGCCAGAGGCTTTTGCAGGCGAAGACTACTTTTGTCAGGATAACTTGTACTAGTTGTCTCCCTTCGAATTTGGCCGTTGTGGGATCCCTTCCCGCCTACATTTGGGAAGAGGACCAAGGCCACTATAAATAGGACTTAGCCACCACCATAGAGGGGGACCGGATCCATTCCACCCTGACCACCTTACCAGCTCATCGAGCTCAAGAACACCTCACCTCCTGAGGTCGTTCTACCTCTGTACTAGTTCATCCTCAGCCCTCCGAGGTAATCCACCACAAAGCTGGAGTAGGGTATTACACCGCAAGGTGGCCCGAACCAGGATAAACTGTTGTGTCTCTTGTCACTTGGGTTTGTCGAGCTAGGCCGTGGGAGCGTTGAGCAGGCAGACTGGGGAGGGAGAGTTCTTCGCATGCACCCCAGAGTTTGAACCTCTTATGGGTCTGCGGAACCCCGAATCCGACAACCTATCTGATCAATATTTCGGATATGATAGAAATAATATTACCTGCTTTCTTTATAAGCCTGGACGACAAAGGCGGAGCGGATCAACTGTCCGACACCGCTGCCTGAGGATCCGGCCATACCCCAGCTAACGAAGATGCTGGTTCCGACTCCCTATCAGGCGCCGGAGAGGAAGACCAAGAAGAAGAAAGGCAAGGAGGCCAAGGGCGGCCCCACCATAAAGGTCCTTCGGAAACAGTGTCCGGAGAGACTAAAGCCCTCTCTTGCCATGAAGGAGATGAGGAAGAAGAGGAGGAGGAGGTGGAGAGCGACTCCCCCGTAAGGGGAGGAAGAAGAAAAGGGCGGCCTCCGAAGACCCGGAGGAGGAGGTGCCCGAGAGAGGGAAGCTGGCCCTTCCGGACAGTTCGGACTCAGAGACCGAACTAGTCCCCAAGAAGCCACACAGGGTGAAGCCCTTGGCCGAATTGTAAGTATTCAGAAACTTACTGTTTATCTTCGGTCTACCTGCTTCCATTATATAAGTTATTTTGCTATTTGCCATTCAGCCCTCCGCGCGAGCTCCCGCAAACCCCATCATTGGAGGGGAACTCTTTGCCACCCGAAATGGCAGAGAGTGACATGCCGACGCGTGCCACCTCGCCTATCGTTATGGAGGACACCGAGGTGTCGTCCCAAAGGACCTCTCTTGGCAGAGGGGGGCGAATGAAGCCGCCGAGAAAGCGCCCGAGGTTAATACCTCGGTCACCAAAAACCTAGGGGAGGCGACCCCTATGACAACCGACGGTGGGGACCCCCAACAATCCGAGCCCCAGCCGAACACCATTCCGGAGACCAACACGGCTCCGGGATGGGATAAGCAGCCCTCTTCGAAGGAGGGGGAAGGAGCATCAGCTCCATCGGTGACCTCCACTAATCTGGAGGCGCCCAATGCTCTAGAGGAAGCACTGCAGCGTGCTTCCATCGTGGCGGAGCACCGCACCCTAATGGGTGTGGTGGTGGAGAAGGTTCAGTCTGCTAAGAGCAGACTGAACGAAGCCTTCACCAGCCTACTGCCAGGCTTCGAGGTATGCAACGTAATGTTCTAAAAACTTTTCATATAGATGAATATACCTGTGTACAGACAGTAGCCCCTGAGGCTCTGTTTGGTTAAAAGAAACCAAACAGAGGATCCATATAGTATTCGGGAGAGTTAACCTGCTGTGTTGTTTATTGTAACAGGCTTCCCTGTTAGCGGCAACCGCCCAGGCCATAGAAGTTTCCGAACTCAATCGGAATCTTCAGGTGGCCAATGAGGAGATCGATCGCATTAATAAGCGGTTTGATGAGATGCAAGGTATGCGTATAATGTTTAAAAGTTTATTTTGATATCAGAAGTGATACTACCTCCGTCCCGGTGTATAAGTCATTCGCGTAGTTCTAGGTCATCGATTTGATGAATTAAATATGTGTTATATGTCATGAAAAGTATACCACTAGATTTCTACACGGATGTAGTTTCTAAATATATATTTTTTGTCAAATATAATACATATTTAGATAGTTAAATTATCGACCTAGATCTACGCGAATGACTTATACACCGGGACGGAGGGAGTATCTATATTTAGAGATTATCTCATGGAATGCTTTGATTATAATCACAGCTGGCGCAACCGAGGTCGAGACCCTCAAAAGCACCCTTGCCCAGGCCAAAAAGGAGGCGGAGGCAAATAAGGCAGCCGCTCACAAGGCGGCTGCCGTACTGAAGACCGAGCAAGGTGCCTGCCGCCAACACGAAGCTCGGGTGGCCGAAGTAGAGCAGGAGCTGAAGGATGCCATCAGCAAATGCGAAGCTTTAGAGCAGAAGACTTCGGACCAGTCGACCGAGCTCGCCAAGGCTCTCCATGATGCCAAAGAGGCGCGGATCGAGTCCCGGAGTGCTCGTGAAGAGATCCATCAAGCGAGGCAGATAGCGGCTGGTAAGGCCTTTCTTTTGCAGAGTGTCTTTGGAGGTCAGAGGTATGCTTTGCTGACCCGAGTGTGGAGTTCTCTAGGCGCGTTTGCGGATCTTCCGAAGAGTGCCGCTGATGCCGCACAGTACTTCCAAGCCCAGGAGGGGAACTCGACCGAGAAACTATTCTGGTCGCAATTTGTCGCGCCGGAACACTCGACGCCTCTCCTGGGTGACCAACTGAAGCAGCTGTCTGAGCTGCATAGGGTGGCAGGTTTGGCCATGAAGGACTTGATAGTCCAGCTCTGGCCGGCCGAGCCAATCCCTAGTAGCTACTTCGGTTTGTTGAAGCGGCTTATCGACGTGCGGCCTCGGATTGATGCATTGAAGCGCTCGGCCTGCATAGAGGGTGCCCGGATGGCATTCGCCCACGTCAAGATGCAATGGGCAAAGATGAAGGCCACTGAAGTGGCAACCGCAGGCCCGCCCGAAGGCAAAGATCACCGGAAACCAGAGAGGTACTTTGATGACGTCCTAGAAGGAGCCCAAGTGATCGAGGGCCAATGCTCTAAGGACGTAATATTTGATTGAGTGTGTTCGGGTTGTACAAACAATGAGACGAACCCATGCTGTTTTATATATCTATGTTTGCGCCTTTTCTTTCAAGCGATTTTTCCTCCTGTGCGGCCATTTATTGTTTTATTTCTGAAAGTTGCCAGTCGTCGGCTTCAGCCCCCATGTAGATGCTACAGGGGTGTTCGGCGTAACGCGTGACCACACTTTATCCAACGTCTTGGTCCGTAAAGGAGGTGTCAGCGTGGTGAACCAGGCAATCAGACTATGCGGCTTTATTACTTTCACTTAGCCATAGGAGTATGACTGTGGGGCTAAGTACTAGCCCCTGGTGCGTGTGCGGCTATCCGGACTACGGTGCCTTTTCCACGCGGCTGGACGAAGACCAGCCCCTCGTATAACACGGAGTAAATTGCTAACGATTTATAGTATAATACTAAGTCGCCGAATTGCCGACCAGCTCATGCTTATCATGACAGTCAATTTTCGGCTTTCTCTACTGAGGTACTTGACCGGACGAACCGGTAATACAATCGCAGTAGTTCTCCCTTTACTACCTTAGCTGAACGAGCGAAACATAAGGTGGTAAGCACAGGAGCCGGGCAACCCAACTATAGACCAAAGACATGATTCGGAGCCGATGCATATAATGCAATATCCGGGACGCCGAAGAGTACCCTATAGGTGTTCGGACTTTGAAGCGTGCAAGACCGAATACAGCCCCCGGTGTTAAGGCCGGACTAAAGCACGTGTGGCAGTCTGAAGTAGGGAGGGCATACAGATGACAAAAATAAATAAGTGCCAAACAAAAGTGGTGATCAACTGCTTACTTTATACCCTGATAAGTACGTCGAGCCGTATTATTACAGATAATGCCATAAATATCGAGGCTATTTTACATGCCAAAAGTTTTACACAAGGAAAAGGTTTACACATGGCCTAAAAGTAGTGGTTTGAAGATCCCAATGGTGCCCTGCGGCACGTCTGCGCCGTTTCTCCTTGGTGGGAAATCCTTTAAGAGGAGGAGGTGATGGTCGTCTGTAAGAAAGAGGGGCCTGGAAAAGAGCCTTCGTAGATGAGGTAGGTTTTTTAACGAACCTATAGTGAGAAAAAAAAGGTTGAGGTCCGAATAGGGTCAAACTATACTATGGAACTTTTCCACAGTGTGCCTCTGGCGCTGCCCATGGTATTTTAAGTGCGTAGTTATGTATGCGCGGTACGTATGCCGTGACCTTATGGGGCGGTCGGCGGAGGCTAAACTGCTATTTAAGCTCCGGCTCCACCAGGCTATCGCATTGTAGTGCGGATCTGACTCGCTTAGCAGAGTCATGGGTCTTGATGACCAGTGGGTTATCCGGCTTGATGAGGCCACCCTGTACTTCGGCTGCTAGAGCCGCAGTATGCTCCTCAGTACGGAGGGAGAGCTCCATATTCCCATTTACTGTGATGACGCCACGAGGTCCAGGCATCTTGAGCTTCAGATAAGCATAGTGCGGGACCGCATTAAAGCGGGCGAAGGCCGTTCGTCCGAGCAGTGCATGATAACCACTGGAAAAAGGGACAATGTCGAAGATCAAGTCGTCACTTCGGAAGTTATCTGGAGAGCCGAATACGACTTCCAGTGTTAAGGAGCCCGTGCAGTGGGCCTCCATGCCAGGTATCCCTCCTTTAAAGGTAGTGTTGCTAGGTTTGATTCTTGACGGGTCGATACCCATCTTACGGACAATATCCTGGTAGAGCAAGTTAAGGCTGCTGCCGCCATCCATAAGGACTCTAGTAAGATGATATCCATCAATGATAGGATTGAGTACCAGGGCCGCCGAACCTCCGTGACGGATACTGGTTGGGTGGTCCCTACGATCAAAGGTTAACGGACAAGCCGACCATGGGTTGAATTTTGGGGCGACAGGCTCTATGGCGTAGATGTCCCTTAACGCGCGTTTGCGCTCCCTCTTGGGGATGTGGGTGACGTAGATCATGTTCACCATTTTTACCTCGGGGGGAAACTGTTTCTGTCCCCCGGTGCATGGTGGGCGAGGCTCATCCTCGTCCTCGCTTGGAGGTTCTTTCCCCTTATGTTCGGTGTTTAATTTACTGGCCTGTTTAAAAACCCACCAGTTTCTGTTGGTGTGGTTGGCAGGCTTGTCAGGGGTGCCATGAATCTGGCAGAGTCGGTCCAGTATCTTGTCCAAGTTGGATGGACCATCCCGAGTACCTTTGAATGGCTTCTTCCGCTGACCGGGTTTAGAGCCACTGAATCCGGCGTTTACCGCCTTACCCTCTGTTTCTTCATTGTTGTTCCGGCACTTGTTTTTGTTGCGTCATGGCCTTCCATTGCCATCCCTGGCCTCAGATGTGCCGGGGTCACTGGTACTGTTGCTTCTACAAGCCAGCCAGCTGACTTCGCCCGCGCAGAAGTGGGTCATGAGTGCAGTAAGAGCTGCCATAGTCTTCGGCTTTTCTTGACCGAGGTGTCGGGCAAGCAATTCGTCACGGACGCTGTGCTGAAATGCCGCTAGGGCTTCGGCGTTCGGACAGTCCACGATTTAGTTCTTTTTAATTAAGAACCAATTCCAAAGTTTGCGAGCTGACTCTCCAGGTTGCTAGACTATGTGACTCAAGTCATCAGCATCCGGTGGCCGGACATAAGTGCCCTGAAAGTTGTCCCGAAAAGCATCCTCTAAATCTTCCCAACTTCCAATGGAGTTCTCTGGGAGGCTATTCAACCAGTGCTGTGCTGGTCCTTTCAGCTTTCGAGGGAGGTATTTAATGGTGTGGAGATCATCTCCGCGAGCCATGTGAATGTGGAGAAGAAAATCTTCAATCCATACGGCGGGATCCGTTGTTCCATCGTATTGCTCGATGTTCACGGGTTTAAATCCTTCCGAAAATTGGTGCTGCATTACCTCATCGGTAAAGCACATGGGGTGTGCAGCACCTCTGTACTAGGCGACATCGTGAAGGAGTTCGGATGACATCTGTATCTGGTGCTGACCACGGACTTGGTTAGGTTTGTCATGCCAGGCTTGATGGCCGTCATCTCGTGTGGTGGCACATCCTCTTGATCCATAGATGGATCTGGTCTGGCCGACTCTATTGGTCAGGTCCTGACATAGGTCGTACGTGTAGCGCGGAGCCGCTACTTCCTTGCCTCTGTTACGAGGGGGTGTGGGCTGGTGTTCGGCATAATTGGCCGTTTTATCCTGTCCACATGGTGGTCGGTCCGGCTGATCAGCATAATTGTATTTTGATGGTATTGGCTCAAAGGCCTCCTCGTCAAATTGTGGTAGGAGCCTGTGCTTAGGATAGCTCTTTGTTTGGCGCTCATAGCCGTATCCCTCTTCGGCGGCCAGGACCTTAGTCCATCTGTCGTTGAGTGTATCCTTTTCGGCTTGAATTTGTTGCTGCTTCCTTTTTAGGCTCCGTGCACTGGCAATCAGCCATCGCTTGAAGTGTTCCAGTTCGAGGGGTTCCTCTGGGATGATGAAATCTTTGTCACCGAGGCTAATATCCTCTTCGGAGATAGATAAGTAGTTACTATCTTCCGAATCCCCTTGATCAACAAGTTCGTCGGGGTTGACTTGACCCTCTTCCCTCTCGTACTGCTTGAACGCAGGCTCAGCGGGGTGGTCGGAGTCTTCGGCATTGTCTGGAGTGTCATTATCTCCGGTGCCGGTATTGCTTTCCCTTGCCCGACGCGATCGTGGGCGGCGCCGCTGACGCCGGTACTTTGGTGGTTCATCGACGGGCTCCTTCTCATCTGGATCTTGAGTGCCATCGTCGTCCTTCTTTTCAGGTGTGTCCACCATGTATACATCATAAGTAGAGGTGGCTGTCCAACGCCCAGTGATGGGCGGGTTTTGGCCTGGTTCAACTCTGACATCATCATCCATACCATCGATGTCTTCGGAGGCGTAGTCTAGCATGTCGGTTAAATCCTCAACAGTGGCTATTAAGTGGGTGGTGGGTGGGAAGCAAAATTCCCTGCTCTCAGCCCCCAGTTCAAGCTGGGCGTAGTTTGGAGGTGATACTTCCATGATGGCAAGAGATCGCATTAGGTCCAATGTTTCATTTAAGAGTGAAAGCTGGACAGGCATCTGAGGATCTGCGGAGCTATGTTCGGTAATAACCACTTGATCGAGCTCGATAGACGCAGACCTTGAGAGTTCAGAGTTGACGTCCAGAGGCAAACCCGGCTTCCCGATGATGGGGAGAGTCCCGTTTGACTCTGGGTCCGCCGATGGCATGGTTGCATCTGGGTCTCCGACTAGAAGTTCCGCAATAGGAGAAAGTCCGGTGGTGTCCACCCCCCGGTATTCGGACGAAGTGTCCCGCTCCAGATCTAGGGCCAGGGCGGGCATGATAGTCGATCCTTGAGTGGAATCTGACAACGGATCCGACGGGCTTCCTTCATGTGGGTGAAGAGTGGCTGCAGAGGCCGAGAACCCTTCGAAGACCAAGTCTCCACGGATATCCATGATGTAATTCAAGCTTCCAAACCTGATCTGGTGACCAGGGGCGTAGCTGTCGACCTACTCAAGGTGGCCGGTCGAGTTGGCACGTAGCGTGAAGCCGCCAAACACAAAGAGTTGACCAGGGAGAAAAGTCTCCCCGGAAATAGCATCGTTATCGACAACGAGGCGAGCCATCGATTCTTCTGTCGACAACACAACGGAACTCTCAATGAAAGCACCAATGTCGGTGTCAAAACCGGCAGATCTCGGGTAGGGGGTCCCAAGCTGTGTGTCTGAGGATCGATGGTAACAGTGGACAATGGGGACACGATGTTTACCCAGGTTCGGGCCCTCTTAATGGAGGTAAAACCCGACATCCTGCTTGATTGTATTCGATGAGTATAGGGGTTACAAGAGTTGATCTACCTCGAGATCGTAATGGCTAAACCCTAGCTGTCTAGCCTATGATTATTCTGATTGCCTCTACAGACTAAACCCTCCTGTTTATATACACACCGGAGGGGCCTAGGGTTGTACAGAGTCGGTTTATAGAAGAAGGAAATAATACATCCGGACACCAAACTTGCCGTCCACGCATATAGGAGTCCTACCCGGACACGGGGGATGGTCTTCTGCTTTATCTTCATGGCCCATCAGTCCGGCCCTATCGAATAGACCGGACACCCGAGGACCCCCTAATCTAGGACTCCCTCAGCGACCCAGTTTGTATAGCAGTGAGTTCGGTGTTTCGCCACCACGGGAGAAACTCGACACGACGTCTGTGCTCGGGTCCGTCCCTGCAGCACCGCTAAATCCAAGTGACCGAGCTCTGTCTGGCGGGCCAGACCCGTGCACGTCACCTCATTTGGGTCCTTTGTGTCTGACCTTTTCATGCAATGGCCTCGGGACGGCCATCTGATGTGGGCCGCCCCCATGTCATAGGTTGTATTAGCACGCAGCTACATCAAGAGCTAGGCGCAAACCGCCTGAGGGCTGAGAAAGGAGCTCTTGAGGCTTGCGCCTGGAGCATCCAACACCTCCACAAGTTCTGCCATGGTCGCCATGCATTCGAATGAAACAGAGTTGTACACGCCCCGGAGACTCTGGAACGGAGCTCCCACCCATGTCCAAGTGGAAGCCCCATGCCCCGCGCTGGCGAAATGATCAAACTATGATCATGCTGTCGGATTCGGGGTTCCGCAGACCGTTGAGAGGTTCGAACTCTGGGGTGCGTGCGAAGAACTCTCTCTCCCCAGCCTGCCTGCTCAACGATTGCACAGCCTAGCTCGACGAACCCAAGGAACAAGAGACACAGTAGTTTATCCTGGTTCGGGCCACCTTGCGGTGTAATACCCTACTCCAGCTTTGTGGTGGATTGTCTCGGGGGGCTGAGGATGAACTAGTACAGAGGTGGAACGACCTCAGGAGTTGAGGTGTTCTTGAGCTCGATGAGCTGGTGAGGTGGTGAGGGTGGAATGGATCTGGTCTAGCTCCGGTTGTTCTCGGTTCTCTCTCTCTATGGTGGTGGCTAAGCCCTATTTATAGTGGCCTTGGTCCTCTTCCCAAATGTAGGCGGGAAGGGATCCCACAACGGCCAAATTTGAAGGGAGACAACTAGTACAAGTTATCCTGACAAAAGTAGTCTTCGCCTGCAAAAGCCTCTGGTGGTGACGCTGCGGTGGGCTCCTCGATGACCTCCGTCGTGCCGTCCTGGCGATCCTGGTCTTGTTGCACCGATATGCAAACCTTCGCTTGATTCCTCAGGACTCCGCGCGCGCGCTTGCCTCCTTTGAACCAAAGAGGAAACTGGTACACTGCGCCCGCTGGCACCCGCCTGGTCCTGGTCGTCATGGCTCACGTCAGGTGAACCTCGCGAGGTGCAGCTTACATTGATATCTCCGCTCCTCGGGAGCCAGCCTGGGGAGGCTGCCCCTCGTGGAGGTCTTGGTGTCGTCCGCCTCACGAGGCTTGGCCCCTCGCGAGGGTCTTGAGTTGTCGTTGCTGAAGCTGGGCCGTACCAGGCCGTTGATGGAGCCACGCCACGGGCCGTAGGAAGGCAAGTCTGGGCACCCCCGGTCACAGGACGCCGACAGTAGTCACCGGGCCCATGGAGCGCTCGAAATTGGCTTCGAGGTGAAGCCAAAGGGAAAGTGCGGAGCGCCGCGGGCCCTAACCGCCTGCGGCCTTGGTTGCCGCGTGGCGATTGATGGGACGTGGGCACCTCCACTCCCCCACGCTGCCTCGGCAACTGCTTTCGACTGACAAAAGGGCTGGCGCCCACTGTGAAACCTTTGTTGCCTTCCTTTTGTCTTGCCCCAGATCCCCTTCTCCTTCTGCCTAGAAAACTCTCAGATCCGCCAATCTCCCCCGAGCTCGCCACCAATGGCTTCCGAGCAGGCAGGATCTTCAGCCGCGGCCGCGCGCTCTGTCCCCTGGCATGAGCCGGCCTTGAGCGCGTCCACCATCACTGAGGAGAAGCACCTCGGCTCCGCGCTCCACCTGACAGCGGGGGGTAGCAACGAGGGGGGTGAGACAAAGCTCTGGGTCGGCTCCACCAAGCCGAAAGCTTTGGGGAGCACCGTCTACCCCTTCTTCTGGCACAGTGTCCTCGCCGGGTTGGTTCCCCCTTTCTCCAAATTCTTCTACGCCGTCCTCCGCCATTACGGGCTCCATGCCCTCCATCTTCATCCCAACTCTGTCCTCCTCCTATCGGTCTTCGCCTTTTACTTTGAAGCATTCTTGGGGGTGATGCCCTTTGTTGCACTTCTCCGCCAGTTCTTCTACTTTCGGATCAACGGCAGCCACTGCTTGGGGTGCGCCAGCTTCATTGCTGCCAACGGCAGCAATGTGATCTCTCGGACGGGGAAAAAGGTGGATACCTTCCGGAACAAGTGGATCTTCCTGGACACCAAGCGCACTGACGTTCAGCTGGAACTGCCGACCTCGCAGCCGGCGCCCCTGGAAGGATGGGCTCACGAGAAGCTCACCGATCCCAGGGCGGAGCTGTTGCTAGAGAGGATGGCAGCAGACCTGAAGACCGATGACCCGAAGGTGGAGAAGCTGACAGGGGCCATGATTGTCAAGGAATTCTTGACGCAGTGCCTGGCTCTGCTCCAGGCACACTCGCGCCCCCTGTGGAAGCTCAAGGGCGCAGAAGAGGGTCTCCGGCTGCGCCCGGACGACTTGTCCAAGGAGGAGCTGGACAAAATCATCCGCGCCCTGCTTGGAGTGGATCAGGGCTGCCCCCTGGACTCCCATCTTTTGTTGTACCACTGCCCTGACGGGGAGAAGATTGCTGATGCCATGCCTGTCTTCAACGAGCGCGGGCTCGCACCTCAGGGGCCTTCCCATCCTCCGAGCTCCCCTGTTCTGGTGTCCTCCGGCGAGCCCGGCGAGGTAGAGGGGTCGGACTCAGAGCCGATGTGGGAAAGCGCAGGGGAGACCTCCCCTCTGCACCAGACCGATCTCCTTCGCGACCTCTCTGACGATGACGACGCCAGTGAGTACCCGGTCAGGGAGGCGCAGCGGTCCGCAGGCGTCACCATGCGGTCCAAGGGCACCCCTCCGAAGAAGCTGAAGTCGGGGGTCACGAAGAAAGGCAGGTCAGCGCTGATCTCTCAAGGCGGCACCCCCGCCTTGCCGCCAGTCGTTGCTGCTGCAAAGCCGGTCGTGCGCCCGCCTGTTCCTGAGGGCACGACGGCTCCCATGCCCGCGAAGCCTGCGGGCCTCGCGCTCCTGAAGAGGGCGAGGGACTATGTTGCTGCTGACCAGTAAGTGCGCCATCTTGCCTTTGCTTCTTGCTCTTGTCTTGGTATCTTAATGTCCGCCTCCTCTGTGGCTAGGCCAACGTCGGCGGCGAAGAAGAAGAAGCAGGAGGGTGTAGCTGTTGCCGCGACGAAGGTGCTTGCCGCAGCCGCACCACCTCCGGCACAAAAGGACGGGGCCGGCCTGCGCGCTACTGCGGCCGGGTCATCTCCTGGTGGCTCGAAGACCCAGCCTCGGGAGGAGGCGTCCCCTGAAGTCGGGCCTGCTCAGGAGGCGCTCGCCCTCAGCTCGCCTGCCGAGGCCTCGAAGCCTCTGGAGCCCCCAGCCTCTTCTAGTGCTGCTGCTTCGCCAGCCCTGGTGCCTGCGCCGTCTCCTCCCTCGTCCATCGCGCCAGTGAACCATGGCTCTTCTGCTACGCCCCTTGCTCTGGAGGAGGCCCTTTCCACGCTGAACCAGTTTCGCGTCGACCTTCAAGGTGCCGATCGGCGCCTGGCGTCTGGGCGCCTGGAGCTGGTCTCGGGGTGGCTTCGAGCCGACGCATTCGTCAGGATGGCCTGGCAGGAAGCCGTGACAGCCTCGGAGGAAGGTGAGAAGGCAGCCGGCTTGGCCGTGGCCACCCGCGACACGACGATGAAGGACACCGAGGCCGCTGAGGAGTGGTGCCGAGCGGCAGAGGCCAAGCTGAGTACCCTCTGTGACGAGCAGGCCACCAAGGCCCGTCATGGCAAGGTGCAGGAGGAGGAGCTGAAGGCCCAGAAAGCTGCAATTGCTATCATGATGCTGAGCTGGAGCGGGCGGCCCGGAAACAGGCCGCAGAGCGCGGCCACCTAGAGAAACTGATGGAGGAGGTGGAGGCAAAGAAGGCCCAGCTGGAGACCAGGGAGAAGCTCCTTGGCAAGGCTGAGGAGGCAGCCGCCGCGGGGCGCGCTGCCTTTGAATCCCTCGAACAGAGGTCCCGCAAGGCACTGCAGGACCTTTACGGGAGGGAGTTGAAGGAGCCGCTAGTGACCTCAGAGGAGGGCCCCGCCGAGCTACGCCCCAAGCTGGCCACGGCGCTCGAGGGCGTCATTGTTGGATTTGGCCCCATGGTGGAAGGGGAGGCCCGCGCGCTTTCCACCTCGGCCGTGACACGCGTCTTCAACCACCTCCGTCTTTGCGACCCCAACTTTGACCTCAGTGCAATGCTTGAGCCTGTGAACCCAGATAGCTACACCGCCATTGCTGAAGCCATGAAGGACCAGGTGGAGGCCCTGCTGCAGAAGTTCCTTGCCGTCGACCCCACGACTACGGCCGGCAGCATGGGCGACGGCGACGTCGTCGACGACGGGGCTCCCCAGGCGGGCGATGGTGGCGCCCAAGGCTGAAGGAGAAGCTTGATGGTGGCGTTCGCTCCATTTTATTTCCTGCAATATGATCGTGCCTCGCGGAGGCGTGAGAACTCATGTTTGGTAATTTGGAGAAACGAAATGTCTTGTAATCATTTGCTAGGATTTTGTGATTTCTTTCCCATTTGCTTTAGTGTTCTGCGTCGGCAGGGCCCGGCCCCGCGCGTACCTCAGCCGCCATTGGGTCGTCCAGATCGCCAGGACGAGACCAAGGGGTGAGGGGCTACGTGACCAGTTAGGCCCTTGGATCGCGATGCCCAAGGGTCCCCCTTGACGTACAAACAGCCCTCGGGAAGGAGACGCTAAATTAGGCCTTGGCGTTCTGCGTAGGCAGGGCCCGGCCTCGCGCGTACCTCAGCCGCCATTGGGTCGTCCGGATCGCCACGACGAGACCAAGGGGTGAGGGGCTATGTGACCAGTTAGGCCCTTGGGTTGCGATGCCCAAGGGTCCCCCTTGACATACGAACAGACCCCATACCTGTCCTCGCCGGGCTCTCGCTCGGGAGGGTTGCGCGAAGACCAGGTCCGAGGGACCTGGCGAGGTGGCGTACACCAGGCGTAACCTGAGCGTAGCTCCCGTGCCCAGCCCCCTCGCGCTACTCTCCCGGGGGAAAGCAGCGCAGTGAGGCTAAGCACCGAGCCTGGTGCCTCCCTGAGGTTACTGCGGCCGTGAGGCCACCCTCAGTTGTTTATCACCAGCGCGGAGCATGGCGCTACCATTCTTGCACGGGCATAGCCGCTCCTCGACCGTGTCGACTGCCAGCATGGAGCATGGTGCTTCCACTGGCACGTGGGAGGGGGCTCCCTCTGAGGAGAGCCCCCGGGGCGTGTACAGCCCCGCCCTGACACGTGGCTCGCACGGCAGGGCTAGAGGAGGTGTGTTTGGGCACCCGTGAGCCAGCGCGGGACTCACGGGGCCCTACCTCAAGGCAGGTTGTGCCTGGTCTTGATTGAGAGCACTTGTAATGATCCTGCGAGATGGTTAGGTAGCCTGCGCCGAGTGAATCTCCTGAGGTTACCGCATGAGAAGGCCAAGCACCAACGGCCCCAGGAGGTGACGTGAACAGGGCCGGCCCGCCAGACAGAGCTCAGCCGTTGGGTTTATCGACGCTGCAGGGACGGACCCAAGCACAGACGCCGTGCCCAGTCTTCTCATGCGGATGTCCTGAAGAAAGACAGCCGGCGCGCGGCTCCCGTGGTGACGTGGCACCGGGTCACGTGCCCTTACTCATCCGCCCGCGATTAGCTCATGCGAGGACAAGGCACCAAGGACCATGGGAGGTGACGTACACGGGAGCTGGCCCGTGAGCCAGAGTTCAGTCTCTTGGGTTTAGCGACGCTGCAGGGACGGACCCGAGCACAGACGCCGTGCCAGCCCTTAATCATGAGGCGGTCGTGGGTGGGCTTGCAAGGGCGTACGACGTTCATGGCAACGAAGTACTGGACAAGCAGATGATAATCATAAAGCGACCGATGGCAAGAATAAGGCTAGTTCTGATAGATGCAAAGCGATACATGCCACAGGGACGGACCCATGCGGCTTGGGGATGATGCAGCCCGAAGGGCGCCCCCAATGGAGTGAACCAAGATGCTAAAGGATATATATCGTAGGGACAGGCCCATGCGATCTGGGGATAATGCTGCCCGAGGGGCGCCCCCAACTGAATAAACTGGAAAATGTCACCTGGTATCGTTGCTGAAGAGATGTTGGAGTAGCTGAAGATGTGTGAGAACTATCGCCATCTCCACCAGGACCGCCTGGCGCCTGGTCTTCTGAGCCACCAGGACGCGCCGCAGGTGGCGCTGGAAGGTGACAGCCGCGTTCGGCAGGCCATACGGCATGCAAACGTAGCTGTGAGGGGGGCCCTCGCACTGACCAACACGCGATGGCCAGAAGCGCTCCTGAGACGCAGCCCTATTTAGCCCGAGGTAGTTGATGCAGACGCGTAGCTCACCATCCTCGCCACTACAAGGAGCCGAGCTCGGTGGCGGGCGCCGGTCGCCGCGCCTGGCTCTTGCCTCTTGAAGCTCCTCGATTGCCTTGATAACGAACTCCTGAGCACCGGGTACCTCGTGCCTTGTGCCCTCTTGGCGGAAACGGGAGCTGAAGCATGCCTCCTCGTGGTGCCCGGGCGCCTCCCTCGTGACGCTGGCTAGTTCAGAGGCCCTCCAGAGGGGAGCCCCCGAGCACAGCCTGAGAGGGGCATCGGGCGCGCCTTCCTATGCGAGAGAGGGTGGCGCCCCGTCCGAGGGCACTGGTCCTAAGGTGGTGCTGGTGGAGACGCCGTTCTCCTAAGGCCCTTGGTGGAACAGTTGTTTCTTCTTCTTGGGGATAGCCTCAGGTGGGTAGATGGTGCTTTCGTTGTCTGGGTCCTCAACCGCCGCGGCCTGGTAGGCGCGCTCGAGAGAGCACACCGTGTCCTTTTCCTCGCAGGCGATCGTAATGATGTCGTGGCTCCCTGGCATCTTGAGGACATTGTAGCCATGATGAGTCACCGCCATGAACTTGGCTAGGGCTGGGTACCCACGGATGGCATTGTACGGAAGACGAATGTGGGTGACATCAAAGTCAATGAGCTCGGTGCGGTAGTTGTCGCGCTGGCCAAAAGTGATAGGGAGGTGGATCTGCCCTATCGGGGTGGTGGAGCCGTCGGTCACTCCTGAGAAGGGCTTGGTGGGCTGCAGCTGATCATAGGGCACTTGGAGGCGATCGAACATTTCGATGGAAAGGACATTGAGCCCCGCACCACCATCGATGACGGTCTTGGTGACGAGGACGTTGCTGATGACGGGAGAGCAGAGCATCGGGAGGGCATCGGCGGTTGCCGCGCACTTGAGCTGGTCTGCCGAGCTGAAGGTGATGATGCACTTGGACCACCTGAGCGGGCATGTGGCCTCGAGCCTGGGGAGAGCCGCGTTCACCTCACAGGAGAATTGTTTGAAGATGCGCTGGGAGGCTGGGGCCTGAGCACCGCCCAGGATGCAAGCGACAACACGAGGCTCCTGGAAGCCACCAGCCCCCTTATCCTGGTGGTGGTCGTCGTTCCTCCTTGGTGGTGGTGGCAGCGGAGGGAGGCCGGCATTGCCCTGAGGACGGTCCTCGCGAGGCTGATCTCTCCAGGCGCCCTCGCGAGGCTGATCTCTCCAGGCGCCCTCGCGAGGCTGGTCTCTCCAGGCGCCCTCGCGAGGCCCACGGTCGTCCCAGCATCCTCCGCCTCGACCTCCTCCATGGTCATAGCCTCGATCGTTGCGCTTGGGGCGTCGACCGAGGCACCCATCACGGATGGCCCTGAGCTCATGGTAGTCGTTGGTGTTGTGACTGTGTACATTGTGGAAGAAGCAGAACGGACGGCTGCCCTTGGATGACTCTGGGTGGTCTCAGCCGCGCTTCATCTCTGGTTCAGCCGCAAGCACGGCCGTCCCCTTGTGTTTCACGTCCTTGGCCTTGGCCTTCTTGTCTTCTGGGTCGGCCGCTGGGAGCTCGAGGAGGGAGAGGCATCCCTCCTCAGCTCTCACGCACTTGGTCGCCATGTTGAACATCTCCAGAGCCGTGCACATGTCCTCGTGTATGGTGAGCTCCTCCTTCATCTTGACATCGTGGACGCCATCAGAGAATGCTGAGATGATGGCCTCATCTGACACCTTGGGGATCTTGAGACGGACGCTGTTGAAGCGCTGGATGTACTTCTACAGGTCTTCCCCTGGCTGCTGTTGATGCGTCGCAGGTCGCCCGCGGCAGGCGGGCAATCACGGGTGCCCTGGAAGTTGGCGATGAAGCGCTCGCGCATCTCGTCCTAGGAGGAGATCGATCCTGCGGGCAGGTTCAGGAGCCATGAGTGTGCGCCATCCTTGAGAGCCGTGGGGAACCAGTTCGCCATGACCTTCTCGTCGCCATTGGCCGCCTTGATGCTCAGCTCGTAGAGTTGCAGGAACTCAGCAGGGTCGGGGGTGCCATCATAGCGTGGAGGCAGGTCAGGCTTGAACTTCCTCGGCCAGACAACGCTGCGTAGCTCGGGAGTGAAGGCTCGGCATCCCGCGGTGGTTACGGGAGCCCGACGTGGAGGTGGACCTTGATCTTGGCGCCCGCGCGCCACCACCACAGGCGGCACGCGGTCTTGGTGTCGGGGCACTGGGAGTGTAGGAGCATCTTCCTGCAGCCGATGGACCTCCTGGCAGCTTGCTTCTTCGCGTGCGGGCGCCCGGCCCAGCGAGTCACGCTGTGGGGACATGCTCCTTGGTGTGAGGGCGACATCTTGATGGGTAGGTGGTGGAGGCGACCCATGGGCTACGTCGCCCGCGGCAGGTGGCGGGCGAGGCAGCGAGAGAGAGGGCGCAGGCGAGCCCCCTGCGACGCTGACGAGCTCGGCGATGCGCTCGAGCCAGTCCTCGTAGAAGTCATCGACGGGGCGGTAGCGCAAGAGCTCGTGCGCCATGAGCAACGCAGCTTGTGCGTCCGCCGGCCCGCGACGAGCGTGAGACGACGAACCTGCTGGGGTCAACGACGGAGTGGCCGTGCACCCATCACGCCGCATGGAGGGGTGCAGCGATGAAGCCTGCTGCTCGTGTCCCACCGGGCCGGTGGCGGCGTTAGCAGCAGGCGATGTAGAACAGCGGGGAGGCCCGCCGGCGGGCGCCGTCTGGGCGACGCGAGCGGCGAGGGCGGCCCGACGCTCAGCATGGGCTCAGCGGGCGTCAGTCATGGAAGCGGTGGAGGAACAGCGGATCGACCGACGGGAGAAAGGCTCCGACGCACCCCTACCTGGCGCGCCAAATGTCGGATTTGGGGTTTCGCAGACCCTTGAGAGGTTCGAACTCTGGGGTGCATGCGAAGAACTCTCTCTCCCCAGCCTGCCTGCTCAACGATTCGACAGCCTAGCTCAACGAACCCAAGGAACAAGAGACACAGCAGTTTATCCTGGTTCGGGCCAACTTGCGGTGTAATACCCTACTCCAGCTTTGTGGTGGATTGCCTCGGGGGGCTGAGGATGAACTAGTACAGAGGTGGAATGACCTCAGGAGGTGAGGTGTTCTTGAGCTCGATGAGCTGGTGAGGTGGTGAGGGTGGAATGGATCTGGACCAGCTCCGGTTGTTCTCAGTTCTCTCTCTCTCTCTATGGTGGTGGCTAAGCCCTATTTATAGTGGCCTTGGTCCTCTTCCCAAATGTAGGAGGGAAGGGATCCCACAACGGCCAAATTTGAAGGGAGACAACTAGTACAAGTTATCCTGAAAAAAGAAGTCTTCACCTACAAAAGCCTCTGGTGGTGACGCTGCGGTGGGCTCCTCGATGACCTCCGTCGTGCCGTCCTGCCGGTCCTGGTCTTGTTGCACCGATATGGGAACCTTTGCTTGATTCCTTGGGACTCCGCGCCTGCACTTGCCTCCTTTGCACCAAAGAGGAAACTGGTACACTGCACCCGCTGACGCCCGCTTGGTCCTGGTCGTCATGGCTCACATCAGGTGAACCTCGCGAGGTGCAGCTTACATTGATATCTCCGCTCCTTGGGAGCCAGCCAGGGGAGGCCACCCCTCGTGGAGGTCTTGGTGTCGTCCGCCTCACGAGGCTTGGCCCCTCGCGAGGGTCTTGAGTTGTCGTTGCTGAAGCTGGGCCGTACCAGGCCGTTGATGGAGCCACGCCACGGGCCTCATGCAGGCAAGTTTGGGAACCCCCAGTCCCAGGATGCCAACACATGCCCACGCCCAAGTGGAAGCCCCATGCTCCTCGCTGGTGGACAATCAACTAAGAGCACCTCGTGGGCCACTTCGACTTCAGGAAAGTCCATGCATGTCACGACTGTCGCTCATCTTTTCCAGCGGCACGCGCTCGCAGTTACCCCTGAGCCTCACGTGAGCGGGGGCTGGACAAGTGCCTGTGCTCAGGTCAGTCCCAGCAGCGCTGAAAACCCAAGGGACTGGGCTCTGGCTGGCGTGCCTGCTCCCATGAACGTCACCACCCCAAGGCTCTTGGTGTCCGGTCTCCTCGCGTAACGCCCATGCGCGAGCTAGCGAGCATGCGTTACCCGAACGGAGCCCTTTTGCGCAGGTTTTCCCTAAGGGATGGATCACCAGGGAGGTTTCGCAAGGCGCACCTCACAAGCAACCAACCGCCGGCGCTGCAAAAAGCTAAGTCTGGGCACCTCACGGGGCGGCTTCACCGATGCTAACGCTTTCCCGCGCGGGCCGCTTGCACTTCAAGGGGGGACTTCTGAGCATCGTGCAGCGGGAGCCTTCACTAGCACCCGGAGCCCCCCATCTCCTGGCTTTGTCTAGGCATCGCGACCTGACATCCCATCGCCGGCTAAGGTCCGCACAGGGTTGGGCCCTGTCGATGTAGAGCACGAAGGCAAGCAAAAGAAAAAGCAAGCACGAAAAGGAAGCCCCGCGAGGTCGCACGCATCCATTACAAGCATTAAATGTTCGAACAAGTAAAATCGTTGCCTCACGCCTCCGTGAGGCAGCTTCAGTCTATTACAGGCTAAGTAAGGGAAACCTTAAGAAGAAGCATCATCGCCCCATTGCCGGCATCTGTGGCAGCCTCGCCAGGCTCCTCATCGCCGCTACAGTAGAACTTTCCAAGCAGCACATTCACATGACCTTCCATGGCCCCCAAGGCTGTCACGGGATTCTTTTGGGGACGGGGCCTATCACCTTGCTGAAGTCAAATTTGGGGTCACGGTGAAGAAGGTGGCTGAAGACACGGGTCGCTGCCACGAAGAAGAGGCTGCGATACTCCTCTTCCAGGATTCCGTCCACCTTTCGGGCCCCATCCTCGAGCTGCTCCATGAGCTTGGTGGTGAACTTGGAGCGGTGCAATGCGCTGCCCCAGGAACTCCTTGACAATCATCACCCCCGTCAGGTTCGCGGACCCGTGTGTGGCTATCCACTCCAGGACCAGCTCTGCCCTCGGGTCGGTAAGCTTCTCGTGGCCCCACCCGGGGTTCTGCTCAGGCTGGGCCACTGGAATCATCAGGAGCGGGCAGACCCATCACGCGTCCATGAAGACCCAGCTCTGTCGGTAGCCTTCCACCTTCTTCCCGGCATTCAGGCGGATGTTCTCACCCTAGACATCAACGAAAGAGATGCACGCAGAGCGTTGGTCTCGGGCGATGAACCACAGGCTGAAGAAGTGGCGGAAGAGCGCCATCGAAGGCCTGACGCCCACAAAAGCCTTGCAGTAGAAGGTGAATATGGCCAGAAGGAGGATCGAATTGGGCTGAAGATGAAGGGCATGGATTCGGTAATGGGAGAGGATGGCATAGAAAAACTCAGAAAACGGCGGGACCAACCCGGCGTAGACATTGTGGAGGAAGAAGGGGTAGGCAGACTGCCCCAGGCCGCTGCGCACTTGCGAACCCGGCCAGATCTTGATCACTTGCCCCTCGTTCTTCGTGCCAGTTACAAGCGGGAGCACCGGGCCCAGGTCCCCTTCCTTGGCGATGGAGGAAGGCATTAGAGCTGGCGCGACGGCCGGCGAGCTCGCACCTAGAGCCGTGGGTTTCACCTTCTTGACCGCAGGTGCCATCTGCATGTCGCGGTTGTGAGCGGAGCAAGGAAGGTGATGCGCCTAAGATCGGATCACGAGGAACCAAGGATGGATGAGGAGGCACAGGAAGACAGATGCAGGACAGAGGAAGAGCAATGATGGCCCCGCGCCTCACGCAGGCCTTATGTGAGCCCGAGCAGTTGCCAAGGCGCCGTGGGGGAAGTAAGGGCGTCTCATGCCCCGTCGTGCGCCACACGTCAAGCCTGGCCCACACGCAATTGGGGCCCGCGCTATTTCGCCCCCTCCCTTCACAGGCGGAGTCGTGCACGCCGCGGGCCCAGGGGCTACTGTCAGGCCCGTGGGACTGGGGGTACCCAGGCCCATCCGCTTGCAGCCCAATTTGCGGTGCCTACGAAGGGCCCAAGGCTGGCCCATCGCCAGTGCTTCACGAGTAGTACCCTCGCGAGGGCCTTACCTCACGAGATGTGTGTCATCAAGTGTCACCGTGAGCCTCATGGGGCCCTCTCGCGGGGCGGCTTCCCGAGGCTACCTCCGAAGGCCCCTCGCAGAGGCGTGCGAGTCGAGAGCTGTTCTACGGAGTCACACAGCCATGCATCTTCATGTGGGTGACGAACATGGCGACGAGCGAAGCCAGAGGAGCGCCAACAGGCACGGATGATGAGGCTTTCCTCCTTTGTGCTAAGGGAGCAGGGACAGCGCATCGTTTCCCAAAGTAGTCCCCAAAGGTTACCCGTTCGTTGCAACAAGACCAGGACGACGGGCACGCCAGGACAGAGGTCACCACCGAGGCCACCATCACGTCAGGAAGGAATCTTTTCCACGCGAAGACCACCTATAGTCGGGATAAGCTGCACCCCTATCCCCCTGCAAACTAGCTGTTGTGGCAACCGTTCCCGCGATGTGTTTTCGAGGGAAGAGGACCAAGGCTAGTATAAGTGGGGGAAGGGCGCCACCATAGAGAGGGGGGTTCGAGAGCCATTCACCATCACCCTGTACACTCATACTCCTCCTCCCTCATGAGGCAATCCAGCCACAAAGCAAGAGTAGGGTCTTACACCGCGAGGTGGCCCGAACCTGGGTAAACGGCTGTGTTCATTGTTTTTCTT
The DNA here is from genome assembly GCA_011799875.1 of Thinopyrum elongatum. NCBI lineage: Eukaryota > Viridiplantae > Streptophyta > Magnoliopsida > Poales > Poaceae > Thinopyrum > Thinopyrum elongatum. The sequence continues at coordinate 177,234,996 of CM022300.1, forward strand.
TCTTAGCTCGAGCATCCCGGAGCATCGTCATGGAGTTGAGAGTCGTGAGGTTGAGCGGGATGTAGGTAGGGAGCACACCCCAGAGTTCGAACTTTCCTTGGGTCCCCGGAGCCCCGATTCCGACAGAACTAAAGATGTGATAAAAACAAAATTTGGATTGAATCTGAAATAAAAGTGTTTTCTGAAACTGCTAGGGAACGGCCGCTGCCATGTGGCGACTTGCGGTTGGCTTATGGGTATGCGCTACATTACTATGTGGTGGACGACCGAGACTTAAGGAATTCGGCGGTTGGGGTGACTAACAGGAGAAAAACCGTGGCGGTTTGGTTTTATTAAACCACAGAAAACCAATCTACTAACTGAAGCATTTTTTTTATTTTTTCAACAGGAGCGAACAAGGGCGCTGGTGTGGCTTACAAAGAGAAGCGGGGTGTTGGGGTGAAGCTCAGGTGTTAATGGTGGCGAGGTTCTGGTGATTGTGGGCAGCGGCAGAAATGTCAGAAGGATCCAGCAAAGAGTGGCTCGTCCGGTGGTGGTGTCGGTGATGGTCGCAGAAGACGGACAGTGACGGGACGAAGTGACCGAAGCTTGAGCGCTCCCGGTGCTCCTACGAGGTCGTGCGTGATGCTCATGTGCTCCTTGGACGGTGAAAATATGTCAAACACGAGCGCATTGAGGAGAGCAGTCGATAGACAAAAGAAAGGGCTTTGGTAAGCTAACCGGTGGTCGGAATCGACTGGTGAACGGCCTCTGCTCCGGTGAGATTGGGACAGCGGGGACGTGCTCTATGGTGGGTCTCAGGTGAAAAATTTTGTGGGCATCGTACGAGAGGGGTCATGGGTATTTATAGGACAAGAAATTGGTGGAGGGGGAGACTTCGGGGATAGAATCCCGAGTTCAAACGAACACGGGTGCAAGCCGTGCGCGAGCAGGGCTCTGCCCTGTTCATGGGGAAGAAGAAGGGCGTGCGGGCCCAGGAGCCAGCGGAGAGAATTAATGCGCGAGAGGGGGATCGGGCAAGCCAGGCGTTCAGGCTGGCCTCGGCCTGTGCTGGGCCGGCTGGCTGCGCCCGGCCTAGCCTGGCGATTTGTTTTTTTAAAGCCGAAGGAGTATTGGGCTAAAATAAAGTAGCAAACTAAAATAAAAAATTCTAGAAATAATTTATAAAATCCTTGCCTAATATATGGACTTACTAAACTATTTTCTGTCCCAAAAAAATTGTTAAAAAAACATTTTTCAAAAGGATTTTATCTTAGTATCAAAAATTATTTTTTCAGAAACTCTAGAATAGCAAATAGCATTCAAATATTTCTCCAACTCATTTCATTTGAAGAAGTCATGTTTTCTTCTCTCGTAATATTTTTCTTGAGCAGAAAAATTATTTGAATAGAGCAACAAATGAAATCCAACAAATGCAAAGAAATGTGATATGCACATGAATGAATACTAAAACATCCAAATTGAGAATTGTGATGTTACAAACCTACCCCCCATAAGATGAATCTTGCCCTCAAGATTTGGGTTGGCTAGAAAAAAGGTGTGGGTGGTCCTGTCAGAGGTCTTCTTCTCATTCCCATGTGGCTTCCTCTTCTGTATGGTGACTCCACTGAACCTTTCAAAACTTGATGACCTTGCTGCGGGTGACCCTGTTTGCTGTCTCGAGAATGTTGATGGGCTTCTCCTCATAGGTCTGATCACCTTCCAATGGAATTGCCTCCAGCAGCACTGTGTCTCTCAACAGAATATCGGACATCTCTACATAGCACTTCTTCAACCGGGAAACGTGGAACACATCATGAACTCCTGACAAAACTTTGGGTAATTCCAACTTGTAAGCATCTTCACCTTTGCGTTCCAATACTCTGTATGGCCCCAAAAATCATGGTGCTAACTTCCCTTTGAATCCAAACCTTTTAATTCCTCGAAGCGAGACACACGAAGATATGCTCTATCTCCGACTTCGTAGGTTACCTGCTTGTGTTTAGCATCAGCATAACTCTTTTACCTGGACTGGGCTATCTTGAGTCTGTCACGGATCAACTTGACTTTCTCCTCTGAATCTCTGTGTCAGAATCGGGGCTCCGAGGACCCAAGAAGGTTTCAACTCTGGGGTGCACTCGCGGACTACCGCCCTACTCTACCACACAACTTCACGGTGACGCTCCGGCGAACATGAACTAGAGAAGAAGGACAGTGGACACGACCATTTTCCCAGGTTCGGGCCACCTTGCGGTGTAAAACCCAACTCCTGCTTGGTTGGGATTGCTTGCGGAGATGGAGTACAAGCACTCAGCTCTAGTTGAAAAATCAGTCGACCTCTATGGTGGCACCCTGCCCTCTTCTTATACTGGCCTTGGTCCTCTTCCCCCGAAAACACTTGGTGGGAAGGCTTGCCACAACGGCCAGTTTGAAGGCGGACAGGGGCGCAGCTTATCCTGACTAAATGTGGTCTTTGCCGGCAAAAGCCTCCTGCCATGATGCGTCGGTGGAATCGGTGATGACCTCCGTCCTGGCGCGCTTGTCGTCTTGGTCTTCTTGCACTGAATGGGTAACCTTTGGGGATTTCTTTGGGAACCAGCGCGCTGTCCTTGCTCCCTTAGCAGGAAAGAGGAAAGCCTTCATATCAACGCCTGCTGGCATGGCCTCTGGCGCCGCTCATCATCGCACGCGTCACACACATGAAGACGCAGTACCTCACGACCCGCCAAGCCGCTCCTGGCTTTCTCACCTCTACGAGGGGTCTCGGGAGCCCGCCCCGTGAGACGGCCTTGCAAGGCTCCTGGTGATGCTTGCTGATGTGTGCCTCGCGAGGGGGAGCCCCACAAGGGTCTTGCTCGTGAAGTCCGACGATGGGCCGCACTCTGGGCCCAGGATATGCGCCGCGTGCTGGGCCGCAGGCAAACGGGCCTGGGTACCCCCAGTCCCACGGGCCCGACAGTAGCCCCCAGGTCCGTGGCACGAACGTCACCACCCATTGGGGCGGGGGGCGGCGAAACTGCGCGGGCCCTAACCGCCTTTGGGGCAAGCGCGACATGTGGCGCACGACAAGGAATTGGACGCCCCCACTTCGCCCACGACACCTCGACAACCGCCTGGGCTGACATAAAGCCTGCCTGCACATGGCGTGGGGCCATCATTGCTCTTTTGTCCCGTATCTCCGAAGGCGAAGAGGCATGGGGTGCCCCTCCTTCGGGTGCTATATACGTTCGAGGGGAAGGAACCCCTGGGTCATCATCTTCTTCTTGCTTCTCCATTTTCTCTCGCCATTACCGTAGCCATGGCGCCCATGAGGAGGTATTCTGTCACCGAGAAGGGGAAGGCGGCGATGAAGGGGGTAGAGCTTCTCAAGCCGGCGAGGGGAGAGGCCACCCTCGTACATCCGCCGTCACGCCCGGGGCGCCCCCTCACGAACACGGGCACCCCTCTTGCGGCAGCCTGCGCCGGCTCAGGCAGCCGTGGGAGAAACACCGCCCGTGGGCAGGGGTGCGAAGGACGAGGGGGCTGCGGCCGAGGCGGTCTAGGTGACGTGACCGCCCTGCCTCCCCAGTCGTGGAGCCACTCTGCCGATGCAGCCCACGAGTTTGTCGTGGGCATGCACCGCCAGCCCTGCACCTGGCTTCCGCTTCCAGACTCCTTCGCGGAGGAAATGGAGGACCGCGCGCCCCTGGGCCTGTGGATGCAGCCGGACAACTGCTGTGATGGCCCCTCCTACGTGGCGACGGAGTTCTCCCCCACCGGCTTCATGTTCTTGAAGTAGGGGTGGAAATCGTTCACCCTCGCTCGTGGCTTGAAGAAGGGGCACGTCCTCTACTTCAAGTATGACGGGGCCACCCTGCTCTTCGTGAAGATCTTCGGAGTCACCTGCTGCCGCCTGAAGTGCTGCATGAAGAGCGAAGACAGCAACACCTCCGACGATGATGACGGCGATGCGTCCCCCTCCGATGGAAGTGGGAGCAGAGGCGGCTTCACCAATGTCAAGAGCGAGGACAAGGACTCTGACTAAGGCGCGGTCAACGCCCGAGCCTGCGCCCTGGGGGCGGCAACCTCCGCCAGGAGCTTTTCTTTTGTTTTCTTCTTTTCCCTGCACCAGAACGATATGGGCCTGTGGGGGCGTGTAAGGAACTATGGCTCTCGCACTTTAAATTTGATTCTTTTGTGGTTTGAAATAAAGTTCATTCTTAGCGTTCCTCGTTAGGCTTGCCCTCTTCTTCACGATCACCCTAGTGCTCTGCGTTGCTAGGACCCAGCCCGAGTGGGCCTCAACCGTCACTGGTATGTTAGGTCACGATGCCTAAACAAGGCCACGAGGTGAGGGACCCGGGATTCGGTAAGAACTCCTGAGGCGCGGTCTTCAGGGAGTTCCCCCTTGACGTGTAAGTGGCTCACGCGAGAGAAGAGGCTTCCGCCTTGGACGAGGTCACAAAAAGAATGGACGCTACCAAAGACCACTAAGCCACGTGGGGCGGTTAACTTAGCTTTTCGGGGCGCGGCGCGAGGCAGCCACGCCTCCCTAAAGTTTCTTCTTTATCTCGTCTTCTATCTGCGATGGATCAATGTAAGCCCTGCGAGGGGTGCGTGAAAAATTGATGCCTTTTGAGTCTTAACCAATACCTTTGTGGTTTAAATCGTATGGTCCCCCTGAGATCTACTCGCGAGGTTCACCCCCTTTTCCTTGCTTGCCAAGGTTTTCTACGTCATCGGGACCCAGTCCTCGAGCGAGCCTCAGCTATCACTGGTATGTCCGGTCGCGATGCGAGGGACAAGGCCAGGAGGTGAGGGGCTCCGGAGGCTGGTGAGGGTTCCTGAGGCGCGATGCTCAGGGACCCCCCCTCCCCTGACATGCAAGCGGTTCACGCAGAAAAAGGAGAATGGCCTCCACCTAGGTCACAAGAGGAGGGAACTCTAGAGATGACAATGGTGCCTCATGAGGTGGTTCGACTTAGCTTATGCGCGAAGTGACATCCGGTAGACCACGGCTTGATCCTTGGAGTTTTCACCATGCGGGGCTCTTCGGATAACCGTTCTGGCCCCCAAGAGCTTGGTTCCTGGGCACTACACATTCAAAAAGCTTTGAGGCACTAGGGCAATGCACGCTCGCCGACCAAGTCATTACTGTTCCATGAGGAAATGAGGCACCAAAGATCTCAGTGAGGTGACATGCACGGGAGCAGGCTAATAGGTCTCCAACGTATCTATAATTTTTTATTGGTCCATGCTATTAAAGTATCATTCTTGGATGTTTTATACTCATTTACTAGCAACTCTATATCATTTTTTGGGACTAACCTATTGACACTGTGCCCAGTGCCAGTTGCTGTTTTTTGGTTGTTTTTTACTTCGTAGAAAATCAATATCAAACAGAGTCCAAATGCCACGAAACTTTTTGGAGAATTTTTTCTGCCCAGAAGACACCCAGGAGGCCCAAGAAGTGCACGAGAGGGGGCCTGTGGGGCCCACTAGGAACCAGGGCACGCCAGAGGCCCTAGGCGCGCCCTGGTAGGTAGTGGAGCCCACAAGCACCCCCTCCACCGACCTTCAGCTCTATAAATACTCTAAAATCCCAAAAATCCGAGGGGAGTCGAGAGAAAACATTTTCTGCCACCGCAAGTTCCAGAACCACGAGATCCAATTTAGAGGCATTTTCCGGCAATCTGCTGGAGGGGCCAACGATCACGGAGATGTCGTGGAGGAACACGATCACCTATGGGGCCATCGGCCCCTTTGTGGTTCGGCAAGGGGAAGGTCATGTCGCACAAAGAGTGGAGGCCATGAAACAGCATGACGGTGGTGACACTGGTGGTTTTTACCCAGGTTCGGGCCACTGGGAAGCGTAAAACTCTACTCCTGCTTTGGTCGATTAGATGGGAGCACAAGATGAACACGCAGCGCTCAAGCCCGGCAACGTGGCCTCAGGGAGAGCAGCTACGCGCGCATAAGTGTGCAAGGGTCCTAATCCTTTGCTAGTTTGCCTTGGACCTCCTTTTATAGCTCAAGAGGTGACCACAGTGGCAAAACAGTCTTTATCTAGTGATTAGAGAGTTAATAGTGCTATCATACCTAACTTTGGCAGTTAGGACAAAGTGCATTAAATGCACTGCTAGGTGTCGTGCTGAGGGTGAAGCCCGACAAGCCTGCTGTGCCGCTTAATCATCTTCTGCTTATCTGTCCGACACGCCTCTGGATGGGTGTCGCATGAGAGTATTCTGTCTTCTAATGGGCTGCCACGTGCTTGGTGGTAGCCACTTAATCACCTGGAGGCTTGACACCGCATTGATAGGTGATTTGCATTGTGGTGCGGTGGAGCGGCGTAGCCTTGGTGGGAGTCCTCGCCCTTGGCGGACCCGACAAGCCTCCCGGGGAAATCTTGGACTTGTCTCTGGGGCAGCCTCGACCTGGCCAGGCTCTCCTGCCCGGCAAAGGAGGCTTCCCCAAGGTGGGGCTCTGCTATCTTGTCTGACTTGGTCTTCTTGATTCGCTCCTTGATCTCATGAAGAGCGGTTCCTCTGGCTTGGTCTTGCTTTGTAGTTTGGTGTAGTACAAGTGATGCCAGCACACTTTTGTATAAGTCCGGGCAATCAAACGTGAAAGTTTGTTGCACCGACAGGACCCCCGGGCCTGGCCCATACGTGTCGCCTGGCATCATTGGGGTAGGCACCAACAAATACACAGGCGCACACTTTGGCCATACCGCAATGGGATTCATGTCTTTATTGATATCTTCCTTGCTTCTTCATTAACCTTTGATTGAATCAGTTTCCGGTTTTCCCGCAAGTCATGCGGAACGACGTGGGGTTACCCATGTAATGGCTCTCGGGCTGTCCATGTTCACGGGGAGGTAACTACCATTTTGCTCATCCCACTACGCCTGTCGTTTCAGCCACGTACACAGCATGCATTGCGTAGGGTTGGTGGCGGACGCGTAGGGTGCGGGAATGAGTGCCATGGTAGAAAGCTCGGCGTCGTGGATAGGTGCAATAGGGCGGTCGCCGATCCTAGACGTCGTCAGTGACGCAGAGGGACAGGAAATGTGGAGTGGGATGGTTGCCTTCTGGGTGGTGAGGAGCCAGCCCCCGGCCATGCTCTCCTATAAAAGGAGGCATGGGCGAAGGGCTCACCCACACACTTCTCCTCCTCCTTCTTGTGCTTTCTTCCACCATGGCGAGGGGAAGAGGACGCGGTCGTGCTCCAGTGTTGGCAACGAGGGTCTCTTCTCTGCAGCGCCTCCCTCCCCCTGCTGGGGATGCAGGGGCAGAATCCAGCGCACAAGGTGGTGTTGCAGGGCATGGGCGTGGCTGTCGTGGTGCTCGGGGCCGAGGAGGACGTGGTGGTGCCTTGGTCGCTCCTCGTCCAGCCGCCTTGGCCCCAATGGAAAGCCACGTCGGGGACCAACCGTTGGAGTTCATCGTCAAACTGCGTGGGCCACCCTGGAGCCGTGTTCGGCTTCCTACCCCTTTCGCAAGGGTGATGGAGGTAGAACAGCCGCCAGGATTGAAGTTGCACATGAGGGGCTGCTATAACGGCAGCATGTGGGCGAATGTAGAGTTGCTGTACCTCATGTCATGCTTCTCCAGCGTGGCTGGAAAACTTTTGCTCGTGCCCATAGCTTGGCGGCGGGGCACGTTCTCCATTTCAAGTTAATGGAGGCCAACCTGCTCTCCATCAAGGTCTTCTGGCGTTCGGGTGCTCGCTTAGGGTGCTGCGCGGAGAGCTCGACCGACGACGAAAGCTCCTCCTCGAGCAATAGCGACGAAGAGGTAAGTGACAGCGATGATGATGGCACCGAGCGGGAGGACGGTGGCTCGGACTCCAGCTGAGTGCCAGATGCACCGTCACTGTCAGCAAGGCGCTGGCAGCACCATCATCTGCACCTGGGTCTTCTCCCCTCGCCGGCAGAGCGATTTGCTGGGGTGTTGGGTGTGGATGTCTCCGCCTCCTCCAGCTGGACCCGCGTAGGATTCCTCATGGGCTCCGACTTCATCTTCCCTGCCGGTGACCCTCCTGCCGCATTCCACTGGTCCTGGTGGTGGTGACCAGGGCATCGCCTAGCCGCTCTCTCCGTCCGTCGTCTTCACCCCCACCCCTCCCGAACTTGTCAGACTACATCCCGCGGGCCCTAACCGGGTCAGGCTGGGCTTCTTCCTAGGCACTCCTTTTGCCCTCTTCACCTACTACTGTAGCTCCTAGGAGGAGAGGGACAAGAAAGGCATTATGGGGCACTTATCTTTTTTCAATCTAAAACATGTAGACACTTGCCAAACTTTATCTTAACTTATGTAATCTTTTCAGCCACATTTGTACCCTGTAACATTTTGTACTTGTTTATCCGCGTATTAATGAAAAAAGATATGCTTGCTGGGCACTTGTGCATGTATCATACCCATGCAGAGGAATGACTCCTCTATACTTCCAAGTAAACAAGGCTTTCTGGAAAGGCATCTTGCCGGTCCCTTCCATTGCTGTCGTGAGGCTCGGCCTGGTGGGTTTTAGGAGCGTGGAAGAGAACTGGCCCCTTGTCAACCCTTTTTCTCAAATGCTACTGCAACCAGTTTGGCTGAAGTAAACTTTGAATCAAAAAATGGGAGCACAAATGTTTAAAGGTGACAAGGTTTTTCTACGCACTATTTTTCCTCAGAGAGGTACACTATGGATGTCTTATAGGGAACTTATCTGCTTTGGGTTGCCAGGGGCCGATATGCAAGCTTGTTCTCTCTTCTCCTCCTTGGGATTTTATCCATGGCAGGGGACTCTGTAGTTAATGTCAGATATAGGGCTCCGCAGACGCAAGAATGTTTGAACTCTGGGGTGTGTGCGAAGATCTCAACCTCTCAAGCCTAGAGCCCATTGCCCCATAGCCTAGCCTAGCCGAATTCGTGTGAGCAAGGAAGAAGATGAACATGACAGTTTACCCAGGTTCGGGCCACCTTGCGGTGTAATACCCTACAACTGCTTTGTGGTGTATTGGCCTCACGAGGGGCTGAGGATGAACTAGTACAGAGGATGAACAACCTCGCGAGGGCTCGAGGGTGAGAATGACTCGACCCCTTCTATGGTGGTGGCTAACCTATTTTTATAGTCGCCTTGGTCCTCTTCCCTCGAAACATAGGCGAGAAGGGATCCCATAACAGCCAATTTGAAAGGGGACAAGTAGTACATCTAATCCTGATGAAAGGTGGTCTTCGCCTGCAAAGCTTCTGGTCGTGATGCAGTGTTGGGCTCGGCGATGACCTCCGCCTTGCCGAGCATGTGGTCTTGGTCTTGTAGAACTGGAATGGAAACCTTTGGGGGATTCCTTGGGAACCCACGCTTGTCCTTGCCTCCTTAACACCAAAGAGGAAACTGCCTCCTCTGCGCCCGCTGGCGCACGCCTGGCCTTGGTCGTCATGGCTCACGTCATCGCAGCCTCGTGAGGCTGTGTACATGCATAGAAATCTCCGCTCCTCGGGAGGCCCATGGGGAGGCCGCTCCCTCGGGAGGTCTTGGTGTCGTCCTCCTCGCAAGGCCTGGCTGCTCGCGAGGGTCTTGTCTTGGTGATCTTGGAGATGGGCCATACCGGGCCATTGAGGGAGCCACGCCATGGGCCGCTGGCAGGCAAGTCTGGGTACCCTTGTTCCCAGAACGCCGACAGTAGCCCCCGGGCCCAAGGCGCGCTCGGGCTGGCTTCGAGGCAAAGCCAAGGGGCAAGGTTGAAGTGCCACGGGCCCCAATAGCCTGTGGGCCAGGTTGACGCGTGGCGCTTGACGGGACGCGGACGCCTTCCACCTCCCCACGTCGCCTCGGCAACTGTCTCGAGTTGACAACAACCTGATGCATGTAGCAGGGCCATCATCACTCGGAACATGGAGGGGCGCCGGTTAGCCTTCGCCCGCCTATAAGAGGGCGAGGGGGACAGAGGCCCCGGTCCATCTTCATCTTCTCGCTAGCCCTCTCCCCTTGCGCCTTCTTCATCTTCCGCTGCCCCGCATCCATGGCACACGTGAGGAGGTTTTCAGCCGAGGAGAAGGGCAATGCCCCATGGATGGAACTGGAGTTGCTCCCTCCAAAGAAGAGACGCGGTCATCCCCGCAAGGCCACCGCAGCGCCCACTGCCACCCTACCTTGGTGCGAGCGTGCTCCGCCGGGGTTCCCCACCGGTGCTAGTGCTCGCGCCCAAGGTCCTGCTCGCGGGAGCGGCTGCGGGAGCCGCGGAGGACGAAGTCAGGAAGGGGAGCAAGCGATGGACACACAACCACCTCGCCCGCAGGCCCATGCCAGCAGCACGGCCCGCGAGTTCGTGGTGTGGGCGGCGGTGCCGCCACTCACATGGATCCGGCTCCCGCAGTCCCTGGTAGGGGAGATACCTCCGAAAGGGCCTGTCGAGTTGTGGCTTCAGCACGACAGCTGCTGCAACCAGGCCTCGCGGGTGGAGGTCGAGGCCACCTCCTCTGGTAACATCTTCATGACCCGAGGATGGGGGGTGATTACTCGCGCCTGCAACTCGGAGGGGAGGCACGCCCTCCACTTCGAGTACGACGGGGCGTCGACGCTTTTCTTCAAGGTCTTCGGAGAGGACGGCGAAACGTCTAGAGTGCTGCCCAAGGGGAGGCGGCCACGACGGCGATCTTCCTGCTGGCCGGTGAGGCAGCGAGGCCCCGGGCAGTGAACTTGCCCTTGGCCTTGTCCGCGATACCTCCAGCAGCAATGGCGCTTCCTCCGGACCAAGCTCAAGTGACGACGACTACTACGAGCTGCCGCGTCGCCGCGCCCGGGCCTAGGAGAGGAATGGCGTCGACCAGGCATCATGACTATGCGGGCGGTGCTTCGTGAGCCGCGGTCCTTGGGAGACCTTTTCTTTTGTTTCATTCCTGCATGAAAAATCATGAAGGGCCCCGCGGGGGTGTGTAAGAGCCATGACGCTTGCGCTTTAATGTTAACATTCCCAACTTATGTTGTGATTGTGTCTCTCACTTGGGCATGGGTCCCCTTTTACTCTCGCGGTAGCTTAGTGCTCTATGCCGACAGGACCTAGTCCTCAGGCAAGCTTCAGCCATCGCTGGTATGCCAGGTCGCGATGCCGTGGTCAAGGCCAGGAGGTGAGTGGCCCGAGGTCCAGTAAGAGCCCCCCCGGCGCGATGCTTGGGGGGTTCCCTTTAGCGCGCAAGCAGCTCCCGAAGGACTAAGAGGGAGGTTCTCTTGACCGAGCGAGGTCGTGGGAAAGCAAAGTGTCTGGAGCAAGGCTCACGCTGATACGTGCGAGATAACTTAGCTTAGCTTTTGCGGCCCGTCATGGTTCCTTTGTCGTGAGGGCGAACTTTTTCGGCCTTCAATTTTGCGCATGCTCCCTGTCCTAAAATAAATTAAGGCGAACTCCATGAGAGGCGTGAGACAACACTGATGTCCATTGTATTTCGAAAGGAGAGTGCCACCGGTGTTGGGCCACGCCCCTCCCTTGGCGCTCCTCCGCAAGGTTTCGCGACCCCATTTCTCTCACTCATCATGGTGCTCTATGTTCTTAGGACCCGGCCCTCGAGCAGGGCTCAGCCACCGCTGGTATGCCAGGTCGCGATGCCGTGGTCACGGCTAGGTGGTGAGGTCTCAAGAGCTAGTAGGAACCCCTGAGGCGTGGTGCTCAAGGGTCCCCCTTTTAACATGCAAGCGACTTGCACGAGAAAGGAGTGGCTCGCCCCGCGGGGGTGCCTAGGAGGGGTTGTGCCCAATAGTACATGGTGTAGCATCCTCCTGAAGTGGTGAGGTGTTGGCGAAGCTGCTCGAGGTCCTGTCTTCGGAGGCTCCTACGCATTAGTCAGTCACGAAATACAAAAGGTAGCGTCGCTTGCTGTTCTGCCCATGATCTTTCCGCGAGAAGACGAAGGCACTAAGGACCTGGTGAGGTGACTTGCATGGGGATGGACGCGAGCCAGAGTCTCTTAGGTTTGTCAGTGCTGCGGGGACGGACCCGAGCACATGCACCGTGCCGATAGCCCCCATCACGGGATGAGCAAGGGGCAGGTTAGCAGCGTGCGGGGACCGCAAGGGTAACCCCAGAGATGATAGATCGTCAAGCGCAATGTTATCAACCATGGTAATTCAAGCAGGCATAACTGGTCCAAAATACATGAATCGAAATGACGCAGCTGCGAGGACGGGCCCCAGTAGCCTGAGGATGATGTAGCCCGGGGGGCGCCCTCAATTTGAACAAACCAAGAAGTCACTTGGCACCATCGTTGTAGGAGAGTCGAGGTAGCTGAAGACGCTTGCTACAGGAATTGCTCCTCACGAGCTGGGCGGCTCCGGAGGCCTGCCAGGCTCACGAGGGTCCAACACTTCCTCCGACAGGGCCGCCTAGCGCCTGGCCTCGTGAGCTACCATGGCACCCCGCGCGAAGCACTGGTACGAGGTGGCCACGTTCAGCAGGCCAAACGGCATGCGGACGTAGCTACAGGGGTAGCCCCCACTCCGGACGACGCGGGACAGCCATAAGAGGTCCTGCGAAGCAGCCTTGTTGAGGCCTGGTATGTTCACACAGATGTGTAGCTCGCTGCCCATGTCAGGGGCTGCAGCTGCGTTAGGAGGCTGCACGGGGCGACACTCACCGCGCATGGCCCTTGCCTCCTGAAGCTCATTGATTGCCTTGACGATGAATTCTCACGCACCTGGCGCCTCACGCCATGCGCCTTGCTCGCGGGGGCGCGCATCGAAGCACGCCACCAAGTGGTGCCTGAGCACCTCCCTCGTCGCCCTGGTCAGGTCAGAGGCTCTCCAGACAGGAGCCCCCAAGCTCGTCCTGAGGGAGGCGCCAGGCACGCGTTCCTATGCGGGAGGAAGAGGCGCCCCAGCAGCGAGTGCGTGGCCTGAAGTACCGTCGGCAGGTGCGCCAGCCCCCTGACGACTCTTGAGGAGGAGCTACTTCTTCTTGGGTGTGGTCTCAGGAGGCAGGACGGCACCCTCATCGTCTTGGTTGTCAGCCGCCGCAGCTTGCTAGGCGCGCTCGAGGGAGCACACCGCATCCTTTTCATCACAGGCGACCGTGATGATGCCGCCACTTCCTGGCATCTTGAGGACATTATAGCTGTGGTGGGTTGCCGCCATCAACTTGGCGAGCGCCGGATACCCGAGGATGGCGTTGTACGGGAGGCCGATATGGGCGACATCGAAGTCGACAAGCTTAGTGTGGTAGTTGTTGTGGCTGCCGAAGGTGACAGGGAGGCGTATCTACCCCAGGGGGATGGTGGAGCCATCAGTCTCTCCTGAGAAAGGCTTGGTCGGAAGAAGCTGATCATAGGGCACTTGGAGCATCTCGAACGTCTCGACGAAGAGGACATTGAGCCCTGCGCCATCGTTAATGAGGGTCTTGGTGACGAGGACGTTGCTGATGGTGGGCGTGCAGAGCATGGGAAGCGTGCCTCCGGCAGCCGAGCACTTGAGGTGATCCTTGGAGTCGAAAGTGATGGCGCACTACGACCACTTGAGGGGACGCGCGGCCTCAAGCCTCGGGAGGGCTGCGTTCACCTCACGAGCGAACTGCTTGAAGATGCATTGTGAGGCTGGAGCCTGTGCGCCACCCAAGATGCAGGTGATAGCACGAGGTTCTTGGAAGCCCCCAGCCCCGTCGTCCCGCCGGTTGTCGTCGTTCCTCCTTGGCGGCGGCAGAAGCGGAGGGAGCCCAACATTGCCCTGAGGACGGGCCTCACGAGGCTGATCACGCTCGAACCCGTCGCGAGGCTCATCGCGCCAGTGGTCCTCACGAGGCTGGTGATGCCAGTCCTGACCGGAGTTGCGGTTGTCCCCGTACTCTCCGTCGCGGCCTCTGCCGCGGCCGTAGCCCCGATCACCATGCTCGGGGCGGCGACCAAGGCACCCATCGCGGAGGTCCCTGAGCTCTTGGCAGTCGTTGGTGCTGTGGCTGTGCACGTTGTAGAAGATGCAGAACGGGCGGTTGCCCCAGGGGGACTCGCCGTGGTCATGACCGCACTTCATCTCAGGTTCAGCCGCAATTACGGCGGGACCCTTGTGCTTCGCCTCCTTAGCCTTGGCCTTCTTGTCCTCAGGGTCTGCCTCAGGAAGCTCTATGAGGGAGAGGCGGCCCTCCTCGGCCCTTGCGCATCTGTTCACCAGGTTTGAACATCTCTAGGGTCGAGCACAGGTCTTCGTTGATGGCCAGCTCCTGCTTCATCTTGACGTCCCGGACGCCTTCAGAGAATGCCGAGATGATGGCTTCATCAGACGCCTTCGGGATCCTGAGATCGACGTTCGTGAAGCACTGTATGTACTTGTGCAAGGTCTCGCCCGGCTGTTGCTTCATGTGTGGCAGGTCACCCACTGCAGGAGCGCGGTCGCGAGTACCCTGAAAGTTGGCAACGAAATGCTCGCGAAGCTCATCCCAGGAGGAGATCGACCCCACCGGGAGGTTTAGGAGCCAAGAGCGTGTTGCTGTCCTTGAGGGCCATAGGGAACCAGTTCGCCATGACCTTATCGTCACCGTTTGCCACTTCGATGCTCAGCGCATAGAGCTAGAGGAATTCTGTGGGGTCAGGAGTGCCGTCATAACGTGGAGTCAGATCCGGCTTGAACTTGCCGGGCCAGACGACGCGGCGCAGCTCCGGGGTGAAAGCACGATAGCCTACCGCATGGGTGGAGCTTGGTCTTGATGCCCACGCACCACGACCTCTGGCGGCACGCGGTCCTGGTGCTGGCGCTGCGGCGCCGGGAGCACGTGTGCATCAGCTTGCGGGCGCTGGATCACCTGGTAGCTTGCTTCATCACGCACCGGCGCCCCGTGCGGTGGGTCGCGCCGGGGTGCGTCACGCCTGGGCTCGGGGTTGGCGCCGCGCAGAGGAGGAGGAGGCGCGCCGTGAGCCATTTCACCTGCCTGGGATGGCAGAGGAAGGAGCGAGCGGGATGGCGTAGGGGCCTCACCGGTGGCTTTGATGAGCTCGGCGATGCGGCCAAGCCAGTCGTCGTAGAGGTCTTTGGCCGGGCGGTAACACAGGAGCTCACGCACCATGAGCAGTGCAGCCTGCGCGTTTGCCGGCCCACGACGAGCATGGGAAGACGATGCCGTGGCTGGAGTGGGTGACGGGGTTGCAGTGCGGCCATCACACCGCACGGAAGGTGGTAGCGATGAATCCTACTGCTCACGAGCAGCAGGGTCAGTGGCAGCGTTAGCCACTGGGGAGGCAGAGCGGCGAGGAGCGCCATTACCCACGGGTGCCGTTTGGGCGACACGAGTGGCCCGGCGCTCTGCACGGACACAACGAGCGTCAGCCATGGGAGCAACGGAACGGAGGTGGAGCGAATGGTGGAAGAAGGGCTTCCACACGCCCCTACCTGGCGCGCCAAATGTCGGATTTAGGGCTCTGCAGACCCAAGAAGGTTCGAACTCTGGGGCGTGTGCGAAGATCTCAACCTCTCAAGCCTAGAGCTCGTCGCCCCACAGGCTAGCCTAGCCGACTTTGCATGAGCAAGGAAGAAGATGAACACGACAGTTTACCCAGGTTCGGGCTGCCTTGCGGTGTAATACCCTACTGCTGCTTTGTGGTGGATTGGCCTCACGAGGGGCTGAGGATGAACTAATACAGAGGATGAACAACCTCACGAGAGCTCGGGGGTGAGAATAAGTCGACCCCTTCTATGGTGGTGGCTAACCTATATTTATAGTGGCCTTGGTCCTCTTCCCTCGATACTTAGGCGGGAAGGGACCCCACAATGGCCAATTTGAAAGGGGACAAGCAGTACATCTAATCCTGATGAAAGGTGGTCTTCGCCAGCAAAGCTTGTGGTCATGATGTAGTGGTGGGCTTGGCGATGACCTCTGCCTTGCCGAGCCTGTGGTCTTGGTCTTGTAGCACCGGAATGGAAACCTTTGCCTGAGTCTTCGGGAACCCACGCCTGTCCTTGCCTCCTTAGCACCAAAGAGGAAACTACCTCCTCTGCGCCCGCTGGCGCCCGCCTGGCCTTGGTCGTCATGGCTCACGTCATCGCAGCCTCGTGAGGCTGGGTACCTGCATACAAATCTCAGCACCTCGGGAGGCCGCCCGGGGAGGCCGCTCCCTCGGGAGGTCTTGGTGTCGTCCTCCTCGCGAGGCCTGGCCCCTCGCAAGGGTCTTGTCTTGGTGATCTTGGAGATGGGTCGTACCAAGCCGTCGAGGGAGCCACGCTATGGGCCGCAGGCAGGCAAGTCTGGGTACCCTGGTTCCCAGAACGCAGACAGTTAGCGCAGGGGAAAAACAGCAGCAAATGACCCCTTCTAAATGACCATGGCAGAATCGTGCTAAAATAAACATGCATGCAAGTTTTAGGCGCCAGCACTTCATTTTATTATCTTTGCACAGGGTCTGCGCCTGGCTTTGTACAAAGGGTTACATGCACATCGGCAAGGCTTGTACAAAAGGTGGTTGCCGGGGCTGAGCCCGGCAACCGCGCCTTACGGGTAGAACTTGCGGAGATGCTCAATATTCCATGAGTTTTGCACCTTATTGCCATCTTCAGTGTCCAGACGGCGCCAGTTCTGGTGACTCATACTACTCGGTAAGGGCCTTCCCACTTCGGCATCAACTTGTTGGAACCCTGGGCGGATTGAACATGCCTAAGGACAAGGTCACCTTCCTCAAGGCTCCGGGCATGAATCCTGCGGCGCAAGGCTTGCTGGTAGCATGCAGCATGCACAGTGGCTCGGAGTTCTTCCTCGAGGAGCATGGCATCATCATACCGAAGCTGCTCTTTCTCTACTTCATCGTAGACAAGTACTCGAGGTGACCCGTATATGAGTTCCGTGGGGAGCACTACTTCTGCCCCATAGACTAGGGAGAAGAGAGTCCGGCCGGTTGCTCGATTCGGTGTCGTATGGAGGGACCAAAGAACCATCGATAGCTCATCGATCCAACATCTACCACACTTCTGCAACTTATCAAAAGTTCTTGTCTTGAGCCCACGCAGCACTTCAGCGTTCATCCTTTCAGCTTGTTCATTGCTTCGGGGATGAGCAACAGAGGCAAAAGAGACCTTGGTTCCAAGGTTTTGTGTGTACTGCATGAAGGCACGGCACGTGAATTGGGTGCCATTATTGGTGATCACTCTCGCGGGTACTCCGAAACGACACACCAACCCTTTCAAGAACTTGATAGCTGACTGCGCGGTCACATTCCTCACTGGCTCCACTTCCGGCCACTTTGTAAACTTGTCGATTGCAACGTACAAGAATTCAAAGCCCCCGGTAGCATAGGAGAAGGGGCCCAAGATGTTGAGCCCCCAGATCGAAAATGGCCAGGATAAAGGGATCGTCGGGAGAGCTTGAGCTGGTTTATGGATGTTCTTGGAGTGGAACTGGCAGGCTTCACATTTGGTGACTAGCTCAGTTGCATCCTGGAGCACTGTGGGCCAGTAGAAACCCTGCCAGAAGGCTTTTCCACCCAGGGCTCTCGATCCAATATGAGAGCCACACATACCCCCATGTATTTCTGCTAGCAGCTTCTGCCCATCTTCCCGGCAAATGCACTTCAATTTCACACCATTCGGCCTTTTCCTGTACAGTGTATCATCGATAAACTGGTACATATTTGACGTTCGAGCTACTCTTTCAGCATCTTCTTGCTCTTTAGGAAGTTCTCTTGTTTGAAGGAAATGGACTATGTGCTGCGCCCAAGTTGGAGCCTGAGGCTCAACAACAAGGACTAATGGCACCTCCTCATTCGTGGGAGCGCTCACCTCGACCGCAAGAACTTCGGATTCCGTGGGAGGGTGCTACTCACCAACCAAAGCAGATTTGTTCCCGGCAGCCTCTCTACCAGCGGCTTCGGGAAGCCCTGCCGGGACATACTTGCCAAAGTCCAACTTCCTCCTTTTTCTAGCCATCATTGAAGGGGACATTGATGGTTGAGTTAGGTGGAGGATAAAAAGTTCCTGGTTTCATAGGGAGCTTTTGTGCAGCGTACTTTGATAAATGATCAGCAATGCTGTTCTCCGCACGTGGCACGTGCTCTGCTTATAATCCATCAAAGTGCTCCTCCAACTTTCTCACTTCCTCTACATATGCCTCCATCAACGGACTCTGGTAATCCTTATTAACTTGTCTCACCACAAGCTGCGAGTCTCCATGGATGATCAGTTTCTTGATTCCTAACTCCATCGCAATTCTTAGCCCGGCAAGGAGCCCCTGAAAGCACAAGTGCTCCCTGGGTGATTTTGGTAATTAATGTCAACATATCTCTTGTTGGACTAATACTTTTATCTAGTATATTTCAGATGAGTTCAACAATGGTGTGGTAAGGACAAGAGGATGTGGAACCCCTTCAAAATGCCAAGGACAAAGATTGGCAAAAGCTCAAGACTCTTCATTTCTATTTTAGTGATCCAAGATCACATTGAGTCCATAGGAAAGCCAATACTATCAAAAGGTGATGAGGTGTTGCTTAATTGTCTACTTGCTCAAAGTGCTTAGTGATATTGCTACAAAACCCTCAGCCACTTTCTCATCTCCACATATGTCCTAAACTATAAGTCAAACTCGGCCCCACCGAAATGTTCCATCCGGCGCCACCGAGTTTAGTTGACATAGCCACTGCCAGAAACCCTAGACAATTCTGTCACACCGATACGGATCTCGGTCCCACCGAGATGGCCTTGCAAACTCTCTGTTGCCTATTGCAATTATTTCGGTCTCACCAAAATGTGCAATCGGTCCCATCGAGTTTGCTTGACAACCTCTCTATTGCCTTGTTGCTTAACTTCGGTCTAACCGAGTTGATGCAATCGGTGCCACCGAGTTGATGTTTGCCCTAAGCCCTAGCACATCGGTCCCACCGAGTTGTTCCAGTCGGTCCCACCGAGATTCCTAATGTTCACATTTTGATTTGAATCGGTCTCACCGAGTTCTTCTATTCGGTTTGACCGAGTTGGGTCAAATGTGTGTAATGGTTGTATTTTGTGTGGAGGCTATATATACCCCTCCACCCCCTTCTCCATTTGTGAGAGAGACATCAGAACGTGCCTACACTTCCACTACTCATTTTCTGAGAGAGAACCACCTACTCATGTGTTGAGACCAAGATATTCCAATCCTACCACAAGAATCTTGATCTCTAACCTTCCCCAAGTTGCTTTCCACTCAAATCATCTTTCCACCATAGCCAAATCTGTGAGAGAGAGAGAGAGTTGAGTATTGGGGAGACTATCATTTGAAGCACAAGAGCAAGGAGTTCATCAT
Source organism: Thinopyrum elongatum (assembly GCA_011799875.1). Classification (NCBI taxonomy): domain Eukaryota; kingdom Viridiplantae; phylum Streptophyta; class Magnoliopsida; order Poales; family Poaceae; genus Thinopyrum; species Thinopyrum elongatum. The sequence continues at coordinate 177,254,173 of CM022300.1, forward strand.
CAACACACCATCTATTACCTTTTGGAGAGTGGTGTCTCCTAGATTGGTTAGGTGTCGCTTGGGAGCCTCCGACAAGATTGTGGAGTTGAACCAAGAAGTTTGTAAGGGCAAGGAGATCGCCTACTTCGTGAAGATCTACCCGAGTGAGGCAAGTCCTTCATGGGCGATGGCCATGGTGGGATAGACAAGGTTGCTTCTTCGTGGACCCTTCGTGGGTGGAGCCCTCCGTGGACTCGCGCAGCCGTTACCCTTCGTGGGTTGAAGTCTCCATCAACGTGGATGTACGATAGCACCACCTATCGGAACCACGCCAAAAATCCTCGTCTCTACATTGCGTTTGCTCACTCCAATCCCATCCCTTACTTTCTTGCAATTAGCATGATTTACTCTTTCCACTGCTTATACTCTTGCCATGCTTGCTTGAAATGTATCGTGAATGCTTAAACTTGTGCTAAAACTCCACCTCAACTTGAAGATCTTAAAAATTGCCGCTTTTACTTGTTGAGGGTGTAATCACCCCCCCCCCCGTAGACCCCTCTTCTTGATCCTTTCAATTGGTATCAGAGCTTTGGTCTCCATTGCTTTGGTTTAAACACCTTTGGAGGAAGATGGATGAGTCTACGATTGGGAGTATTAGACGTAGAGTGCCTATGCTTGACGGAGAGTTCTATAATGTGTGGAAGAATGAGATGCTTGATATTTTCAATGAATATAATTTGAACAAGTATATTACTAGTCCCTATGCGCCCCCTAATGATCCCTTGCATCCTACCCCCGATGAGTATCTTGACATGACCCGAAATCTTAGAACTATTGATCTTATCATGAGAGGATTGCCTAGAAATTTGCTTGTATGCTTGCCTACTTTTGAGTGTGCCTATACTATATGGAAATATCTTGAGGAGCATTTTCCAAACTATTCCTTGAAAAATTTAGATGAAATTCTTGAAAAGTCCATTGCTTTTCAGAAAATGGATCCTAGTGATCCTAAATTTGATGATTGTCTATTTGAGCTTCGTGACCTTATGCGTGCCAAAGGAAATGTCAGAGTCATTAGTAGTATCATCTCCCAAGTTATTAGAATGCATAAACATGCACATTGTCATGGTCATAAATCTAATGAATCACTCTCTCTAGGTGATGATCAATCACATGATGATGTTGAACATGGATATTATGATGAGGATGATGATAGTGACTTTGATCTTGATTAGTCTATGAGACACTTTGGTCTTATGGCTAACCTTCGTGGTGACATGGCCATAGGAAAGGAATGGGTTCTTGATAGTGGATGTACCGATCACATGACCGGAGACAAGGACATGTTCCGTGAGCTTGTTGAAAACGATAGTCCCAGAAAGTATGTCACTTTTGGTGACAACTCCAAGGGTAAAGTAGTTGGCCTCGGTAAGGTGGCCATCTCACATGATAGCTCTATCCAAAATGTTTTACTCGTTAATCTCTTGGCTACAATCTACTTTCCATATCTAGACTAGCCGATTTTGGTTTCAATGTTCTATTCACTGAAGTAGACTGCCAAGTGTTTCGTAGAGATAATCATAATCTGGTCTTTGCCGGTATACGTAGAGGTGATCTATACATTGTTGATTTCACTAAAAGAGCTCAACCTCATACCTGCTTAATTGCTAAATCTTCTAAAGGTTGGTTGTGGCATAGAAGGTTACGTCATGTGGGCATGTGAAATATTGATAAGCTTATTAAAGGTGATCATATCCTTGGTGTTAAAGATGTCATATTTGACAAGGATAGACTTTGCAATGCTTGTCAAGCAGGAAAACAAGTTGGAGGAAGTCATCCCGTGAAGAACATCATGACCACAAGAAGACCACTTGAGCTACTTCACGTGGATCTTTTTGGTCCCAATGCCTACAAGAGTCTCGGTGGTAACTCGTTCGGTTTGGTCATTGTTGATGATTATTCCAAATTTATGTGGGTGTTCTTTCTTGATGATAAATCGCAGGTCTAAAAGATCTTCAAGAACTGCACTAGGAAGGCCCAAAATCAATTTGAAGTGAAGATCAAGAAGGTTCAGAGTGACAACGGAACGGAGTTCAAGAACACAAATGTGGATACCTTTCTTGACGAAGAAGGGATTTCACATGAGTTCTCGGCTACGTACACACCTCAACAAAATGGAGTTGTTGAGAGGAAGAACCGAACACTTATTGAGATGGGAAGAATGATGCTTGACGAATACAAGACGCCAAGACACTTTTTGGTGGAAGCGGTTGAGATAGCTTGTCATGCTACGAATCGACTATATCTTCACAAGCTTCTTGGCAAAACGGCATACGAGCTTCTCACCGATAACAAACCCCAAGTTGGATACTTTCAAGTATTTGGCTCAAAGTGTTACATTCTTGATAATCATCGTCGTTCGAAATTTATTCCTAAATCTCATGAAGGTTTCCTACTCGGTTATGGCTCAAACTCTCACACTTAACGTGTCTACAACAATTTCACCCGAAAGGTTGAAGAGATGGTAGATGTGAAGTTTGATGAATCTAACGGCTCGCAAGTAGAGCAATTGCTAATTGATGTAGGAGACAAAGATCCTTCGAAAGAAATTCAAGACTTGTCTATTGGCAAGGTTCATCCAATGGAGGTGAAGGAGAGTACTTCATCCATTCAAGTGGAAGCCTCAACTTCACGACAAGCTGAACCACAAGTTGACTTGGAGGCATCCACAAGTGGAACACATCAAGACGAAGGAAACGAGGAAGTACAACAAGATGAACCTCATCGACCTCCTTCTCCACCTCCAGAAGAGAACAACAACACCAACAACAATGAAGAAGAAGAAGACAATGAAGAGGATGTTCCACCCCGACCCAAACAAAAGCTCTCACGAGTTAGAGCAAGAGTCTCAAGAGATCATCCCGTCGAACAAATCTTTGATGATATTCAAACCGGGAGAATTACTCGCTCTAAAACTTGCTTGGCAAACCTTTGTGAACATTACTCGTTCATTTCTAGTATTGAACCTATGAAGGTTGAAGAAGCCCTTGAGGATCCGGATTGGGTGAACGCTATGCATGAAGAGCTACACAATTTCGAGAGGAATCAAGTGTGGACATTGGTTGAAAAGCCGGACGACAACCACAATGTCATTGGAATGAAATGGGTGTGTCGGAATAAGCAAGATGAGGATGGACAAGTTGTACGCAACAAGGTCCGTCTCGTTGCTCATGGCTACACTCAAGTCGAAGGTATGGACTATGGTGAGACATATGCCCCCGTTGCTAGACTTGAGTCCATACGCATCCTACTTGCTTATGCCAATCATCATGATATCACTTTATACCAAATGGACATTAAGAGTGCTTTTCTAAATGGTGAAATTGAGGAGGAAGTCTATGTTAAACAACCTCCCAGCTTTGATAATCCCAAGAAACCCGATCATGTTTACAAACTTCACAAAGCACTTTATGGTCTTAAACAAGCTCCTAGAGCAAGGAATAAATGCTTGACCAAGTTTCTTATTGAAAAAGGTTTGAAATTGGAAAGATTGATTCTACACTTTTTCCTAAAAGGGTTAATGGAGAATTATTTGTGTGCCAAATTTATGTGGATGATATCATATTTGGTTCGACTAACCCTCATTTTACTGAAAAAAATCACAAAAATAGCCACCGCTCCCGCAAGCGATAGCCACGGCCCGAGCTGCTAACCGAGCTGAGGGGGCCACTCCAATGGTACAGTACCCTCCGTGATGGCCAGCGCAAGGACCACAACTAGAACCACGCAACCAGGAGCTCGACGAGGTATCAATGGCTTCATCTGACCCTCGGGCCCGTCAAGATCAGCGGTAGGTCCTGGAAGATCGGCGGAGGGAGGACACGCGTTTCACCATAGAACGACGCTGTGAAACCCGCCGCCAATCTGACAGGCGCAATGGCCCACACATCGACGAACCTGCGCCCAGTGAAGGCGGTTACTTGCCTTTCGAGGTTGGGTGCCCCGCCTTCACTCGCGAGCTGCGGCAAGTCCGTTGGCCATCTTCCCGCGTTTTCAAGCCAGAGATACCAGAGAAGTATGATGGAAGGTTGAACCCGGCAGAATTCTTGAGCATCTACACTATCGTTGTTCAAGCTACCGGAGGAAGAGATGAGAAGGTGTTCGCCAATTACTTCCCTTTGGTGCTCAAGCCAAATGTGAGGTCATGGCTGATGCACCTTCCGAAGAATTCCATCTCATCATGGGCTGACCTATGCCATGAGTTTGTTGGCGCCTTCACGGGCGGTGAGGGAGTCATGGACTAACGGGTCCTCGGGGTGCCGGCCCATTGAACATGGGCCGGACTGGAGAAGCCGTATAGTGACGGGAGATCTTTGAAGCCGGGGTGTGCCCTCCAAGTCAAGAATGCACAGGATCTCTTTATCCCTTATTGTAATATATCTCCGGTAACCCTAACCCTACCGGTGTCTATATAAACTGAGGGTTGTAGGTTTTAGGGCCAGAGCTATATTCATCACCTCATCACCTTAGGGTTTAGCTCATGCAGATCTCGAGGTAGATCTACTCTGTAACCATACTATACATCCAATACAATCAAGCAGGACGTAGGGTATTACCTCTTCGAGAGGGCCCGAACCTTGGTAAACATCGTGTTCATTGTCCCTTGTTCCCCATCAACCTTAGATCCACAGCTCGGGACCCCCTACCCCGAGGTCTGCCAGTTTTGACACCGACATTGGTGCTTTCATTGAGAGTTCCCCTGTTGGATCACCCAAAGGATGGATGGCTCAACCGGTCGTTGGAGACCACGCCCGCTCCGAGGGCTTCCCCGCCCCTGGTCATCTCCTCGTCTTCGGCGGCATATTGGTGTGCGCCGATCCCACTGGTCACCTCGACCAGATCGAAGGCTTCGTCCCCGTAGAGGAACTCACCAGTTCGGGGGCATCAACCTCGGGACCAGCAAACTTTCAAGAGCCAGGTATCTCTCAGAGTCCGGCCTTGAAGCCTAACTCCGACAGACCGTCCGCAAGATCTCCTACCGAATCTCCAGAGTGTCTAGCACCCCCGTGTGCCCAGCCGGCAGACCACTTGGTAAGTCTATTCCGTGCAATGGGAATCTCCATTATCAGGCCCACGACCTATGATCGGATCAGGCTTAAACCCGACGACCAAGAAATCAACACCCCTCCGGTCACTCACCTCGTCGCTACCGTCGAAGAGGCCCAGGAGGGGCCGCAACCTTATAAGCTAAGAACGGTGTACACTCGAGTCTCCAGTTTGGAGTCAAACACTAGCCCAAAGATACGCCTGGACTCGAGCCCCAATGCTAGATCCGGCCTCGAGCCGATCCAACTGCACACTAGTCCAGACGTGAGTCCTGCACGATCAGACCAAACATGGCTCAACCACCCATCAAGGATAGTCCGGGTCCGCTGCAGGAGGGAATTCTCGAATTTTTCCCACCCACTCACCACATGGAATACTGCCCGGATTCGGGAAACCCAGACATATGGGACCTCATGTATGTCAAACAGCTGCAAAATGAGACAGTCCATCATTATTGGGCTAGATTTCTCCTGGTGAAGAATAGGATGGCACCATGCTGTGACAAAGAGATAATTAAAGCCTTCCAGTTCAACTACAAGGACGAGGGCCTCTTAAACGCCCTCGCGCGTCACCGAATTCAAAGCTTCATCGAACTATCAGACATGGTACGCAAGTATTGCACCATGGTGAACACGTGGAGGGTGCAACAGATGAACATGGGGCCACCGGCCGCCGCGCAGCACGGAAGGTCTCGCTCTAAACGGGCATATACAAATCAGTCACCGGAACGCGAGCCTGATGAAAAGAACACTAGGCCTAGATCAATGCTAGACGAGTTGCTGGATAAACCATGCCCAATACACTCAGTCTTGCTAGACGCAAACCCAACCCACAGACTTCAAGCCTGTTGGGTGGTAAGATAAGTGGCCAAATATGGCGAGCCAATCTTGGGCCTTACACTTCCAGATAAGCAGTCTGTGGCTTCACCACAGGACCATAATGTCCTTACGGTATATGAGACATTCGCCTCAAACAACAAAAGAAAAAAGGCACTTTGAGAGCTCAGTCAGATATATCAAGTGACGGCCGCACAGCCTTGGGCAGCTGCGCCTATTACCTTCGACGAGAAGGACGAGCCAAGTCCATGCAGCAACCATACACCGGTCGCACTGGTCCTGGACCCCATTATCGATGGTTTTTGGCTGACTAAAGTACTGATGGACGGAGGCAGCAGCCTCAACCTCATCTACGAGGACACTCTCGACAAGAGGCAGCTCAACAGATCTCACATCGAAAGCAGCCACACCACATTCTGAGGTATAATACCCGGTAGGGAGGCACACTGCTCGGGACGCATAACCCTGGATGTTGTGTTCGACACACCCAATAACTACAGATCCGAACCCTTGCTATTTCACATTGTGCCCTTTCATAGCGGATAACACGCCCTCCTAGGATGTGAGGCATTCTCGAGATTTCAGGCCATACCGCATTACGGATACATGAAACTCAAAATGCTAGGGCCCAACGGGGTAATCTCACTTAAAAGTGACCCAAGCAAAGCCTTACAAGCCGAAAACAAGACGGCATCCCTCGATCTAGAGGAACTATTGGAAGCCCTCGCGGCCGAAGAGTTGACAGCACTACGCACCACAGTCGACAGGGATGATGTGGTCCTCAGTAAAAGACAAAAATCCACATCATTCAAGCCAGCAGATGAAATAGTAAAATTTCAAGTGCACCCAACAGATCCCAATAAAAAGGCATCTATATGAGCACAGCTGGACCCCATAGTTAACAAGGCGCTAAGAACGTTCTTGCGTGAAAACTAGGAAATAATCGCCTAGCACCCCTCAGACATGCTAGGAATCCCACGCGGGCTGGCAGAGCACAGCCTAAACATCTTAAAAGGCTTCAAGCCGGTGAAACAAACTCTACGCCAGTTTTCCGAACCCAAACGGCAGGCCATGGGCGAAGATCTAGCAAAACTATTGGAAGCCGGATTCATCCGTGAGATCAAGCATCTCGAGTGGTTAGCAAATCTGGTTATGGTACCCAAAAAGGACAAATCCTGGCGGCTCTATGTCGATTTTAAAGACCTTAACAAGGCCTGCCCTAAGGACCCTTTTCCTCTGCCAAGAATAGACCAGATCATAGACGCCACCGCCGGACATGACTCATTATGCTTCCTGGACGCATACTTTGGATACCACCCGATCAAGATGAAGGAGTCCGACAAGGCAGCAATCGCATTCATCACTCCTTATGGACCTTTCTGCTTCAACACCATGCCGTTCAGACTGAAAATTGCAGGAGCTACATACCAACGCATGATTCAAGCATGCCTCAAAAATCAAATCGGCAGAACGGTGGAGGCATACGTGGACGACATGGTTGTCAAAACCAGAAACATCGACCAGCTGATAGATGACCTCCGCCAAACCTTCGACAACTTACGAGCCTATGATATATGACTCAACCCGGAAAAATGCGTCTTCGGGGTCCCTGTCGGAAAGTTGCTCGGATTCATCGTCTCCCATAGAGGAATCTAGGCCAACCCAGCCAAAATTAGTGAGCTATCCCAGCTCGCAATACCAACAGAGCTCAAGCACATCCAGAAACTGGCCAGATGCGTGGCAGCTTTGAGCCACTTCATATCTCGCCTCGGAGAAAAGGTGCTCCCACACTACAGACTACTTAAAAAGACCAAGAACTTCCAATGGACAAACGAAGCAACTGTGGCACTCGAGGATATTAAAAGACTTCTCGCTGGCAACCCCATCCTGGCCGCACCTAGCGTCGGCGCGCCAATGCCACTATACATTTCAGCCACCAATCAGGTGGTTAGCGTGGTGCTCGTCGTGGAGCGGGAGTTTGAGGGCCATAAGTTCCAAGTCCAGAAGCTAATCTATTATGTGTCCGATGTACTTACGCCATGCAAATCATGGTACCCCCACTATCAAAAGATAGCTTACACGGTTTTTATGGCATCCCGAAAGCTACAACACTACTTTCAAGAATGCTCGATCACAGTGGCGTCAGACGTCCCCTTGAATGACATAATCAACAACAGGTACGCCATGGGCCGGATCGCCAAATGGGACATAGAGCTCCTTCCCTTCGAGATATCATACAAACCACGCCGAGCTATTAAATCTCAGGTACTGGCCGATTTTATAGCCAAATGGACTGAAGCCGAATTACCCCGAGAATACAACACATATTTGCACTGGACGATGTATTTTGATGACTCAAAAATGTTAGCCGGACTGGGGGCTGGGGTTATCCTAATCTCCCCCACAGGTGACACTATTCGGTATGTCCTACAAATAATGTACACGGACTCCAACAACGCAGCCGAATATGAAGCACTACTACATGGTCTTCGTCTGGTCACGACAATGGGGGTACAGCGCCTCGAAGTAAGGGGAGATTCAAACCTAGCTATCTCTCAAGTCAACGGCGAATTCGACGCCAAGGACCCCAAGATGGCGGCATACAGAAATGCGGTTCTCCGGATATCGTCCTGATTCGAGGGCCTAGAATTCCACCATGTCTCTAGGGACAGCAACCAAGCCGCGGACGTACTCGCCCGCATGGGCGCCAAGCGTGTCCCGGTTCCTAAAAACACTTTCATTGAGCGGCTCTTCAAGCCCTCCGTAGTATGGCAGGACGGTGACGCCGGCGCACTAGTCAATGAACCCGCTCACGATGCCTCCCTAGACAAGGAGCCCGCCGACCATATCATAGGCGGCTCCGCACTCGAGGAAACACCTTCTGCCCATGAAATCATGGCCATAATTGCCCCCTGGACAGAACCTCTGCTCGCCTACCTCACTCGGCGACAGCTCTCGGAGGACCAGACGGAGGCACGATGTATAGTCCGACGTTCAAAAGCATACAAGGTCCATGAAGGTGAGCTTTACAAAAAAAGCACCACAGGAATCTTGCAAAGGTACATCTCCGAAGAAGAGGGGCATCAACTCCTGGCAGAAATACACGCGGGCATGGGCGGCCACCACGCAGCAGCTCGGGCCTTGGTCAGCAAGGCTTTCCGAGTAGGATTCTTTTGGCATACCGCCCGTGAGGATGCTCGGGCTTTCGTGCAACATTGCCTTGGATGTCAGCTGTTCGCCAATCAATGCCACATGCCCCCCACAGCCCTTCGGACGATAATGATAACATGGCCTTTCGCGGTCTGGGGTCTCGACATGGTCGGGCCACTCAAAGGGGGACAAAGAAAAAGAAGTACCTATTGGTCATGGTCGACAAATTCACCAAGTGGATTGAGGCATGGCCCGTCACTTCGGCAGAATCTGGACCTGTCGTCAAGTTCTTATCTAATGTCGTACACCATTATGGTGTCCACCACAGCATAATTACCGATAACGGTACTAACTTCACCGCCCAGGAAGTCAAGGACTGGTGCGGCAAAATGGGCATTAAGCTCGATTATGCTTCAGTGTACCACCCACAGACAAATGGACAGGTCAAACGGGCCAACGGGCTCATTATGAGCGGCATCAAGCCCCGCCTGGTCCGATCACTTGAACAATCAGACTGCCATTGGGACAAGGAACTCAATTCCGTATTATGGGGTTTGCGCACTACTCCTAACCGGTCAACTGGATACACACCATTTTTTATGGTATACGGTGCGGAAGCCGTTCTCCCATGCGATATCATCCACGACGCGCCTCAAGTGCGCATGTACGAAGAAAAGGAAGCCGAGTTGGATCGGTAGGATGACTTGGATGCTCTTGAAGGAGAACGGGAAATAGCTCGGGCTTGATCCGCACTTTATCAGTAGCAAGCACAGTGCTACCAAAACTGCAAAGTCCGGGCGAAGACATACAACGTGGGCGACCTCGTCCTCCGGCTCCCCGAAAAACAGAAGCTCAAGCTCTCGCCCAAATGGGAGGGTCCGTACATCATCGACGAAGTACTGGCAGGAGGAGCATACCACCTTTGCTGCCCGTCCGACGATCGCCTCGAGCTGAACCCGTGGAACGCTGCCCGGCTGTGGCGCTTTTACGCCTGAGTTAGACATTGTCACCCGCATACATCCTCACCTCTCTTTGTTACTTCTTTTTATTTTCCTTAACATGGCAGGTTTTCGGCTGAACCGAACCATATCAAGCCAATACCCTACACGTCATGGAATGTAACACCCAGCTTTGCATGGGGGCTCCCTTAGAGGAGTCGAATAATATAATCAATATACATCGCATTCGTTTCGTTTGCAACATTCTCATATCTTTCAAGCCAACATATGCACTTGTTTGACCTAAGATCTTTGCCAAGCTGGGTTGCCTGGCTCCTATGTTTACCCCTATGTTCCCGATTGTTCGGCTAGGGAGTAAAGGGAGCACCTCTGCAGTTGTTACGACCGGGTCATCCGGGACCGTACCTCAGACGGGTGAAGCCAAAAGCTAGTGTTCTTACAGAATACAATAAGTCGGCCTAAGGGAAGTGAATATAGCCTCACGCTTATCACCAGGGTTTTTTCGCAGCGATTGGTCTCCGTAGTATCCGGACTATAAATTTACCCGAAGAAAGGAACCTTTGGAGGAACTATTTTCATCGGGAGATGTTTCTTACGTCAAATAGTAATATAACATAACTCTCCGCACATGGTTCTTCCGTTCGAGCCAAATGGCCGGATTGCCTGGTTCCCGAAGTGTTGCCTTGTTTCCCATGACACGTAGTACGGAACACTTCCCGATCACTAATCGGGGAGGTAGAAGCCGATGGCCGGTTAAGACAACATTCTTTAAAAAAATAAGACCGCGGATTGAGCTCGGTCAATGTACAGTACATAGATACATAGAATTGACAAAACTACTCTTGATCCACATTGTCTATCAATTGCTCTCAAGCGTAATCCTTCTGAGAATGACGAGCGGCCGACATCACATCATCATACACCAAGCTTAGAGGTATCTCTTGGCCATCAGGGCCCACTGGACCAACCCGGGCCATATGCCCCGGGTCCAGCTTGGTGAAACGGGTCCTTACCATAGCCCACGCCTCGCGCGCTCCTTCTCAGCAAGACGAGATCTTACATAATTCAAACCTTCATCGAGCTCCTTTAAAGCGATTGGCTAGTTCGGCCATGCTCTCTGGTGGTACCTCTGACGGCCATAACGCCTTCGCCATACCCTTCATGGCCTTCTGGGCCCTCTCGTAGGTCTTCGGCAGCTCCTTTAAAAGGTTCCCGTCATAGGTGCTGACTTCTTCCTCGGGCCGCCCAGTCAGGAGACCAAGCAAGAAGGTGTTGCATACCGTCATTAAAACGCCAATGGTACTGGACCAACATACCGGTCAGATCAGTGCTTACCAAATATGCCACCTTTCAGCTTCTGGCTTTCCTCCAAGGCTTGCGCCAGCTGAGTTTTCAAGCCCTCAATTTACTCGGCTTTCCGCCGATTCTCTTCCTTGAGCTCATTTTTCTCCTCCTGACTTCGCGTCAGCACTCGTTAACCAGCCTCTAGCTCCTTCCGTAACCCGCCTGCGGCCTCCGCGGGTATATGGAGAAAACAAGGTGTTAATGCATAGAATACACTATATACCTTTCTACGCGGTTGGAAAAAGTTCTTTCTACTTACCGGACAATCCGCTGCTGGCTTTTCGAGCGGCATCCAGTTCGGCTTGGCTTCAAGCAACTGTGTCCGGCTCACCTCAAGGTCCTCGGACAGCTTTTTTCTCTGCTCTCTTGCGGCCTATAAAAAATAATATCGTTCGAAATCCTTAATTCGGTCGTCCCGCCCAAATTAAGGCTTGGGGGCTAATTGGCTAGGGAACATGATCTGCTTTCAAGCCATTTTTATTTACACACCTGCATTTTGGCGTCAAATAGACTGGCGATCCCTTCAAGACATGTTCGAGCCACCCCAAGGTATGCGTCCACCGAATTAAAGGCATTAAATTCCTGGTCGGCAAAGGCAGTATGACGTAAAGTTTCCCTCCAGCGGTGATGATTCATCACGCTCTCTACTTTGGAGTTGGTAACCGAAACATCATCGGAATCCGCCGGAGGCGCGCCGGCTGCAGCGTGTTCGAAGGAAGCTCCAGCTCATACCGAAGACTTAGGACCGGAGTTGCGATTCAGCACACCCGGGGAATCTTTAGACTGATGCAGGGGTACACGTCTTCTGCAAAATTAAGCGAGTTTTAATAAAAAGGTATTAAAAGCGACCCTCGCTGTAATTCCGAAATACGTCACCTCTGGGTCGAGGAAGCAGGTGCTTCCGCTTCGGCAGAAGCCTTCCGCTTTGATCCCCCGTTAGGGCCGAGGCTGGTGCGGTCCGCGCTCCCCCCAAGATGGTCCAACGCGTAGTGCATGTGGGGAATGGTGCGAGACGAGCGGCCGGTTCAGGAGAGGGTCTTCTTTTCACTTACTGTGGAAGAGGGAAGAGCCCCAGGATGATCGGATGTCAGAGCGACCTTGGCGCCATCCAGGCTCTCCTGATAAAACACCCTATCTTCAAAATCAATTGATGTCTCTAGGTCGTCATGACACCCAGGATCGTCGTCACGAGAATGATCCACCGGTTGAGGAGGAGGGCAACTAATGGACCCAACTAGATGCCTCCATACCTGTTCAATCACAATCAGTTAGAATTTGGGCGTAATCTGTGAGCTCAAAACAATGGATTGTGGCTTACCCAGTCCGCCGGATTGTATTCGGAGCAGCCTTCCCGAATACTCATTCGAGCGAAATCTGCCTCCTCTCCATTGAAGAGATCGGCCAATATTTTGGCCAGAGCCGCCTTATTCACTGGTACAGTGAGGTGCTATACAAACGGTTTTTAACCCCTTTCCGCAACGGCATTCTGAACCGTCGCCTAGTGAGTGACTGCGATAGGGGGGTCCTTCCCACACGACCCAGAAACCGTTGGCGATAGGCCCTCCTGGTACACACGCTCGGCAAAATGAGGTCGTGTGCGGTGGGCGAGCGATCAAATACGGTTATACATACAGTTGTGCTAAAAAAAATACAATTATACAGGCCAAATCGTTTCCGGTCGTAAGTACATCCCACATAGTCAGTCCCGGCTAAACATTTCCGTTTGTATGTACATTCCACACAGTCAATCCAAGGAATAGGTTTCCGTTAGTATGTACATCCCACACAGTTAATCTAAGAAGTATGTTTCCGTTCGTATATACATCCCACACAGTCACTCCAAGGAAAACTTTTCCATTCGCAGGTACATCACACACAATTTTCCCCATTAAATCGTTTGTGATAGCGTTGCCATTGCACACGATATTAACAATTTTATCGTTTGCGTTATTGAAAGCATCACACACGGTGCGTAGAAGAAACTGTGTGGCAAAGGTTGTCCATCACACACACTTTTTATGTGGTAACTGTTTGCACAAGGTGGCCTAATGCAATCAGTTTTCAAGAGGATGCCATGTGTGATTGTTCATTGATCCAGCACGGTTTATTCCTAGAAACCGTCTGCGTTGCCTGAGGTCATCGCCCATTGTGTTTTCTCAATAATCGTTTGTAATAGAAAAAACCCAATTAGCAGGCTAATTGCCCTATTATTAATAATCCATTTATTATTCTAACTGACATTTCATATTAAGCACACAATATATTTCATTTTCATATTAAGGAAGCAGGATTTCATAATTGAAATACGTCAGAGTACAACATCATATAGCTTCGGCACTCAGCTACCCCATTACACAACTGCACTAGCACCAAGCTTCACATGCAACATCTATAACCTTTCGAAATTAGCATCATAGATGGTACATAGACAGATGGATCTCATCTGGAAAACTGCTGGAGCGGAAGACGAATATTGAGCTTTCATTGATGTTGAAGGTCTTTGCAACTTTAGGCCAGTGCCTGTCCATCCTTCGTCCTCTTCAGGAACAATTCAATATTGAACCGTGGGTGTTGTATGAATACCTTCCTCGCCTCCTGACCATACAGGTGGTTTGAGAGGTAATCATTAGTGAACTACTTTGGAAAGGCCTGAAAACAAGGATATGCAGAAATATCTTCTCTAGATTTGAAATGGCGCAAAGGAATTAAAAATACAAGGTATAACAGTTAGTACCATCCCGTAGTGAAGTGATGTCTTCTTCATTGTGCAGACAAACATCTTGTTGTTTTTTGTCGCTAATTTCTTTGTCGTAACAATCTTTCTGAGTTTCTTGACTTGACTGATATTCATGGACAACTCATTTCCACATATGCAAAAAGGGTCAAACAGTGGGTCAAAACCTCTGACAGTAGGACCTACATGTGCAAGACCAAATTGTTAAAAACCTAATATTTAAAAACAAGAAGTGGAAAGGTGTGTTATTAACTGCAACAGGCCTAATATTTCAAAACAAGCAAACATAGTCATTCAAACTTGTATTGTGCAGGTCTAAGTACACTAGTTATCGGCCCTGTTTGGATCCATGGGTTAGAGTTAGTTTGAGCTAGTTTGGGCTCAAATAGCCCTAAAGTATCCAAACATGAGGGCTAGTTTGAGCTAGTTGCGTCAAACCCATTCAAAACAACTATCCCACCCAAGAGGTGCTGATTGGGGCTAGTTCTCCTAGTGCATTTATTGTCAATCTAACACTATCATCCAAAAACCTCTTTGGCTAGAGTTAGTTCAGGGTTAGTCATTGTTTAGTATCATTGCTATTTAGGAAACATAGGATAGCGTAGGATTTATTCTACCTTGACTTGTACTCCAAGATGACCATGTACTCCTATATATACGCCCACAAGTCTCAAGCAATACAATCAACTATTCCACCAATCTGTCTCTCCCTTTTAATTGTCATGGGCTAGAAACTAACTCTAACATCTAGCTAAGTTAGAGTATCCAAACAGTACCATTGTTAAATCAAATGGAAAGGCGTGTTCAATACTCCCTCCGGTCCTTTTTACTCTGCATGTAAGAATTGTCTGAAGTCAAACTTCATAAAGTTTGACCTTATTTATATGAAAAAATATCAACATCTACCATGCTAAAGTTATACTAGTCGGCGTTCTGCGAACAAGGGTACCTAGACTTGCCTACCTGCGGCCCATGGCGTGGCCTCATCGACGGCCTGGTACGGCCCATCTAAAAGACTACCAAGACAAGACCGTCCCGAGGGGCCAAGCCTCGCGAGGCAGACGACGCCAAGACCTACCGATGGAGCGGCCTCCCGAGGCTGCCTCCTGAGGAGCGGAGATTCCTATGCAGGTGCCCAAACCTCATGAGGTTGCGGTGACGCCAGCCATGATGACCAAGGCCAGGCGGGCGCCAGCGGGCGCAGAGGGGACAGTTTCCTCTTTGGTGCTAGGGAGGCAAGCGCAGGCGTGGGTTCCCGAGGAATCAGGCAAAGGTTTCCATTCCTATGCAACAAGACCAAGACCACCAGGACAGTAGGACGGATGTCATCACCGAGCCCACCGTAGCATCACGCCAGAAGCTTTGCAGGCAAGACCACCTTTCATCAGGATAAGATGTACTACTTGTCCCCTTTCAAATTAGCCGTTGTGGAATCCCTTCCCGCCTATATTTTGGGAAGAGGACCAAGGCCACTATAAATATAGGCTAGCCACCACCGTAGAGCAGGACGAACCCCTCGGGATCGGATCCTTTCCACCCTCACCAGAGCAGACCTCGTGAGGTTGTTCATCCCTTGTACTTGTTCATCCTCAGTTCCTCGTGAGGCAAATCCACCACAAAGCAGGAGTAGGGTCTTACACCGCAAGGTGGCCCGAACCTGGGTAAACGGCCGTGTTCATCTTCTTCCTTGTTCCTCAAGCTAGGCCGTAGGGTGACGAGCTGGTTGGCTGGATAGGTTGAGTTCTTCACACACGCCCCAGAGTTTGAACCTTTCTTGGGTCTGCAGAGCCCTGAATCCAACAATACCCCCTCCGCGCTATGTGGTTCCCATGGCAAGCGCCGCCCCACCTGCCTAGCCGCCGAGTGCACTCGAAGACATCATGGGCCTACGGGCCTTTTCCCCCGCCCTGCGGCAGGTGCGGTGGCCGCCGAAGTTCAGGCCGGCGCTGCCTCCGTGGTACAACGGCACGAGGAACCCCGCGGAGTTCCTTCGCCTCTATGAGCTGAGCATCGAGGCGGTGAACGACGACGACAAGGCAATGGCGAACTAGCTCCACATGGCTCTCATGGGCATGCCACGCTCCTGGATCATTAGCCTACCAGAGTCTTCGGTGGCCTCCTGGGAGGAGCTGCGCAATCAGTTCATCACGCGCTTCGCGGCACCGGCGACCCACGCCGTTGCGGCCATTCTCGCTGGGTCGCAGGCGCCGGCCTCAAGCCGCCACATCAAGCAGCTCTTTCGACAGTTGGGGGCCGCCCAGCCACGGCCGGGGCTCCTTCGGGCCGGGCGGCGCCTAAGACCGACATCACCTTCGACTCCAGGGATCACCCCAAGACTACGGTCGGCGCCGGCTTGCTCCCCTTGTTGTGCACGCCTACCATCAGCAGTGTCGCGGTCACCAGAACCCTCATCGATGGTGGCGGAGGCCTCAATGTCCTCTCCGTGGAAGCCTTCGACCTGCTCCAGGTGCCTTAAGACCGGCTCGCCCCCACCAGACCCTTCTCAGGGGTGCTCGACGGCTCCATCATTCCCCTGGGGCAGATCCGCCTCCCTGTCACCTTCGGCACATGCTGCAACTACCGCATCGAGCTTATTGACTTCGACGTCACCCACATTGGCCACCCGTACAACATCATCCCTGGGTATCCAGCCCTAGCCAAGTTCATGGCGGAAACGCACCCCGGCTACAACGTCATCAAGATGCCTGGGAGCAGCGGCATCCTTACTGTGGTGGGAGACGCCAAGGATGCACTCCTGGCCCTCAAGCTCACTTTCAAGGCCATGGCGGCCTCGCAGCGAGACGCAAAAGGCGCTTCGGAGATCCCGGAGGCCGCGCCTGCGAAGAATAAGTAGCTGTTCTCTCAGGACCGGACGGAGACAAAGCAAGTGCCAGTCGACGACGGGGGCTCAGGCCCCACCTTCACCATTGGGGCCGGCCTCCCCCCGGACCAAGAAGTGGCGCTGGTCGGTTTCCTCCATGCAAACAAAGATGTATTTGCATGGGAGGCAACGGACCTGGTTGGCGTCCCACGAGACGTGATTGAGCACCATTTGATGGTGTGTCCCGGTGCGCGCCCGGTGAAGCAAAAGGTGCTGTGGCAAGCCCTAAAGAAGCAATCGTTCATCGTCCAGGAGGTTCACAAGCTCCAAGAAGCAGGTGTCATCCGGGAAGTATGGCACCCGGATTGGTTGGCCAACCTGGTCATCGTTCCCAAAAAGGGGGGAAAGGAGTGCATGTGCATCGCCTTCACGAGCCTCAACAAAGCTTGCCCTCAGGACCCTTTCCCTCTTCCGCGCATCGACCAAATCGTTGACTCCACCGCCGAGTGCGACTTGCTGTCCTTCCTGGATGCTTTCTCGGGCTACCACCAGATCAAGATGGTGGTGCAGGATGTCGAGAAAACGGCCTTCCTTTCCTCGTGCGGTGTGTACTGCTACACCTGCATGCCGTTCAGGCTGCGCAACGCCGGCGCGACCTTCCAGCGATTGATGCACATCGCCCTGGGTAGGCAGCTCGGGAGGAATGCTGAGGCGTACGTCGATGACATAGTGGTCAAGTCGCAGGAAGCAAGAACCCTTGTCGAAGATTTGGAGGAAACGTTCACCAACCTACGCAAGGTAAACCTGCGGCTCAATCCGAAGAAGTGCGTGTTCGGCGTCCCGTCAGGCAAGCTGCTAGGTTTCCTGGTGTCGCACAGAGGGATTGAGGCTAACCCAGAGAAGATCAAGGCAATAGAAAGAATGAGCCCGCCGCAGACCCTCAAGGAAATGCAGAAGCTCGCGGGTTGCATGACTTCGTTGAGAAGTTTCATCTCCAAGCTCGGAGAGAGCGCCCTCCCGTTTTTCAAGCTGATGAAGAAGAAGGGCCCGTTCGAATGGACTCCAGAGGCTGAGGCGGCCTTTCAAGACCTCAAGAGCCAGCCCTTCGGTGATGGTGGCGCCTCGACCTCTTGAGCCCCTGTTGCTTTACCTGGCCGCCA
Source organism: Thinopyrum elongatum (assembly GCA_011799875.1). Taxonomy (NCBI): domain Eukaryota; kingdom Viridiplantae; phylum Streptophyta; class Magnoliopsida; order Poales; family Poaceae; genus Thinopyrum; species Thinopyrum elongatum. Next base: position 177,272,262 of record CM022300.1, read on the forward strand.
CACCCCACTCGGCTAGCGCGGCACTCGTGGCGGTCCGGGAAGAACGCGCGGGTGCAGGTGCGCGGTGCAGCGCCCCGTCTGCAGCCGCGCCATCGCCACCTCAGGATGGCGCTCCTGAGGCATCGACTACCCCACCAGACGGTGAGGCTCCTGAGGCCCTCACACCTCAGGCAGAGCTGGACGCCATCGACACCTCTTCCCTCGTCGAGCACCCCATGTACTTCGTCAGCACGGTGCTGCATGACGCGCGTGTGCTACCCCATGCCGCAGAAGCTCCTGCTCATGCTCCTCGTTGCCTCCAGGAAACTGCAACAGTACATCCAAGGCCATCCCATCAAGGTCGTCTCCGCATACCCCCTGGAGAAGGTGCTCCGCAGCCCCAATGCCGCGGGGAGGGTTGCTGAGTGGAACATAGAGCTGCAGGCGTTCCAGCTCGAGTTCAGCACCACCAGGGTCATCAAGGGTGCGGCCCTCACTGACTTTGTGATGGAATGGACTGACACCCCTGACCGAGGGGTGCATGGAGACCGCTCCCTCATGCCTGGAGATGAGGCGCCCGATGGCTGGGTCATTTGCTTCGATGGTGCATTTGCACGGCGGGGCGCGGGGGCTGGAGCCGTACTCATCTTGCCTACCCAGGACAAGCTCTACTATGCCGTGGAGCTCTGCTTGCAGCATGGTGAGAAGGTCTCCAACAACATCGCGGAATATGTGGGCCTGATCGCCGGCCTCAAGGCTGCGGCGGCCCTAGGGGTCAAGCGTCTTACCATCAAGGGCGATTCTCAGCTCCTCGTCAACTTCTCCAACAAGGAGTACAAGCCCAAGGACGAGCACATGGAGGCATACCTGGAAGAGGTACGCAAAATTGAAAAATGATTCTTGGGTTTGGAATTGTAGCATGTCCCGCGTGGCATGAACAAGGAGGCAGATGACATAGCCAAGAGAGCGTCCCGATGCGAGCCCCAGAAGCCTGGCGCCTTCAAGGAATGGCTCTTCAAGACATCGGCGGCCCCCTCCATTGTGGGCCCGGCGCTGCTCCGAGAGGAACTGCCCATGGCCCCCTCTTCGGGCACTCTAGCCTGCGGTCCGACCTCCGGAGCCTGCCTGCTCCTGGCACTTGAACCTCAGGAGGGGTGCTGGACCTTGGAGTTCAAGGCGTACTTGCTCCAAGGCGCCTTGCCGGAGAAGGAGGAAGACGTAGAATGTGTGGCCCGTCAGGCCACTGCTTACTGCTTGCAGGATGGCGAGCTCTACCGAAGGCACCCAAATGACGTCTCGCTACAATGCATCTCCAAGGAGCAAGGATGCGAGCTGTTGACTGACATCCATGGCGGGGATTGTGGGCATCAATCTTCGTCACGCACCCTCGTGGGCAAGGCGTTCCGCAGCAGTTTCTAATGGCCCACGGCGCTCAACAATGCCACTGAGCTGGTGAGATCCTGTGAGGCCTGTCAATTCCATGCCAAGCAGATCCACCAGCCCGCTCAGGGCCTCCAAACCATTCCGCTCTCGTGGCCGTTCGCGGTCTGGGGGCTGGATATCCTGGGCCTGTTTCCCCGAGAGGCCGGGGGCTACCGCTACCTCTATGTCGCCATCGACAATTTCACCAAGTGGGCGGAGGTGGAGCGCATGCGCACCATCCCAGCGGGCTCGGCCGTCAAGTTCATCAAGGGCCTCGTGAGCCGCTTTGGGGTCCCCAACCGTATCATCACTGACAATGGCTCTCAGTTCATGAGCAACCTCTTCAAAACATATTGTGCTAACCATGCAACGCAGATATGCTACGCTTCGGTGGCGCACCCGCGGAGCAACGGCCAAGCCGAACGCGCCAACGCGGAGGTCCTGAGGGGCCTCAAGGCGAGGAGCTTCAAGAAGCAACATGAGGCCTGCGGTAGGGGTTGGCTTGATGAGCTTCAGTCCGTGCTGTGGTCCATCCGCACCACCGCGACTAAGCTCACCGGCGAGACCCCGTTCTTCCTCGTCTACGGGGCTGAGGTGGTCCTCCCTCATCAGGTCAAACATCGCTCCCCGCGGGTCTTGGCGTTTGACGAGGCACGCCAGGATGCCTCGTGGGGGATGGACATCGTGCTTGGGGAGGAGGGCCGCCGCCAAGCGTCTCTCCATGCCGCGAGGTACCAGCAGGCGCTGCAGCGGTATCACTGTCGTAGTGTCCGCTCCAGGACCCTCTATGTGGGTGACCTCTTCCTAAGATGGGTGCTCTCTAGGGAGGGGCTTCACAAGCTCTCGCCTATGTGGGAGGGCCCGTTCAGGATCGCCCGTGTCTCCAGGCCTGGCGCCGCGTGCCTGGAGACACAGGACGGGGTCCCCATCCAGATTGCCTAGAACATCCAGCACCTCCGGAAGTTCTATCCGTGACCAACAAGCGCCATGCGCCTCTCAAGTCTCCGCCCGTGACACTCTCACGTAAGAATGAGTGCGGCTGTACATGCCCCGGAGTCTCCTGAGTGCCGCCCCTGGGCCTCACGGGGGCTCCCACCCACGTCCTAGTGGAAGCCCCATGCTCCACGCTGGTGGGAAGACTAGAAGACTAGTATAGGTGCCGGACGCGGCTGTTCTTTTTGCTTGCTTTCTGTAGCTGATTTGCCACTTCTTGGAATGAAATTTGAAGTTCTCGCGTCCTTATTTGAAAGGGTTGGGAATTTTTTCTCCTCGTAGCATTCGCTCTTTCAGGTCTCGTTTTAGGGAGAGTGACAGTTGCCCGTCGCTCTTCCTCGCGCGTCTCGCGCGTGGGGGCTGGGCACGGTGTGTACGCTTGGGCTCGCCCACAAACACACCTCACCAAAGCCTTGGTGTCCTGGCCTTCGGCGTCTTAATCCTCACGCGACACCCTCAAACGAGCCAATGGGCACGCACGCCCCCTGAGTCCGTGCCTCCGGGCATCGTGACACGGCGCACCAGCAGCCCTCGCTCGGGGGCTCGCGCGGGGCACGGCAGCTCCAGAGGCCCCCTAACCCCGCAGCCACCGGATGCCTCCCGAGGCCTGAGGACCTTCGGATCCTCAAGAAGGAAACCCCTGGTAGGACCTCTCTAGAACGAGGGGTGCGCAGGAGGTACAAGCTCAAGGGAAGCACGCTCCCGCGGCATGGGAATCTACCGCAAGCACACTAAGCTATGGCATCCCAATCACGATCAGCAAGAACCCGTCAATTAGCAGCAACACGGATGTCAGGATGCAATATAAAAACAATAAGAAAGAAGCAAAAGTGGCCGCGCGACCACCGCGGCTCCTGAGACCCGGCTCCAGCAACACCCGCGCTCAGTCGGAGTCCTCCTCCTGCTTCACTGGGGTGCGGTGGCGAGGCAGCTCGTCGCCCTCCCTAGTCCGAGCTCGGTAGCGTGGCGGCTCATCATAGTCACCATCGCTCATGCTCTCCCCAGAGGAGGAGCCGCCGCTGCCGGAGGCATCACGACTGTCGTCAAGGGCAAGTTCACCACCAGAGATGCTACCGCCCCTCCGGTCGTCGTCGTCGGAGGGTGGATGCCGTCATCATCATTGTCGCTCTTCGGGCAGCACCCCAGGCACCTGCCGTCCTCCCCGAAGACCCTGACGTAGAGGGTCAGAGCGCCGTCATGTCTGAAGTGGAGGGTACACCTCCCCTCCAGGCCGCGTGCGCGAGCGAACGGCTGCCACCCGCGGTTCAGGAACACATTGTCGGCAGGGGTGACCTCGACCTCCACCCATGAGGCCCTTTTGCAGCAGCCATCAGCCTGTAGCCAGAGGCCGCCAGGTCCCCCTGCCGGCAACATGCCCACAAAGAAGTGTGGGAGCTGCAACTGGACGCCCGTGGGCCTCTCTGCCGACACCACGAACTCCGAGGGCGCATCGGCCGAATGGGATCGCGGGCGCGGTGGCCGAATGGCTGCTGCATGCCTCCCTCCTTGGCCGCGGCCACCCCGGCTGCAGGAGCCCCCGTCGTGGGAGGGAGCACCCCCACGACTACCGGAGGCGGCGCCGGCCTTCGAAGGGGTGCGCCCATGAACTCGGGGAGCCACCGCTGGCGTCGCGGCGTGCTTGCGGTGACGGCCGCGGCCCCTCTTGGGCGGCGGCGAGCCTGGTCCCTCCTACGGGGCTTTTCCCTTCTCCGCGGTCGAGAACCTCCTCACTGGCGCTATGGATCTTTGGCAAGATGGCGGGATGAAGAAGAAGAAGGAGTGAGTGGCGAGAAGATGATGATGAGCTGGGGGCTCCGCCCCCTCTCCCATTTATAGGCGAAAGAAGGCTAACCGCCAGCCTCTCGCGCTCCAAGCAATGATGGCCTTTTTTCATGCACCAGGCAGTTCTCAAGTCAAGTAGTTGCCGAGGCAGCGTGGGGAAGTGTTGATGCCCATGTCCCATCAAGTGCCACGCGTCAGCCTGGTCCGCAGGTGACTGGGGCCACAGCGCTTTGCCCTTGCCCTTTGGCTTCGCCTCGAAGCCAAGTCCGAGACTGCCTTGGGCCCGGGGGCTACTGTCGGTGTTCTGGGAACCAGGGTACCCAGACTTGCCTGCCTGCGGCCCATGGTGTGGCTTCCTCGATGGCCTGGTACGGCCCATCTACAAGACTACCAAGACAAGACCCTCGCGAGGGGCCAAGCCTTGCGAGGCAGACGACGCCAAGACCTCCCGATGGAGCGGCCTCCCCAGGCTGCCTCCTAAGGAGCGGAGATTCCTATGCAGGTGCCCAAACCTCATGAGGTTGCGGTGACGCAAGCCATGAAGACCAAGGCCAATTGGGCGCCAGCGGGCGCAGAGGGGACAGTTTCCTCTTTGGTGCTAAGGAGGCAAGCGCAGGCGTGGGTTCCCGAGGAATCAGGCAAAGGTTTCCATTCCTATGCAACGAGACCAAGACCACCAGGACAGCAGGACGGATGTCATCACCGAGCCCACCGTAGCGTCACGCCAGAAGCTTTGCAGGCAAGACCACCTTTCATCAGGATAAGATGTACTACTTGTCCCCTTTCAAATTAGCCGTTGTGGAATCCCTTCCCGCCTACATTTTGGGAAGAGGACCAAGGCCACTATAAATATAGGCTAGCCACCACCGTAGAGCAGGACGACCCCCTGGGATCGGATCCTTTTCGCCCTCACCAGAGCAGACCTCGCGAGGTTGTTCATCCCTTGTACTTGTTCATCCTCAGCCCCTCATGAGGCAAATCCACCACAAAGCAGGAGTAGAGTCTTACACCGCAAGGTGGCCCGAACCTGGGTAAACGGCCATGTTTATCTTCTTCCTTGTTCCTCGAGCTAGGCCATAGGGCGACGAGCTGGTTGGCTAGATAGGTTGAGTTCTTCGCACATGCCCCAGAGTTCAAACCTTTCTTTGGTCTGCGGAGCCCTGAATCCGACAACACTCCCTCCGTCTGAAAAAACTTGTCCCTCAAATGGATGTATCTAGCATCAAGTTTGTGGTAAATACATCCGTTTGAGGACCAAGCTTGGGACAAGCTTTTTCGGACGGAGGGAGTACAATATGAAAATTTAAGCCATGACACATGTACTGATATTTATTTCATATTGTGAATGTTGGTATTTTGTTCTATAAAGTTGCTCAAACTTTATGAGGCTTGACTTTAGACAAATCTTATATGCGAACTAAAAAGATTCGGAGGAAGTACAACATGCTTAACAGCAACCAAATATAGTCATTCATAGAGCTATTGTTAATTTTGGTATTGATGAAATTAAACTGCACAGTTCATACTAGCACATATAGAACATCACACTGTGAATAGCTGAAATAAACAAGGCATACTACGAACAACCAAAGATGGCAATTGAAACTGGACATATGCTAACTACAAACTACCGAACAACCATAAACCGTAGAAATAAACAAGGTGTAATGCAAACAACCAAATATAGCAATAAATACTGGACAGGTTCTCACTTAAAAAGGGGTTCAAGAAAACAAATCATGGGTTTCCTCACTTGTCACATATTGGCTCCTCCTCGTGGTCGCTGTCGATGAGGTCTGACTTGCCAGCTGAGGATCCCAAGCCAGCGTCGCAGAACGTGTCCTTCGGAAATGACAAAAGGGGCTCCATGGCAATGAAGGATGGCAAATTGTTCATAACGAGCCACAGCAGATCAGCTGCAGGGCCATCGATGAGATCGACGGCTATCGAACCCAAAGGGTTGGGGGTGGGCATCTTAACCTGTAACATAACCCGCGTCAAGCCATCGGTGTCGACGACCTCGATGTCGTAGCCGGCAACCGCGACATGCCAGAATACTCTAGCCCGCTGATTGAAAGGCTCAATCTAGGTCCAGTCATCGTCTTCAGCTTCCTCGGTGGCCACCTCGCCGATGTCGGGCGAAGAGGCCGCGATAAAGCTCTTTTGGACCATTCGCTCCTCGAGCCCCCCGGGAAGCGTAGCCGGGCTTAGGCTGCGATGCTCTGGAGTGGGGGAGGGGGTGGGGATGGGGATCTCTGGGAAAGGGGGCATTTCGCAGTCGTCATCTAAGAAACTCAGGGCGGCGAGGGTATGTATATCGATGGGTAAACTACACGGGCGGACCGGCAGAGGTTGACGATGGAGGCAGCGCGGCGGCGGCGGTCACCTTAGCTAGGTTTGGAGCGAGGGAGGGGTGATGTGTATGTGTGTGAGGGGGGGCGATTTGGGGTGTGCGAAGAGTTTGGGGTGTGTGTGTGGAGGGGGTCCAAGGAGGTGTTTGAGGAAATGCCGCGGGTACTGAAAATTTTACTAGGCTGGAGTAAAATGGCGGGGCTACCAAAAATTTGGATCAAGGGATCGAAGCAGAGTGGGGCGGGAGTAACGAACATCACACACGGTTAAAACATAATAGTCGTGTGCTATCAAACAGAAAATCACTCCAGCTGAGCAGATATTTTTGAGATTGCGAGGGATGCAGGCGGGAGTAAAATGCCAGGGCTCTAGTTCAAAAAAAATCCGGGGCTACTGAAAATTTGGATCAATTGATTGAAGCAGAGCGGGAGTAACAGACATCGCACACGGTCCACACATACAAATCGTGTGCTATCAAACAGAAAAACCCTCTACGCGGGTAGATATTTTCGAGATTACGAGGCATTAGATATTTTCGAGAGCGGGAGGCAAGCCTCGTGGAGCCCAATCTACTATGCTCATGTGAGAGACTGCAGGGGCACGGGCGTGGCACATGGGTAGTATGACCGAACCGTGTCTGTTGCGTACCCAATCACAGACGGTTTCTGCATCCAACTCGTGTGTTGTTTATAAATTTGGCAAAAAGAATAACGTGGGAAAGGGTCAGAACATGAACACACTTGCATGTGGACCAAATATATGTATGAAAAGGGTGGTTTGATGTTCGAATACCCAATGCACAACTTTGATGTGGCACCTGTCACACAAAGCGCATAGTATTGCTAGTCAGCCACCCCCTACGAACCCCCCTTCTTGTCGGCGGTAAGGGAATCCTAGCTACGAATGCATGCCCCCAGATAGTTAGGTTTGAAATCTCACCCTACCGTAACACAAAACCTATAGGAGTCCATCATATATATGGTCAAACTTCCCCTTTCACTTCCGGACATAGGTGGACCGTGTCCCGACCCACAAATGTGTGCTTGTGGCGGGAGCTCGGTGAGACCACATATGAACCACCTGCGAGTGGCCCTATACTATATGTATGAAAAGGGTGTGGTGTTATATTTAACTATACCATTCACAACTTTGATGTGGCACGTGTGCCTCGCAAAATAACCGGACTTCCCCGACCCCATGGAGGTTACGGGTAGTGTGAAGTACCCCCCCCCCCCACACACACACACACGTGTCGGGGGGAGGGCATCTCACCAACACGTACTGTAACATGGACCAAACAGAATCCAACTTGATCGTACAACCTTTCTCGCTCGGTGTTGGTCAAAGTGATGGACGTCCACACGGCCCCGCGAAATGGGCTAGCTTATCACCGATAAACTTGCGAGAGAGTACTGTCTGAAGACAAAAACCACTCTGTGCATGTGGCCCAATTATGTATGGAAGTGGTGTGTGTGGTACTGGGGTTTGAATACGCAATGCACAAATTTGATGTGGCACCATGGTTTGGAACCATAAAATCCCCACACTGATCAAGGGTTCACGATGCGTAGCATGCATGCGCTCAAACTTAATTAGGCCTAGAATGATCGACCTACTACTATACGGTAACACGAACCAAAGAAGAAGAATCCACCCTGGTAACCTTTCTCGTCGTCGGTCGAAATGATGGACGTCGACGCGGGCCCACAAATATATATAGGCTTGCCGCCCATATATAACCAAGCGAGTGAGAGTGTGCAAAGATAACCATTGCATGCATGTGTCCCAAACATATTTATGGAGGTGCGTGATGCATGCATATGTGTTGAATTAATACCTAGTGCACAACATTGATTTGGTGCATGCGTTCAAAATCGCATAGGTCCCCACACAGAGCAAGAGGTTCATGACGTATCGTGTGCTCGCCCCCCCCCCCTCGATCCAGCGGGATGGATTCATGTGTACACATGTGATATTATATATGTAATCTCACCTATATCGTGAGACAAGCAAAAAATTAATCCCCTCCTAAGTCAAAATAATTAACCTCTCTCATTGTCAGTGAAAGTGATGGACCAAGCGGGCCGACAGATGGAAGCATCGCCGATAACCACGTGAGTTAGTGCCATAGGACAACCACCATCGCTTGCATGAGTGCCAAAACTTATATATGGAGAGGTGTGTGGTTGTGATGTTTTGAATACCTAATGCACAACCTTTGATGTGGCATTTGCCTCAAAAACCGCAAAGTCCCCACACAGAGTGAGGTTCATCTGTGACACCTAGTATATGTTGGTCCCATCTCCCCTTCGACACGTACTATATATATATATACTCCTACCCTAACACATCCCTAAAAGAATTAATCCTCCTTGTTCGTCAAATGTGCCTCTCTCTCTCTCTCTCATTGGGTCAAAGTGATGGAGGACGACCTCTCGCGGGCCCATAGATGGAAGCGTCGCACGTGAGTGAGTTCCTATAGGGCAACCATCGCCTGCATGGTATTGCGTGATGTTTGAATACCAATGCACAAATTTGATGTGGCACCTGCCTCAGGAACCGGAAAGTCCCCACATGGAGCGAGGTTATGACACGCACATAAATGTACACACACACACACACATCCTGCACCACCACCTCCATTCTAAGGTATGTCAAACTTTTTCTGCAGTGAACATGTGACCAAAGGAGTGTCGTGTTAAAGTTTAAAAAAACAGAGATCATTCGACCCGTTTTATACATTGATTGATTTCCTAGGGATTTAATATGCAAAAATCAAATTTGAGATACATGTGCACCAAAATGGATTGCAAAATCATATGTGTGTCCCTCGGGGTATGTTTCCCCGTGAAAGAAATTTCGAAACATTGAGAATATTGATTTTTAAAATTCAGTAAATCCAAAACTTAGTTGAAATTCATGAAACTTATCGTGGTGTCATATATGGACACCAGTAGACTGTGATATTGTATTTTTTCGTCAAATTTGAGACAAGTTTTGATATAATCTACTTACAAACGGGAGATTGTTAATAACTGGCAACCAATATCTCATACGGAATAGTTATTCGGACCGTGTGTGTTAGACCGTGCCATGCTTCGGTTAAGCAATAAAGCGGCAGAATGAATCATCAAAAAACAAAAAAAAATACGTGCCACACGCCCCATGTGGCGTGCGAGTAGGCGTGAGTTGACGAGACGCATGCGAGCAGTCCACCGCACAGGCAGACCGGGAGGCGTGCGTGTAGGCGTGTGAATTGACAGGAGGCGTTTTCGCTGCGCAGTGTCAACGGGAGGCGTGCGAGTAGCTGTGTGAAATGATGGTATAGGAATGCCAGAAGTCCGCTGCGCAGGCTCACCGGGAAGCGAGACAGCCTTTGACCGCCGCCCTCCTCGCTCCCACTGGTCTGTATTAATGGCGCGCCCGAGCGGCCGCACCCCCCCCCCCATCCTCGCCACACACACAATCCTCTCTCTCCGCCCGCATCCTCGACGTCGCTCCCAGTCCTCAAAGCAGGCACCCCCCATCCTCGTCACACACACAATCCTCTCTCTCCGCCCGCATCCTCGACACCGCTCTTAGTCCTCAAAGCCGTCAGTGTATGAGGATGCCGTCGAAGCGCCCCATCGGAGGGAGTGGCGACGCCGGGGCTGCTGAAGCACCGGAGTACGGCATGAATATGGAGACAGAGGTTTCCGTCGCCGCCAACGAGGTGGAGAACGAGGCTGCCAACAAGCGGAGGCGTGTCAAGAAAGAACCGCAAGCGACTCCAGCATGCCTAGACTTCATCAGCAGCCTCCCCGATGATATGTTGATAGTCATCGTATCCCTCCTCCCAATCAAATATGGGGCGAGGACAACCGCCCTTTCCCGGCGGTGGCGCCCCCTATGGCTCTCCACCCCTCTCGATCTCCTCGACGCCCATGAGCTCTGCCATGGCTATCACAAAAGCTTGGATGCATTCTCCCAGATCCTTGACAGTGACCATGGCCCAATCAGAGGCCTTATCACAGGCAAGTTCCGTTTCAACGGCAAGGACCGAGCCAAGCTTGACTAGTGGTTCCGATCCCCCGCCCTAGGATAGCTCGAGGAGCTCAGTTTTAATGATGGGCATATGCACTCGCTGCTAACGTCCGCGCTCCGCTTTGCGCCCACGCTGCGCCTCGCCAAGTTCATGAACTGCCATTCCCCCCCTTAATGACGCGCCCGCTCTTTTTCTACCACGACTGAAGCACCTCGAGCTCGTCGTCGTCTATATCCCAAAGGATGACATGGAGTGCCTACTCCATGGCTGTACTGCACTCGAGTTCCCTCGTCTTCAGGCGATGAATTGGTCGAGTAGCTTCCACATCACCTCCAGGACTCTCCGGACTATTTATGTGTGTTGCTGGTGCTGCAACGAGAGATCACAAAAGGTGGACCACAATATGGTCATTGAGGACACACCTTCACTTGAGAGATTACTTGTAGTTGATCAACAAGGTCCAACAAGAATCAATGTCATTTCTGCGCTGAAATTGACAGTGGTGGGCTACTCATTTGTCAAATACTCCTACTTTCAGGTACAACAGACGCCTTCTACCTCTCCTTCTTAATATCAACATTAATTCTAATTTTGAAGATGTATGTTCGTCTGTTATCCAGAAAAGCTTCACCCAGATTCTGCGCAGAGTGAAGGTCTTGGCACTAGAATCTATCGACCCCAACCTGGACCAAGTTGTCAGTTTCCTAAGATGCTTTTTGTGCCTGAAGAAGTTGTATATCGAGGTGATGTTCCTTTCCTGTTAAATGCTAACCATAAGGGAGTTCAATTTTTGGCACCTTTTCCCAAGTTTACAATGACAATGTACTATGATTTCTGAAGGAATTTTCAAGGATTTCAGGACATACACCCCCTCACCCCCACCCCATATTGGTTGCTTGATTCATATGGTTACAATGTATAAGCACTAACACGTTCTCTTCTTTTGCAGATAATAATAGGCCCGGTGGTGGATAATCTAATACAATTTAATGACAATCACATCGAATGCCTAGATCTGCATCTCTCAAAAAATTACTTTGAATTCCTACAGAGGGACCTTACCGGAGATTATAATCGCCAGGTTCTTTGTTGCCAGAGCAAGGGTGCTGAAGGTAATGAGGTTGAACATGCATTTACATAGAAATTATGAATGGTTTGTTGATCAGAGCCAGCAGCACATGCAGAATGGAAGAGGCTCCAAAAAAGCTAAACTTCGTATTGGAACTACTTATGACAGAGTAAATGGAAGTCATTGTGTCAACCCCATACATGACCTGTCAGCGGCTGATCCCTTTGCAGAAATGATGAGGTTTCAAAACTGGCCTTGCTATTGGTAATTTTAGTTTGAACCTCTCTTATATCCATGTTTAGCTGATCAGCACAGGCGTTTGTAGCTAAATGAGCTGAATTTCATTTCTAATATCAGTTTGAACATTGTAATCTTCGAATTTGAGCCATGTAACTCTGGAATTTGAACCTTGTAATATTTCGGGCTTTTGTGGTACAATCGTTGAAATGGCATCGTATGAGACTCGTATATTAGTAGTACTATTTTGACCTTAATATGCAACAGACATAGATTTTATTGACCATTCACGACCAGGGATCCAGCCGGAAGCAGAGCAATGGCAAACGTCATCGCAACAAGATGTAGATGATTAGATGCTCGTTTCTCCTAGTTTAGTATGCATGTAATTGCTTACTTTGGTGTGTAGTCACTTATGTAATTGTATGCTTAATTTGGTTATGCAATGTTGTTCTTATAAGTATATATGTTGATGTTCTGTAGACAGAGCATATCACATCGCACACGGACCACACTAGGGAACCCGTCAGTCATGAATTCATCAATCGCAGACGGTTGTATACCAGCAAGCGTTTGCCCACAACACACACGGCTTATTCCTTCACAAACAGCTCGGGTGGATCAACTGTATGCCACGTATCACACACACAAATCTAATCTGATTCGTGCTTGATGTCTCTGACATCGCTCACACAGTTCATCTTATTTTGCCACTTATCACCGTGCCGGCCTCTGCTCGCGTCCCTCGGCGCGCGCTGCTCGCCATTAGGCACCGCGGCGCGCTCTGCTCGCATCCGTCGGCGCACTCTGCTCGCGTACCTCCACGCGCTCGGCTTGTGGACAGCTTTTCCTTGCTTGTTCAACTGCTATATGCATATATATGGTTGCTCGCCGTTGAGGCTACCGCGGAGCGCTCTGCTCGCATCCCTGCGCGCGCACTCTGCCAGCGGTTGGGGCCTGTGCACGATCATGTTGCGGGCCCCATATGCATGCGGTTGCGCCGCGCGCGTCGCCTTGATGCAGTTACGTGCGGCACGATGAAGTTACGTGCTGCAATTTAGAACTGCCATCCAGGGGTGCAAATATTACAGGTCATCCGGCTTCCCCATTAATTCCTGCGGCCATTATAACCTTAGTCTCTTCAACCTCTCGATCTCGCCCCACAACACAACAAGCACACCCACAATGACACATATAGAGAGGATATCTAGCGGCGCTCCAATGGAGTTTGGCAAGCATAAAGTGGAGACCCATGCAAGGGAGACGGATCTCTTGGTGGTGTACACCAAAGACCCCGCCGTGGTGGATGACTACATCAACACCATGGAGCAGTTGCTTGCTCGAGACAAGTACAAGGTGGTCGGCATCGACCTCCAGTACACCGATGGTCATCCTGGCAAAGATCAGAAGGTTGCCGTTACCCAGTTGTGCATGCGCAATCATGTCCTCATCTTCCACTACTGCATGGCCACAGAGCCTTGCGACCATTTCGCCCGGTTTGTCAACAGCACCAACTACAAGTTCGCTATGGTGGAAACCTGCAATGATGTAAAGGCACTCAAGGTTACGGGCTTGGCTTGCAAGAACCTTGTCGAAATCCATTACCACTACAGGGTCTAGGGCAGCACGAATAAGGACTCCCTGGTTGAACTCACCTCGGCCATCATCGACCCCTACTACGAAAAGATGAAGTAGGATGCCAAGAGAACAAATCCTGTATCCTGGCACGGGGCCTGGACACGGCAACTAGATGAACCTCACCTCAGGTTCGCGGCCAAGAGCGTGTACACATGCTATGAGATGCACAGGCGGATCGTTGACATGAGGAACTGCCTCGTTACCGAAATCGACGAGGCCGGATCGAGCCACAAGCAGAGCAGTAGCGGCAAGCATCCCAAGAAGTAGATGGTGATCAGATGATCATTTATCCTAGTTAATTATGCATGTAATATATAATTGACTTTGGTGTGTGGAAATGTCATGTGTGTAGTAGCCACCTATGTAATTATGGATTTAATAGTTTACTTTGGTGAGTGCAAATGTCATGTGTGTAGCAGCCACCTATGTAATTGGATGTTTAATTTGGTTATGCAACCATGTCCTTATAAGTGTGTATATATATGTTGTTGTTCTGTATGCAATCCCAATGTACAACACACATGTCTTATTAGCATCAATCGTCTGTGTTATTATCGGTCTTCGCACACATTTCTAATTACAGACCTGTTTGTCGTGTATCACACACATCTTGTTAAATTGAACCGTCTCTGTTATCTTTGCTCAACGCAAACAGTTTATCCGAGTGAACTATTTTCCCTCTATAGCACACACCTTGATCTGGCTGACCGTTTCTTTTGTTCCGCCTAATCACAAATAGTTCATCCGAGTGAACCGTATGCCGTATATCGCACACACCTTCATTTGGCTGCCTGTTTCTGTTCTTCTGCCACATCGCAAATAGTTCACTGAACTGAACCGTATGCCCCGCATCACACACACAACTAAATTCTGAACCGTGTTTGATGTATCCACCATCGCAAACATTTTGCATCTTTTTTTATGGTTTTTTTACATCACCGTTTGCGATTAATGCATCACACACAGTTTCGTCGAAGGGTCTCTGATGGTAGTGTCGCGTTAGCAGCATCCTGAAGTAGTGATTGTCAGTCCCTTGGCGCTAGTAGCGGGTTACATCGTTGGTCCCGTTATAGCACCATAAAGGATGACCCCATTGCTGGAGGGGTTGCACACATGGGGTAATAGCAATGGGCATCGCTTCTATCATGGTCAGCTTACTGCTAGTTAGCCGCCTGATCTTGGCTGCCAATGAACGCACCTCTTCGCTATCCTGTTCGGAAGGACCTTTGGGCCACTAGTTGAATCGCTTTATAGGCGGGTCGTTTGTGTATTCGGGCAACCATTGCCGAATTGGGTCGGTGAGAGGGGCACCTTCAATATAAAACCACTCTGAGGTACATCCTTCGGGATCTTTTTGTGGGGTTCCAATTGGGTACCCTGTCCCAGCTATACGCCATACTTCGGCGCCACCCACCTCGAATATGTATCCCCTCGGTGGCGAGGGACAAGACAGAAATACTTCCTCCACAAATCAAAGTGGGCCTCGCAACTCAAAAATATCTTGCAAAGGGCTACAAAGCCCAAGATATGCAATATGGACCCCGGGGTGAGGTTGTGGAGCTGGATCCCATAGAACTCCAACAAACCCCGTAAAAAGGGGTGGATGGGAAAACCCAAACCTCTTAGAAGGAAGGGCACGAGACATACCCTCTCCTCCTTGCTCGGAGTGGGGGAGTTCTCGGCAAGGGCTCAGCCGTCGACGGAGATGAGACCGGCGTGGACTGGGACCAAATCAGCTGGAGGGAGGAAGCACTGCATCTGCAAGTGCCTCAGCTAAAGCTGCGAAACTGAACAGCTCAACCAATTGCCTGGGAGTGTGCCGTGTGGGCGCGAGGATGAGCCTGGGAGGTCGGCTATGGTGTCGTGGAATTTCTTCGGTGTCGTTCTTTGTGAAAGGGGTGAGGTAAGCAGTCCCCCACACCTTTGGATCTATAAATAAGCGTCTCACCATGAAGCTGGAAGGACGGGCTCGTGGGAGGATGGCATTGGGCCGCACGCCTTCTGAAAAGGTGCACGAAGCACTTGCCCTGAGGAATGGCATTAAACTCTGATGGTCCCACCTCAATCTCGAGATATCTTTGGATCCCAGAATCTTGAAAGTATCCGGGCCCGAGTACATTAGTTCGGGCTTCGGATAGTGTTCGGCGAGTTTGACATGGATCCAAACTGAATAAAGGAATGGAAGAACTCGTCTCGCAAGCTAATGATATGAAGATTCTAGAGGACGATCCCCGGCGTTGGCGGCAAGTTCGGGGGCTATTGAGGGAGTCATGGACTAAGGGGTCCTCGGGGTGCCGACCCATTGAACATGGGCCGGACTGGAGAAGCCGTATAGTGAAGGGAGATCTATGAAGCCGTGGTGTGCCCTCCAAGTCAAGAATGCGCAGGGTCTCTTTATCCCTTATTGTAATCTATCTCCAGTAACCCTAACCCTACCGGTGTCTATATAAACTGAGGGTTGTGTTTTTAGGGCCAGAGCTATATTCATCACCTCATCACCTTAGGGTTTAGCTCATGCTGATCTCGAGGTAGATCTACTCCATAACCATACTATACATCCAATACAATCAAGCAGGGCATAGGGTATTACCTCTTCGAGAGGGCCTGAACCTGGGTAAACATCGTGCTCATCGTCCCTTGTGCCCCATCGACCTTAGATCCACAGCTCGGAACCCCCTACCCCGAGGTCTACTGGTTTTGACACCGATAGGCGGCCATCAAGAACCAGGATGGCCCGATGATCTGCAGCTCCTTCCATAAAAGGAAGGGGAGAGCTTGCGGAAGTACATGCAGAGGTTTAGTCAGGTGCACATAAACAGTTATCCCCGGCAAGGAGGCCCCCCAAGAGTGGATCATGTACTTTGATGGCGCCTTCTCACTGCAAGGTGCAGGAGCTGGCATGCTCCTTGTCGCACCCACTGGAGAACACATCAAGTATGTGGTCCAAATGCATTTTCCTCGGGAGAAAGCTACCAACAACACTGCAGAGTATGAAGGACTCCTTGTCGGGCTCAGGATCACAACAGAATTGGGAATTAAGAAGTTGATCATCCGTGGAGACTCATAGCTTGTGGTGAGACAAGTGAACAAGGATTACCAGAGTCCATTGATGGAGGCATACGTCGAAGAGGTGAGGAAGTTGGAGGACCGTTTTGACGAATTGCAAACAGAGCATGTGCCACGTGCGGAAAACAGCATTGCTGATCATCTGTCAAAATGCGCTGCGCAAAAGCTTCCTGTGGAACCAGGGACTTTTGTTCTCCACCTACCTCAACCCTCGGTATCCCCGACAACAATGGCCAGAAAGAGGAGGAAACTGGACTCCGGCAAGCCTCTCCGGCAGAGCTTCCCGAAGCCCCCGGCAGAGAGGTTGGCGGGAACAACTCCACTTCGCCTGGTGAGCAGCACCCTCCTGCCGAACTACCAGTTCTTGCGGTTGAGATATGCACTCCCACGAACGAGGAGGTGCCGTTGATCTTTGTTGCCGCGCCTCAGGCTTCAATTTGGCAACGACACATAGTCCATTACCTCCAAACAGGAGAACTTCCCGAAGAGCAAGAAGAAGCTGAAAGAGTAGCCCGGAGGGCCAGTATGTATCAGTTTGTTGATAACACGCTATACAGAAGAAGGCCCAACGGTGTGAAATTGAAGTGCATTTGCCGGGAAGAGGGGAAGGAACCATTGGCAGAGATACACAAAGGCATGTGCGGCTCCCATATTGGATCAAAGGACTTGGTTGGAAAAGCTTTCTGGCAAGGTTTCTACTAGCCCACGGCTCTCCAAGATGCAATCGAGCTAGTCACCAGATGTGAAGCCTGCTAGTTCCACTCCAAGAATATCCAACAACCTGCTCAAGCTCTCCAGACGATCCCTTTGTCATGGCCATTTTCGGCCTAGGGGCTCGACATCTTGGGCCCCTTCCCCCGTGCTACCGGGGGCTTTGAATTCTTGTACATTGCAATCAACAAGTTTACAAAGTGGCTGGAGGTGGAGCCTGTGAGAAAGGTGACCGCACAATCAGCTATCAAGTTCTTGAAGGGATTGGTGTGCCACTTCGGAGTACCTGCCAGAGTCATCACTGACAACGGCACCCAATTCACAAGCCACGCCTTCATGCAATACGTTCAAACCCTCGGAAGCAAGGTTTCATTCGCCTCTGTTGCTCGTCCCAAGAGGATGAATGCCGAAGTGTTGTGAGGACTCAAGACAAGAACTTTCAACAAGCTGCGAAAGTGCGGCAGACACTGGATCGATGAGCTGCCGGTGGTTCTTTGGTCCCTCCGTACAACACCAAATTGAGCTACCAGCCAGACTCCCTTTTCCATAGTCTATGGGGCAGAAGCAGTGATCCCCACGGTACTCATATACAGGTCACCTCAAGTATTTGCCTACGATGAAGTAGAGCAAGAGCAGAACCGGCATGACGATGCCATGCTCCTTGAGGAGAACCGTCTCCGGGCTGCTACGTGTGTTGCACGCTACCAGCAAGCCCTGTGTCGCTATCACAGCCGCAGGGTTCATGCCCAGAGCCTTGAGCAAGGCGACCTTGTCCTTAGGCATGATCAGTCCGCCAAGGGTGCAAAGAAGTTGACGCTGAAGTGGGAAGGCCCTTACCGGGTAGTACGAGTCACTAGACCCGGCGCAGTCCATCTAGAGACCGAAGATGGCATTCAGTTGCAAAACTCATGGAACATTGAGCATCTTCATAAGTTCTACCCGTAAGGCGCGGCTGTCGGGCCTTGCCCGGTAGCCACCCTTTTGTACAAGCCTTGCTGATGTGGATGTAACCCTTTGTACAAAGCCAGGCCCAGACCCTGAGCACAGACAATAAAACGAAGCGCTGGGGCCCCCCCAAAAACTTGCATGCATGCATAGCATAACATGAGCATGCCATGATCATATAGATGAGATCATATGCTGCTTTGTTTTCCTCTGCACTAACCGCAGGACTCTTGCCACGGACTCGGTCCCAAGAAGAAGAAATGGAAACAAGCTTACATGTTGATCCCCAACAAGCCAAACAGATATGCTCCTTTTTATCCATACATGTCTCTGTAAGAAGAAAACTTGTGCATAGAGAAACCTCATCACCTTCGAAGCATTTGTGCTCCCATCCTTTGACCCGAACATTGCTTCGGTCAGGATGGTTGTAGTGGCTTTTGACGAAGGGGGTTCGACGAGGGGCCGGTCCCCTTCCATAGTTTTGAGCCCGGCAGGCCAAGCCGCGCGAAAACAAATGGAAGGCACCGGCAGGATAGCTTGCCAGAGAAAACTTGTTTACTTAAAAGTATAGAGGCATTCCTCCTCTGCATGGATATAGTACATGGACAAGTACCTGGCAAGACTGTCTTTTTTCATTAATATGCGGATAAACGAGTACAAGGCTTACAGAGTACAAACATGGATAGAAGAGGTTACATATTTTAAACTAAAGTTTGGCAAACGCCTACATGTTTTAGATTAAAAAAAAGACAAGTGCCCCGTAATCCCTTTCTTGTCCCTCTCCCCGTAGGAACTATAGTGGGAGGCGAAGAGGGCAAAAGGAGTGCCTAGGCAGAAGCCCAGCCTGACCCCGTCAAGACCTGCAGGACGCAGTATGACAAGATCGAGAGGGCGCGGACAAAGGTGATGGGTGGGGAGAGCAGCTAGGCGATGCCCTGGTCACCGCCACCAGGGCCAGCAGGACACAGCAGGGTGGATGAAGCCGGAGTCCATGGGGAAGCCTATCAGGGTCCAGCTAGAAGACTACTGGAGGAGCCGGAGACACCATGCACACCCAACGCCCCGGCAAATCGCCTTGCCGGGGAGGAGATGCAGGTGCAGATGGTGGTGCCGCCGGCCTCCCGCTGACGTGATGGTGCAGCCGATGTTCAGCCGGAGTCGGAGCCATCGTCCTCCCCATCTGCACCGTCGTCATCGCCGTCACTGTCCTCCTTGTTATTATCGCTCGAGGAGGAGCTTTCGTCGTTGGTCGAGCTCTTCGCGCAGCACCCTAAACGAGCACCCGAACACCCGAAGACCTTGATGGAGAGCAGGGCGGCATCCATTAACGTGAAATGGAGAACGTGCCCGGCCACCAAGATGTGGGCACGGGCGAAGGTCTTCTAGCCACGCCGGAGAAGCATGACATGAGGAGCGGGGAACTCCACGTCCGCCCGCATGCTACCATTGCAGCAACCCCTCATGTGCAGCCTCAGCCCCGGCGGCTGCTCGACCTCCATCACCCTTGCAAATGGGGTGTGAAGCCGAAGACGGCTGCGTGGGGGCCCCCGCAGCTTGACAATAAACTCCAGCGGCTTGTTCTCGAGGTGGCCTTCGTTCGGGTCCTGCGCGGCCGGAGGAGGTCCTCCTCGACCCCGAGCGCCACGACGACCACGGTCACGTCCTCTCCCACCTCCTCTCACGGCGGGCTCCGTCCCCACGTCCCCAACAGGAGGAGGGAGGCACTGTCGAGCAGAAGCCCTCGTTGCCACCACTGGGGTGCCTCTATGCCCTTTCCCCCTCACCATGGTGGAGAGATAATATTAGATGAGAGGAGGAAGAGATGGGTGTGAGACAATACCTCGCCCACGTTCCCTTTTACAAGCGGATGAGGCCGGGGGCTGGCTCCTCACCCAGGAGGCAACCGCCCCGATCCACCAATCTGACTCCTCTGCGTCACTAACGGAGCAGGGAATCAAGACCAACCTCCTACACTTATCCATGGCGCCTGGCTTTCTGCCTTGGCACTCATTCCCGTGCCCTCCGCATCCGCCACCAACTCCGCGCAATGCATGCGAAATACATGGCAGAAACGATTGGGGCAGGGGAGCTACTGGAATGGCAGTTACCACCCCATGAACGTGGGACGTGGATGACCCATGGGTCATGGCGTAAATCTCCCCCACGACGTCTCGCACAACGCACGGAAAAAGCAGAAACTGACACAAGCACAGGTTAATGAAGAAGCAAGGAAAATATCAAGAAAAAGAGAATGTCAGCGCAAGACCCCTGCCTGTGTACCTGATAGGGCCTACCCCAATGATGCTCAGCAGCACGTTTGGGCCAGGTCCGGGGACTCCAGTCGGTGCAACAAACCTTCACGTATGTTGCCCAGACTATACACAGGCTCAAGTGGCAAAAATGCAAGCAACCCCAAGCATTCAAGACAGAACCAAGCCAGAGAGAGCTCTTTGAGAAATCAAAGGGCGGATCAAGCAGACCAAGACAAGCCAAGACAACAAGATATCACTAAGGAAAACCCTCCCTTGCCGGGCAGGCGAGCCTGGTCAGGTCGAGGCCACCCCGAAGACAAGTCCCAAGACTTCCCCGGCAAGGATTGCCGGGACCACTGGGGGCCTACATCCCCACCAAGACTCCACCGCTCCACCGCATCACAACGCAAGTCATCCATCGATGCGGTGTCGAGCCCCCAGACAACTAAGTGGCTGTCATTTGGCACGTGGCAGCCATTTAGGAGGAAGATCACCTCTATATGACACTCGTCTAGAGGCGTGTCAAGCAAACAGGTGGAAGATGCCTAAAGCGGCGCGGCAGACCTGCCGGGCCACATCCATAGCATGACACATGGCAGCGCATTTAATGCGCTTTGTCCTAACTGCCAGAGTTAGGTATGATAGCACTGTTAGCTATCTAATCGATGGATAATGACCGTTTTGCCAATGTAGTAACCCCTTAGCCTATAAAAGGAGGACCGTGGCAACCTTAGAAAGGATTCGGACCCTCGTTTACTCATACGCGTGTAGCTTCTCTCCCCGAGGCAACCTTGCCGGGCTCGAGCACCGCGCGTTCTTCACGGTCTCTCCATCAATCCACCAAAGCAGGAGTAGGGTTTACGTTTCTCATCCGCCCGAACCTGGGTAAAAACCACCAGTGTCACCACTGCCGTGTTGTCCCTAGGCCTCCGCTCTTTGTGCAATGCGTCCTCCCCCCTGCCAAACCACAAAGGGGCCGATGGCCCCATACGTGGCCGTGTTCTACCACAACACTTTTTATTTGCCTTCTTTTTCGTTTGCCTTTTTCTCATTCGATCTTTTGTTTCCTTGTGTTCTTGTTTGCGTAGTCACGATGTCTCAAAAAAATACCAAATTGTGTGATTTTTCTGATAGTAATAATAATGATTTTATTAGTACTCCAATTGCTCCTTCCGCCGCTAGTGCGGAGTCTTATGATATTAATGCCGCTTTGTTGAATCTTGTTATGAAAGAGGAATTTTTCGATAATCCTAATGAGGATACCGCATCCCATCTAAACACTTTTGTAGAATTGTGTGATATGCAAAAGAAAAAAGATGTGGACAATGATATTGTGAAATTGAAATTATTTCCTTTTTCTTTGCGAGATCGTGCAAAATTTTGGTTTTCATCTTTGACACGAAATATTATTGATTCTTGGGACAAGTGGAAAGATGCTTTTATCACTAAGTATTTTCCTCCCTTGATGATTATTTCCCTTAGAAATCAAATCATGAATTTAAGCAACTTGAGCATGAACATGTTGGCCAATCTTGGGAAAGGATGAAGTTGATGATAAGAAATTGCCCTACTCATGGTTTAAATCTGTGGATGATCATACAAATTTTTTATGCAGGATTGAATTTTGTTTCTAGAAATCTTTTAGATTCCATCTCGGGTGGTACTTTTATGGAAATTACTTTGGGTGAAGCCACTAAATTGCTTGATAATATTATGGCTAATTATTCACAATGGCACACTGAAAGAGCTCCTACTAGTAAAAAGATCAATTCTGTGAAAGAAATTAGTACTTTGAGTGAAAAAGTTGATGCTCTTATGAAGTTGGTTGCTAGTAAAAATGCTCCTATTGATCTTAATGGTGTGCCTTTGTCTACTTTGATTGAGCAAAATAGTGATCCCATAGATGTGAATTTTGTCTCGCGAAACAATTTTAATAACAATGCTTATAGAGGAAATTTTAACACTAGGCCTTGTCCTAGAAATTCCTCCAATAATTATGGCAATTCCCATGGTAATTCTTCTAATAATAATAGGCTGCCCTCTGATCTTGAGAGTAATATTAAAGAATTTATCAATTCTCAAAAAAATTTCAATACTACGATAGAAGAAAAATTGAATAAGATTGATGATATGTCTAGAAGCATTGCTAGAATTTCTCATGATGTAGAAAATCTCAAGATTAAATGTTTTCCACCTAAAGTTGATATTAATGAATCAATTAAAGCTTTGTATGTTTCTATGGATGAAAGTAAGAAAAGAACTGCTATGCTTAGAGCTAAAAGAGAATTTTTAGAAAGAGTGTTTTCGCCCGATTGCTTCCATAATAATGATAAAGATGTTAAGATGATTGATGTTTCTTCTATTGATTCCCTGCTTAGTAATATTAAACTTGACGATAAGAGGATTGAAGAAGAGTGAACTTTAGTTAGAAGGCGTCCTCATAATTCAGAGGGTGAAAATCTTGTTGAAAAGATTGATAAAAGTGGGTTTCAAGAGGTAAAAACTTTACCTAGTGATGTGCCCACTATTTTGGATTATAAAGACTTTAATTATAATAGTTGTTCCTTGCATGAGTGTATTTATTTTTTGCAATCCATGATAAATTCACCAAATGCCTATGAACAAAATAAAGCTTTTACTAAACATATTGTTGAAGCAATGATGCAAGCTTTAGAAGAAAAGTTAGAACTAGAGATTTCAATTCCTAGAAAATTATATGATGAATGGGAACCCACCATTAAAGTCAAGATAAAAAATTATGAGTGCAATGCTTTGTGTGATTTCGGTGCTAGTGTTTCCACATTCCGAAATATCTATGTGATGTGCTTGGTTTTACTAATATTGAAGAGTGTTCTCTTAATTTGCACTTGGCGGATTCTACTATTAAAAAGCCTTTGGGAAGGATTAATGATGCTCTTATTCTTGCAAATAGGAATTATGTGCCCATAGACTTTATTTCTCTTGATATTGATTGCAATCCGTCTTGTCCCATAATACTTGGTAGACTGTTTTTACGAACTATAGGTGCTGTGATTGATTAGAAAGAAGGGAATATAAAATTTTAGTTTCCATTAAGAAAGTGTATGGAACACTTCCCTAGGACTATAATTAAGCCACCATATGAATCAATCATGAGGGAAACCTATGCAACAAAAATTAAAGATGACAATACTTGAATAACACGTTATGCCTAGCTAGGGGCATAAAACAATAGCGCTTGTTGGGAGGAACCCAATATTTATCCTTTAAACTTTTGTTTTATTTCTGTTTCAATAAATACACAATTATGCCTCTGTTATGATTGTGCTTTTCATGTTTTAATTAGTGCTTGTACCAAGTAATTCCTTTAGGATGGCTTGGGTAATAGTTGAGTTGATCCTGTTGGAAAACAGAAACTTTTACATCAAGTAGCAGAATTGTTAAAAATCACTGGAGCAATGAACAACTCTGAATTTTTTACACAAGATTGATTTAGGAATTTCCTCTATTTTCCCAATTTTTATGAATTTTTGGAGTAACAAAAATAAGAAGAAAATTTGAGCCTTTACAGACTGTTCTGTTTTTGACAGATTTTGTTTTTGTTGCATTGTGTTCTTATTTTGATGAATCTATGGATTGTATCAGGGGGTATAAGCCATGGTAAAGTTATAATACAGTAGGTATAATGCAATAACAAAATAAGAATGGGTTTGCAACAGTACTTAAAGTAAAGACTGGTTTTCTTATACTAACGGATCTCACGAAGGTTTTTGTTAAGTTTTGTGTAATTGAAGTTTTCAAGTTTTGGGTGAGATCACGATGGATGAAGGAATAAGGAGTGAAAAGATCCTAAGCTTGGGGATGCCCTTGGCAGCCAAGGTAATATGCAAGGAGAACAAATCAACTAAGCTTGGGGATGCCCCGGAAGGCATCCTCTCTTTCTTCTAACGACCATCGGTAATTTTACTTGGAGCTATATTTTTATTCGTCACATATCATGAGTTTTGCTTGGAGCTTCTTATATTATATGAGTCTTTGCTTGTTTTTCTTTTTAGTTTGTCACAATTGTCCATGCTGGACACACCTATTTGAAAGAGCCATAATGATGCTATGACTTGTTAGAATTGCTCTATGCGCTTCACTTGAATTTTTTGAGCTATGGAATTGCTCTAGTGCTTCACTTATATCTTTTTGAGCATGGTGGTACTTTAAATTTTAAAGAATTATGCTCTCATGCTTCACTTAGATTATTTTGAGAGTTTGTAATTTTGAAAAAATCCTCTCATTCTTCACTTATATTATTTTGAGAGGTGAAAATTTTGAAGAAATATTTGTGCTCTTCTTCTTCTCTTAAATTTGTTTGAGAGCTTGTTATAAGCAATGGTAATATGTGAAACTAGTCCCAAAGTGATATATTCAAGAGGGAAAATAGAAACTATCATGAAGATAATTGGATATTAAAACTTGATTCCTTTCAATAGTTTTGTGATATGGATGTAGTAATATGTGAGTCATGTTGGTGAGTAATTATGCTTTAGTAAGAATATTGGTGTTAAGGTTTGTGATTCCCTATGCAAGCATGAAAATCAATAGTTATCCAATGAAGTTACATCCTACTTGTGGTGCATTATTCGGTGTTAGTTATGCTTAATGCTCATTTATGATCGTTTTCATTTTTTGGTTGGTTGCTTCTCAATCTATTTGCTAGCCTTTCCTTGTACTAAGCGGGAATACTGCTTGTGCATCCAAAATCCTTAAACCCAAGTTGTGCCAAATGAGTCCACCATACCTACCTCTATGTGGTATTTCCATGCCGTTCTAAGTAAATTTGTATGTGCCAACTCTAATTTTCAAAATGAATTTCCTATTTGTGTGCCTATACCGCTCATGAAGCGACAGGGGGTGGCCAATATTTTTCCATGCTAGATATTTTATTCTGACGATGAGTGTTTATTCACTTGTCATTGCACGAGAGTGTGGCAAGGTAATAAGGATGTCCAGTCCCAAAATGAAAAAGAAATTTACTTTATGTTGTCAAATAATAAATTCCTTGGAAAGTGTTGGTATGGAAGGCACCCGTGGATACAGCTAGCCATGGATTGTGAAAGAATGGTGGAAAAAGGAATAAACTTTATTTTATGTTTGGGAACCGCCTATGATTTATCTAGCATGGAAAGTATTGGGAATTCTCGGTTGTTTTCGTTGACGGGAAAAGAATGGCTCTAAAATCAATTTTATCTGTCAATTTAAGCTTTGAGCTTTGGCACCTCTACCAATCTCTGCTTCCCTCTACGAAGGGCCTATCTATTTACTTTATGCAATTTTTTTATTGAGTCTCCATCTTCTCTTATAAAGCACCAACTAGGGAACACTATTATCATACTTGTGCATTGGATGTAGCTAATATTTGAGTGTGTTTCATGAATGGATCAATGATTGAGCCTAATGGGCTACGGATAGCTTTCTTTAGTGTTGATATTTTGAAAGACATGGTTGCTTGTTGATAGGCTTGAGTATTGAGGTCTTCATGTCAAACTATAGACTATTGCTTTGAACCATCTAAGTCCAAATGTCCGTGCTACAAAAGAAAAGAATATGTGATAAATATGATGGGTAGCATTCCACATCAAAAATCCTGTTTTTATCATTTACCTACTCGAGGACGAGCAGGAATTAAGCTTGGGGATGCTGATACATCTCCAATGTATCTACAATTTTTTATTGTTTCATGCTATTAAAGTATCATTCTTAGATGTTTTATACTCATTTACTCGCAACTTTATATCATTTTTTGGGACTAACCTATTGACATTGTGCCCAGTGTCAGTTGCTGTTTTTTCTTTTTTTTTACTTTGCAGAAAATCAATACCAAACGGATTCCAAATGCCACTAAACTTTTTGGAGAATTTTTTCTGCCCAGAAGACACCCAGGAGGCCCAAGAACTGCATGAGAGGGGGCCTGTGGGGCCCACTAGGCAGTAGGGCATGCTAGAGGCCCTAGGCGCGCCCTGGTGGGTAGTGGAGCCCACAGGCACTCCCTCCACCGACCTTCAGCTCCATAAATACTCTAAAATCCCAAAACCCCATGGGGAGTCGACAGAAAACAGTTTCTGGTGCTGCAAGTTCCAGAACCATGAGATCCAATCTAGAGGCCTTTTCCGGTACTCGGCCGGAGGGGTCAACGATCATGGAGGGGTTCTTCATCATCACCCTTGCCCCTCCAATGATGCATGAGTAGTTTACTACAGACCTACAGGTCCGTAGGTAGTAGCTAGATGGCTTCTCCT